>LR990971.1:9491141-10691141 GCA_905163465.1 Craniophora ligustri | reverse complement strand
CTGTGCGACCAGCTAATTCACTTTTCTTTTTATTTGATAAGGTTACTTCAGTTAATAATTTAGACAGGCTGGTTTCAAGCCGCAACGCAAATTGACTGACTTGTTCATTATTAAGCTGACGGCACTCTTGCAAGTCGGTTAATAGATGAGCATAATGCTTCCGTTCCCCAAATTGAGTCTTTAGAAAAGAACTTAATTGTTCCCAGTTATCAAATTCTTTGATGGAACAGGCTGTTTCTGCTTTACCTTCAAGTTGGGACAAGATGTATTTAAATAATATTGCTTTTTGATTATCAGTAGCCAGGTTAATTGCATTATCGCAGTTTGCTATAAATGAGTTTAATTTTTCGCGTGTGCCATCGTAAGGTTTTATAAATTTGAACAATGTTCCAATTTGTACGATTTCCCCTTTCTCTGATTTTATATGGGATTCCTTTTGAGCCATTTTGTGTTAGTGTATAAAATTTACAATGAGAAGATATAATATATTACGTTACGGTATAATAGATGGCCAATAAGTTAGACTCACCACTGTGAGGTCTGGATAAGCGTAGGAGATAAGCTAATTCTAAGAATCGGCCGGTGACAATAACACTTACTGATAAATTGAAATTGAAACTATTATGATGACTAAGATTTAGTTGTAATATAATTGGTTAATTATTTATTAAAGGTCTCTATTAAAATAATAATTCACTGGTTTCACACACTTGTTTTACGTATTTTACGATTGGCTTTCACTATGCACTTTCACTGAGTTAGAGTTATAAAGATGTAACTTACAGGATCACGAAGAAGATGAACAGGGACATGGCTACCTTTTTAGGGTAGGAGCTGGAGACGACGATATCTGGATACGGCGAGGTTTCAAGGTGTTCGCACTAATTTAGGATTTTAACACTCGCGATAATCGACAGGATAATGTGTCGAATATACCTATATATTATGTGTATCTACAACACTTCAAGGACAACTGGGTTATAATTTTGGCACTTTTAAACACTCGCGGAATGTCACTGTTTATTTAACGTTAGCCCGGACGGAGACGTACCAGGGATACCTTCACCGTCGGTATCCCACCGCTGCCACCAATTTGTTATAAGAGTTTTGAGGAAGGCCTTTTTAAAAAAAAAGACAAATGACCTTAACTATGGTTTATTATAAATTTAGGCTAAACTTTAAACAGGAATTACAAATTTTGGATGAGAGTGTTAAGCGCGGATGTCGGATGCGAACTGAACTATCTGAGTCTAGCTGAATCTTTACTGTCATACAATAATGCTGACTAAGGATAGAGGTTAGCACTATTGTAAGCATTGATGGGATATAACAGAACGAAATTTGTCTGTGGTCGGTCAAATATTTTCGCTTTTTAGTGTCAAATTATATCCCATTAGCCCTTCTTTGTACTCATTAAATCAAAGTAATTTATATAATTTAAATTACTGTGAATAAATTACAAACTAAATGTTTGATGTCGTAAAAATAAATAAATTAAGACAAAATTGTTTTGAAAGTCAATATCTCAAACTATTATTGAAACAACACTTCGGGTTATTAGTAGTATTTAGAATTGTTTTTAACGTTTCACTTCGTTAAATAATAATTGTTAATAAACAGACCAGTTATTATTATTAACACTACAGCACACGCGCCCCTTTTTTTTACTTGAGTACACGCGTGGCCTACTATTGTAGGCCATCTTAAAATGTTTATAAGTTGTATATTATTAATTATCCAATTAAAACAACAAATGGAATGGAAAAGGTATTTATTCTACTTAGTTTTAAAACCTTACTTTTTAGATAAATTATTAAGAAATAATTAATAATCAACATTTAGTAAATATATAAGAAAAAATAACAAAAATGGCACTTCTGAGATCAACGTATTTTTTTGTAACTTAAAATTATACTTAATTTCTACTTTCTTTATTTTCGTAGCATTCAGGACACACTACTGCTTGGTGATCGGGACAAATCCATTTATTGCAAGTCTTGCACCACTTTTTTGTCGACCGATTTCGGGCTCTCGAGCAGAGTGCACATCGACCAACTCGTCCTATCTTTGAAGCTAAATCGCGTTGAGACTCTTGGGGTTCTTGAACTGTACTGCCCAAAAGTGCTTCTATCCTGAATTTAAGTTGTCGTGGAAGTGTTTCAATGGATGCCCGGCGAATCAAAAGCGGTTTTATTAAATTAAAGGCCAATTCGTGCAAAAAGTCACGCCTGACAATTTTTTCGGCAGAGGAGTTCATTTGGTTGATTACCAGAGCGTTGATTCCAACAATGTTCATCAAATCAAAAAATATTACTAGCGGCCATCGACGGCAGTTACGTTGAACACTATACTGCTTGCACATTTTGTCTAGAATGTCTACACCACATTTAGTACGATTATAAAAAGTAATAATCTCCGGCTTGCGTTCTTCGATTGTATCGGCATCGATAGCTGCATCATAATGCATTGTAGACAATAAGTTGACTGCCTTGTTTATTTTTGGAACGTAGGATACAAGGGTAGCATCTTTTTGGAATCCAAAAAGAGAACTTTTGATAGTCCTAGACTTCGAAGCTTTGAATTCCTTAGGAATTTCGGGTCTATTTGCTTTCATAGTACCAACAATCGTGATTTTTTTCTGCAACAGCTGTTGAGCCAGAGGTAGATTTGTAAAATAATTGTCCATTGATACATTACATCCCAAATCATAAAGTGGATCCAGCACTCTATGGACAACGTCGTTTACCTTGTTGGACTTTTGAAAAGGTCCTTCTGGTTGGGCGCCAACATATATCTCAAAATTGTAAACATACGGAAATTTTGTATCGACCACCATGAATATCTTAATTCCGAATTTATCCGGTTTATTTGGTATGTACATTATAAAGTTACAACGTCCTCGAAAACCGACAAGTTGTTCATCTAGCGTCAAATAATCACTAGGGACATAGTTGTTGCGACAATTGTTGATGACCAACTCTACAATTTGTCGAATTGGTGCCATTTTATCAAGTTCTCGGCGCTGTTCTCTGTCGGTAACGTCGTCGAATCTTAGAGTACGTATCAAAAACCGGAATCTATTTATTGCCATTGTGGCGTATACAATTTCCAAACCAGTACCCTGAGTGTTATCCCAAAAATCCTTTATGTTACGCCGTCCATTTCGCGACACTCCCATGACGTATAATATTCCCAGAAATGCTCTCATTTCTACATCAGTGGGTTTCGCATCCCTGTTTCTTTGATAATCGACTTTTATTTTATCTATATATATATTTGTGCAGCTTACCAAGATGTCCAAGATATCTTGCGTGAAAAATAGTTGGAAACAGGATAACGGATCCTTAGCATTCCTAGCTGCATATCCTTTTGGGCCTGGTGGTCTTATCCTAATGTTTTGGGGTCGAGTTCGCGTTGCTGGTGGAATATCTTTGTGCCAAATAGTTCCGTTCGTCGATTTATAGACTCGACCGCGCCTTCCGGTTGTTAGTAGCGACAGTGGAACGTCATCTGAACCTGATGTTTCGTCAGATTCACTCAATCTTTCCTCGTCATATTCACGGAGTTCTGACTCGCGGACTAGGGCCTGCAAGTCTGGTTCTGGCTGAAGTTCATCATCGTCACTCTCAATCACTTCTTCATCTTCATTATTTAACTCATGCAGCCACTTTTCCACTTGTGAATTATCCATGATCCATTAAATATATAAATCTGTAAAAAAAACTAAAATAAGAAAAAAATATACATTTTACAATTTGTAACCAATACATACACAATAATAATATAATATACATACATATAAATTCATTTTTAATAAGTAGAGAATATTATAATAGTGTTATAAATCGATAATACACCAAAAGTTACATACCTGGATTTGGTACACCAATACACGCGCGGACTACTTTAGTAGGCCTACGCTTTTGGCGCCAAATTGCTTGTGCGTGCGACCTCGCTGGGTTCGCGCGGGGTACTGAGCTTGTGACAAATATACCAGACGAGGTTTACCTGGAATCACCAGTTTCTAGCGCGCTAAACTAAAAAGTTATTACAAAAAGAGATACCCTGGTCTACTATAGTAGGCCGCGCGTGTACTCTAGTGTTAATAATTTAATTATTAATAATAATTATGACCGGCATTATTACATTAAAATCAGATTACATTAAAATCGATATATTCATGGAATTCAAACCATATATTAGCCAGAGGAAGCTATTTTTATATAAACTCGTATCAATTACAACTGATGGAGCTCCTGCAATGACAAGTATTCATAATGTTTTTTATTGCTCTTCGTGATAAAGACAAAGATTTTCCAGATTTCATTAGCTACCACTGCATAATTCATCAACAAGTACTGGCTAGTAAGAGACTAAACACAAAACATGTGATGGATATTTCTTTCAAGTTTGTAAATTCCATAATAGGGAAATCTCTCCAAAGGCGGCTCTTTAAACAGCAATTAGATGAGAAGGAACCAGATTTGTCATTGCACACTGACGTAATAGTTCTTAATACTTTTTTGTTTCATGGCCAAAATATTTATCATTTTTTTTATTAACTCAGTATTTAGACCAGTCATGATGTTATAAACATCTAAAATAGTTACGTTTTGGTGACCTGTCTTTTTGGTCCGAGGCTTTAGTTCAGGAGAATGAGTGGTGCTGATAATTAAGGCGTCTTGTTGGTCACGCCACTTGCAAACACAAATTCTTTAAAAAAACTTGTCAAGTTTTTCTTTCTGTCCCAATCACACTGAAAAAGATGTTTTGAATTTACGATCTACGTTTACCGTTTACATGGAATTTTTTTATATTTTTAAGCAGAGCTTGTACTATGGGTACAATGGATACAATACTATATAATTAAATTATCTCGCTTCCACTGGGAACTATAACCCAACTTGAAATGTAGTTATTGACTACGACTGCTTGAGACAGATTATTTAACATTTACTATAATCTGTGTAAACAACATCGACCTGCTTCCCTTTACTCATAGCGTCAGATATGAAATCGTTCAGAAGAATCAGATTGCTTGTTGTTGAACGACCCTTCAGGAAACCATATTGGAAGTCGTTGAAAGAACCTTTCAGAGCGGCATACAACTGGTTATATACTATTTTCGCTTTCTTTTTAATTTAATTATTAAATTAAATTGAAAAGAAAGCGAGGAAATCGCCACCACCGAGAACCGAGGAGACATCAGCGACAACGAACTCATCATCGACACAGGACCAAGTAACAGCGGATACGAAGACATTGAGCAAAGCGACGACAACGCCGACATTCACTCATGCTCAATTATTAACAAAAGAAAATATAGACTATGCAATGCCGAGCGATCACCTTGGAAAATCATCAGTAAGCATACACAAACACAAAGGCTACACTATCATATCATCTACATTTCAAATAACCCGAAATGGAGACTGCTACTAGACTTGGCCAAACAATTCGATTCGGGATCCATAAAGTTAAGAAAATTACATGTATCCCCTGTCTACTTGAATATCTTGCTACCGGCCAAAATCGTTTTACACTTAGAGACATTCTCAGCAAAGGCGATAAAAATGCTTTCCAGTGCGCCATTCATTCGCTGGAAATTGAAAATCAAAGTGGGTCGGAAAGTTTACACGATCAACTTAACGATACCGAAAGGAGAAATTCTCTATTTCGCTAACAAAACTCAACACCTCGTGAAATTCACAGGGGATTGGTGGAAAGCGATTTTCAATCCGATGAAGACATACCTTGTAGTGGACGACACTAACGAGTGGAGCATCAACAAATTCAACTTCACTCTAATGTACAACAAAGAAACATTGAAATGTTCGGAAACCCTGTTACCACAAGATTTAGGCCTCTGCCTCGAATTTTGCGGGCAGCAAAATTCGAGGCAGAGGCCTAAAGCAGTATAGTGAAAGTAATAATAAACTGGTATTACACCTATGTAACGAACGGGCCTTTGACGAAACGGAAGCCCAAAGAATTTTATGCAGGTCGCCTGAAGGGATTGCCTTGCAGTTTGGGAAAAAAATTAACGAAAGATTGCAAACTGCAGTCCGTATATCAAGAATTCTGGTATTTCAAGAAACGCCCGTACAACGAATCGAAAGAGCAAAAGGATTGCAACTAAACAATGACCCAACTATATCGGATCCAAAAATAATAAATAAACAAATTGAATTCTTAGAAGATGAATAATATACGAGTAGAACCATTTGCAAATGTAACAAAAAAACATTTCATGAATGAAACTGGAAAAAAATCAACCTATTCTTTTATGGAATACCATCGACAGATAAAACAGCTCTGATGGAATCACTGTTAGCGATGCACTACAATTATGAGAGAATAACGGGATTAACACCAAGCTCACCGTTCATCTTTTCATCGTTAATACACAGAGAACCAATTCGAGCAGTGGAAGTTATTAGCGGGAAGCAACGTTATGCCAACAGACGTGAAACATAAAAATCGAGCAAACGTATACAGCGTATGCAGACTCTACACGGCGAGCAATTATCCGACTGAAATGTACGTATCAGTACCAGAAGCAATAGAAGACAGAACATTCACATACAGATTCAATCACAAACTTTCAGAAAAACCAACCGTCTCAGCATTCGCATGGGAAGCATTTTGGGACAAATACAAAGTGGACGATATAGAGTTAGACAATACAGACTACAATTAGAATTAATTACAAAATACTGTAAATATAGAAATAACGGACAAAAACCCACCGCCTCAGCCATTTGATGTAAATAAGTAATTTTAAGTGTAAATATATAATTGTAAATACGACAAAAAAATACAAAAACACAAAAAAAGTTCCTGTACATATGTTACCATTAGTATTAAAATGTACAGAATCCATTAGAGTATCACAAAATCGAAAAATCCGTTCTAAGTGTACTATGTAGTAAAAACATCGATCGTAATTGAAGCACAATCACACGGCACAAACGTACCAATGGAAAACAACAAAATAATATCCGCAACCGAACACTTATGAAATCTTAATGAGAACACAATCAAATCAATTCACTCTAATTGTCAATACTTTTGCATGTGCGACAGGGAAGAGATGAGTTTTATGGGGAGCAGGTAAAGTTGCGAGGCGGTCAACCTATTGTTTCGTATTCGTATTATTCGTAGTTTTTACCTGCGCTTACACTCCAAACACTCGGTACGCTTTGTGATTGGTCATTATTGTTCTCTCGGCATGCCACGGGGTGCGACTTCGCAAAATCTGGTTAGTTAGTTTCAACTCTACGGGCCAGGCCACAACAGTGCGTTGCGGCGTCGCATCGCAAAAATCAACGACGCCGCACAACGCATCGTGGAAATTTCCGATGCGCTGCCGCAACGTACAAATCTGCGATGCGACAACGCTTTGCCGTTTAGTCGGTGTCCATACTTTGAACGACCTGCACGTGTTTTTTAAGCGATATGGCGCAGTACGATGTCGACCACCTGATATCTTTAATTTACGAACGTCCCGTCCTTTGGGACAAAACTATATAACAATTCAAAGACAAATTTTTAAAAACAGAAGCATGGAGGGAAGTGTGTACAAGTTTATATTCAAATTTTGAGGAGTTAAATAGTGTTGAAAAAACAAAACTCGGTAAGTACTTATAAACATTTATATTTTTGTTAACTGCCAACTAAGACCTCCAATGTTACTATTAAAATAATTACAAAATTCGTTTCTGATTATGTTAGCTCCTGTTCTACTTTCATGTGTTGTTTCGTGTAAAATTTGCAAAGAATCGTCAATAATCATTTCTTCAAACGTTTGTGCGCCATCTCGATTCAATACAAAGTTGTGTAATACACAGCATGCTTTTATAATGTCTATTGTGAAATCGTAAGAAACATTAATGGGTCGATGAAATATGCGCCATTTATTTGCGAGTATGCCAAAAGCGCTCTCAACATATCGTCTGGCTCGGCTCAAACGATAATTAAAAACTCGTTTTTCTATCGATAAAAACTTCCCAGAATATGGGCGCATTATATTATTTGTCAGTGGTAATCCTTCATCCGCCACGAAGACAAAAGGAATTTCTTTTTGAAAGCCAGGTAACGGTTTTGGCGGAGGTATAGATAATTGACCTTTTTTTAATAAGTCGTATAGATTTGAGTTCTGAAAAACAGTGGAGTCACATTCCTTACCATATGCACCTATATCGACATATATAAATTTGTAATTCGTATCAACAAGTGCTAATAGAACAATGGAATTATAATTTTTATAATTGAAAAATAGGGATCCACTGTGATCCGGGCTCAATATACGAATGTGTTTTCCATCTAGCGCTCCTATACAATTAGGAAAGTTGGTCTTTTTTTCATACTCTTGAGCAATTTGTTCCATCAGCTCTGTTGTAATTTTTGGTAATTCCAACCTTTTAAGAATGTTCCATACAATACGACAAACAAATTTTATTATTCCTGTTATTGTAGATTTTCCACGATAATATGTGAAATGCATATCTTTAAAAGTATTTCCCGTCGCCAGGTACCTGAAAGAAAACAAAATAAATCATTATTCGTCATATTTTTTTAGGTAACGATGTCATAAAGAAATGGAGAGGAATCAAGGATAATTTTACAAAATACGAAAAAAAATTAAACGAGCAATGACAATCCGGAGCTGGGGCCAAAAAAATTAAACAATATCATCTATACGACCAGCTCCTATTTCTGAAAAAGAATTCTCAAAATAAAACAACATCAAGTCTTGACGATGAAGAAATAAGACCAAGCACCTCAACCCAACAAAGCCAGCAACCTGTCATGCCACGTTACCAGCCTGCATCGCGTAAAAGAAAAATTGACGAAGACGAATTTGAGAAGAATATTATAGCTGCTTTAAAAACACCTGAAAGTAGACATTTATCTTTTTTAAAGGAATTTTGCCATCATTGGAAAAATTGAATGATAATCAAACAATAATTTTCCAAAGTCGTGTCCTACAGATATTAAGTGATTTACACCAACCATCATACTATCCCAGCCACTATCAAACTTCACAAACAACTGTTCAGACTGGCTATCAAACAGCTCAAATGTCTATGCAGAGTGGCTACCAATCAGCTCAAATGCCTATGCAGAGTGGCTACCAATCAGCTCAAATGCCTATGCAGAGTGGCTATCAAACATCCATTCAACGCAGTGCCTTCCAAAGCGGATGCGAAACATCACCGGCACCTATGCAATCGTCTCCACAAACGCCAAGGAATGATGATGTAAATGAGCCAGAACAAATTCATTTCGATGAGGAACTAACAAATTTGACGAATGACACACAATCGGAATACGAGTTTTGAATAACACTAAATTATGAAAATGATTAAACAGTATGATTATAGTAAAAATAGTTTATTTTTTTCTTACCTTACAGTTAATCCCAGCATCTCCAGAGGTTCGATGGGTTTTCTAAATATGTATTTCTTTTGTAAATGAGGCTTTATCAAACTAAGAAGTTCTTCAAAACTTACTACACTCATCCTAAAGTAATCGAAAAATTTAACCTCGTCCACTTTTAGCGCCTCATATTTCCTTTTGAAGTGGTTTCCATCTTTATTCATAATTGTCAGTAATGGGTGCACCCAGTACTTTCTTTTCTGTTTCTTTTTCTTAATACGCCTTAACGCAAGCAGAAGTAGAACACGCGCAGTGCGGTCCAAGTCTCACTAGAAACTGAACTGACGGTTAGCGTCTTGTCGTACGATGTCGTATCCGATGAAATTTTTGCGTTGCGACATCGCATCGCATAGCTGTGATCAAAGAGAAATAAGTCCCGAGGCTATCGAGTTTGGACTCTCAATTTTACACGCTCGGATTCGTCTATTCGAAAGCATTCTCCATTTGGCTTATAAATTGCCAGTAAAGAAGTATAGAGAGAGGAAGACAGAAAACGAAAAAAAATTGGAACACGAAAAAAAACTTCAAATCCAGAAAAGATTTCGCGAAGAAACTGGATTATTGGTAGATATACCAAAGGCAAATTTTGGCAATACCAATGATGGTAACACGAGTAGGAGATTTTTTGAAGACCCAAAATTGGCATCTGACATAACAGGCATAAATTATGACCTAATATACAGACTTAAGGTCATACTAGAAACTATTTCGAGCGGCCATATAATTGATTCCGAAAAATACGACAAATACGCTTTGGATACTGCCCGCTTATATATCGATTTATACCCTTGGCACCCAATGACTCCTACAATGCACAAAATTCTAATTCATGGTGCAGTGGTCATAAAAAACGCGCTGTTACCTATTGGGCAGCTATCAGAAGAGGCCGCAGAAGCGCGCAATAAGCATTTTAGATCATATCGCCAGAATTTTTCTCGAAAATTTTCAAGAGAAAACTGCAACAGAGATATTTTGAATCGGTTGCTTTTGACATCAGACCCTCTTATAAGTTGTATGAGAAGCTTAAAAAAAAGAAAAATGCAGAGTTTTTTGCCAGAAACTATCGCGCTTCTCATGCCTGGGGCACCTAATGTTGATACTTCAGAGAGCGAGGAAGAAAACCAATAATTTAATTTTAATTTTTTTACATACTTTTGGAAAATATTATTAAGTGAATATATATCAATAAAACCTCTTTTATACCACAAAAAGTATTTTTTCTACTAATTTATATCCTTTAGAAAAGAATAAGAACTTAAAATAATTTTGGCCGCGTAGATCGTCAAAATACCCCTATGTGCAGCGTCGCACAGCATTGTCCGATACGGCCCTGCGCGAACAATAAATCTTAATTCCTCCGTTCAAGCCACGCGGGTCTAGCTGCGGGTCGGTCGGTTGCTGCCGCGTTTGGGTCTATCCCGTATTTTGGCGCGCAAATCAACGGCTCACGCGCTCCCCACCCGAGCCCCTCGCTTGTCGAGGTCGTCGCGATAGTGCCAGTGTTTCTCAGAACCGCGTGAACGTAATACATTTTTATTCGCAAATAACGAAAACAGTGAAGTTATTTGAAGATGGATGATTTCGACGAATTTGAAATTACAGAAGAGAATTTGACACAGCTTGATAACATAGAGATATCGTTATTAAACAATAGTTTTCGCATTAGCTCTGACGAAGAATATGAGTACTCAGTAGTACCTAGTAAACGAAAGTTGCGTCGTGTAATTGTGTCCGATTCTGAGAATAGTGATTCAGAAACTTACCAGCTAAATGATACCTCGAGGGATATCTCCTCAACAAATACATGGACCCAACCTAAAGGTAACCAAAGAAAAATAATAGCTTTTACCGAACCTTCTGGCGTTCCGCTTCATGTCATATCTACAATGCTTGATAAATCACCCGCTGAATTTTATTCTCTTTTGGTGACGGATATGTTACTTGAAAAAATTGTGAATTCCACTAACCAATTTGCTATGGCTAAAATAACCTCCATGCATGAAGCAAAGAGTGGTGCACGTATTAGACAATGGAGTCCTACAAATTTGGACGAAATTAAAAAGTTTTTTGGGCTGATATTATTCATGGGTTTGGTGAAACTTCCTAAACTTGCAGATTATTGGTCAAAAGATAATATTACTAGCCATTTATTTCCAAAAACGATCATGTCCCGAAATCGTTTTGAATTAATTTTGCAAATGCTTCATTTTTCTGTCAACGACGATCAAAACAAAGATGACCGTCTGCATCGAGTACGCGACTTGTTGGATACCCTAAACGAGTCTTTTAAGAATAATTACACTCCACCTGAAGATATTTGTATAGACGAGAGTATGGTTCCCTTCCGTGGCCGAATCATTTTCCGCCAATATAACAAACAGAAACGCCATAAATATGGCGTAAAAGAGTTTAAGTTGTGTACGATTCCGGGATACACATATAAAATAAGCATTTATGCAGGCAAAAACGATGAGCAGAATACATCACCTACGAATGTTGTTATGGCTTTATGTAGTGATTTATTAAACAAAGGACACACGCTATATACTGATAATTGGTACACTAATGTGGATTTAGCACGAAAACTAATGGAAAACGAGACACATCTAGTAGGCACGATTCGAAAAAATAGGAAACAGCTTCCGAAAGATGTAGTATCCGCCAAACTCAAGAGGGGACAATATTCTGCTGCGGAAAGCTCCGATGGCATTACTTTTATGAAATGGAAAGACAAACGCGATGTTTATGTGCTTTCAACGAAACACTCCGTACAGTTTCATAATATTACCAAACGCGGAAAAACTATATCAAAACCCAGGATTGTCGTGGATTATAATCAAGTTAAAGGTGCAGTGGATTTAGCAGATCAACTCGCTGCATATTCTTCACCTTTGAGAAAAAGTATAAAGTGGTATAAAAAACTAGCCATAAATCTACTGCTCAATACGTCTTTAGTAAATGCTTTGATTCTGTACCAAAAAGTGACAAATAATAAAGTTTCTATGGTAGATTTTAGAAAAGAAATTGTCAAACAATTTTGTTCAGAACCAAAAGCACTGGACACTGTCGAAACAAGATCGAAGAGGTTGAAGCATAAATTGTTACAGAAAGAAGGAAAGAGTAATGTAAGAAGGGCGTGTTCCAACTGCTACAAAGAAAAAGTAAAGGTCTTAGGAAGAATTGAAGCAAAAAATAAAGTGAAAAAAGTTAAAACATTCTGTGACGATTGCCCTAACAAACCATTTTTATGCTTAGAATGTTTTAATATTGCTCATAAAATTTAATATTCCTACTTAACATTAACTTTGTACTTTTTTAAATAAATAGATATGTAAAATAACTGTCTAATTCATTTAATAAACTTGCATATATCTCATTTTCTTTTCCCTATTTTGTGTTGAGTACGTCACCAATAAGTTCCTCAAGATTAATTCCATAAAAACTTCAATTTTTGAGTGCTGACGTGGTTACGTTAGACTAGGGGGCCATGCGGGTCTAATAGAAAGTAAAAACGCCTTGTTCGGTTGACCGACGCGACGCGGAGAACTAGACGTTCAAATATAAGTCCGAGTGTCGGACAGCATTGTCTGACATGGCCTAAATGGAACAAGTTAGTGTCGCCCATATTGTCCGACGTGGCCTGAACGAGAGCATATGACTTTTCACTCTGGCGTTTTACGTGTTAATTTAAATAAAACGTAATGGATGAACAATTTATTGAATCAGTAAAAAAATATCCATGTCTATGGAACACATCAATAGATACCTATAAACTTACTGACGTCAAAGATGCAGCTTGGGAGAACGTTTTGAAAGAAACTCAATTATCTGACGGTAAGTGCAATTTATTATACTAAGTATTTCGTTCAAGTAATATTGTAGTACGAGTGTCTTGCCATGGAACGGCGCCCTCGTTGTTGAAATAACTACAGAATTTTTCTCGAACTTGATAGGCATCCATATTGTCATTCGATAATAGATTTTCCACGTTTGTGTCGTTAAACATAGTCGTGGCCAAACCCGTTTCATTATTATCTAGATAGCCAGGCATCTTGTCAATTAAAAAGTTGTGTAGAACACACGTTGCTTTTATCACATTTTCCACTGTTTCTATTTTACATTCAAATTCTTTACGGTATACGTACCATTTCCGTGATAATACACCAAATGTAGCTTCCACAATACGACGAGCTCTTGAAAGTCTATAATTGTATGTTCGTTTTTCGTTATTTAAATTATCGCGTGGATATGGTCTCATTAAGTTAGGCATCAAAGGGAAAGCTTCGTCTCCAATAAAAACAAACGGTACAGGTTCTCCATTTTGGTACAAGGGTTGTGGCTGTGGTAGATTTAGTCTGTTTTCTCTCAAACGAATTCCGAATATACTATCAGCAAAAATACCACCATCGCTGAACCTTCCCATTGAACCTATATCTACCATAATTATTCTTCGGGTAGCGTCGTCGGCTACGCACATCATTACAGTTGAAAACCTGTGTTTATAACAGTAATATGAGGACCCAGATTTTGGGGGTGCAAACATGTACACATGCTTGCCATCAATGGCCCCGACGCAGTTTTTGAATTGCCAGATTTCTTCAAATTGCTTTGAATTTTTTTTCCAATCATTTTCATTAAGTTCTGGCATAACCAAAGGTAATACTGTCCACAAGGCATCGCAGACATCTTCTATAATTCTTGGAACAGTCGATTTTCCAATCCTAAAATTTTCAGCTATTTGTGAAAATTTTGAACCAGTCGCCAAGTACCTGTAATAATTATAATATAGATTTATATTTATGTGTCGTGGTTTCAGTTAGAATAGAAGGGTCATTTCAAAATAATATCTTAATCAGTGTCGTGTTGTTTCCGGAACTATAAAAGAATAGGCTTTACTGAAATTATGTATTTACAGAATTTTCACTCGTTCAAAAGTTATAGCCATTTTTAAATAATAGAAAAAAAACAATTAAAAGTCTAAGATTCACACGAGCACAACACATTGAAATCAAACAAATAAAATGGATTTATCACTCGTTATTTATTAACATTTCAAATTTCGACGCCGCCGTCTGCCGCGACCACGTACGAGAGATACAATCCGTTTTGTTTGTTTGATTTCAGATATTTTTTTTTATAAATTGGTTTCCCTTGAAACTCAGGTATTTTTTAAATATTTATAATGGTTATAAATTCTGCATGAGTGATAATGCGGTAAGTATATTTTGACTATGGCAATGTCAACATTTAATATTTATAATGATTTCAATTATTTTTATTTCAGTAAAAACGGCTAAATCTAAGTGGAAAAAGTTGAGAGACAGCCACCGGGACGCATTAAAAAGGAAGAATGCCACTAGAAGTGGACAGAGTGGTAAACACATTCGTGAATGGAAATATGAGAAGGTAATGGAATTTTTGATACCATATATGACGAATAGAAACAGGACTACAAATTATACCTCACAAACAAATATAAATGAACAGGAAACAAATTCATTGGAAAATAATGTAACCGATGAGTTTTTTGAAACATCAAGCAATCATACAAGAAGCACTCCAGAAGATCGTCCATCTGTACAACATTCGCCGTCACCGACATCAAGCGTCTCATCCTCGACATGCAGAAATGCAACAAGAAAATCGGATGAAATAAGTAATTTACTTATACAGCACCATGCAAACCGTGAAAGAATACGCCAAGAAAAACTAGAAATACAATCATTGATAGAGAAAAATAAGGAACCCTTGACGAAATGGACACGTTTTTTCTGTCGATATCAAAAAGTGTAAAAAAACTTTCTCACTATATGCAGCTTCAGGCTAAACGTAAAATTTTCAATGTTCTTCTAGAATTGGAAGAACTTGAGCTACAAAACACATGGTATAACACAAATGAAAATAATTGGTATTCCCCCAGTTACACTTCAGCACCGGGTCCAAGTTCGACACCGGGTCCTAGCTCAACACAGGCACCGGTTCTTACATCAACACAGGCCGGTGGTCCTAACTCAACACAGGCACCGGTTCCTAGCTCAACACAAACACCGGGTCCAAGTTCGACACAGGCACCTGTTCCAAGCTTGGAAGATACGCACATGACCGATGAACAGATAGAAGAAGCATTCAGAAACGAAGAAGACACATATGATAATTTGTAACTATATGGAAAAGAAAGCAATATGTCTCATGTGATTTACTGTTATAATTTTTTTGTACGTTATGTTTCTAATATAACCTTACGTTTTTTTTGCTACTCCCAGAACGGCAGTTGATTTTTTTGTTTTTTTTATGAATAAATAAGATAATATAAAAATATATTTCTCCCGGAGGGGTAGAAAGAGACAACGGATCTCGATTTCTCGTAATCCTTACATACCTCAGTTTACATAATATTTTTCATGTATTTTCGTACTTCTTGATTCTCGTTTTGAGTACTTCTCACTTAGCCCTTTTACACAAAAAAAAAACAAACACTCAAAAAAGACTGATCACATTCAAACGCAGATAACACACATAAACACAAACACACATTAACAAAAAAATAATTAGGTAGGTACTTACTTCAAACATACTGCTAGCCGCTCTTGGGTACAGATAGATCTCCTGTAGTTAGTATCTTGTTTAAATATATGCGGTTTAATTAAGTTATGTAGTTCGTAGAATATATTCCTCGGTAGTCTGTAGGACTTGGTAAAACTTTCATCATCTAACTCATTAAACAGAGTAAAAAATTCTCCATGACTGGTATGGTGACTTCTTCTCCAAAACCGATGTTTTCTTTTGTTTAGGTAGTATAAAGCTATCAATTCTGCTTCTTCAGACTGTAGTTCTTCTTCAAGTAAAAGAAGATACTTTTTTTGTAATAATAGCGACATCGTCTACCTTTCGTGTCAGAATGCGTACTGAGCACTCAACGCCTCGCACCCGAGCTGAAAAACATCTCTTCTCGCACAGCACACAGCACACCGAACACATCTCCGCTTTGGTGGAGTCCCGCGAGCTGAAAAACATCTCTTCTCGCACAGCACACAGCACACCGCACACATCTCTGCTTTGGTGGAGTCCCGGCCTAAAGTTCAACTGACGATTTGTCACTATAATTTTGTGATTTTCTTTATGTTATATACATCAAATTCTTCAACAGTTTACTCGTGATTGGAATATTTAATTATATTTCACAAAACATTTACAGTGTCGGCAATTAGTCTTTATATTCACTGACTAGCAAATCCCCTACAAAAATCGTTTCTACATGGTGTTCAAAAATGTTGTTTATATAATATGTTAATTAACAACAATGTTATTTAACTATGGTAAACATTTATAAAAAAGCACAATATACCTACTGACTTACATTCGTATCTGCAAAATAATTGGCTTTGTTGATTTGTTATAGGAACATGGTAGTTATTATGGATGTTGATCATCATCTGAATAAAGATGACTACGCGTTATGCATATATGAATGCAAATGGCCATGGAGCATAACTCATTATATCAAGCAAAGTAAATGTTTCGTGTGCAATATGAAGCCCAACGTTTATGCACCACCTCGTTTTACCCTGAATACTGACAGTATTCAAAATATACGACGATTGATAAGCATCAGTTGGTTTTGGTGTAAATATTGTAATTTCGCCGTTTACGATCACTTCACAAGTGATGAGTGCGACTTTTGTGCATAATTTATATTAATATTTATATTTAAAAAAAATCACAATCAAGCACAATTATAGAAATGATTGAAAAAGATGATTGCAACTTATAAATATGTAACAATATCTTGTGTAATTATTTTTCCAATCGTTTTGAGTATGGGATAGTCTACGCACCTACATGCCTAGTTTTCATGTTAGGATTTACCAAATTCTAACGTAAAGAAGTGTATTTTGATAGCATAACCGAAAACATATGCTGCAGGTAATTTTAGTTTTGTTGTAGATGCAATCAAAAGACAATAATTCATATCAAGATAATCTTAATACAGTACTCATAGTTGAAAAATCTCCCAGTGGGCGAATAAAAGTGCTGTCAAATGACAGAGTTATTTTGAAAAGGACAGAATCTGGAAGGTTATTGCCATTTAAATTGCCAGACGGTGCTGCATTTAATGAAGAGCTATCCGAAAATGTACCTAGGTCCTCTGTTGTATGTACTTATTAAATTTCGATTCATGTACCTAGTATATAAATAACAAGAATCTTGACAATTTATAATAGTTCTTTTTCTTTTCAGTATGATGTTCAAGGCATTTCTATTCCGCCTTCAACAATTGAGCATGAAATGGTCCATGAGCCTAGTCGAAGTATTGATGAAGCGAATTTCTTATTAGAATCTGCTCCACCTAGGCCGCCTGTAGGTTTCACTAACCACATATATGTACTGGTAGATATGTACTTTACCTACATTTATATAATTTATAATGTACTTATATTTTTAGGCTAATGACGTCTCTTTCGCCGATATTTTACCCACGGATCTTGCTGAGGCACTGGCCATTGATTCGGGTAGCGAGGCAAGCGACGTTGAAGAATACACAGAAGAGACGATTCGTCAAATTTTGGAGTCAAATGACGATGACATTGAAGAAGAAGAATTTCCGCCAGCATTGACAGATGGTGTCAGTTGGTCAAGTGACTTTCAAACTTTTACAGGTGTCCAGGAATTTTACACTGAGCAACCAGGACCTACAATAACGGTAACTGATCCTTTTTAACTATTCTCTTCTGTCTGGGACCAAAATATCATGGACTTAATTGTACGCGAAACGAACGAGTACGCATGGCAGACAATTGGACGACTTAGTGAAGTTGGGATAAAACCAGAATAAAGATTAAACGACTGGGTGGAAGTCACCGTGGAGGAGCTCTACAAGTTTTTCTCCATAATGATTTATATGGGCTTGTGTCACAGAGGACGAATAGACGAATACTGGACTACGGATACGTTAGAAATGCCCCAATTTCGCCAAATTATGTCAAAAAATCGTTTCCTTCTCATATTACGATTTTTGCATTTCGTAGATAACGATTATTTAGATTTAGGCCCGAATTCCTCTGTCGCTGATGTCGGTCGCGCGTACGAATATACGTTGTGTTCTATGAAGCACCACACTGTAAAGCTGACATCAGCGGCGCGCGAGTTGCTACGCGCCGCTGATGACGCGCGTCGGTCTCGCTCGTCAGCGCCGCGTTCGTCGGTCGACTGACGCGCTATAGAACGCTATGAGCGTCCTCACTCTGTTCCCGACCGTCGGCACGCGCGCGTACAGTCGCCCGCCACCATGAACATTGATACCGAACGTGTGATTGCCGAGGTGTGCCAACGTCCTGCATTGTGGGATTTATCGAATGAACTTTACAAAGATCGCGATGCCAGAGCAAAATTTTGGTTACAAGTTTATGAAGCACTTTTTCCCGAATTCAATAATGAGGGCGATGATAAAAAAAAGGAGATCGGTAAGTAAAAGATAATTGTGTTTATAATAATTTTAAAATAATCTATCTGTTATTATAATCTATGTGATTAAAATAATCTAGTCTAATGGAATAACATGCTGTCAATTTCAGAACAAAGCATGGCATATTATAAACCTAACTGCATCGGATTTCCAGGAAATTGGTCCCGCTGTTTTGATATCAAAATGACGGGACCACTATTCAGTTACCATAAAGTATATTCTATTCTATTCTAAGATAAAGAACTGTATTACCTATGATATACTTCAACTCGAATGTACTTTCGTGGAGCAACGCGGGGATCTTGCGGGGTGTTGGGTGACGCGATAGATAATTACGAGAGCAACTTGAAAATGTGATTTTTTGTTTATTGAGATATCTTAACGATTTTGGTGTCAAATGAAAGGTCTAGGTCTAAAACCATTTTATCCGTTTGAATCATGTAAATTGGTTCACGCGTTTAGGAGATAATAATATTAGTACCTACCTAGGTATTAGTAAAAATATAAACAACCAGAATGTTTGATGATTTACGAATAGTTCTACGAAGTTTTTTATTAATGCTAAATAACATTAAACAAAGAGGTAGATTGTTGTTCTCATTATATGGTCAGGATGACGATGAGATGATGAGTGTTGCACATAGTTTATGTTTATTAATTATTGGATGGTGATGAAAAATACACACAAACACTAATTGTACCTACACGTTTAATAATGTCCATACACAAAAGTTTTATGTAGAAACGACAATTTAAAACAAGAGACCACACGAATTACAATAAAATCAGTCGTTGTCCGTTCCACGTCGTTGGCGGGAATGCGCAATTAGCGTGGGATGTGTAGATGCTATTTCTTAGTAAATATACTCGTTTTGCCATGGCAAAGAACCTTCCGGTGAAATAAAGTAGTTAGTGAATAAGTCTCTTAAAGTATCGCCTGTCCGATTCATAATGTTATAGCTGTTTAGAGGAACATTTTCTAAACCAACAATTGACATAGTATCAATAACATCATATCCATCACGAACTCTTATAAAGTTATGTAATACACAACATGCTTTGACTATTTTGATGCTGTTAATCAATGAAGTCCTCATAGGCCTGTGAAATACTTCAAATTTATTAGACATAATACCAAAAGTAGATTCTATGTAGCGTCTTGCCCTACTAAGACGGTAGTTGAATATTTTTTTCTTGTGAGTCATATTACTACGAGCGTATGGTCTTAAAATATGACGTGATATTCCAAACGCTGCATCCCCTACAATCATGTAAGGAAACGGTGTCCGGCTGTTATCTACTTGTCTTGGTTCTGGTAGGTTTATTTCGCCGCTTTGTTGCATACAAGTTACTGTCCCTAAATATTATTGAGTCAGAATCTGTTCCACAAGCACCCACATTAATATACTTAAAACAGTAATTAGCGTCACACATAGCCAACAGAACGATTGAATAATATTTTTTATAATTACTGAATAAACTTCCACTGAATGCAGGGCAAATAATACGGACGTGCTTGCCATCTATCGCTCCAACACAATTCGGAAAATTTGCTCGTGATTCGAAACCCTCAGCGATTCTCAGCCAATCTTCATGTGACGAAGGCAGTCTTAAAGTTTCGTCGTGCAGAACATCCCAAATTTTTGTACACACTTCTGTAACGATTTTGTCAATAGTTGATTCTCCAAGCCGATAGTGGTAGGGTAAAACCAGGAGAGATGGACCAGCGGGTGAGACGGACCATCGTAATTTCTACCAAACTATTAAATTTATTTAGGCTGACAACACTTACGAGCTCTTGTCAACCTGTTTGCTCCGTGTAGAAAGCGAGACTATTTGATTTTCGTTCGTAAAATTAGTAAAAAACGTATTAAAAGGTTTCGGAAGCGTGTTTTTTTATGTGTGGGTGTTTAAAAAACGAAGGTATGTATAAGATATTGTATTTTTAGAATAATAATTGACGTTTCTGTGCTAGTATGTTCATGAAATTATAAAATAACCTCAAATTTTTCGTTTGTTTATTTTGCTTTTAATATGAGAAAGTGGTCCGTCTCTCCACTCAATTTAGGAGAGATGGACCATGTTATGTATGGGTGAGATGGACCAATAGTCAACCGTTTTGTTTTGCAAATTTGAAGTGGTTTTAAATTATTATTGCTACTTATTTTTTAATCCATACATACATTCTTAATGTGTTAATCTCTTCTTTTGTAGATAATATGCCTTTAACATATAAGAGGAAAAGTGGAGTATGTAGAGGAGAATGGACAGAAAGAGCATTAATTGATGCTTTTCAAGCTTTTTCTAATGGAATGGGTATCAATGAAGCAGCAAAAACATTTGGGATACCTAAAACTACATTTAAACGAAGACTTGCAAAAAATTCCTTGACTAAAAGCGATGTTCTCGGTCCCAGTGGTATACTGCTGCCTGAAAATGAGAAGAAGATCGTCGTACACATTAAAAAATTACAGAAAAGTGGGTTTACGCCATCAAGAGAAACAGTGCGTAAAATGGCATATAATTTAGCGGAAAGACTTCATATTAAACATAACTTTAATCACGAAAAGAAAATGGCGGGAAATGGGTGGTTACAAAGCTTTCTTAGACGAAACAATGAACTTTCAATCCGGCAGTCAGAAGGTGTCTCTGTGGCCAGGGCTAAGGGGATGAATAAAGAATATGTTGATAAGTATTTCAACCTTTTAGAAGAAGTTTTGAAAGAAAATCAACTTTTTGACAAACCTGGCTCTATTTTTAATATGGACGAGACAGGCTTGCAGCTAAATAATAAGCCGGGGAAAGTAGTTGCCGTGAAGGGATCGAAAAATGTTCCTAACATAACTGCTGGGGAAAAAGGTGAAACCATTTCGGTCATCGCTTGCTGCAGTGGAGAAGGTGTTTTTCTTCCACCCTATTGCATATTCAAGGGCAAAAATAAAAAACCTGAGTTTGAGGATGGCATGCCACCCGGCTCTGTGGTAACAATGTCACAAAAATCAGCATATGTGAATTCAGAAATATTTTTTGATTGGCTGAAGCATCATTTTTTGCCAAGGAAACCACAAGGTAAGTGCGTGTTGATCCTTGATGGACATTCTTCACACTGCAGCAATGTGGAAATGTTGGAGTTTGCTGAAGAAAACGAAATCATTTTGATTTGCTTACCCAGTCACACAACCCATTTCCTTCAGCCGCTTGATAGAACGTTTTTCAAGTCCCTGAAATGCTTCTATTATGACGAATGCAATAAATTCATTACTGCTAACCCATCAAGAAAACTATCACGCTTGCAGTTTGGAAAAATTGTGGCTTCAGCTTGGAATAAATCAGCTTCAGTGAGCAATGCAATATCAGGTTTTTCAGCAACTGGGATCATACCGTTTAATGCAAACGCCATACCAAACTATGCTTTCTTAACTCCAAGTAACCAAAACCATGACAATAACCTACAAACTGCTGCTATAATTCAACATGATCAACCTACTAAAGAATCAGTCCTTTCACAGCCAGCAACCGTTCAAAAACCATCAACTAGTGAAGCTGTTTCTCCAAAGGCAACGCCTGGAAAGATTTTAGATGTGGTTTCTCCAATACCTATCATAGAAAGAACTGCAAACGTCCGTCATAGGTCAAGAAAAATAGCAGAAATTTTGAACTCTACTGAAAATATTCAGAATTTAAAAGAAAATCAATCAAGGAAAATGAAAAAAGAAAATTCTATTGAAACTAAACAGATTGTAAAAGTAACACGGAAAAAGAAGGGAACTAAAAGACAAATTTCTGCAAAGAAAGAAAATAAAAGACAGAAAAAACAAAAAATTGAAGACAGTTCTGATGAAGATAGTGAACAAGAGATTATAACTCTGCGTGATAGTCCTGAATTGACTGAGTGGGATGACAACGAATGTGCAGGCTGTGGTGAAAACTATGAGGAAACCCTGAGTCAAGATGAATGGCTGCTGTGCATTATCTGTGAACGCTGGTCCCATGAAGGCTGCACTAATTATCCCGATATGTGCGACCGATGCGGAAATACGATGAAAAACTGAAGATTTTACTTTCATTTAATTGCTTATGTTACTTTTTTTTTTTTTTTTTTGGGACTTGCCCTCCACCCAAATCCCTACTACTGCAACTCCTGTAAACCAGGATCAACAATAGTAACTATCCAGAAAATCGTCGAGACAATGAAGTCCGACGTGTCCCAGGGGAATGATTTTAACTGTCTTGGAACCCGCAGCGAAATTAATCATGAAGTTATATAGGAGGAGTAAGAAAAATATCAGTTTTTTTCACTTCCCTCCTTATCAAGCGAGTTCCAGTTTTTGGGTTACCTGATTGCAGACCCCCAGAGCTACGCTATGGAAACTTTACCGATATCAAATGCTTCATCCAGCCAGCAGAGAGGACGTGGACGTCAGTCCAAAGGTCGTCAAATATACCAACGTGGGAGAGTATCTAACATGCGAAGAACAAAGGGAGCTGAGACTATGTCTAACCTCCAAGATGAAATTCGACGCAAGATGTTTGTTGGTACTAACGAGGAAGATGCACTAGCTCGTCTCAGTGAGCAACAAACGCTCAAGGCTATAACACTATCAATTACTACTAGGGGAATTGGTTTCGGAATATGCTTATGTTACTTGTTGATTTCGTTTTGAATGTTTATTTTTTTGTTTGGAAGTGTTAATGATTATTTTTGTTAGGACCATCTCTCCTTACTGGGTGGTCCGACTCACCCGTATAGTATGGGAGAGATGGACCGAGGGTACTTTTTTTAATATTTCAATTATTTCCATAAAGATGCTATAATCGTGTCATATTAAAATAAAAAAATGTTGACTATTAATAGTTAGTTAGTTTATCACTAAATTGTTTAATAGTTATTAAGAAATAAAAAAGATATTAAAGTTGAACAAAATGTGGTCCATCTCTCCTGGTTTTACCCTAATATAGATCTATGTAGGTATTGCCGGTCGCAAGGAATCTGTAAAGTGTAATAATATGTATTAAATTTACTCTTTTTTCTTATTTTTTATTGTTTCAGAAAAAAATGTGCAGCAACGATGGAAGACTGCAAGAGATGCATATATGCGTTGCAAAAATGTCTTAAAAAATACTCCCTCCGGATCAGGAGGAAGTAAAAAAAAGGTGTACATATATTTTGAAGATATGAAATTTCTTGATAAAAAACACCAAGCTGAAGTTGAGGACTCCATCGAAAGTAATCAGGCTACACCGAGCGCAATTAATCAGGATATCCCAAGCATATCTAATCAAGACGTGCCAAGTACGTCCAGTCAGGACATACCAAGGAGCACAGGACTTGAAGTAACTACAGAATTACAGAAAAGTGTTGCTCAAGAAAATTCTACAGACTCTAATTTTCGTAATAAACATTCTAATAAAAATCAGCGAAAAAGAAACAGACGGACACTGATGAATTCGATAAAGAGATGCTAAAGATGTTCAAAGATAATGCAAAACTTTTTAAAATGATGACATGAATTTTTTCATGTCTCTCCTGCCAATAACAGAAAAGTTTACAATGCATCAAAAACTGATTTTCCGTACAGAAATGCTCAAAAAAGGAATGGAAATTAGTAATATGCACAATCCATATGACATAACCAGTAGACCTAATCCTTCAGATTCTTATTTTTCTCAACAGTCTGAATCGATTTTACGCAGTCAAGATTCGATCAACGTACATGAATATGAAACTTTCCCTGATATGTCAAATACCGTTTCACAATTGTACGAAGTACGTCCCACTACTTCTTATACAATAAACTCCGGATCCCAAATTATTTCTCAAGAATACCAAACGATCCATGGCATTACTAGGAAAGCCAACGAGGACAAGTAAAATGTGTCCTTCAACTAAATAAATAACAATTTTATTCTTTTTTGCTAAAAATAATAAAAAACTAATACAAAAATGTATTGTTTTCTTCCTTATTATTATGTTCCAATAATAGATTGATATTATGTAACTCACCTCAATGTAACAGCAAGTCGTTCCACTGGAGGTATAATTTCTCGATACATGGAGCAGTGTTTCAGGTGATTTTCTAACTTTGATAACAGTTCATCAAAAGTTTTTACTTTCATTCTAAAATAATTAAAAAACTTTTCCTCGTCCTGACGTAGCTTTTCAAATAAAGTAGAAAATTCACCATTCGTCACCCTATCAGCAACAATTGGGTGAATGTGATATCTTTTATTTCTATATTGACGCCGTCTCCGCTTGCGTAAGTATGCTGCAGCAACTAAACAATTTATAAACGGGTTCATAATAATTCATGTCAACGGTGCTACAGATCAATATGGATGTGGGCAACATGTGGTCCAACAAGACGGCGCTACGACCCACACAGCGAACGACACAATTGCCATTCTGCATGAACGGTTCGAGGGTAGGGTTATCTCTAGCAGAGGTGGCATTGGCCGCAAAGACTTTCTTGTGGGGTTTTCTCAAGTCGCAGGTCTATGCCAACAATCCGCAACCGATGCCCTGGAAGTCAACATAATGCATTATTCAGCCGGATCTATGCAGTAGAGTAATTGAAAATTAGATGTCTCGGATCCGTACCACCGTTCGAAGCCGCGGTGGACATTTACACGATGTCATATTTCATAAGTAATTGCATAAATGGGCCTTTCAAATAAAAAAATAATTTCTTTAATATCTCACATACAGCTTGTTTTATTTAATTTAAACATCGACCCGTCCTTGTTGAAAGACCCTATAGTTATTTATATGAAAAAGGTACGTCACTGCATGAAAGAATTTTACGCACCAAGACATTTAGGTATAAATCATATTCCTCGAGCACGCCTGTCCAGTAGAAATCTTTTAATCCTACAGGATCTTTTTGGAACAGAGAAAATAACCCCATAATTATTGGCGATGGAACATAGTTATGTCATCTCTCGAATATGTCATGGTCACGCAATGATTAGCTGATTAGTAATAATTTTTCTTCATAAATATGTCGGATTAGTTACAGTTTCGCTACTTAAAATTAAATTTATGATTTTATTTTACGAGCCTCGAAAATTCCACGGTTCTAATAAAATTATACTTTATGACTTAGTGGAAAATCCTCAGAGATAAGAGATTTCCCGTCCCTTAAGTTTTCACTTTATATAAACTGAACAATAAGCAACCAAGATTTCCTAGTCTTGCCGCCTAATAAGATAGTTAGTAGTTACCACAATAATTGTACTTGATTAAATAAATTGCTGCAGTAAAAAGTCTCGAGTACTCATTCGAAAGTCGTAGTCTTCACCGATCCTGCTCAGCCCACGACTCACACTTAACTGGCGCAGTCGGTAGGATATTTCGCAAAGATTCGTCGGTAAAACGTTCCTGCGATAAGAACTCAGCAACGCTTAAGAATCCAGAAGGATCGTCATCGTCGCTACGTCCAGTTCCCGCAGAGCAAAACCGAACGAGTACTCAACACCGAAGAACAGCTTCTTGATGAGCAAGCACCACTTTAGGACCAGACTTACAGACAGCAGCATCCTCACGGGGTAACGTACAACTTAAAGGCATCTCTAGAAATCGGTAGGAGAAACTATCTCTTTCCATAATTTTAATGTTTGATCCACATCATCCTAATAGAACTTGTGAAGAACAACGAATTGTGTTATTCTGTGTTCTTGCCATTATTAATCAATTGAAAACTAAACTTGAAGCACTTTTAGCTGAATATAATTACCGTCTATACATTTGTGAAGTAGAACATAAGAATACTAATCCAAAGTCGGATTAATTGTATGTTGTGTGTGTATTAATAATTGATTTTTATTTCAATTTTGTGTAATTACGTTTAAAAACGGGTAACAAGTCTGTTAAAAGGACAAAAGTTAAAAAAATCTTAAGAAAAATGTCTAAAAATATTGAATTGATCCCTAGTGAAATGATTAAAATAATACCATATTATGATGGAAACTCAAGACAAACATATTTGTTCTTAAAAAAATGTGATTATATTTGTTCCATGTATAAAGGAAAAAGGGAACAAGATGAGTACAACTTTCAAGTTATTACTAGTAGGCTAACTGGGGAAGCAGCTAGTTTATACGGTGAAAGAGAGGATATAAAGAATTATGAAGAATTTAAAAACCTTATTAAACAACATTTCGGCAACCCGCTAAGCGAAGATTGTCTCTCAATTAAACTAGAAAATGCTAGAAAGAAACCTAACGAAAATAATTTACAATTTTGCCATAGATTACAACTTCTAATAAGTAATTTATTTAGCAAAATAAATTAAAGTACGGAAAACGACTTTGAACGTAATAGCAAAATGGGTAGCTTTAATAAAACGGCATTAAAAATATTTTTATGTAACCTAGACGAAAATATGGCCAGATCAGTAAGGCTCCAACATCCTGAAACCTTAGAAGAAGCCTTAGTATTAGAAGAAGAAAACTTCCAAAGACAATACCAATTAAGACATAAACCTTGTAATAATTACAGCTCACCAAAAAAAACTTATTCTAATAATCAATTTAATCAAAATAATCGCCCTAATAATCAATTTAATCAAAATAATCGCCCTCGTTTCACACAACCTAATAATCTACCTCAATCGATTTATAATAGGAAACGAGCAGATTATCTTACACAAGAATGTAGGCGATCAAAACCACAATTACCTAAACCGGAAAATAATTATATAACGCGCAATCCTTATTATCTATCTACCTCGGGTCAAAACGCGAGAATCGCAGAACCAAACTTAAACTTATATAACTCGCAGGTAAACGAAAGTGAAAATAACGCCGAGCAAAATATTAGTAGGGACACGGTCGATAATGAAAATTTTCAAATAGAAGCCTCAACCTTGTCTGTACACACATAACACCAGGATGTGAAACAGAATTACCATTCATATTTATACCAGAACTCAGCGCTAGATTTTTATTAGATACGGGAAGTACAAGATCATTTCTAAGTAATGATATAGTGGAAAAATATTTTCCTAATAAGAAAATTGCTGAAAATTTTCAAGTCGTAAGCACACATGCAATGTCAGAACAAAATGGCGCAGTCATAATTCGATTATTTAATAGTTTTAATACCGACATGAAACATAAATTTTATATACACATTGGAAAATCTTACGATGGTTTAATTGGCAACGATTTATTGTTTGAATTAAAAGCAATTATTAACTTAGAAAAGGCTCAACTGATAACTGAGCAAACAGTCTTACCTATACATTTCACCTATACCTATATACTGCCCGACCGATATTAAGTTAACGTCAAGAAGTGAAACGAAAGTAAAAGTACCAACCGATCTTTATCACGGTTACGGTATATTAGACTACAAAAAATTTACTAGTGGCGTAAGAATGCCCAGTGCGATCGTAAAATGCAGTAAAGGTTACGCGCACACAATCATTCAAAACACTAATGAGCAAAACTTCACGCTTACTGTTACAGCACCTTTCAAAGTAACAAAGTACGAGCCGGATACAAAAATACAATGTTGTAAAGTGAATCACTTACGGTCCAAAGAAAACTTAGACCATATTTTAACACAAAATTTAGAAAAATTAAGACTCAACCATATGAACGACGAAGAAAAACATAAAAATTATAATGTATGTCTTGAATTTAAAGATGTATTCTATTGCGAAGAAATTCCGCTATCCTTCACCAATGAAGTGAAACATTGCATACGAACAACAAATAACAACCCTATTTATGTTAAACAGTATACGCAACCACCCGCGCAAAACGCTGAAATTAAACGTCAAGTTGAAAAATTAATGAGAGAAAATATCATACAACCAAGTTTCTCGCCTTGGAGTGCACCAGTTCACCTAGTCCCCAAGAAATTAGACGCGTCCGGTGAACAAAAATATTGCATGGTTATAGATTACAGAAAATTAAATGAAAATACCTGTGATGACAAATACCCATTACCAAATATCGCGGATATTTTTGACAAATTAGGTAATAGTTCATATTTTACAAACCTTGATCTTGCAAGTGGTTACCATCAAATAGAAGTTCAAAAAGAGGACATTTCTAAAACCGCATTCAATACCCAATATGGCCATTATGAATTTAAAAGAATGCCATTTGGTTTAAAAACGGCACCTGCTACTTTTCAAAGAGCAATGGACAACATTTTAAGAGGATTACAGGGTATACACTGCTTAATCTATCTTAATGATTTAATTGTATTTTCTAATAGCCTTGAAGAACATATTCATAAATTAAAAGAAATTTTCAGAACTTTAAGAAAAGCAAATTTGAAAGTTCAACTGGATAAATCAGAATTCCTTAAGAAAGAAGTTCTTTACTTGGGCCATACAATAACTAAGGACGGACTAAAACCGAATGAAGATAAAATCAGAGCTGTAAAAGAAGTAAGATCATTCTTTGGATTAATCGGATATTACCGAAAATTCATAAAAGATTTCGCTAAAATGACAAAACCTTTCACTGTCATTCTTAAAAAGAATAAAAGATTCGAAACAACGAAAGAATTTATAGAAGCTTTCGAAAATTGTAAAGTATTATTAGCAAATGCACCCTTATTACAATTTCCAGATTTTAACAAACAATTTTTATTAACTACTGACGCCTCGGAAATAGTGTTAGGAGCAGTTTTGTCACAAGGAGTTATAGGAACTGATAAACCAATCGCTTATGCAAGTCGAACTTTAAACGAAGCAGAAAAGAAATATAGCGCAATCGAAAGAGAACTTTCAGCTGTAATATGGGCAGTTAAACATTTTAGACCCTATCTATATGGCAAAAAGTTCACTATTTATACAGACCATAGACCATTAATGTGGTTGTATTCTCTAGAAGAACCAAATAGTAAATTAACCCGCTGGAGATTAAGACTTCAGGAATATGATTTTGACGTAAAATATAGAAGCGGTAAACAGAATACCAATGCCGATGCATTGTCTAGAATTAAAATAAATATACACATGTTAAGAAATTTAGAAAAAGGAAATAATTCGGACACTAACCCAACGATAAATCACCCATCAACTTCGATCGAACCACAAGTAGATATAAGTGAAGTTCGAACAAATGATCCAGAACAGACATTAACTGCATCTGAGACATCGGATGACTCTCAAGATGATCAAATCGAAAAAATAGATACGAAAATAAATCAAATAATTGTCGTAAACTGGAATAAAAATGAATTAGATGTAGCTAAATACACTCGCGATAAACAGAAAATAATTGAAGTAAGATTACCTCTTAATAATGAACATTTTATAAAACAAGTTTTAAAGGAACATGTACCACCAGGAAAACGGTATTACATTTATTACGATAATAAATTACAACGCGAACTTTTTAATAAAATAATCTGTGAATTATATAAAGAACGTATAAATGATTTTAAAGAATGCAACGAAAGAGTGATATATGTAGAAGATAACTCAGAACGAGAAAATATCATATCCACTTACCACGAAGGAAAAACTTGCCACCGCGGTATAAAAGAAACGTATAACAGATTAAAAAGAAATTACTTTTGGCCAAATATGGAACAAACCATATCCGCAGTAATAAATAACTGTGATTTATGTAAACGTATGAAATACGATAGAAAACCATTAAAACCTCCGTCACAACTAACTCAAACTTGTAATAAACCTTTCCAGGAAATATTCATAGATATATTTTCTATAGGAGTATCATTTCTAACTCTTGTCGATTCGTTTTCCAAATTAGGACAAGCCATTGAAATAAAATGCAGGTCTACACCGGAAATAATAAGAGCTTTAATTAAATATTTCTCATACTACGGAGTACCAAATAAAATAAGTTGCGATCCCGGAACGGAGTTTAATAACAGCTTGATGAAAGAAACATTATTATTTTATAAAATCCAACTACACGTAGGAACACCAAACAACCCTAACTCTATGGGAATAGTGGAACGATTCCACTCTACCATCACAGAAATATACCGAATAGCTAAATATCAGCACAAAATTACCGATGCAGCTTCAGTAATGACGTACGCTATCATGGCATATAATAACTCTATTCATTCGGCAACTGAATTGTCACCATTCGAAGTAACTTTTGGACATACAAATTCCACAAGTACTTTCGATACAAATTTCGAATATAACTATACGCAACAGCTCCTTAGGGAACATAAAGAAAGGACATCATTCTTATATAATCACTTATCCCAAAAGATGACACAAGACAAACTTAACAGAGCAAAACCAGGTGAAAATGTAAAATTTAATATAGATGATAAGATCTATACTGGTCTTGTGAACAAAAGGAGAGGAAAGGATAAACCGCGTTTCGAAACAGCAAAAGTAACCGGAGAAACCGAAAGAAATGTTGTTCCAATACAAATTAAAGAAAGGGTTACGAAAATTCCCGTTAAAAATATAAAAAGACCCACTAAACGATAAAATTATGTATTAAATTTATTTTTGGCTATTATAATTATAAATACCATTATAATTATATAATTGTATTTCGAAATTTTGAGTTTTCATACACCGTGAAATTATATAGGTTTATGGATCGAAAATTTTGGACTCTATATCAAGAATGGAATCTATTTATGTAAATTTTAAATAAAATAAAGATATTTTTTTTTATAAAAACTGTGACAGACGAACAAAAAACTAGAACGAACCTAGGATATATGGTAACGCCACAAAATTTAACGTACTACGATTACTACGATCGATATCATTCAATGTTACTCACACACACAAACAACTAAGCAGTAAACCATGCCGACAAACAAAGCCGACAGAAATCATAAAAGCCGCCCGCGCCGCGCTCGCTGCCGCCAACTTACCTACTCGTGTCATGTTGCCGCCAAGCCGCAAGGCCGCACTATTATTACCTACCTAAAACTGCGCGGCGAGAGCGCGGCAACGTTGCGCCCGGTCGCCATTTCTCCAGTTCTGCTGCAACTCGCGCGCGATAAGGTTGCATTGTTTACGTTTTACGTTGCCACGCGAAAATGAGTCGTCAGTACGAATATTCGAACGCGGAGTACTTAGCAATGGTTCAGCTGTACGCTGTTGCCAACTACAACATACACACAAAGGTACATATTCAAAAGATTTTTCTAGATACACAACCTCGAAACAAGAACAAAAAAACAAGCACACAACCTTCAATGCCATCAATTCCTCTACAATTGCTACTCTTCTATATGATATCTGTAATCTGCATGACGTGCGGAATAATAATTTTTATAAATGGCTTCCATAATAAATAATCTTATACCGGAAATAGATTCTGTTAAGATCTCCGATACCTATGTTTGTACACCTGAAGAATGCCAACAATATATTAACCCTTCTTTAGTAAAAACGAAAATTATCCATCAAAATATTCGTAGTATAAATAAAAACTTTGATAGTTTTGTTGCTATGCTCACTTTGCTAAAAACTAATATTGACATTATAGTGTTATCAGAGTGTTGGTTGAATGAAGCAAGCTGTCTTCCACAATTAGACGATTACATAAGCCACCGAACAAATACAATAAGGAATCAAAATGATGGCATTGTTATCTATACGAAAGCTTATTTATCCTGTGACATCGTCGAACCATCTTTCGATGCTGGTAGCTGCATGATATGTAAATTGAATAACATCTGTGCTATAGTGGCTATTTATAGATCTCCGTCCTTCAATAAAAAAACAGATTTAGATAATTTTCTTGTCAGTCTTGACAGGATACTTACAATCTTAAAAGAATTTAAAACGATAATAGTTATGGGTGACATTAACATAAATATTTCAGACAGAGAAACGTGCTCGTCAATTCGAAGCCAGGCCGAAAGGTACTTAAATCTTGCAGCCATGCATGGTCTCTTACCTGCATATACCTACCCAACAAGGCTTAACGCCTGCCTGGACCATGTAGTTGCAAAGACCCCTCATTTAATGAACACCATCATTTTAGAAACTACAGTTACCGATCATTATCCTACATTGGTATGCTTTCCTCTATGCCAACAAGGTTATCGTGCTTCATCTTTACGTGAAAAACTTGATGTCGAGGCCTTTGAAAAGGACCTGGTTTCGATCGACGGTACTAGTATTCTCGAATCCACCGACGCTAACCATGCAACAGATCTTCTTTTAGCCAAAATTTCGTCTCTCATGCTAAAACACACAAAATACATTAAGATACCAAAGAAGGAAAGAATAATAAAACCCTGGATCACCAAGGGTTTATTACGGTGTATCAGGAATAGAGATAGACTGCATAGCCGGCTTAAAAAGAACCAGGATAACATTGTGCTTAAAGTCACGTACACTAGGTATCGCAATTTTTGCAATCGTATATTGCGAAGTCTGAAAAGGTCATATGAGCGTAGTGAACTAGAAAAAGCCAAGGGCAATCCTAAAGCTTTATGGGAGGTTATTAAGAATATTGCATGTTTACACACCAATCGATCCAAAAATAATGAGCTGCTTGGTATCGAATCATCTCCAGCAGCCTCCCTGAATGCCATTAACAAATATTTCGCCAACATTGGCAAAGACCTTGCAAATAAAATAATGACGGCATCTGAAACTACAAGAAATGCTTGCACTCGCAAAGTGACTAGTGGGAGTCTTTTATCTATGGGTTTAATTCCAGTCCATAATGCTGAGATTGAGGCAGTCATCCTTTCACTTAAAACTAATTGTGCCCTTGGGTGGGATAAGATACCTGCAAATAGTCTAATAAGGCTACGCAAAACATTGTCTCCTCTAATAACCCATATCTGCAATCTCGCTACCTCATCTGGTACCTTTCCATCAGCTTTTAAAAAAGCCATCGTTCATCCAATCTTTAAGGGCGGGTGTCGTTTGGAAATTGGCAATTATAGGCCGATTTCTGTTCTCTCTACTGGGTCGAAGGTTCTGGAAAAGGTTCTTAATAAGGCTTTAGTCAAATACCTAAATACTAATAATGTTATTGCACCTAATCAATTTGGCTTCAGAATAGGTAAAGGCACGGAAGATGCAATACTTACCATTACTGAATCGATAGTGGAGTATTTAGACAACAAGAAGAAGTGCCTAGGTATATTTCTAGACTTTTCCAAAGCCTTCGATACCGTGTCAATTCCTCTACTTCTCAATAAACTGGAAGCGATTGGAATTAGAGGTATCGTTCATGACATTCTTAAAGATTACCTTAGCAATAGAACTCAGATAGTGTCTCTGGATGGTCACATTAGCAATGAGGAAATCTTAAATTATGGAGTCCCTCAGGGGAGCATACTGGGCCCGACGTTGTTTCAGGTTTATGTAAATGATCTTTGCTGTTTGGATCTCCCGAATTGTAAAATTTTTGCATATGCAGACGATACTGCCGTTTTGATAAACGGTGACGACTGGGACGAATGCAAGCGATATGCTGAGGGTGCAATGAGGCGAATAATGCAATGGCTGCAAACCAATTTACTTACCTTAAATATTAACAAGTCTAACTATGTCACTTATTCCATGAGACAGTCCTCCCGTCCCTCTTTTGGAGAATTTAATATAAAAGCCCACACCTGTAATGAAGGCTCCAAAGCCTGCTCGTGCCCTAACCTGACCAGATCTAACGCGGTAAAATATTTGGGTGTGTATGTGGACGAGAGTTTGAACTGGCATAAGCAACTAGAAACCCTAGCTGCAAGAATACGAAAACTTATCTTTATATTCAAAAAATTAAGATACTCAGCCGATATGCAAACCCTCAAATTGGTCTACACATCTTTGTGCCAGTCCGTGCTTTCCTACTGCATTCCTGTGTGGGGAGGAGCGGACAAGACCAGCATGATTCTACTTGAAAGGGCGCAACGAGCGATAATAAAGGTATTGGGTTTTAAGTCTTTCCGGTACCCTACCAGTACACTATATACAGAGATGCAGCTGCTTACTGTCCGACAAATCTACGTAGTTAACACCATTTTACGCAAGTAGTATATTATTGGGCATTCTACCCCACCTGCCGTTCCGGCTTCGCCTCCACTTCGGTGGGATAGAATGCCCAATAATATACGATCGAATCTTGTCCGCTTCGACATTACGTACCTGTTTATTTCGTTCACTGTCACTGTCTGTACGTCACATCACTTCGTTGAATCACAATGATAATTCATTATTTACTTGTTCAAACGAGACGGAATGCCTAACGGCGTATAATTACACAATAAAAAGATTACCGACGAATAAGCGCGAATCGTTCATCGCAACGTGATATAGACCGTTGAAAACTTATAATAACATATTGATAAACACAATATAACTGCCTCGTTAGTCCAGCGGTCCTAAGCGCGACTGCAACGCTAGAGGTCCTGGGTTCGATTCCTAGGTCGAGGAAAGTGTTATTGAGTTTTTCTGTGAATTACTCAGTATCAATCAGCTCGGAGTTTGGAATTGTGATAAAAAAAATTGTGATGTGTTTTAATTTGTGATGTGTTACGTTGTGATGTAAATTTAGATACTACGATCGAGTTTGCGTTAACATTTAACGCGAACGAACAACAGTACCAACTATCAAAGTTGTAACCAGACTAGAGACGAAATTCATCGCTCTAGCGGGAATCGAACCCGCAACCTTTGACACGAAAATCTGATACACAAACCTTCGCGCCAAATCTGGTCGTCGTAATAGCTATGAAATAAAACAACATAATGTTATCATGAAATCATCATTATATTTTGAAGTTAAATAACATTATACTTAAATAAACTGTAATGTATAATATTAAGTAGTAAATATAGGTTGTTCGTCAAACAACGTATCAGCTGACCGCATGAAGTCTTGAAGTTTGCGCCACTGAACAGAATCCTCATTCGTTTGGAACTTGACTCGTACTAGTGCCTTTTTCCACAGCTCCATGGACTCGGTATCTCGCGCATCACTCGTCCTGTATATTTTAAAATCAACATAGTAGTTGCCAGATGTAGCATTTGATCGCCGTTCGTTACCATTAGCAACTCGATTCACGAAGAACGAAGACAGAACAGGATAACCTGCTGTGGATTCGCCGCGCTCACGACTTAGACCGAAGATGTCCAGAGTCTTAGATTTTTTGCTAGAACAAAAGAATAAACATCGTACCATCACACAACCATATAAAACAATACTTCAACCTACATGTTTTCCTGTTTCTTTAATAAATAACCATCACATAAATAAACAAAATTATATGTATTCAGTTTAAGAACTTCTTAATATATTTATTACATAGGCAGCCAAACCAGCTACATGTACGTAATGTATAAAAGATTGTAATATAACTTTATATGTATACACTGTGAATGTTGAATGAAACCAAGATAGAGCGATATCGCATTCCTTGAAACACTGGACATTGAAATCATTATAGCTGTTAACGTGAACGCATGATTAAAAAAATATATTATTATTTATAAGAATAGCTCGTATGTCGTAGGTTATATTCACTTGAGTAAATTTATGAAGATTAAATAAGTACCTTGTAGTGGTAGGTGATTTTTTCAATGCTTTGCGCTTTCCAGTTACTGATTGACTGCGATTAGATTTATCTTCATGCACCTTCGACGACTCTTGGTAAACTTCACTTTCAGACTCGGACCTAAAAAAACAATTATGTAAGATTAACGGTTAAATTAAACAGATTAAATTTTATTGACAGTGAGATAAGTTCGTGATCATAATGGACATATTAGTTGCAGAAAGTAATGAAATCTAATAATTTTAAAATAAAGAAATAAGGAATTTAAGTATGTATAAACAATCTAAAGAAAGTAGCGTAAGTACTCAATTTATTGGGAGGTTTAAAGTAGAATTAAAGTAAAATTAAAGAATATTTTATAAGTCAGTAAATAACCTGAAAGCAGAATAATTAAGTTAATGTTCATACTTACATTTTATTAAGCTATTTGAATCGCTTCTCTGGGCTATGGCGTTGTGGAAACCGCTCTGAACTGCAGACTGTAGACTCTAGTCTGTATTACTACTAACACTACTATCACTGTATACTGGTCTTGATGATGAACCAACTCTTGTAGACGCGAACTCGAATTTGTTAAATGTTTATGAAAAGTATAGCTTTTATACTAATCGTTCAAAATTAATTAACTAAGAATTTTATCACAAAAGCATAGAAGTAATGATGCACATAGGACTTTCTGGTAAATTGCTTGTCTAAAAATAAAATGTTGCATTTTTATAATGTCGATGTAGCTAAATTACTTAGGGCTGACACACTTACATTAAGTTGATTCATTAATAATAAAAGTATAATATAAGTAAGTACTTAATTTGTACACATGCACAGGCACACCTATACACAATTATTTAACTTTCCTACTTTAACCACAAATCTAATTACAGTATAGTTATGTTTGATAAGTCAAATAAATAATCTGTGTTTTTATGTGATATGGCAGAAAAATATATTTAATAAAACTGTCTCATAAGTGGTTAAGTGCAACTGCAATGGTTTGATTCCTTTGTGGTTTAGTGTTATTGAGTTTTTGTATAAAATTCTCAGTAGCTACTCAGAGTTAACATAACAGCTAAGTATTGTAGGTGTACATCCCTACTGATTTACTGACTGTGCTATAAAAAATGATGATATGAATTTGGAACGGAAGACACGTGTAAGCGATGACGATATTAATTGAAATATAATATTTAATTTATTTGATTAGTAATCGAACACCTTTACTTGAATTACGTATTATTTGTTATAATGAATAATACATAATTCAAGTAAATGTGTTCGTAAAACTTAATCATATACTATTAAATTAGTAAAAATCGAAGATAGTTATTTTATATATCGCATTTTTCTGTATAAGTAGTATTCTGTAGAACAGAATACATGAGTAAATAAATATACGACATCTCGATATTGTTCTTTGAAAATAGTAAGGTAATTATTAAACTATATTATTTAATTTTTTATTCCTATTTACTTACAAATAGCTTGTAGTGATAACCAGAGTATGTCCATACCATAATAAAATAAACCTTCGTTATGTTAATTAATTATTTTTTATTTTATTATTATTCTTTATCGTCAAGAAATTTTTAATATATAAATTTTAAATTTAATGTTTGTATTTTCAGAGTTATTTGATGCCTTACAACATCTTGGGGTAATGAGATTTATTGATAAACTGCTTCTGCGGAGCACGACATTTTGGAGATATAAATTTTATAATAGCTGATCAATATTGTGCATAAACTTGAAGGTACATATAATTATTATCAATATCTACTTAAGCCTAGTATTTTATTTGTTATTTATGCATATTTTCTAATGCCTTTGTATTATTTTCAGGATATATAAAGACTAACTACTTACTACGGCACTAAGATGACCTACGTGAAGATTTGATTAATATTTTTTTGTTTAACCTAGACTGAACAAAACGTACTGAGAGAAGCTGTGCTGGAAATAATCTTCTACTTCGCTTAATATTTAAGGTATATTTATATTGTTGTGTGCAACTTTAATCCGTTATTTTGATATACTGAAAATGCCTCATTGTTCGGTTTGCAATATACATATAGATAGACGTTCGTGGACTGGTCATTTACGAACTAATAAACATAAAAATAATAATGCTGTAACAATTAATGATAACGTTCAAATCCTTAACTCTGCGTTTAAAGGGCGTATTGTTAGTTACCGTATTATTGCGTCTAACAGCGAAGCAGTAAATTTGCCCGAATTATTTTTCAATGATATTCATGATCAAGTGAAATGTTTAATTGATGATTCTCTCAAAAAATATACAGCGTTAAAAATTAATTTTGAACTTTTTTCTTTATTCTTAATGTACAAAAATGATGTACAAGAGTTAAAATCTTTTGCGACAAAAAACTTTGCTATACATTTTAATTACGAGTTTGAAACTCTTTATAATACAATTACTACTACGTTATTGAAAAAAATTGAAGAGTTTCAGGAGAGAGACAGTGGATGGACGTTTCTTAGTAATTCCCATTTAGAAATTAATATCAATAAATATCAACCACTCAGCGGCTCTTTTTATATAGATTTACCTAAATTTATAAAAACCAAAAAAGCTTGCTTGAATATCAAAAACAAGGATGATTATTGTTTTTTGTGGTGCATAGTGGCCGCCTTATATCCTACAACTCGTCATCCTGAACGAGTAACATCTTATCCACATTTTCGAGACGTTTTAAATGTTAAAGGTGTTTCATTTCCAATATCGTTTTCGGATATCTCTGTTTTTGAAAAAAATAACCCATTTTTAAATATATATGTGTATGGTTTAAAAAATAACAGGGTAATAATTGGCCCCCTTTACAAACCTGAATTAGTTAAGAGGGGTACAACAATGAAGAGCATTCACTTACTGTTCCTAGAAAATCATAAATCATCTCATTATTGTCTTATAAAAGATTTGCCACGTCTTGTTAAAAATCAGATAACAAAACATCATAGCAAATTATATTTCTGTGAAAGTTGTTTATTGTTCTTTCCTACCCTTGAACAGATTGATAAACATTTGTGTGGAGGGATCGTTACTGTTTTACCAGAAAAGGGGAGTGTGATTAAATTTAAAAATTATGATAGAAAAGAAAATGTTCCCTTTGCTATCTATGCCGATTTCGAAACATTGTTAAATCCAATTTCCGTTCTTGAATCTGACACCGCTACTACGTCATGTTTACAACAACACGTACCTGCGGCATTCGCTTACAACATTGTTTCTTCATTAAATTATACTTTTGACGATAGTTTTAAAAGTTATCGCGGTATAGATTGTGTTTCAAAATTTATCGATTTTCTTACATCTGATGTCAAAAAAATTTATAAAATTTTAAATCAAAATCATGTAATGATATTTACAGAAAAAAATGCGTCTGATTATAAAGAAGCTTCTATCTGTCATATATGTGAAAACCTCTTATGGACAAATAAAGTTAGAGACCACTGTCATATAACCGGTAAATACCGTGGAGCCGCCCATAGACATTGTAACCTACAATTTAAAATACCTAAATTTATACCTATATTTTTTCACAATTTATCAGGGTACGATTGTCATTTATTCATAAAGAAATTAGGCGAAATGCCAGGTAAATTGAATATTATACCCAAAACCAAAGAAAAATATATTTCTTTTTCTAAATTCCTGCAGGTCACCGATAATGATTATGTACAACTCCGGTTCTTGGATTCATTTCATTTTTTAGGAGCTAGTTTAGACAAACTTGCTAAAACCATACCAATTGAGGATTTTATAAGTTTACGATGTCACTTTCCCGAAAATAATCGATTCAAATTACTTGCACGAAAAGGTGTATACCCTTATGATTATATGACTAGTTGGAAATGTTATGAAGAAACAATGTTACCGGCTAAACGGTATTTTTTTAGTTGTTTAACGAATGAGGAGATTTCAGATAAAGATTATAAACATGCTAATTTAGTGTGGAATGAGTTTAATATACAAAATTTAGGTGAATATACTGATTTGTATTTGAAAACCGATGTTCTTTTATTGACTGATATATTTCAAAATTTTCGTAAAACCTGTAAACAGCATTACAAACTTGACCCAGCGTTTTACATAACCGCGCCTAGTTTATCTTTTGATGCGATGTTAATGAAAACAGGTGTTCAGCTTGAACTTGTTTCTGACTTAGCTATCGTACGAATGATTCAAGATGGTATTAGAGGTGGATTGTGTATGTGCTCTCATCGCTATTCGAAGGCTAACAATAAATATATGAAAGATTGTGATGTAACAAAACCGCAGTGTTTTATAGCTTATTTAGACTGCAATAATCTTTATGGTTACAGTATGTGTCAACATTTAACTTATTCCGGATTTAGATTTTTAAATCAATATGAAATAGATAAATTAAATGTGGAAAGTATTACAGATCATTCAGAGTGGGGTTACATATTAGAAGTAGATTTATTGTACCCTGAATATTTACACCAGGAGCATGATGACTTACCTTTTTGTCCTGAAAAATGCATACCACCTGGAGGAAAGACGAAAAAACTTATTTCAAATTTGTATAATAAATACAATTACGTTATTCATTATATTCACTTAAAGAAGTGTTTGGAACATGGCCTTATCTTACGTAAAATCCATAGAGTCATTACATTCAGGCAAAGTGCATACTTGAAACAGTATATTGAATTAAATACTCAATTGCGACAAAAAGCAAAAAGTGTATTTGAACAAGATTTTTTCAAGTTATTAAATAACAGTGTTTTTGGGAAAACGCTCGAAAACACTGAAAATAGAGTAACTGTTCATTTAGTTAATCAGTGGAATGATAAAAATAATGTAACAAAAAAATCAAAATATGCAGAAAGGCTCATAGCAAACCCTTACTTTCATAGTGCAACAGTTTTATCCGAAAACTTAGTAGCAATCCAGATGAAACCAGATCGGTTAATTTTAGACAAACCGATTTATATTGGCTTCACTGTTTTAGAACTATCTAAATCACACATGTATAATTTCCATTATAATATAATCAAACCATTTTATAATGAGAGGGTAAAATTATGTTATACCGACACAGATTCGTTTGTTTACGAAATATATACCAACGATTTTTACTACGACTTAAAACACAAGTTTTTGGAATACCTTGATACCAGCAACTATAGCATTAAAAATGAGTTCATGATACCGCAAATAAACAAAAAAATACCAGGCCTTTTTAAAGATGAAATGGCTGGTAAAATTATAACTGATTTTGTTGGTTTGAGGTCGAAACTTTATTCAATAAAAACTGTGGATAAAATAATTAAAAAAGCTAAGGGGGTTAAAAGTAGCGTGGTACGTGATCTGAACATCACAGATTATGAGAATGTACTATTTAATAATGAGATTATTCGGAGAAAAAACATTTTATTTAAATCAATAAAGCATGAAATATTTACGCAAAGTGTTAATAAAATTGCGCTCTCTAATAATGACGATAAGCGGTTAATACGTCCAGGTAATATTGCAACCCGAGCATGGGGTAATTCATGTATTTTAAAGGGAAATTTAAATTGTTAAATGTTGTATAGATTATATATTGTTAGATTAAATTATGAGGTATGTAAATAATAAAAATACTTGTTTAATTTTTAAGATATTAATTATGATATAAAGGGTAAATAAATTTATTGATGAATCAAACTTATTTTTTTATTTCGTCCATTACGAATTCCACTGTAATTGTATATACATATGTATATCCGTTGTTGTCGAACCCGCAACCGACGGTTCGGAAACCAGTCACTAAACAGACTGCACTATTATATTCTAAGCTAAAGTAATTTTCTGAATAGTGTCTTAAATGTGAGGTAATAAGATTGATTTCACATAAACAGAAATCCTAATCATAATTTATTACAATATAGTAATATGAGCTCAGTGTTGTAATACATTTAGCGAACATGTGCCAGTTCATTGCACTGTAAATATATAAAATGTAGGTAAAGCAAGCTTGCAGTTTTCAATGGAACATTCTAAATCGTGACTTATGTGTTCTGAATTGAAAGTACATATTTATAAAACAACAAATTATTATATCCAAAAATAATTGTGCCATAATGTTTCATTCATAAAATAGTTGTCGTAGTGAAGACATCTAATAAATTAATTCTTAAATAATTACATATTTTATTTTAATTTTTGTACCTGTTGTAACCTGTTTAAACTTGTTGTACAACACACAATGTCATCGGTAAGTGTTTTTATAAATACCTAGTTATTTTTAATATCAAAACAATACTTTTGACAGAATACTTATTAATATTTTTATGTTTTGTTTTAGATATCGGATTCGGAAATTGTGTTCAGTCAGTATGGACAAGGACATTGTGGTCAGTTTTCTGAGGTCTTCACTGAAGTTCCAGAGACCACGCATATCCAAAAAGAAAAGAAATCAAGGCATCGACGAGATAAACAAACACGTAATATTGTGAAACCAACAAAATCGTTTGTTATGAATAGGATTCAGAAGAGAGGCCTAAAACTCATAAAGATTTCGGTTATCGATCTGTGCAATAACCCTCAAACGAGTGATAGTGATAGTGACAGTGAAAATGTTATATTAAATGCGCAATATGTAGTGCAAGATGCGGTTGATGATGTAATGAACGAAACGGAGGCATTAGTTAAAAAAATTGCTAAGTCTTTAATAGGTTATGATTTTTGTTAGTTTTGTAATTATTTAACTGTTTATTTTTATATTAAATTAAATAAATGATTTGACCTTATAAATGTGTCTTTATTTATTTATTCACTATATTCCACATTGAAAATTTATCAAGTGTAGGGTAGGGTTATGAAATAAAATAAATTTCCTTGAATTAAATTCATTTATTTAATCTATCTTTTAGGTACACTAGTTACATACCTACATTATACCAACACTTTAATAAAATATTTCTACACTAAACAGTACAAAATTAAGACAGAATTTATTTATATGTCATGCAATTTGAGAATCTATGAACTTTGCACATCGTAGATTGATAGTAGTAGATTTGCGTTAAAATAAAATAACTAAGATATTTTTCTTACAATATTACTCAGTGGTTTGTACTCAATGATACAATCGTTCAATATAAGACAGTAGGCAGAAGTTAGATCAGGTATTTCATCATTACTTTCTAACTCTACACGCACATCGACTACTGGTCCTGATATGAGGTTGTCAATTTGTCTAGAACAGTCGATAACAAACAGAGGGGCGATCTCCTTAAAGTCCCTTGTGTTCAACAATGGTTCAGATCGGCGATCGTAATACGATTGTTGGAAACGTGCATACTGCTCGTATAACAATGCAAATTTATCATCAATGAAATCCACGTTTAGATTCTCATAGGGATAGTAAGTTGAATTGAGGTATACTTTGACATCTCGTAAAGTACAGTGATCAAATCTAGACATATCAGCAGCAGAATTATTTTTTTTATTTGTTTGTAGACCTATAATTACATATCTCGGTTTTTCAATCTGAGATGAAGTTTTAATAGACCAAGTATGTTTTGTAGTTCTAGGCAATAGCGGGTATTCATATAAATCCCAATTTCTAAAAACTAATTGCAGTGTTTTATCCTTTTCCAAAATCTTCAATAAGTTTATCTTCTCTTTATCAGATACCTTAACATGTGGTACACGCCATATGATTTTGTTAATTTCAATATCGTTTATGACTTCTCCAGCATCGAGTTTCACAGCGTTCAAGTTTGTATTCGATCTCAACAATATCAGTTCATGCTTGCAATTAATTATAATTTTTTTGTAATCTTCACCGAATCCAAGAATGTTGCTAAGCGGTATAGATGCAGAAAATGAACCATTACTACTTTTAAAACCATGTATATCCCAACCCCAAGAACGACATGATTTTGACTCGCTTTCATTCATGGATAGCAATGATTTCATAGTAGTTGTAACGCCTGCATTTTTTATTTTATCAATCTCAACACCGTTCAGTTCATATCGAATATCTTGAAAAAGGTACATCAAAGGATTGTTTGTAAATTTAACACTAGTTTTTTCTTTAGTGGCAGTTTTAGTAACATTTACTATACCTTCTAAATATAATGTACTGGCTGATGGTAGAACATACAGATCTTTCTGATTAATAGGTATGCGAATCTCATCGTTTCTGTTGAAACTTGTTATGTATGGTTTGTATGAATGATATTCAATACCAATAATGCTATTATCACTAGCAGGAGAAGATAATACATCTAATAAACTCATTTTAGAAGACCAATTGATTTGAGGAATTTATGATTTTCTTTAGTAAGTTTCAGTTTATTCTTACAGTTTGATGTTGTCTTGCGGATAGCCCAAGACGCACTGTTTATTTTAGTAGAGGTACTCTGATATTTATTAGTTTTATTATAATCAATCATTTTTTTTTAAGATGTAAATATAGCTGCACTTCCTCCCCACGTAAATTTAGTAAATTATTATTAATATCTAACAGTCTTATATTCACACTGTTAATTATATTTTGGTTTACGGGAAAGTAAATTACGTTTTTAGGTACTTCGATAATTCTATAACCAGGTGGTACATTCGGAGCAAACTCGTGAATGATATGACTTGGTAGACCATTAACATATGATCCGCTCACTATGTCACATTCTACCCTCACCACAGTCGTAGATAGAATGTTCACTGGAGACTGTGATACGTGTAATTTATTTGCTTCAACTATTTTTTTTTCAAAACCCAACAATCTACCAATAGAATCTTCTTTAGTAAAATCAATAGCTTTTGTGCAAAATATGTTTGTTTTTAACGTATTATTATTGCACTCTAATTTGATTCCTGCGTCTTGTATTTTTGATTTTAAATAATCGTTGATATCTTGCAGTTCATATGCTCCTTCAGGAATTTCAATAACCTTATGATCGTAATAAAATTTGTTATTTTTATTATCAATATTTGGTATAGAATTAAATGTAGATAAATATAATAATGCACATTCATACTCTCCTTCAAGTTGTAGAGTAGGAGAATAATAAGTAGATAGCACTGATGAGTTACCAGTTATTGACAGCGAGAGTGACATTATGTAAATGAAACTAAAAAATGTTTTATTCAATTTATATATTTATCCCAGAAGTCATACAAAAACGTTAAACATAAATGTCCACAATTTACAGAGTTAAAATTTTGATATCTCGTATAGTTATAAAAAACATTACAATTTTTAAAGTAATTTAGTAACTCTAATGGGGGTTTTAGATTGCCATAGCTATCAAAATATTCACAATATTTATACACTTTTACATAGGCTACCCAATGTGTTCCTTCATTGTTAGAATTATCCAAATTAACAACTCCGCTCTCAATAGGTTTGGGTTTGTTTGGTAATTGATCTTTCATGAACACACCTCTGAAATAAGGTACGTTATATGCATGATTCTGGATATCTATATTAGTAAGAGCACGATTAGGTAACCTCTTGATTAGTTTTTTGAACATTTTACAAACAATCCGTTTCCTTTCTTGTATGGTTTGACGTACAAGCCTCTACCCAACGCAATCGATTCCATCATTTTATTATGACGTTGAGATTCTTGTAAATTATTTTGAGCACTTTTGTAATCGTTTACTGTTTTTGCGATACCAGCTGCCCCGCCAGCTAAAGTACCTAATGCAGACAATCCAGCGAAAATTGGAATCAGCGGTAAAACACCTCCTGTTTTTGGTAACGGTATAATTCTAGGTACAGGAATCCGACAATTTTTTGAATACAACTTTTTTGCCGCTAAGTAAGCATACTTTATTACGTCTTCTTTGTTTTTCGGTTTTAACTTTTTGATCTGTGATCGAATTTTTGTTACTAAAGATCCAAAAGTTTTTAATCCAGATCCAGTTTTAAGTTTTGCTTTCATTGCTTTGCTTACCAACCAAGAAGCAATTTTTTCTCTTTTCCCTGCATCTGCTGCTTTTAATCGTTTATTTGCCATATTCAATAACTGTAAATCAGCTTGATGTCTGTTATATGTATAAGTCTGAATAATTTGTATAGGCTATATCGTGAACTTTACAGGCTTCGTCTAATTGATTTATGCCTTTGTCTCCTCGTGCTAAACGTTTTTGTAATTTAGTGCCTGGTCCACAGTAATTGTAGCCTGGCAAATGAAGCTCAAATGGTAAATTATTTATTAAATTATTAATAAGTCCACCTCCTTGCATGGTTTGTATTATAATGTGAGAAAAAATAATAATAGATGATTAAATACCATTTATTATTTTAGCACGGTTCTCTTATCAATCCAACTATTTTCACTATCACTCAAACCTAGCCATTTAACAAACAGCTTACTGCCTTTTTTTCTTAAAACTTTTTCAATTAGGTAAATGTCGGGATGATTCGTTTTTTGAAGTTCTTGTTCATAAAAAGTACCTAAAATTGGCTGATTTCGAAGATCTTGAATATTATACGTTGTAGGCATAGTTTCATTTATTTTTATGATTTTAAAGATTTCTGTTGACCAATTAGGAGTATAGCCTTTATGAAAACAATTTTTATATTTACTTATGCGAACACGATCTCCGATTTCTAGTTTGTGTTTTTTAGGTTGTGTTTTCTTGTGTGATTTTAAAATATTTTTCCTTATTAGAATTTCATTTTCAATATTAACGTCAACCGGTTTACAGTCAATAGTACGGTGTTTTGTATTGTTGTAATTAAAGACTATACCTTCTAAAGGTTTTTCTATCCATCTATAGGTTCCATTTAAACTGAATGTTTTGTAGAGTTTGTTTTTTAAAGTTTTAATTACTCTTTCTGCAATCGAAGCTTTCTTAATTGAAAACGATGAATAATGATTAATATTAAAACGTTTCATTAATCTTGAAAATGTATCATTATAAAATTCAGTTCCTAAGTCGGTTTGTAAATGATTAGGGGAACGATCACATGTACTTAAAACATTTTCAAATGCATTAGTTACTTCTAATTTTGATTTTGACTTCAAGGGTACAGTCCAAACATATTTAGAAAAACAGTCAATTATAACTAAGATGTAACTGAAACCTTTATTGTAATTTTTAATTTTTCTTAAATCAATAAGATCAGCTTGCCATAAGTCATCGATTCCTTTTAAAATAACACAACGACGTGCAAAGTTTTTTCTAGCTGTTTTATGTAATTCATTCACGACCTGTTGCTTTATCATTTTGAGACGGATTGTTAGTCTTCCTCGTACCACTGTTCGTTATTTTATGATCAATATAAGATGTCATACTTGTTTTTAAATGGTCTAATGAGGCTTGAATTTCTTTTGTAATCTCTATTTTTATTTTGTCTATTAATATTTGGACATCTTTTTTAGCGCACAAGTCATCAATTTTCTCATCTACATATTCCTTATTAGCAGCATCGTCTGCTTCAACAGGATTAATAACGCCTCGTAGTCTACTCATTTGCAAATTAAACTCGCCATTTGCAGTTTTTAATATTGTTTTGTCTGCGATATCAAAAATATCTGACAATCGCATCCTTTTGTGAATATGATGACCAAATTTATCTATATTCATTATGTGTGTACAGAGAGAATGCTTATATGACAATGAAAACCATAATTATTTACCAAGATATTTATTAATTTATAAATTTTCCTTCGCGTAGTTCCTCTATAATAGATATTATTTCATTATCTAACCCTGTATTTCCAGCTCCTCGAGAAGCCATGAGTAGTTTTAATCTTTCAACTAATTCATTAGGATCATCCCAATAAATGTAGTCTACATTTTTATTCCATTTTTTCAGCATTTTCAGTCCTTTCCCTTTTTGAAATTTTAATTGATCGCTGCTGTCGTTTGGCAATTTAAATAGAGGTTTTATAACGTCCATATATTTTTTGCCTTTGTTGCTTTTTATTGGTTTTTTTGCATCATAGTCACGTCTATGAGCATTTGTATGAATCAACATTAATTTATAATTTTGTCTATCATTTTCGGTAACCAAATTTAAATCTGGATCTTTCTTTAATAAAAGTTCCTTTAGCCCTGGCGTGGATGAATATGTGTGTGTGCCTATTGTGATAGTTTTATTACCAATATTTATTTTAGTACATCCGAGCATTAACTTCCCTTTTTCATTTCTGACTCCGAAAGGAACATCATCTATCATTTCAGATGATAGAGACCATGATGAAACATTGTCGCCGACACCAACAGATTTGAACGAGTCGATACTGTTTTGTGAATTATCATCTGAATCTTCAGAATTTTGAATATAACCATGATCTTGATCATCAGTACCCACTTCAGGTATACTGGTATTTTTTTCCAAATCACTTTCAAATTTAACATATTCATCATTAGATAAATTGCTATCATGATGGTCTGCGTAATCATTATTTTTCAAATTAATATGATTTAAATTTTCGATGGATGTATTTTTGTTGGTTTGTGCTATTTGATTAAGTGGGCTGATTAACGGTTTAAAAACAGTTTGTAATGCTTTTTCATTATCATCTTCAATATTTCGCATTTTTCGGACCTTTTTCTTAACTGCTTCAGCAGCAGTAATAATTTGTCTTTTTAAAGATGTTTCCATTATATAATAATTGAATAAATGATCTACTGTCTTCCTTCACAGTTAAATTAGGAATAAACAATTTTTTATATAATTTTATATTTATATAAACGTTAGATCAATCAAAAACTACAAAACTATCAAAGTTTTTGCGATAGCCACCTTCATTCTTACGACAATCTTTATTTATAACTAGATAATTATAAGGTTCAGTCCATATTTTACTACATAACTCACGAAATTCATTCCATTTCATGTCTGTGTTTACGTGTTCATCATAAACATGACGTATATTAATATCATCTTGCTTAAAAAGAATAATGAGATTTGCATTATCTCTAATAAGCTGTTTGGGTACTTTGCTATATGTTTGATTTAAATAAAAACAATCTATATTTTTATGTCGACCCATTGCAAAATAATTTCTTATATTATTTTGGTTTTCACATGCTACATCATCAAATATAATAACTGAATCACATCTAGCTTCCTGTGGACTTATTACTTCCTCATTATCCTTAAATTTTGCAAACGATACATCTGGAACGTTAGCTAACACTTTTTCAACAAACACATACTTCGGTTGGTTTAGAGTTTTTGAGTAAACATATACATTACAAAACTTTAAACCATTCTTATGCAACAGCAAACCAATTACAAGATTTGTTTTTCCACAGTTAGATGGACCACATATAATACACCTTATAGTGTTTGGTAGTAGTTCACCGTGTCGTCGTTTGCTGTTTTGTGATTCCACGCAAATGGAATCAAGATGAAGTGAATGAGGTTGTTTAATGAACTTCATAATAACACGTCCGATGCTATGGGTAGTTATACTAACAATGAGTCAAATTGATGGATATGGTTATTTCCTAAAATTTATGATAGTATTAATTTAATTTTACTTTATACATCATTGTACTAATGATAGCTATTGCCTGCGCCTAGTATGCAATTATTTGTATTTTGTTGCTATAACATTTCTGTTAGGCTTTGGTTTAGTCAAATTACTTGGAATGACGAATTGTGTTTATTTATAAAATATAAACAGGTACGTAATGTCCAAGCGGACGAGATTCGATCGTATATTATTGGGCATTCTATCCCACCGAAGTGGAGGCGAAGCCGGAACGGCAGGTGGGGTAGAATGCCCAATAATATACTACTTACGCAGACATACAACTGTGAAACCTCCAAATAGTTCCACCAATACGCATCGTCGTAAACCTAAGCCTTGTATTTATGTACCTAGTCGCACAGTATTTGCAAGGAATCAATATTCATCTCGGAGTCAATACCTATATAATAAATTAAATAGTTACCTACATATCCAAGGTCAGTCTCGATTTCAGTGTAAGCGCAAGGTTACCGCTCATATGCTTACCTTAACATATGACGATACTGAAGCTATACTAAAAAGCAATTGGTAGATTTATCCCTCACACTTCAGGTTGATAGGTAAACACACATAAATTCTCACTCTTACACATGCATCTTTCTCAACATTCATCCCCCCACACATACATCTCCTAACACACACATCCTCAACACACTATGACACATTCTCTCACCTAAATATTTCTTTTATTATACATTTTTGTTTCATACCGCACACAGCGCGGTAAGGCACCGTCTGTTATAGTGAGAAGGACCCCTAACTGCCAAAATACAGGCCCACCTAGTTTGGCAGTTGGTTGCCTAATATATTATGTCTCTAGCCATAGTTTAATTATGTACGACCTAGTAAGTAAGTTTCTTTGTATTTTTATGGTGAGAAATAAATAAATAAATAAATAAAAATAAATAAATAAACAATTTAGAAGAGGCCAGGCGGTTGTATTCCCGGCCGGAACATTCAAATGCGCTGCGGCTACGAGGGATTGAAAGTCCTCAAGTGCCTTCACCACATACCATCTTGTCTGCAACTCAGCGCCTTCTCGACCATGGGCAATTCCGTGTACCAGCTCACGCGCAAGGTCGAGGTCGCCTGAATAACTCGCCGGAGATCGAAGACGCTCTTCTGGAGTACTTCGAGCGGGATCCGCGGCGAAGCACAAGAATTTAATGTTAGCCAATACTTCGTATGGAAAACATTAAATACTAATAACTTGCATCCATATCATTTCCGTCGAGCTCACGTCATCAACAACGACGATGCACCGGCAAGAGTTGCCCTTTGTCATTGGTTGCTAAATAATAGTAACGCTTCCATACTTTGGACAGATGAGTCATTGTTTACTCGAGTGGGACTGTACAATGTACACAATGAACATTACTGGGCTCTTATGAACCCACACTTATTACGGGAAGATCATCACCAAGTTCGATTTAGTGTAAATGTGTGGGCCGGTATTATAAACGACCAATTAATAGGGCCTGTTTTCATTGAAGGCCATCTAACGGGCAGCTCGTATTTAGACATGTTACAAACGGTAATATCGGAGCTGTTAGATGATATCCCTGTAGCGTACTTAGCAGGGATGTACTATCAGCATGATGGCTGCCCCGCCCATTATTCAAGTGTAGTGCGTGCCTACCTAAACACTCAGTTCGGTGATCGGTGGATAGGCCGCGGCGGTCCCGTGGCTTGGCCGGCTAGGAGCCCGGACTTAACGCCTTTGGACTTTTTCTTGTGGTCGGAAATCAAAAGACTTATACCCGTGAACATGAAAATCGTGACGAGTTACGCAGTGCGATAGTGGACGCCTTTGATAGAGTGAAAAGTGACAGAGACACGTTAAGAAAGCTAAAAGACAATAGTATAAAACGGGCACGTTTGTGTATTGAACGCGGCGGACTCCATTTCGAGCAGTTGCTTCGGTACAGGGAAGTGTAAATAAACTTTTTGCAGGTAACTTGTATGTAAAGTTGATTATTTTGTAAATAGCTCCAATTTTTTAAATACGCCTGAAATACCTACCCAACCTCTTGACTGTTTCAGCTATCTGTTTTTAATTATTGATACAGTAAATACCTAAAGTTATTTATTGAAAAGTTATGTTCATGTAAAGTATTTCTGGCGGTCCTAAGCCCGTGGAAAGTATGAAGGAGAAATTGGTGTACAATTTACGTTATTCCGTGAAAATGTTGCCGCAATGATTGGTGCAGCGGCTGTACAAGCGACTGCTGCGCAAGACGTCGCGAGTTCGATCCTCGCACGGAACTGTATGATCTGCAGGTAATTGTTCTGTGTGTGTGTGTTAACTCTCTGCTTGGGGAAAAGTTTAAAAAAGAAAGGTTTTTTTAAAGCTATGGTAATACCTAGGTACCTACTTAATTTTTAATCCCTTTTATTTAATTGGAATGTAGGTTTTACGTTCGTATCTCGTATCAGCTGATTCGCTAAGCGCCAACCTTGTCGTATTTCAATTTATACCTAGATAGGTAAGTTACGTAGATAGGTGTACGTAGATACCTACCATCAATTTCGTCGCCATCTGCATCGTATTGCGAAATAAAATTTATTTCAATAATAAAATGACATCAATAAAGTATTGACCTACTAGCTTTTAAATAACGCGTAAGTACTTATTAGGACTTTTCGCTCAGACAGCCGTTTAGTACCAGCTGGCTGGCGTTCGGGTCATTGCCCCGCCGCCGCGCGTCTTTGATAAGTAGCGAGTTGGCGACTGCGGCCGATTTTGAATGAATTATTGGTGCACTACTACTAGCAAACTCGATCAAGTGAAAATATTCTTTTCACTTGCCAACTTTTTTATTATAAACAGTAGAGTTAATCTAAGACTTTTTTTTGTTCTACTAATTATCATAAGTTTCCCACCTTTCGGTTCCACAACGACTACAATTTCACGGTGTATAATAAGGTATATATTATAGATACGTAAATCAAAATGTATGATAAGCTTATATAAAATAAGAATATTAAATGTATTTGTATATCCATAAATTTATAGAATTGTATAATCATTTTGCATAACATAAGTAATGTATTCATAAATTAGCATTATATAATTATTACACATATAATCCCTAGAATAAGAATAAGTTGCAAATGAGGTACAAAAACTGTTCAAAATTAACATTAATCATTAATTCTTTTATTTTGTAATAATCTTTATGGTGGCACGGGTATAATATAGTTACTTTTAATTATTTTGGAATTGTTATAATAAGTAAAATATTGTTATAAGTATGGGAAAATTAGGAATGATGAATCTAATTGAAATAACTAATTACATTAGATAATTTCAATCTAAGAAAGGAGGAGTTATGTCATCTCTCGAATATGTCATGGTCACGCAATGATTAGCTGATTAGTAATAATTTTTCTTCATAAATATGTCGGATTAGTTACAGTTTCGCTACTTAAAATTAAATTTATGATTTTATTTTACGAGCCTCGAAAATTCCACGGTTCTAATAAAATTATACTTTATGACTTAGTGGAAAATCCTCAGAGATAAGAGATTTCCCGTCCCTTAAGTTTTCACTTTATATAAACTGAACAATAAGATTTCCTAGTCTTGCCGCCTAATAAGATAGTTAGTAGTTACCACAATAATTGTACTTGATTAAATAAATTGCTGCAGTAAAAAGTCTCGAGTACTCATTCGAAAGTCGTAGTCTTCACCGATCCTGCTCAGCCCACGACTCACACTTAACTACATACATAATATTTACAGAAATCATCAAACTATCTATTCCAAAAAAAGAAAATATATGTAGCTTACACAAGTTTGCAAATCTTTTTAACTGGTGGCCACCGATGGCCGCATTATGGACATATGCAGCCACAACATCAGACGCAACTGCTGTTCCAAAATCAAAATTCTGATTTAAGACAATATTTTAGACAGAATTCTGTTTTTATTCTCGATGGTGGTTTTAGATACTCTATCCCATTACCATCTATCACATCTTTGGGTTATACTGTTTGTAAACCTGAGACCCTAAGCAAAGCGTAAAGTCAATTATCGACTGAAAAAGCCAACAAATCACAACTAGTGACACTGTGCAGGTGGGTTGTTGAAGTTGTGGTCGGTTTCAAGGGGATTTTAAAATATTTCGAAATAAACATTTAAATATCTTGGATCTCAAAACCTAATGGATGATTTTAGAATTGCAGGAGCCATTTTAAATCATTTTCATCCCGTTTTGACTGACCATCCTGATGCTCAAAATATATTGGAAGGAGCTCATCAGAGAATGAACATGCAAAACTATTTAGCTGACCATGTGATTAGTCATCAGCTTAATAGACGCCGAGCCAGTTTCGTCCATATAAATGCTCAATTGCCACAGACACACCTGAATATGTTCCCTATCATGGAGATTTCAGATTGAGTATTATTTAGCTTGGGTATTTATCAAATTAAACAGGTAAGAAAGAAAGAAAGAAAAAATATTTATTCGTGACTCGCACAGGTAAACAACACATAAGTACACAAAATAAAAACAATAAAAAATAAAATACAATAAAAAACAAAATACAATAAAAAACAATGTTAGCTAAACAAGATTACTAAAGATTAATATAGACCTGTACGAGACCAAAAAGGCCCCTATCTCAGCATAGTGCTACGACATTGGATGTCGCAGCGCTGGTATTCTGATAGGGCCTACAGAGATGCCACGGGCGGCCACGGAACTAGTTTTACGGACTAAAAGATAAATACTATATATAATAATAAATAAAAGTATACGTATTATAATAAATGAAAGTAAAATATATTTGCGTGGGAATGGTTTTCTTTTTTAATAATTGAGTGCCCAGTGTTACCACATTGCTTATCTATGCTACGGATGTTAGAGCCATCATAGCATAATCTATGACAAGCAATGGAACGCAGACGCTGTACCGCCGCCATTAATTGATTGACGTCTATTGTAAATTTTATTGTTATTGTGTGATAAATACTTATAATAACACCTAATTATTTGTGTGTTATAAAGAAATAAAAAATATATGGGTATTTCTGGATCAATACACTAAAGTAAGAGAGAGTGCAAATATATGTAGTGGAAATAAGAAATATACAAGAAGTGTTTTGATATTTATTTTTTTGTTGAGTTGTTAGTAAATAAATAAAATAATCTGAGCCATAATAATCTAAGACTGTACTGCAAACACTCGCCGCCACGAGCCACTGGGATCACCTTTGCCCGCTGCGTGCAGATCAAGGTAATTTGTGTTAGTTATTGTCCTTTTGCTTGCGTAATAAATGTTTTTTATATTTCATGCTAAAAGCCCTAACTGTTCTCATAGCACGAAAAGGAGGTGGCAAGTCGTTCCAGCAGCGAGTGGCAGCGAATTTAAAACTACCACGGAAAGCAGCAGTTCTGTGCGTTGGGGTCAACATGAGGTAGGCAGAAGCTCTGGTTTTAACTTTATTGACATCACGCGACCACGATAGTTTCTTATATAGGTACTCCGGTTTTTTTGTGAGAATTATGCCGAATAGCAGGGTAGCCAGATGGAGTTTCCTCCGTGCTGACATTCTCATCAGATTACTCTCGTTTAGAAAAGGAGTTATGTGGGATCGGGGGGGGAATGTTATAACAAAATCTAGCGCACGCATTCTGTACTCGCTGGATCATTTTTTCGCTCCTACTGAGAATGCATGTCCCATACACAGTGTCAGCGTAGTTCAGCTTGGACAAAACGAGTGACTCACAAAGCATGACACGCATATCCACACTTATGTAGGGACGGAGACGATACAGAATTCTGAGTCGGTAGAAGCAGTTGCGCACAGCTTCCAGGATGTGTGCTTCGAAATGTAATTGATTATCAAAAACCACCCCCAGATTACGTGCCTCTTGAACTTGTTCTAAACTACAACTGTCAACTTTTAAATTAAATTTAAAATTAGACATCCTCCTTACAAAATCTTTGGATCCCAACACAATGTACTTGGACTTACTGGGGTTAAGGACTAGGGAGTTTCTTTTAGACCAAGCAGAGACCATATCCAAATCTTCATTTATTCTGTTTACAGTGTCGACAGCATTCTGGGATTGGAATGGGAGGTAAATTTGCAAGTCATCGGCATAAAGGTGAAATTTAGTATTGAGAAGACAATTAGTGATGTCAGCACTGTAAAGAACAAAAAGAAGCGGGCCTAGGATAGATCCCTGTGGCACACCTCTGTTCACGCGCCTAGGGCGAGGCACGCTCTTATTATGGGGAACATATTCTGTCAAACGGTACTTTCACTGTAGAAGTAGGTGAAGATGTATTTTATAAATATTCCAGGCATTTGGTCATCACATGAGCCACTAGTAATCAGAGGACGAATTAAGTCACGCCACATTAGGAATCAAACGCATTACACATATATTTTATTAAAAGTGGCAGAGACTAGTTGGCAAAACTGTATTTCTGATTATTATTGTAGTTGCATAATTGGGAAAAGCACTGTTGGAAGCTGTGCTCGTGTGATGACAACTGTCTGGTATCTTGGAGGGGCTCGGCATCAAAATAATATATCTCCACCTGCTCAGTTTCTCGACAATATTTTAATAAGAGAAGACATTGAAAATGAAGAAAATCAATAAATAAATACTATTTATAATCTGGTTTTATTTATAAATAAACCGTACATTTACGTCCAATTATAGCTTGGCTTTGATCGCCTACATTCTTCAGTCGTTTTCCGTACTTTGATTAATTTTGTTAAATAAATTACTTCTTAAAAGTTGTAATCGATGGCAAAATTGTAAATTATTTTCGTTAGGTTTCTTCTTAGCATTTTCTAATTTAATTGAGAGTCAATCTTAGCTTAGCGGGTTGCCGAAATGTTGTTTAATAAGGTTTTTAAATTCTTCATAATTCTTTATATCCTCTCTTTCACCGTATAAACTAGCTGCTTCCCCAGTAAGCCTACTAATAATAGTAATAACTTGAAAATTATATTCATCTTGTTCCTTTTTTCCTATATACATGGAACAAATATAATCAATTATTAATACACACACAAAATACAATTAATCCTACTTTGGATTAGTATTCTTATGTTCTACTTCACAAATAAATAGATGGTAATTATATTTAGCTAAAAGTGCTTCAAGTTTAGTTTTCTTAAGCAGGAGATTAATTATGGAGAACACATACGACAAGATGGAAGATATGAAATAGAAGTGTGTCGAGAAACGGACAGCAACCTACAGAGAGAACTGTCAACACCTAATTCATGCTGGCTATTAAGAGGACGAATAAAATCTACACACATAAGCTCAAAAATATATTTCACATATATTTTAGTTGACAGTTCTCTAGACGGTAGTGAGCCCATAAAACAATATTATTGTAATTACTTGGTAGGCAAAATAACTGTAGGTTGCTGTTGTCACGTAATGTCCATAATATGGTACCTAAGTTGGTCAACATATCAACAGAATTTAACGCCACCTGCACAATTTTTAGATGATGTGTTAATATTTTATATGATGAAGTTGACGAATAAAAATTAATTTAAAACAGTTTTTTTATTCGTACTACCTCTTCCTATAGATCTAATTACAATGACCTATTGGTTATTACAACCAGATTGTATGGTCCTGTCCGAATCCCTAGTAAACTATTCAGTAAACAAACCCCTTATAACAACATCGGATACAGCGACATATCACTTACAACGACGAAACTTTATCGATATTCATCGGCTATACCGACAGCTTCTTGTCTGAGCAAAACAAAACAATACAAACTTATAATTACTCAGTTGCAAAGACACTGCTACAGACAGTGTCACCGTGTGCGCCTTAACTACTGAGGAAGAAATTCTTGTAGAAGAAGAAAGTAACAACCGTAACACTGACGAAGAAAACGAAGACCAGCAAGACCCTGAAGAACAGTTTCAGCCAACAACAATTTCCGAGGCTCTTAACGCTGTAACAGTTTTGCAGATATTTGTTACTTTTAACAAACAGTCTGATACTGATGATACTCATACTTTGAGGATTGTGAAACGTAAAATACAAAAAATATTTGAGACTGGGCTAAAAAAACAGACCAAAATTACTGATTACTTTAAAAACTAGTGTAGTGTTATAACCCGTAACTGTAAGCACCTAAGTACATTTTGTATTCAAATTATTTCGTAATAAATACATGTTTTGATTTCCTTTTTGACTTGTTTACATATACAGGGTGTTTGGAAGGTGGGTGCAAAGCCTTAAAGGGGAGTTAATACAGACCATCTAGAACATTTTGAGCCATATTTGTCCTAACCAAAGTCTGATATTTATTTTTTTAGAGAACTTTTACGATTTTGGTACCAAAATCCCAAAATTTTCCAATTAAGGCCTAATAACGCAAAGATTGAGTGAAAATTTCTATTTTTTTTAATTTACTTTATTGGCCTAATGTGTGTTTAATGGTATGAAATCATTTCGAAGCACCGTATTTACTAAAAAAATAACTTTCAGACTATTTAAAATAAAAAGAAAAAAAAATTAAAGAAAAAAAATGGATTTTAATTGACATTTAAAAAATAAATAAAATAGCTACAGGTGTTCAAATAATTTTAAAAACATGCTGAGTTATTGCTCTTTTTTTTAAGGTATCATTTACTTAGATAGCTTTACAATTTTTGAAGTTAGGGTGCCTGGACCAATTAAGGGTAAGAAATTTCAAATTTCAATAAAATTAAAATCAACCTGATTTTTCCTCAAATAACTTTAAACTAAAGTCTAATGGCGCATCCACACATGCCCGGCATTTGCCGCATCTCAGCCGCGGCACGCGCGGCTTTTGGTTGCCGGCGGCAGTTTGCTTGCGGCTTCGATACGGAGTGGTAGTGTTGTCGTATAATTTCATAGAAGTAAATAACGAAATGACAGAATTTAACTGGGATGATAGTGCAGTACTTTTATTAATAGAAAAGTATCAAGAAAATGAACCATTGTGGAACCCAAGGCATATGGATTTCAAGAATCGCAACAAAAGAAATGATGCTATTAGGGATATTGCTTCTGTGTTCAACATAGCATCATCAGAAATTGAGAGAAAACTGAAGAATTTATCCAGCCATTATTTTCGAGAAAAGCGCAAATATGAAGAATCTAAAAGGAGTGGATCTGGACGGGAAGATGTTCAATTGCCGAAATGGTTTGCTTATAAGGCGTTATCATTTCTTAGTGACAAGAATGCACCGGTACCGACTCTGAACAGCCACGCACCTATTGTAAGTACCCATCAAATTTTTTATAATCAAGTAGACTAGTTGGTCGCCTATTGATCGAAATTCGACCATAATTAATTTAAAATACATATTTCATTAAGTAATATTTTCGTAAATAGGGGTACAAAGATTTTTTCTCGCGTATTAATATTAGATACCTACTACCTACAACCCGGTAACAATATATAATACCACGGAGAGCGGACGAGCATAGTCTCGTATTTGAACCTTATGCAGTCGGCAAAACGCTCACCGAAAGCGAAGTATTCGGGAATAAGCGCTCATCAAGAGTGTAGGTATAGGCGTCATCAATGGTGACTGTATACATGTAATGTTTATAAGCTTGGTTTTTAGGGTTCCGTACCCAAAGGGTAAAACGGGACCCTATTACTAAGCCTCCACTGTCTGTCCGTCTGTCTGTCTGTCCGTCTGTCTGTCTCCAGGCTGTATCTCATAAACCGTGATAGCTAGAAAGCTGAAATTTTCACAAATGATGTATTTCCGTTGCCGCTATAACAACAAATACTAAAAATAAAATGAAAAAATATTAATTACAATAAACGTGTGAAATCGCAAATTATAACTTTGTTATTTTATTATTATATAGTTGTATGAAAAACAAAGTTATTTTTTGTTGCCGAAAAATGTTTGTATTTTGGCTAGTTGTAGGTAATAGATACGTTCATTTTTCATAGATAATGGTACGGAACCCTTCGTGGGCGAGTCCAACTCGCACTTGGCCGGTTTTTATTAAATATTTACATACTGATTGGATATTTCAAAACATAATGTTAAAGCTTGTTTGCAATTATTTATAAGATTTCCTTTTTATTTTCAGTCTTCTCAAGTTAATATCACTCCCCAGACTACGCTACCTTCGACAAGGAGGTCACGAAAGCGAAACATAGAGGGAGATCCTGAAGTTGATGAAGCTTTGCAATTACTGAGGGAGATTACATCTAATGCAAGGCAACGCGATGATGCTGCTATATTTGCAGACTATATAAGTAGCAAGTTGAGGAAGATGGATCATTACACGATGTGTACAGTACAACATCAAATCCAGAATATTGTCTATGAAGCAGAAATGAGAATGGGTCCGATGAATTTTGATACCAATAATACTACTCAGCCTCTTCGTTATCAAAATGTTCGTCCAGGATACTTCACAGGCCAACCTACAACGTCAACAATGTCACCATCGCCCTCAACTTCGCGCTCTTACTCTGTTCAATCAGACTATGAAATGCAAAATAGCCCAGATGTCAACACAAGTGACAGTCTGTTACAAGTCTTGGAAAATAATTTAACCGAAAATAGTGTGTTATAGAAGTGTTAAGAAATGTTTCTGATTCCTAAATAAAACAATTATTTGAATAATCATATTTTATTTCTTTAAAACATTATAATTGATATTGCCAAGGAAGCTGACCTTGTTCCGATAGAAGATAACATTTTAGCTCATTTCTAATTACACTTGGTTCTACATTTAGAGCGATCTGCGGAATATTTTGTTGCTCTTCGTTCAAAACTCCATCAGTAGTTCTTTCATTTCTCTTCATAAAATTATGCAGATGCACACAAGCCATCACGACAAGTTTTGCTTTCTCATTTTGTAAGCCAATGCGTGAATGTAAAATTCTGAATTTATTAGATAAAATGCCAAACGCGTCTTCTACAACCATGCGCCCGCGACTAATTCTATAATTAAAAACCCTCTCAGGTGATCCTTTTGCATGATATCCAGAAAATGGTTTTATTATATTCTGTGAGATGGGGAAAGCATCATCACCGATGAAATAAAAAGGTACAGGTGTATTTCTCCCTTGTAATGGGATCGCTTGTGGCAGACTTAAAGTTCCATCTCGTATCATATCAAATAAAGTTGAATTGCGTAGAACTCCACCATCAGATATTCTGCCCTGACATCCAATGTCCACGTATAAAAAGTTATAATTGGCATCGATTAAAGCTAGCAAAACAATACTGAAATATGACTTATAATTAAAAAACTCAGAACCACTATTAATTGGACATGAAATACGTATATGTTTCCCATCGAGGGCACCTACGCAATTAGGTACATTCCATTTCTGCATGAAACTCCGAGCCACTGATAGCCATTCTTCCTGTGTATTCGGCATCTGTAAAATAAAATTGTTTGTGATATTTGTGTGTGTAGTTCTAGTTATATGTATGTAAAATGTGTGTGAAGTTCCAGGTACAGTATAAAATCATAGATATTATAATTCGACTAGGAATAGATATGTTACTTAGGAAGGTTCAGTTTCTAACTACCTAATGTGTTACGGATATTTGTACTTACCCTTAAATAATTGGATAATGTAGATACCAACGCTTGACAAACATCTGGAATTATTAAAGAAATAACTTGTGGAGACACTTTAAACAGCGTACCGAGTGAAAAATAAGAGTCTCCTGTAGCCAGGTATCTCAAAGTAATTGCTAGTCGATCGGAAGCTGACACAGCATTTCTCCAGCGGGTGTCAGTTTTTGATATCATGGGTCCAGTTAAATTCAGTAATATTTCAAATTCTTCACTAGAGATCCTTAGAAAAGTGTTAAATTTCGAACGAATATTTCTTCGGTTTATGTCATCCTTTCTAAAATCTTCAAGTATCAGGGACACATTAGGCCTATTTCGTAGACTTGGTCTGACCCAATATCTTCGTTTGATTTTGCGGTTCTTTTTACGAATAATAACATACAACACTACACTTGCGATACACGCAACTATATCATAGTCCAACATCTTTCAATCCTACGTACACGACTAACTTCGACGAAAGTCACAACACTACTGCGAAAATTGCAACCGCATCTGCAGGCCGCCGGCAACCGCCGGTAAAGCCGGCGGCCTGCATTCAGCGGCAAGGCGGTCTGAAACCCGGCGGCATAAGCCGGCGGCATGTGTGGATGCGCCATAAAGTGGTTATTTTTTAGACGCACTTAAAAAAAGTCGGCCTTACAAAACGAAACAAAGGCTGCCGTGGTGGCCGGCGGACCGGGTGGCGTACGATAACAAAGGGCTCTTGATTCTTTTGTTATGATAAGACAACTTTAGGTCTTATTGCCGAGGATGTAAAGATGCTTTTTGAGTTTATAAATTCGTTAGTACCTGAGATGGACCCGACCCGTCGCTCGCTTCGGTGATGTCATCTTTTCTCTCTCTTCCTTCACTGCTCTGCCCTTGCGCGTTGCGAGTAGACGTTTGATTCACCGTACTCAGTCGTAGCTTAATGCTCCTGCGCGTGTTGATTATTAATTTTGGAATTACTTGTATTGCGTTTGTGATTTACCGTGTTCAGTTGTAGCAATACGCTCCTGCACGTGTTATTTCGGACTATTGAACTAATTGACATTTTAATTGAGTGTATGTACGATTGCCATGGCTGCATTTACATCTCAGGAACAAGCGGATATCGTTTTTATGTATGGCAGAGCTGATGGTAACGGAGCTTTGGCACGACGTTTGTACCAAGAACGTTACCCGAACCGCAGGTAAAGTAACTTCTAATACTAACATTATTACTTCAATTGCCATGTTGATTTGTAACTGACGTTACTAATAAACAATTTCATTTCAGGCTACCTAATGTTCGAGTTTTTTACAACACGTATCGCAGACTTTCGGAATCTGGCATCCATCATGCAGTACCCGGAGTGAATCCAGGAAGACATGACCCCGACGTTGAAGAACAAATACTTGCAGCCTTTGAAGCGGATCCTACAACCAGCGTCAGAACTGTGGCGAGAAACTTAAACCTTTCAATATGGAAAGTGTGGAGTACCATGCATCGGGAACATAAATATCCGTTTCACGGTAGAGGCGTGCAAGGCTTGGTAGAAACCGATCCTGGGAGAAGGATGCAGTTCTGCCGATTTATGCTCAATAGCGACATTGACGACAGATGGTTTCTAAAATCTATCCTCTGGACTGATGAGTCCAAATTTTCTAGAGAAGGAATCACGAATTTCCATAATTTACATGAATGGGCTGACAAGGACAACAATCCGCATTGGAAAAAACAGGTATACAAATTAATGTTTATTAATTTAAGCCCAGATGTTCAACACATCTTCAAAGAACACTTTAATTAGAATTAATTTTTGTTTCAGGTGTCTTTCCAAGCAAAATTCTCCGTTAATGTATGGGCTGGAGTAATTGGACGGACGTTGATTGGGCCCCACATTTTACCAGATAATTTAAACGGTGAAAATTATCTGAATTTTCTACAAAACGATCTCCCAACACTCCTGGATGATGCGGAAGTACCCATTTTAAATACGGACAGGCCAATAATTTTCCAACAAGATGGATGTCCATCTCATTGGACATTGATTGTCAGAGAACATCTTGATAACTGTTTTCCAGACAGCTGGATAGGTAGAGATGGGCCCATTCCTTGGCCCGCGCGATCGCCCGACCTGACGCCGTTAGATTTTTTTGTCTGGGGACGGGCAAAGGAGCTCGTATACACAACTGAGATTTCAACAAGAGAAGAACTAATTCAAAGAATAGAAGCAGCTTTCAGAACAATGAAAGAAGAAATGCAGCTTAAAATCACCACGACAGAAGTTAGAAATCGCTGTCGTAAATGTATACGCTGTGGCGGAAGCCATTTTGAACATCAAAATTAAAAAATCAAATCAAAAACTGTCTTTTTTTTTACTCCTTAAAATCGACTTTAACTGGTTCAGGCACCCTAACTTCAAAAATTGTAAAGCTATCTAAGTAAATGATACCTTAAAAAAAAGAGCAATAACTCAGCATGTTTTTAAAATTATTTGAACACCTGTAGCTATTTTATTTATTTTTTAAATGTCAATTAAAATCCATTTTTTTTCTTTAATTTTTTTTTCTTTTTATTTTAAATAGTCTGAAAGTTATTTTTTTAGTAAATACGGTGCTTCGAAATGATTTCATACCATTAAACACACATTAGGCCAATAAAGTAAATTTAAAAAAATAGAAATTTTCACTCAATCTTTGCGTTATTAGGCCTTAATTGGAAAATTTTGGGATTTTGGTACCAAAATCGTAAAAGTTCTCTAAAAAAATAAATATCAGACTTTGGTTAGGACAAATATGGCTCAAAATGTTCTAGATGGTCTGTATTAACTCCCCTTTAAGGCTTTGCACCCACCTTCCAAACACCCTGTATATACCGTAAAACGGAAATTGATAACAATCAAAGTCGCCTCGTCTTCCTATCAAAGTAGCCCCGATGAACTTACAGTGGTCCTGCAAAATAAAATGGCGACCGTCACCAAAAATGCAATCATGCTCTAAATCTTAAAGAAATGTTTAATTAAAACAGCGAAAAACTACAAATCAAACAGTAATACTTACGCCTGTACCACTGAAGTTATTCAGACACTTTTTTAAAACCTTTTTGACACTAAATTTAAAAAAATAATTTTAAATAGTTCCGACAACAACTACTCGTCGACACTTCGTCAAAATATGGCTGATCTGTCAGTTTGGCCAACAGAACAAACAATATTTTGGCTGCGTTCAGTATCACGCAATAAATGCGAAAAAACATACTAAGCTTAGCTATCATCAAAGTTACCCCAGCTCTCAAAGTAACCTCGTTTTACCGGTATTCACATTCATGAAACAAACATACATAGCAAACATTCATTCATTCATACAGTCTTAAGTAGGTACCTACGTCAAAACTATTATTACGCAATCTAGTGCATAAAATAATCTTACCTTAGACATATGGCTAATCTTTGTTCTGGGCAAATACATTCTCTGAAACTTGTATCTCGTACTCTTATGTCTAGTCGTCCCAGTAAATCGTCAAAAGTGGTTGCTGTCATTCGAAAATAATTGAAGAACTTTGATTCGTCTCTTCTAAGTTCACCCATTAATGTTTCAAATGTTCCAAGTGAAAATCTTTCCCGTAAAATAGGGTGTACCCAATGTTTTCTTTTATTTTGCCTTCTATTAAGATACCACCACAACACAACAATTTCGTCGTCCATTGTGCGCGCAGGTCCAAATTCAACTGAGGACTGTCTGAATTTCTTCCGGGATCCGATGTAATGTGAACACTCTGTCCGGTGTCCGGTTTTCGGCAGATCTGCCGGTCCGGCGTAGTGGGAACCCGGCCTATCTGTGCGGCGGGCGTCGGCGCGGCGACGGAACGAAAAGGAACGCTAACTAGGTTCCTTTTTGTTAAAGTTATATACCTACCTAATGAATATAAAAAATAATATACTTACGTAATAAATTTTAATTTGTCATTTCAGGATCATGACGACAATGAAGGCATTAATTGGACGTTAGACATAACTGTACCTGATAAAGAAAACTTTGACGAATTTATTTCGGGGGTATCACCTTCAGTACCTTTGAGCAGCGACTCCTCGGAACTGGATATTTTTGAACATTTTTGTGGCAATGATTTAGTAGAAAAAATATGTTATTTTACTAACAAATATCACCAATTCTATGTCAGGCATACGGATCTAAGGGTGTACGCTCGTTTAAAAAGGTGGCAAGATGTGACTGTTCATGACATTTATATCTTTTTAGCCCTTAGGCCTCTTTTCCATTACACGGTTTCTCGCCGTGAAAATCTACGGTTAATTCGCCGCGTGTAGGCACGGTCGTCAGTGTGGTATGGATCACTATATGAGCTTGTCGACATGCACGGTGGCGCCAAGGCACGGCGCCGCGGCCGCGTGCGCCGTGACTGCCCCTCGGCGCGCCGCGTCTACGCACGGCGTGATTTTCACCAGTGTTGTATGGCAGTCTATCGGGGTGTGTCGACGGTGCCGGACGTACGCACGGATTCGTGACCGCTTATATACGCTGTTTCGCGATTTTATTATAAAATGAACATAAATCAAGAATTATTAATTACGTTGATTCAAGAAAGGCCTGTAATATGGGATAAGACCATCGACGATTATAAAAATAAGCGGCTTAAATATGATTCCTGGAAAGAAATATTTATTCATTTCCAGCCCACATTTGAAGATTTAAGTGGTGATGAGAAAAACAAGTTTGGTAAGTTACAGATATTTAATTATTAACTTTTTACTTATGCATAGTTGTTTTGATAGGAGAGGCGACCTTCGTTAGATACAAAATATTGTGCAAATCTGTTGCGAACTTCATTAGCCGCCAAACTTCCGCGAACTGCATTCGTGATAGGTAACTGGATTAGTTCCGATTCTGAATCAAGGGTGGACTCATTTTCACTCGCATTGTGAAACTGAAAGTTTTCCTGCTTATGTATAAAATTTTGCAAAACACAACATGTTTTCACAATATCAACTGCCAAATCGATGGACACATTCATTGGCCGGTGAAAAATTCGCCATTTATTGGATAAAATGCCAAACGCACATTCAACAAATCTTCGCGCTCTGGTGAGTCTGTAGTTAAATGTACGTTTTAATTGATCAAGCTGATGACCACCAAATGGACGAAGCAAGTGATAATGCAAAGCAAAGGCTTCGTCCGCAACGAACACATATGGCAAATCGTAGTCAATTCCAGGCAAACGTGTTGCATCGGGTAGATTTAATCCGTTGTTTGTGAAATTTTTCCAAAATGGGGTCTCTTTAAACACACTGGAATCACACTCCTTTCCGTAGGCGCCAACGTCAACAAATATAAAGTTGTAATCGCTATCTACTACTGCCATCAAAACTATAGAAAAAAAATGTTTGTAATTTAAAAACATCGAGCCACTATCAATTGGCTTAATAAGTCTGATGTGTTTTCCATCGACCGCTCCTAAGCACAGCGGGAAGTTGGAAGATTCTTGAAATTTGCTTGCAATGTGTAGCCAGTCTTCTTTAGATGGCATTTTCATATATTCTTTATACAGTTCTAACCAAATGTAGTGGCATACTTCACGTACGATGCAACTTATGGTTTTTATTCCAATTCTATAGCTGTAGTATAGGTCAGTAAAGGTATCTCCTGTTGCTAGATACCTGAAATATAAAACAAAACGGTTCAGGTTCAAATACTAAAACCCCATTTTAGGTCGGGGTCGATTCAGTTTAAGTCGGGGGTTTTTATAAATTTTGAATTTAATAATTATTATTTATTTATTTTCAGGGCAAATGGTGATGAAGAAGTGGACCAATATGAAAGATAGCTGGATAAAATATGACAAAAAAATTAATGAATGTAAGTCTGGTTCTTCAGCAAAAAAAATAAGAAAATATATGTTCTATGATGAAATGATGTTCCTAAAAAAAAATGTTGAGCATCGCAAGACCGATTCTAACATGACTGAACATGTTCATGATTCTAGCCTCAGTAATGAAAATTTTGATAGTGCAGTCCCGAATCAATCAAGCTCGGGATACACTGAACGGAGTGAGACGCAAAGGGCTAAAAAAAAAAGAAAAAATGAAATAAGTGAAGTTGACATTAGGTTTATGAAGTTTATGGATTCAGCAGAACGAGATGAGAAAAAGAAAAGCCGTAGTATGAACTTTTTTATGGGAATCGCTGATACAGTTGACAAGTTCAGTGATGAAAATATGATAGACTTTCAGTTTCAAGTAATTTCAATAATTAAAAATATTCAACAAAGACAGTGTACTCAGTATATACCTACATCAATAAACCAATGGGATCAAGGCCATCAAGGATATTTAAGTGGTACAGCATCCTCAAATGCGCAATCGTCAACATATGGATATTCTACAGCTGCTAGATCGGGCTATGGAATAAGTCGTCCACAGACGTCTTCTCATGATTTTGGACACGGTTCTGGTTTAGAGCCAATCCACTACCGACCCGAATCACAATTATCTGTACATAGTGTAAATGCGGAAAGTATCTCGGCAGATTCTCAAGTTTCTATTGAAGACGAATTCGATTTTAGTACCGCACTTGAGTAGCATTTTCAGCGTAGTGTATTTTTTTATTTACTTGTTCTTAAATTAATAATTATTAAAATTCAATTACATGTAATAATTTTGTTTGTGTGCAATAAACAATTTTAAACTAAAATATGTCATTTAATTTTGTACCTACTTACCTCAGAGTTACAGCCAATCTTTCTGCGGGCGATATACTCTCTCGCATAAAAGTATCTTGATGTTTTAGTTCCTGGGATAATTTTTGGAGCAAGTTGTCGAATGTAGTTTTCTGCATTCTAAAATAATTGTAAAACTTGTCTTCATCTTCTCTCAATTGATTCTTGACAAGTGTATGAAACGCGCCATATTCCTCCCTTTTTTCTAAAATCGGATGTATCCAAAACCTTACTTCCCTTTTTTTTTCTATTTTCTTGTTCCTATATATGTAATAAGCAACTATAATCTTTTTTTTCGTAAGAAAATTCATGACGCAGCACGTCCTACACAGCCCGAGTAAAAAGCGCTACTAGCCAGTACTTACCAATGTCTCGCGCGGTGATTTTGCCGTATCATGTACAAGCTAGCACGTTTTTTCAACCGTACGGCTTACACACCGTACGTTTGAACAACCGTGTAATGGAAAAGAGGCCTTACGATGCTCTTTACAAGGAATAAAAGGCTCACTATTGAAGAACATTGGTCTGTAGACCCCCTTTTAAATAGTCCCATATTTCATAGTATTATGTGTAGAGATAGATATTGCGCAATACTGGCAATGCTTTCATTTTCTGAAGTACACGATGTAAGTAATTTATCAAGATTATATAAAATTGAAATGATGATTGACCACGCACGACAAAAATTTCGACACACATTGGTCCCCGGAGGCAAACTATGCATTGATGAAAGCATTGTGCCTTTCAAAGGTCGTCTGGTAATCAAACAATATTTGCCAAAAAAGCGAAACAGATTTGGAATAAAACTTTTTGTTTTGTGTGATGTCGAATCAGGGTTTATAATTGATTTCATTGTTTACTGTGGTTCACAAACACAAATAGAGTATGTACCAAATTTAGGTATTACAGGATCAGTAGTCACTGAACTGGTACAAGGTTATTATCATAGTAATCGAGAGCTATATGTCGACAATTGGTATTCTAGTCCGCGACTTTTTCTTTATTTAAAACAAAGAGGCATTTATGCATGCGGTACGGTCAAAAGTAATAGGAAACATATGCCAAAATTCAAAAAACTTAAGCGTGGAGAAATAGAAGCATTTTCATCTCCTCCTCTTTTAGCGTTAAAATGGCAAGACAAAAAAGCTGTTACCATGCTGTCTACCATACATGATGACAAAATTGTTCCGTCAGACAATTTGGATCATTTTTCTGGTCTGCCTAAATTAAAGCCGCAATGTGTAATAGATTACAATAAAAATATGGGTTCGGTGGACATCACCGACATGATGATGAGTAGCATAGGTTGTATAAGGAAAACTAGGAAGTGGTATAAAAAATTAGGCTTCCACATCATCGATTTGTTTATGCTTAATGCTTTTTATTTGTTCAGTCTTAAAAAATAACAAAAAACATAGTTTTGCAGATTTTCAATTAAATGTGATACGGCAACTTTTAGAAAATAATAAAAGATTAATTGCAAATACTAGCCCAGCGTTCACTTCTGGTACTCAGTCCAATCCTCCTCGCAGTCTACATATCGATGCTTTGGCACATTTTCCTGTACGAATTCCCAGTGGCAAAAGTCAGCGTTGTAAAGTATGCGCGACTAAGAATAAAAGATCACACACACGGTATATGTGTAAAACGTGTAATGTTTATCTTTGCGTTGACACATGTGCTGCGGAATACCATAGATAGAAGCTATCGACTAAATATCGATAGTTTAAGTAAGTAGGTAGATCATCCTGTCACTAATTTCTTTTCTTGCGTTGCTCTATTTAGTCTGTGTTCAACTTCACTTTGTCCATGTCAAACACACCGAGCCCACGTCTTTTTTTACGGTTCAGTGCAAGTGTTATGCGAATTGAACCCTAGTTATATTATACACCTTGAACGTCACAGTTTTGTTGAGCATTAAATTTAAATTTGATAGAAAACGAAATGACATCGAAAAGTAAGTAAATTGTGCCAAATTGATACTTGTAGCCTTTGATTATACACATCCTGTAGCCATTTTTATAGGTACTTATTTATATTTAATTGCTTTTAAGGAAAGTATGACGAGTCTCAGGAATGTAGTCAATCAATTTTGGATCCAACTAGCGATAGTCAAGACGAAATGAATCTTGAAGATGTAGAAGATGTATGTTTGCCTTCGTCGGTAGCACAATCCCAGTTATGTTACTATGTACCACATGACGGTGACTTACGAAGTACAGATAGTACGCCTGATTTATTTGTATCAAGAGGAACACAAACTCTAACAAAAATATCAAGTGTAGGCACACAATACGAAGCGATCAGCACTGACCTAATTTCAAAAACGGCAAAAATATTAGCCGAAAAACATTTCGGTACTAATGTGACTCGCACGAATAAATTTATAGAAACGTACACACATTTTGTGACATCTATAATACGTCTGATAAAAACAGACAACGAATAATTTTATGAATCATGTACCTACTACTTGTTACCTACTGTTTGACTGATTAATTGTCCTTTTTTTTGTTTTTAGCTTATGACTGCGTAATTCTAATTATAGTTGTTGCAATTCACGAGCGCACTCAAGCCTTTGCGTGTAGGTTTCGTGTACGTACACGTCACGTAGGTACACATTGCACTTGTGTGTGTGCCCGACGAAGCGAACAGTTGCGCGCGGACGTCATTCATAGGTAGTTACAAATAGGTAACAGTTCAACACACATCTAAATGAAAAGTGCGCTCGTGAATTGTAACAACTATAACCTACTTATTATAAATGCGTAAATCATTGCATTTGATCTAATAGGTAATCAAAACTTATTAGGTATTTTATAGTATACTGAGGAATATGTGTAAATGAATGTGATGTAAAGTATTATACTCCATTTGTTTAGGTAATTAAATAAAGGTAAACAAAAAAACCACATGCCGTGGTTATCCAACTAAACGTAATACCAGTCTATTCAGTTGTCATGCTACGTCACAGTTGTACTCTTCAATTTAGCAACGTTATAATTCGTTAATAATGTTGCTAAATTGAAGAGTACAACTGTGACATAGCATGACAAGTGAAGTGAGTGATATTACGTTTAGTCGACTAACTAAGTCACGTGGTTTTTTTGTTTACCTTTATTTAATTACCTAAACAAATGGAGTATAGTAACTGGTAAGCAAAAACAAAAAAAACAATTGTGATTCAAAGATTTATTATACTTAGTTTGATTTGAAAAGGAAAAAGTCGAATAATAAGAGATTATTTTGATGTAAGTAATTAAAATTTAGATAGTAAGATTAAACAATTGTGATACAAAGATTTAGCCATTGCAGGTAGGTTTATAAGAAAAGAAAAAAAGTACCTAGTCGATTAATAAGAGATTATTGTGATGTAAACAATTCGAATTTAGTAAGGTTAAACAATTAGTAACTGTTAAAAACATTTACTTATTAGCTTAAAGATGAACGATTGTGATACGAAGAAAGTGATTAGGGTGGTTAATTTAAAGGTCCTACAAACAGGCGCGACACGCGACACAAAAACATGAGCGGTTTCTTTGTGTCGCGCCTGTTTGTAGAAGCCATAAGGCTGATTTAAAATAAAAACATAAAAAATTCTTTGACTTTTTTTTATCGATACAACGATTGCCCCTCCTTATTTATTGTAGGTATTATTTTGTCGATTTGTAGCCTCGCGCTAGGAGCACGACAATTGATATTTAGCCAAGCGGTTAAAGGGTTAAATGTGCATAGATCTTCATTACATCGCATTATGCACAAAGACCTGAATCTGCACCCCTACAAAATTCAATTGGTGCAAGAATTAAAGCCCCAAGATGCCAGACAGAGGCTTAATTTCGTAAATCAGGTGATTGAGCAATTATCGACGTTTACGAACATTTTGTTCTCGGATGAAGCTCATTTTCATCTTAATGGCCACGTAAATAAGCAAAACTGTCGCTACTGGTGTGCAACGAATCCGAAACGCAAGCATCAGAAACCCCTACATTCGCCTAAAGTGACCGTATGGGCTGCGATGTCGGCGCGAGGAATTATCGGCCCTTACTTTTTTGAAGACAATATGGGGCGTGCGGTTACAGTGAATTCAGAGCGTTATGGGGAGATGTTAGACAACTTCTTGGTTCCTGAACTGCAAAACTTTTCGGGCTATAACCAAAGAACATGGTTTCAACAGGACGGAGCAACTTCACACACGTCCAATATGTCTCTGCCACGTGTTCGTGAAATTTTCCCTGGCAAATTAATCTCCCGGAGAGGTGACATAAATTGGCCTCCACGCAGTCCAGATTTGACCCCTATGGACTTTTTTCTATGGGGTTATCTTAAATCTAAAGTTTATGCGAATCAACCGACTTCACTGGCGCATTTGAAAGAAAATATCCGTCATGAAATGGCAGCCATCCCTGAGTCCACCTGCCGTGCCGTCATAAGTAATTTTACTGTTCGATTAAATGAGTGCCGGGAACGCGAGGGTCTACATTTAGACGATGTTATTTTTAAGAAATAAATCCCCAAAAGGTGTATTTTAAAAATTAATAAACAGTTTTTCTATATACGGCTTACTTTTTTTTTAATCGATCCACTAAATATAAAATTTCTTTTGAGACACCCTGTATAATATGTTTCTATAAAATAATGATATTATTCTTCCATTATCAATGGCAACCTGGTCACGATATCTTAATTTTAGCCATTTCTGGCAACATCACTCACAACTGCTCTACAAAGAACAGCAGTTTACAAACTTAAGAAATTAATAAAACCGTTACAGACCAAAATTAAATATTTAAGAAGCGAAATATGCCGTTTACGCAAAAAATGCCAGTCCTTTAGAGAGCGATTGGGTAATGTTGAAAAATTTAGCAAAAACCTCACATTTCATCACATGACTAACCAGTTGACAAAGCCAGCACAACTTTTCTGCCTACTCTCGCGCCGGTGTCAGCGGGGGTGAATACCGGGGCGGTGGCAGCGGGGTAGCGCCCGGGCACCGGCGCTCGGTAGTCGGCTCGTCGCACGCGCCCGTGACGTTGTCTTATCGCTTTCCCGCGCGAACCTGCCACGCGCCGCCCGCCGCACGAGTTTCGTATAGTGTTGCCCAAATTCAGTCTTGGTCTTGCAGTCTTGGTCTTGTTCTTGCGTTTTTGCAAGACCAAGACCAAGAACAAGACCGCGTATTTTTAGCAAGACCAAGACCAAGACTGACCGTGCAAGACTTGAGCAAGAACAAGACATAGCCTGCAAGACTCTTGCGTCTTGCAGCTAGGACTTAGCGCTATTTCACTGAGTAGTTAGGTGTAACAGTTCGGTGTATAGGTAGGTACGCTTAGGAATTCTATGAGACGCAAAAAACTGTATCAAAGAATATGAAAAACTGGACCTATGCGCATTACGACTAATACCATAAACATAGCGAATAAAAAAATATCTATTAAGCGCAATACACATTGAGCCCGCCGGGCCGCCGACAAAGCCCGGCGACACAACCCGGCGGCCTGTACGAAAAGAATCATGTCGGCAACATGCGTCTGCGCGTGTTACCCGCCGACATGTTGGCGGCTTGAGTACGCCTGCACTCAGTTGCCCGGCGACGCTCGACCTGTAGTGACGTGCTTGTATTTTTTTTACGACATGGAGTGGGACGACGAAAAATGTCTTACGTTAATTAATCTTTATCATGAGAAGGAGGTATTGTGGAATCCAAAACACCCAGATCATAAAAGTCGACCAAAGCGTTTCGACTCATTGAATGAAATAGCAAACCATTTTAATACAAATGTATCAGAAATAGAAAGAAAAATTAAAAACTTGACAAGTCAGTATTATAGAGAGAAAAAAAAAGTGACTGACTCAAAAAAGTCGGGTATCGGTACAGATTGTGTTTATCAGAGCAAGTGGTTTGCATATAAATCATTTAGTTTTTTGCAAAACAAGAATACTCCTACAGCCACGATCGATACTGTAAGTAAAAATGCATTTATTATTTTTATCCAAATTTTTTTATTGTACTGAACAGAACAAGTTCAAAAGTGCTGACCCACCATAGTGTTAAATGTAAATAATATAAATATACAAGGTTCATCGAATTTAAGACAACGTGTTTCTAGTAAGCCCCCTCCCCCTCCCCTCCTCCCCCTCGCTAAGCTCCGCCTCCTTTTTTATTAGGGTTTTTACTTTGTTACATATGTCCTTGTTTGTTACTTCCACAAGGTCTCCTTTTAAAGGGAAATTAAAGATAATATATTTTAAAGGGAATAAAATAAAAATATTATTGAAAATAATATCGACACTGGTACAATATTTTCGTATGCTCACTGTTCATAAAATAACCCTGTATACATCCGATTTAAATCTTGACTATATTATTTATCTTTACTTTCTATGTAACACAATACAACAGATTTAAAATATTTCAATTTCAGGAGACATCAAACGAGAGCAGTGTTGTACAACCCCAGCAAAATGATTCATCTCATTCATTTGCCGATGACACGATTAAACGTCCCAGAAAAAATCTAAACAATGAAATGATTTCACATGCTCTGAATATTATGAAATCTGTCTCCGATCGTCAAAATCAAACACAAGAAAAAGACGAAGACACTCTTTTTGGAGAATATATTGCAGCAAAACTGAGAAAAATGGATAAATCAACAAATGCAATAGTAAAACATCGAATTAATAACATTCTTTTTGAAACCGAAATTGGATATCAGACAGATATGTATGTTGATTACGCAAGACCCTCTAGCTCTCGTAGTCATCCAGGGTACTATACAGGTTCTCCAAATGATCAGCCAAATGCATATCCTTCTAACCGCTCATCATCTGTATATTCTACTATTACGAGCCCGGATCATCAGCATTCTACCCCCACAAATTCTGATAATCAGCCAAATACAAACCCTTCATCTCTATATCCCATCAACATAAGCCCTCATCCGCACCTTCCTGGAGTTGAACCATCGGTACCAGTAGCGCTTGATGAAAGTTCTAATAGTGAACGTATAAGCAGCCAAGATATTGAGAATGTTTTTATATCCCTAAATGAAAAATAATTTTCTTTCTTTATCTTTATTATATTGTTATAATTTGAAATAAATATAGCTTAGTATGAGAAAAAAAGTCACGAAATAAATCTGTCTTTTGAAATTTTATGATTAAGTAAGAGTCACTAATTGTAAACACAAATTAAAATATAACTATTATTATTATGATTTTTATTAAATCTTTATATTTAGATTTTGATTAAATTGATCATTGATCATACTGCCATTCTAAGCTTCCGACATCGGAGAGAAAATATTCAACCAACTCGTTCCTTGTATCTTCAGGACACAGATTTGTATTGATCTCTCTTGGCAAGGCAACAAAACAATTATTTTCAGGAGTTATTGTGCGCCATTCACCTGGTATGATTTCTCCGTTATCATTTTCAGAATCATATTCGTTTCGATGTATATTTTTTTTAATATAATTGAACAAATGTACACAGGCCAATGTCACAATAGCAGTTTTTTGTGGACATAACTGGATAGGTCTCTTGAATATTTGAAATTTGCTGGTTAACTGCCCAAACACATTTTCAACTACTCTTCGTCCTCGACATATACGATAATTGAAAACTCTTTTAGGAGATCTTTTTGTGTGATTACCATCGTAAGATTTTATAATGTGGGTTTGTAATGCAAAAGCATCATCACCCAAAAAAAAATATGGCACTGGTACATTTCTCCCAGGTAGAGGTTTGTTGTCCGGCAAATTTAAAGAATTGTTATTTAACATTCTGCATAACGCAGAGTTATTAAAAACACCGCCATCTGAAATGCGACCCTGACATCCAACATTAGCGTATAAAAACTTGTAATCTGCATCCACTAATGCAAATAGTACAATACTGAAATAAGTTTTATAGTTAAAATATTCACTTCCACTTCTTGGTGGACATTGAATTTTTACGTGTTTTCCGTCCATTGATCCAAGGCAATTAGGAACATTCCATCTATCCAGATATCTATCTGCAACTTTTTTCCATTCGTTTGAAGTTCTCGGAATCTAAAATAAGAACATTAACTAAATTATACTTCGAACTAAATTAAACAGCACAAAAAATATAAATCTATTTAAAATTTATATTTATCAACATTTAGGTTTATTTAAAAAAGTTAAACATTTAATTTTACCTTTACATACTCCGAAAGGCCATCGATTATAGCTTGGCATACTTCTGGGATAATGTATGATATAATTTGAGGAGATACTTTGAACACATCACAAAGGCTAATGAATGATTCGCCCGTACTCAGGTATTTTAATGTTATTGCTAATCTGTCTTGTGACGAAATTGCAATTCTGCAATTTGTATCTTTTTTAACTATTCTCGGCCCAACAATATTCAATAAATATTCAAAGTCGGTATTGGTTAATTTCATGAATGTTTTAAAATGTATGGGATTTTGTACAATCAAGTCATCTGCTTTCAAATCTCTTAATCTGTCATGATTGCTATAACAATTGCGACTCAGTAAACTAGGTCTAACCCAACAGCTTCGTTCCTTTTGTAGCGATCCAGCAATAAACATTCCACAAGCTGCTATCAACAGATCACTGCCATCGTCCATTTTTAAGATTATTTCTATTTACTGAATTATCGAAGATACACCATCAAAATTATATCGCACAACCACACAACCTTTATCGACACGGGGCAATCACTGACTGCCAAATAAATTTCTTATCTCAAGCCGCCGCCGCCGCCGCCGACATGCCGCCGACCAAATTTTCCGACTTGTAATAAGTGAAGCCGCCAACTATACCGCCGACAAAAAGTTGCCGACATATGTCGGCGGCCCGGCGCGGCGGGCTCAATGTGTATTGCGCTTTAAAATCAAACTGAGTGCATGCATAGTTATGTTTTAACCATTGGCACTTTGATAATGCGGCATCAAAGGTTTTGTACTTACTTCTCAAAGAAATTTGCCGCTTTTCGGAAGTACATGGTTATGATACACGCGCCGGCGGCTTCTTTTGAAATCTAAAACAATCGTTGCCGCCACGCCGAAATCATAACATTTGTGACACTATTTGATTGCCGCCATAGGGCGTAGGTATACTCATGCAAAATAATTTCGAATTTTTTTAAGAGTACCTACAGGTGTTCCAAAGAATAAATAAGTTTCAGAGTGCTTAGAATGAAAATGAATACATTATACTGATCACGCAAGTAGTATTATGATTAGGATAAAATGGTAAGGATAGGTAGTAGATGTCATATTAATTCATTCTAGTAAGTATATATTATAATATTGATTACTTATATGGTTTTAAACTAATTACTTAGGTACTATTATTGTACATTTAGTCATTATATTTCTTAAGTTTTTGCAAGAAAAAATAGCAAAAAAGTGTTCAAATATCACCCGTTTAGTAAATATTGTAGCCACTTTTAAATATACTTGAAACGTGTAAAAAAATTCTACAAAACTAATAAAATAATATAAAAAGCGTAGGTACTTACCTACTAATAAAATAAAAAGCCTGCGATAAGAGTTTTGTATTACTTACCAGCCCGAATATCTCTGAGAGAGATGATGAGAGTAAGTATTTACTAGCTGTGCCCGCGACTTCGTCCACGAGAAATAGTAACTTTGGAGGTATAGTGACGTTCAGGACTTATTTATTTATTTTAAAACTTCTGTCATCAAACATACAAACGAACTCTTCAGCTTTTAAATTAGTATAGATGTACGCCAAAACATTCACTTATATGTAAAGAATAGTGATTGGCACTAATTCTATTTTATTCACGCGTCGCGTCTGTACAAGTAGGTAATATTTAGTGTGTGTTTGTACGCCGCACGCGGCATTGTTTGATTTGCGGCGGCATCCTTTTCATAGAGCCGGCACGTGGCGAGGCGGCGCGGTAGAAAGCAAGGAAACGTACTATAAATAAAGGAATTATTTTAATTCCAGTCATTTCCAATTGAGCTATGCTTCGAGTCTAACTTAATAATTGTTTTTACTAATTCTCGTTGTTTTCTAAAAACGTATCACGTGTACAATTTAATATGAGTGACGAAGATTCAAATTATTCTAGTCCGAGTAACGAGAGTTTGAGTCACAGATCTAAAAGACCCAAAAGCAAATTTGAGGAGTTTTTCGAAATAATTCATGCATCCCAAACTGCCTTCTGTAAATTGTGCCAACATAAAAAGATTGAAATAAAAATGAAAAACAGAAACACTTCAGGCTTAAGGAAACATCTAATATCTTTCCACAAAAAGGAATCAGAAATATTTCTTCCTGTTAAACCAAAATTAAGTGGAGATATCACAAGCTTTTTAGTAACCGCTGGAAGAAGTGGACAGGTAAGAATATTTTTTTAACAGTTAAAAGAATTTTAACTCCGCGTAGCTATTCATGCGATACTTTCAAAAACGCCATTAACTTACGTAAGTATTTTTGAGTTAGTGGTGTTTTCATCTAGGGGTGCGACATATTAAGTATGTAATTATCGTCTTAAATATTTTTTATAAACACCCATATTTTCATTTAATCGGCCAGTAACAACTAAGTACTTTATTTTGGTAAATTACAGTACAGTGCAACCTTAATATAACAAATATCAATTTAACGATTTTCTCGATTTAACAACAACAAACCTCCTCCTCTTAGGGGCAACGCAAATAGAAGACGGCGAGACGAAGGTACGTTACAGACACGGCGCAGATACGGTGCAGGCGCGATATCTGCGCAAACAGACGCGGGGACGGTACGGCACAGAGTATTATTATACAAGGTGCTATTTAGTGGAAATAACATTTAATACACCTCCTTTCGGTTTTTTTTCGAATACTAATTCCCTCCTTTTGTATCATTATAATTCCTATGTACAGTCGAGAGCACATCAAGTGTAACATTGCGCTACGAAAGCCGCCACTATTACAAGTGCAATAAAGGCGTGCTCAAGGTCAAACTGTATAGCTTGATGTGCTGTCGACTGTACATATGTTTGCAATATGTAACCGCTATGTTTGCTATTTAACTACTTTAAAATACGAATAACATCGAAATACATAAATCAAATCATAATAAGTTAAATTACATCGGATTTTCATTAAAATCATGGATTAAGGCTGATTTACATTGATACAGTAGCTGGCGCCAGCTACTGTATCAATGTAAATCAGCCTTTAAATATCCATATGGACGAAAATTTGAACAGTTTAAAATATATAGCTACGTATCTTTGTTCATACTGTATATAATGCGAGACGCCGCTTGCGCCTACATCTGCTGGCGACGTGGCGGGGGGCGAGGAGCGGCGTGCCTGCGCCGTCCGCTTGCCGCCTTCAGTCACGAACAAAAGATAACGCAAGACGCACGTCGCTTCGTATACAGGATGCGTGACGATATTGAGTTTAATATTGAGTTTTGCGAGTTAATTGAGCAATACCCGAATATCTATGACTACACTAAGACAGGGTACAGTAACAGAAATGTGCAAGACAAAATATGGCAAGAAATAGCAATAAAAGTCGGTGCAACAGGTATGTATTTTATTTAAATTTTAAACATTATGTCTAGTCTGAAACGGAATCGGAGATCGTTGTGTTAGATATGTTGTAAGATATTCCCTGATATGGTAGGGATTTTCTCCCATTAATCGCATGTTAATGTTTGCTCCTATCAAATTATTTCTAAACCGTGGATTTGATTTTTTACCATCACATGTGCGAATTACGTTATGCAACACACACATTGCTTTTATAATATTATCAACATATTCTGGTTTGCAGCAAATAGGCGTGTAAAGTCCACCAAACTTTGACGCTAACATACCATAGGCACATTCTACTGACTTACGTGCCCTTGACAACCTGTTATTATAAGCTCTTCTCTCATTAGTCAATTGATTTCGACCATATGGTCTCATAATATTTCTTTTTAGTGGAAAAGCTTCATCTGCCACAAAATAAAAGGGCACATTCTGTGTTTCTCCAGGCAAAGGTGTAGGGTTCGGTAAATCGAGATCGCCTAGATCCATAGCTTGTCCAAAAGAGCTAACTTGTAATACTCGCCCATCACTATTTCGGCCGTATTCACCAACATCTATAGTTAAAAAGAAACCATCTGCATCTACAACTGCTAACAATACAATAGAGAAATATCCCTTATAATTTATGAAAGTCGAACCCGAGTTGATGGGCGCTGTAATTCTAATATGCTTTCCATCTAAACTCCCAACACAATTCGGTAAATTCCAGAGAGTGTAAAACCGTTCAGCAACTTCTACCCATTTTTGTCGTGTAGGTACAGGCATATATTCCGGCTGTAGGCATTCCCACAAAACGCTAGAGGTTTCATGCACAATTTGCCGGACGGTACTGCCTCCTCTCAATACATATCCAGAAAGTGATGTAAACGAACAGCCATCTGAGTAGTATCTGTAACAAAAATAAAATAGCAATAAGTATGTAACATTTGTGTGTTTAGATTGAGGTGCCACTTTTCGCATCGTAAAATGGCTAATGGAGTTATTTAGTAGTAGTTTAGAAAATTTTGTAGAACGGATATTGGATTTTGTATTAGAATACTTCAAAAGTTAAATGAATATAAAGGTGGCACCTTAGCTGAGCCTGAAACAGACAGCGATCTAGCTTTTTTTCAAAGCATGCTTCCAGATATGAAATCAATGACACCAGCCCAAAAACGAAGATTTAAAATGGGCGTTCTCAATTTATCAGAGCAAATTTTAAATGACCCAGTACCTAGTTATCCTAGGACACAGCCGTATTATCCACGAACACCTTCTCGAGAGACAGATTATGATCCTAATGAAGGTGCAACCCAGCAGACTCTTACATCCAGAGCTAATACAAGTCCAGCACCTTCGTTTACCTCGACTCAGCAGACAGCTAAACATACTGCAGCAGCTAACAAAAATCCGGAAACTCAGCTGACTTTGATATCCGGAGAGTATATAAATCCAGCACCACCGGCGGCAGTGGCTGTAATTGAACAAATAGCTGGGCCTTCAAGACACCGAACTTATGATGAGAAAGCTTATTATCAACTCAGCATTTCAGAATATCAGCAAACGCGGACACCGGGAGCTTATGAAAGAGCACAATCCTTAGCACCTCCGGCAACTCCAACTACATTATGTTTGCCAATATTTTCACCAATAACTCCAGCTACACCTCACCCGAATCCAGAGACATCTATCCAATCTCATGAAGACGAAATAAGTGATTTTAATGAGAACTATCCAATGCCTTGAACTTTATTTATAAATGGCTCTTAGTGCGACAGCTAGCTTGAGTAGTCATGTGCTGTCCCTGTCCGCATGCGCTGATTCTGTATTGTGAGATAAGGACAGCACATGATGACAGCTTGACAGATACTCAAATTAGCTGTAACACTGAGAGCAATTTATAAATACTAATTGTAGCAAAGATGCTAAACCAAAAACATTTTCAATAATAATAATAATAATAATACTCTTTATTTCGGAAAAAATTATCCATATGTTGTTAGTAGAAAAACTTATTACCTGGACTGGTATTTATGCTTCAGTCCTTCTCGACCAATCCGGTTTTGGTTCAAGCAGTGGTGGCACTGAGAAAGGCTGGTTTCGAACCAAACACCTCCGCGACTGGTATTTATGCTTCAGTCCTTCTCGACCAATCCGGTTTTGGTTCAAGCAGTGGTGGCACTGAGAAAGGCTGGTTTCGAACCATCTCAACCATGCCCGGAGCTCGAGTCGCTCATAGAAATATGAATGTGACTCATCGTTGGCGGCCTACCGAAGCTGCCGCTAACAACTGGTATCGTCCTACCACCGATAAGGATTATGCTGTAGCCACTGTTTACTTCGTTGACAATGGACAGGAGACCGTTGAACTTGGCGGAGTGTTGTCCATAACTGGACACCTGCTAGTGAGGGGCTTGTTCTGGGATGCCCCGATTAACATCAAGCAGCGCATCGCTATCAACAGAGTCCTCGATGGTCACCGAGATGCCGAGACCGACCAATATAGATACAGTAGAGTTTAATTACTCCTGCGATCTATCTATTTCAGCATCAAATAACATGATCTTGCCTTCTCCTAGTGACAGTTTGAAACACCTGAAGACTGTATCTGAACTGCCAATCTTTGAATCTGAAAGCCAATCCTTTCTTAGTCAGTGACAAAGTACGAAAGGGTCAAGCTGGGCTATATACAGCTATAAACGGTAGAAAACCTTTTCTAAATTCTTGGGATAACGCTAAAGATTGGGATATTCGGATGAGGAGGAATGATCCTAATAACTTAGATCTAGCTGACGCGTCAATTAATGACGCTGACGCCCAGGATGGAGATGGACTTCACCGCCATGTTGGACTCGCTGCACCACCAACTGTACAGCTTAAGAAGTCTAACCTACGATCCCCTTTGGAGGAGGGATTAAGTGTTCCAGTCCCTTCTGAAGGTCAAGGATTTCGGAATAGTCCTGAAGAATTGAGCGGAGCCAATAGCAAGAAAGATGCTACTCCGTATAATTTACGGAACAGACCTGCGCCGTATGAGGTACCACCACGAAAACCAGCGGCTGAACAGGGATCGAGGCTCCGCCCACGCTTCTCTGATGGTGTAAAGTGCTTCGCGCAATGCCGGCGACACGTTGTAATCTGCGCGGGCGCCACCTGTAACAACAATTACCTACTATATTTCAACATCATCAACAGTGCTCGATGTTCCGGAATTGGTAAAGAATCCACTGTACGGGTGTCGAGATGTTGATTTTTCCACACCAGAATATCGAGCAAGCACTAAGCAACCCATTTAGTTAATTAAATCTTAGTTTTAATTTGTTGTTTAGTGAGAAAGCATACCGATTGCCTTCATTTAAATACATCATGGACAAGTACGACAGTTTCTGTAAGTTCTCTGATTCGCTAGTTGCTGGCACTAACGCTAGCGTTTCTGGCCATGCCTGTAATGCGGGCTTTACTATTGACGGTGAAGATGTAGACCTATCTATTGTCTACTCCAGCAGTTTAAAGATCGAGGGTGAGGGTTTGTTCCCCAAACCTGTTCCTGCTAAGGAACAGGTTTTTCCAGCTTCCAGCGACCTTTACCAGGATGTCAGTCCACCTTGCCGGAGGCCTAGATACGCTCTGACTTCCTGATCGCGGTTGCCTCTAGAAACTTCGACGCAGAACGCGATCCCTCAATCACTACACGAATCATACAACGCATATTGCATTCAAGTAATTTTCTCAAAGGATTTTTAATAATATTGTTTCCCTTCAGTAGATCGGCCCTTAAATCATACAGATAATATTTGAGTGAAATCTTTTAATCAGTAAGTACCTATCCCTTAAACCTCCAAACACAATAATTTCGCGTAGTCAGCAAATTTTATTATCTGGGGGCACGGCAGTGCCCCCGCCAAGTCGAGCGAAAAAAAAGCGGCACGGCCGTACTATACTTTTCTCGAAACAATTCAGGCCATTTACGACCCCGTATAACTTAGTTGTGGATTAAACTAGAAGCTTGAATTTTCGTTACTCAAGCACGCAGTGTGTAAACACGGTATATTTCAAATTTCATCCAATTTGAACCAGTAGTTTAAGAATTATAACTAGTCAAAGTTTCGTAATTTTGTCACTCACTCACTGACTGACCGATCATCAAAACTCTAAGGTACTTCTAGCAGACATAGAAGCTTCACATTTAGAATGCAATGAGTGTTTAGTGTACAAATAAAGGAAAAACTAAAAAATCTTGAAATTTCAGTCCAGTTTTTTAGTTTCACTAACTACATACGTAACTTTGAACCCCTGCCCTGGAAAACTGGAGATGATTCTAATGAATATCATCCACCTACACTTTTGGAGTTTGACCGTTGCAGCAATGATGAAGAACCAGCTCCTGTTGAGTCTGCTACCGTGGACATTTGTAGAATCCGGGACTTATTCTATCACGAGGCAAAGATTTTCATCTACATAGATGATGACCTATTTCTCTATTTACGAACTCACTGCCTTGATGTTCTTGTTGCTTCTATACTCATTCAGATGATGAAGAGGTGGCTTAGATATCTCCACCAGTACCAGTGTCGTCCACCAAATTTTCAAAGTTTTGTGAGTAGAAACCCTCTACTTATCAAAGGGTGGCAGAGTTAACTGCCTTACAAAATCCGTCCGGTTAAAATAGACGTAAAACAGTTGGCTAGTACCAATTCAGCCCTCCACTAACAAAGTATGGAGGGAAGGAGGTGGTAGTCCCTCCACTGGAAAAGGAGGATCCTCCGACCAGGCAAGGTGTTGTGCCTGGCGGGCTACTGCCCAACGGTTGATGTTGGGTGGTTGTATATATGCAATCTCGCGTGCAAATGTCACTTGCGCGATGTAGGATTACTTGCGTCATCGCGCTGAGTTCGTAGTTCTTATGTGGCGAGATAGATGTCGCTACACTTTTTTTTGAGAAAACATTTCTTTTGTATTTGTTTTATGATTTGGCATTCACAAACACTTATAACCCAAAATTTTCACTACCACCAACTTTTATAATGTGGCAAAACAACGTTTGCTGGGTCAGCTAGTATATAATAAAAATTGACTAGCAACGGAAGTGGAATTTAATTTAAAAAAATATAAAACCTACAAGAAATTCGTTTATTTACCCTCATACAATCCAACTGGATTATCACAAAACCAAATACTGCAAATTTCAATAATTTTTCAAGAAAAGTGATATCAAAATGGCACGTAACGTCCTGTCACTACGAGAGCTGACAAGCTTTTGTAGGAGGTAGGGCAAAGCGAGATTTCTCGCTCAAAGCAGTTGACCTAAGGTTTATAAAAAAAGGCTTTTTATGTACCGCGGGAATCCTGCGGGGCGTGAGAAGTATCCTCCTATACATTCTCGCGATCCGCTACTAACCCTCGGAACATCTTGCCTCGTCTATCAGGCATTTATAGAAAGCTTACCGGCAACGCACAATCACGATGTCTAAGACTTGCGCTCAACGTAAAAAGGAGAGAGATAGGGATCGTCAAAGAAACTACGTCGGCAACATTCTGATGGATAATCGCACCCTCTACAAGGAGATGACTTTATGTGGCTTCCCAGTCACTGTCAGCTTGAGTGAGGCTACAAGCGGTAAATCTCAAAAATGGGAAGAGGAGAAACAGGCCTATCTTAACTGTGAGAAAGTGTCGCTAGCAGAAGCGATAAATTACTTCGGGTCCGATGTAATCTTGGATCTTACAACATCAATAGTTAAGCAGCCGTTAGTTTTCTTTCTTCGTCGGTAACGCACAAACAAAATTTATGTCTGATGTGTTTCTCCGGAATTGGAGGGTCGGTTAAAGTCAGAGTTTTCAGAAAAGCCACATCAGATGGGAGGTATGACTTGGAACAAGTGAATCGAAGTAATTCATATCTACACTCGTTCAACTCCGACTCAACAACCAACCGCTCAAAGAATGAAAACGGATTGTGCGTAAGTTCTTGTTGTCTCTTCAATAATTGAATGGATCTTATTTTGAGATCTTCGAATATCTTCTCATAATCCATAATCGCTCAAAGCGGGATTGAGCTGACCATAGCAGGTCGGTAAGCTTTCTCACTAGTCCTCTTCTATGCTATATATAATTAACAGAATATACACGAAGTTCGCTAGAACAACGCATATACACAAAATCTAATTAAAATCTATTGACTTAGTGGGTCCTGGAAATCATAAGACCTAAAAAAAATAAAAGTGTAACATAACCGCCAAGATTATTACTCGTGGCATGTATTCAAATCCAAGGGTTTATGTGTCTTAATAAGACTGTCATCACCCAAGACGAGAATGTCCATCGGCAGAGAACCCAACTGTTTTAGGCTCATCCATGCGCAAAGGATGTAATTGCACACGGACCCAATCAACTGAGTAAAGTAACTCCCGCTAGCAATGCCGCTTGATTTGCGGTACCTAGTGCCATTTGCCAGACGGATTGTGGTATTGATAAAATAGTCCTGGATATAGTCCCACATTTGGTAGTTTCTTCTAGCGTCCGCGACTCCGTAATCCTGATAATGTACGAAGTCGATATTACACTCGAGAATGTCGAATGCTTTTCTGATGAGCCATGTTGGGATTGTTTTGTCAAAACTTTTGAAGTCAAGACCAGCGTAAAATCCAGGGCCGGCGAAGCGCTTGAAGACTTTTCGCGCGCCGCCTAGAGCTGTTTCAAACCCATAAGCTATGGGGTTTTGTTTTGCCTGATAAGCCCTTATCAAAGGAAGGGCGAATACTGCTTCCCCAAAGGTCAAAGTTCCTGAATTTAGGATCAGAAGTCGAAGTAACTACAATAATTTATTCTTATTTAAACAGATTTAATTAGTAACAAAAATAATGCGATATCAATAATCGTAATTGACAAACAGCCGTTAATTATACAAAAATAATATAACAATTAGTTACACACTATAGAAAATGACTCACTGCGAATAGCGCCGACACCTCACGACAACCTTTCCGTACAAAAGCCAACAAGCAAATGGCTTGCACTGCGAGCTAACCCCACTTATATAGGAATCGTGAGATGACGTCACTAAATGCAGCTGTCAATCCTTGATCATCCTAACACGGCCTCTCCTGACCGTGCGCCGTCCTCGGGCACGTTTTCAGTGATATCTTCAGCGGCAGGTGAGGCATCTGCAGGTACTGATGAGGGTCCTGCAATCTCATCGTCATCATTTCCGTCTTCTGCGCCTAAAAATGATTAAGTTAGCTATTAACTTGTTCACTCGTTTAATATTGCCTATACTTTCATACTTCACGCTACCAAGGCCAGAGGTCATAGAATCATACGAGTGAATGAGAATCGTCGGTCACTTCTAACAAGCATCCCATACATGCCTCACCATTTGATCAGATACTCGCATTCTCTTACATCACCACCTACACATATCACATGATATGTCTGCCGGACCGAAGTCCACACGTGTAACAACGTGTCTGCCGGGACAAAGCCCATACGCACAAAATGCGTCTGCCGGGTAAAAACCCCACACGTAAAATGTGTCTGCCGGGACAAAGCCCACACACGCATAGCGTGTCTGCCGGGTAAAAACCCCACACGTAAAACGTGTCTGCCGGGACAAAGCCCACACACGCATAGCGTGTCTGCCGGGTAAAAACCCCACACGTAAAACGTGTCTGCCGGGACAAAGCCCACACACGCATAGCGTGTCTGCCGGGTAAAAACCCCACACGTAAAACGTGTCTGCCGGGACAAAGCCCACACACGACAAGCCAACAAGAGGTGGACATCTTAAAGTACCCATGTCATTGCTCAACAGCATTGCGATGGTACCAGGTGCGTCGTAGTCTATCTGGCCGCCAAGTAACTTCGGAATATGCTTCTCGACGAAGTGCAGAACGTTTGTTACATCCGCTATGTCTCTGAATAAATCAGTAGAGGAGTAGTTCCTTGGTATTATGTCATCTGGGTTAAGCAGAAGACGTCCCGCAAATCGACAACCAGGTATCGGATTGTTTTGAATAAACTCGTCCCTGATGTCTCTTGGCGTCCTAACTTCTTGTAGGGCTTCTACGACGGCTCGAAGATTCGAAAGCGTCACTACGAGTGGGGAGGGTATGAGGTGTCCTCTTTCATCCGTCTCATCCTTTGCCATCACAGGGAGATAGATCTCATCCCCATGTTTAAGTATACCTAAGGTAGTTAGTATACCAAAAAGAGGTTCCGGTGCTATAGTAGCAGTATTCATAACCTCAGTCCACTCAGGGCCGAGTAGAAAATCTCTACAGTCATGTGGTAATGGATTGACTGCTGGAAATTTCTTCTTCGCTCTCCTCATCTTCGCCTCAAAAATACCTAGGAAACAGCGGTAGATGACGTGGATCGTGGGTTTATCAAAGCCATGGTAGTAGCAGAAGAGTTAGAAATTGCTTTGGCAAAAGCGCAGGCGGCAAAGCCAACGCCTCTAGATGTTATTGGCACAGGTATAGGCTGGTGAGTTGATACCGTGCCCAAGTGGCCAACAGCTCCTGCGGCATCAGTTACGCCAGCAAATAGCTTAGATCTTATCCCATTTGGGCCTACGCCAAGGCCAGCCATCTTCATCTTCGTCCGCTCATCAGAAAATTCGGTACCTTTCAGTTCCCGATAATCGGCAGCCCTCTCCTTCTGATGTTTCTTCCTATTCTTCTTCTTATTTGAGGTGGTTAGTTGGGTGTTGGCTGACGCCCCCGTCCCATTAGGTAAGCTTCCTGAACTCATATTGACTTCAGCAGGCCTGGAACATTTCAGAAGCATGATTATGAAGGGAACAAAACAAACACAAATGTTCATAAACGGGTAAGTGGCAGAAGGGCACACGGGCAGACCGTGCAAAAAACAATCAAGCAATCACGACAGCGTTATTGAACCAACTCACGCCAGTTGAAGATCTTGGCTATGGTAAAAGGTATGATTCTATGACCTCTGGCCTTGGTAGCGTGAAGTATGAAAGTATAGGCAATATTAAACGAGTGAACAAGTTAATAGCTAACTTAATCATTTTTAGGCGCAGAAGACGGAAATGATGACGATGAGATTGCAGGACCCTCATCAGTACCTGCAGATGCCTCACCTGCCGCTGAAGATATCACTGAAAACGTGCCCGAGGACGGCGCACGGTCAGGAGAGGCCGTGTTAGGATGATCAAGGATTGACAGCTGCATTTAGTGACGTCATCTCACGATTCCTATATAAGTGGGGTTAGCTCGCAGTGCAAGCCATTTGCTTGTTGGCTTTTGTACGGAAAGGTTGTCGTGAGGTGTCGGCGCTATTCGCAGTGAGTCATTTTCTATAGTGTGTAACTAATTGTTATATTATTTTTGTATAATTAACGGCTGTTTGTCAATTACGATTATTGATATCGCATTATTTTTGTTACTAATTAAATCTGTTTAAATAAGAATAAATTATTGTAGTTACTTCGACTTCTGATCCTAAAAGATCAAAAGTGAATTACAGTCGGTTATTACTGTAAATTTCCTTCCGTATAAGTACTGTCGAAAGTGCTTTATTGCTCGGACCACTGCCAATGTTTCTAGTTCGTATGAATGATAGCGGCTTTCAGTATCGGTGGTCCTCATGCTCATGAAAGCTACCGCATGTTGTCGTCCGTCAAAAATTTGCACAAGAACTGCTCATTCATCGATGTTAGCATCAGTTCTACCTTCCGGGATTGCCATCGTTATAACGCCAAGATGTTCAGGCTCTAATTCAAATTCCTGGTCCTTAATCGAACAAGGAGGGATTTTTGAACATTGGAGTAAGGCATTGGCTAAGTCTTTAGCCTTTAAGCTCAGCATTCCGGATTCTTCTATCCTACTCTCAAGGAGTTCGAGGTCTGCTTCAGTAATGTTCCCATACTTTAGGAACGTTGTGAAATCAAGAGGATTCGTCGCATGAAGGAACTCCTCAACCCTGTTAAGATCGGCATTTGGTATCTGTCTGAATGGTTTGCCAAGATATTTACAAAACAGGATTCTGGCGGTCCCAAAGAAGCCAGGTGTATCAATGTAATCGTTAAGCCATAACAGCCCTAATATGTTGGGCCGTATTTCATAATACGAAAAAATTTGTTGGCGTAACGATAAGGTCAACAAATAAAAGATAAAGTTTATAGAAATGAAAGTTATATTTTGCACTATAATAACCGCGGAGCACGTTTGGTGGAGCCCGTGTCTATACCCAATACGGTCAGATCGCGAACTGGCTAATGACGCGGGGCAACCGCGAGTTAGAAACGAATTGCTGAGTTGCTAATGTTGTACGGGTGCACCGTACATGCTCCCGGGACCAAGATTACATAAAAGAAACAACAAAAAATGATTACTAAAACATTACAAGGTATAAAGTAAAAAGCTTAATTGTTTAATATACGAGTCTTTTAAACCGATTCTGAAATAGTAAACACTCGTTGTGGGATAGGTGACGAAGACCTGTCCGTTTGATTATGAGCTTTGTCTTTGATAACACTAGCACTTATGCACTGCACTGAAGGCAAACGATTAGCCTTTTTTTGTTGTCGCGCATCAGGGCCGAGTAGAAAATCTCTACAGTCATGTGGTAATGGATTGACTGCTGGAAATTTCTTCTTCGCTCTCCTCATCTTCGCCTCAAAAATACCTAGGAAACAGCGGTAGATGACGTGCCATCAGCAGATATGTCCGACACGAAGTCCTCAGTAAGAACTGGTGCAACTTCAACACGTCGAGAGTTTGAATGTAGACTAGCATGCGGAACTTCAAACTTTGTAGTGCCACACTCCAATCCATGTTCTCCATCTCTAACGGTTATCACAGTCCCAGACGATGGCTTGAGAATCGTCCGCTCCTCACTAGGAATGATGATATCTTCAGCACTACTTCTCTTATGGATGTACCATCAATCCTTATCACAGATTGATTAAGAATCTAACCTCATAATTATGTACAGCTGGACACGTAGTATCACCGTCGTTACTTGAAGAATTTGGAATACCTTTTGACGATCTTGACTTACCCGCGCAATTCATTCAATCTGAATCAATGGCGGGTGGACGTCGCAATGACAGGAAGCGGAAACCACAAATTCGAAAGAGGATGCGGAACATGGGGAGGAAAAGAAATGTCCCTACTTCGCTCCGTGGGTATCACATATCGCCCTCATAGAACTCGAGGAATTGTAGCATAAGGTGAGCATCAATCTCGCCATCATGGGTGAGAACTGGGAAGAGGGTAGGATAACGAACCTCCTCTATGTATTCAAAAACGTCAGATGGAAAACTTTCCAAAAGTGGTAGACAGCAATCGGGAAGTATTGGGAGAATCAAGGTTGTTAGATTCTTAATCAATCTGCCTCATCCGAATATCCCAATCTTTAGCGTTATCCCAAGAATTTAGAAAAGGTTTTCTACCGTTTATAGCTGTATGTATGTCCAGAATTGTCCATTGAAAGCTGTCTTCTCGACAGCAGGATTGCCCTGTAAATGCGTTGATGTACTAGCAAGAGGTAGTGTATTCTTAGTAACGGCTTTGATAACTGCGACAGGGCTTGTCGGCTTCTTAGGATATCCATAGACATATACTCGATCTCGTAGATTAGAGTGGATATCGTAAACCTTAACTTGTAGATTTTCAACGTATTCAGTGATAATGGCGACATATTTTGAATTCAAACTGATTGGTGAATTACTGATGAATTCAAGATGAATCTGGTTTCTGGAATTTATGGAGTGGCAAGACTCAACATAACGGTGCGTCAGAAATTTTCGCTCGGATAAGCGAAGTTTACTGCCATTTAATTTTGTCAATTCTTCAGCCAAACGAATGGTGTTCTGGTTCGTTGACATTTTCGGTAAGCTCAATTTGAAGGAAGATAACTCAAACACTATCTGGACAACGTAGATAGTAAAAATGTGATAGTAAAAAGGCGGATGTAGGGTGTGGGCGAGTCCTGCGACATCTCCATGGCGTCCTCCAGGTTGCCCAGCAGCGTCACCGTCAGCTCGTAGATGTCCACTATGTTGCCGAATATCAAAGATATCGTCTTGGTGTCCCTGTCGAGTATCTTCTCGAGCTCGTCCTTGAAGACGCGGATGATGAGGTTGAGGTCCCGCAGGAAGTGCTTCTCGTCGGTGAGCAGGTCGCGCACCAGCTCGGCGTAGCTCAGCGAGCCGCGCCGCCCCGCCGCCGCGCCGCCCGCCGGCGCCGCCGCCAGCAGCTCCGACTCCTGGTAGAACATGTCCATCAGCACCTTATCAGCACACATGGCGGTCTTGATGTCCCGACAGGTGATGGTGTCGTAGCCGGACTTCTGCGAGATCTTCTTGACGTAGTTGCCGGCCAGCTGCAGGATGTCGCTGCTCATGAACTCCAGCACCGCCGTGATGAACTGGGACACCGACACGTCGATCTTGTACAGCAGCACCTCCTTCTGCAGCAATTTATGTCTTCGCCGACACAATGGAGCCAAATAAAACTCAATAATAGGATTTAGAATACTTATTTAGGCAATTAATGAATTTAGTTTACAAGATGTGTTCATCGCGGCGGTCGACAAGGTAGTGTATAATAGCGGCTGAATTCAGGTAACATTTTGATTTAGCCGAAGCGCCTACGCCATTTAATTAGCAACCTCCATGTGTATGTTGTTATGTTCATGTTATTACATCAGGCTTATAGGCCTGAACATCTTCCGGCCTCGTTGAAAGAATGTATTATTTCAACATTGTAGATCTTCTCCTTGGGGCAGTGGACAGATGCGAACCAGCGGTCTTCGTACGCAGCCTTTAGTAGTATTTATGTCAGCCACTCGTGAAATGCCATCAGGTCCGGGAAATAGACGAGCGACCCTTCCAAGACGCCAGTTTAAAGGCGGCACATTATCTTCCTGCAGAAGTACCATGTCACCCACGTTGAGTTCTGCAGTTCTCGTTTTCCATTTTGTCCTTTGCTGTAGTTCTCCAATATATTCTCGCTGCCACCTCTTCCAAAAATGTTGTCGCAATCTCTCGAGGCGTTCATATCGTCGTAGGCAGTGCTCAGCATGATTTAGCAGGTCACGTGTTGGGAGCGCCGCCAACGGTCTTCCAATGAGGAAGTGCCCTGGAGTGAGAGAAAGGAAGTCGTCAGGAGAGGAGGATAATGGGCACAAGGGACGACTATTTAGTATGGCCTCCACTTGTGCAAACAGCGTTGACAATTCTTCTAGTGTCAAATGACTATTTCCTATTATGCGTTTTACATGATGTTTTGCGGATTTTACCCCGGCTTCCCAAATACCCCCGAAGTGAGGAGCGTAAGTAGGGGTAAAAACAAACCTTATGCCTTCTTGCGTTGCAAAGTCAGACAGTGGCCTCGAATATTTATATAGAAATTGACTAATTTCCTTAGCAGCGGCTACAAAATTTCTGCCATTATCCGAAAAGATTTCCACTGGCCTTCCTCTGCGAGCTATAAACCTTCGAAGTGTCATCAAGAACGCGTCTTTTGTTAAATCACTGACCGCTTCTAGATGCAAACATTTAAAACGTAAACAAATAAATAAACATAAATAACATTTTATTAATCGACTACTCTATTTTATCAATGAATATTATCTTTTGATTATCATTCTTTGTCCTAGCGACCAAACTGTTAACACATACATAAACTTACTCTCTGCTTAATTTGTCAGTAATTCAACAAATATTACTTATTAAGCTATTAACATCAGTGCTAAGTAACAAGTTATACATAGTGCAGTGAATTATTAATAAAACCCTTCGAAAAGTGTTATAAATTAAAGGTTTTTAGTGCAAAATATTATAACGAACTAAAATTTGCCGGCTACCTGGCGAGTGAATGACAATCAGTTTTTTCGCACGGTACAAGTAATTCGCGCGGTTACGTGGAGCGCATAAGGGCGCGTACTGCGTGCGCCTACAATATATGACTCAACCGGTCGCTCGCAGCGGTGATTAAGCAACACAGACGCGCCAACGTATTTTACCTACATCATTTTTCTCTTGGAGGACTACACATATCTTCTTACTTTTAAGTGGCACATTATTGTAACAATTAAAATGTCTTCAAAAGAGGCGAAATGGGGGTGTTGTAATACTTTGAATGTTCCTGACGAGAAATCTATAGCGTGCAATATCTGTGGAAAACTTTTCCACTACGAATGCGTATCCCTCACGGAATCTCCTAGCAAGTCTGCGGTCCCTTGGAAATGTCCCGCTTGCTTGATTTGTTCCTCTAAATCCGGTAAGAAGGACTCAACTCCGATACGAAACATTTCTACGACCAGAGGCAATAAAAGAGTGGCCGTAGGCCCTCCATCGCCGTCACTGAAATCACCGTCGCCGGTACCAGCATTAAGACAACAAGGTAACGAGGAGCTTCAATGCATGATCCAAGAATTAATGGAAAAAGAACTAAATAAATTACTAATTAAATTTAATAAAACGACCGAAAGTACAATCAGCAAGGAATTACAGAATGTCAAAAAAGATATGCAAGAAATTGTAGAATCGATATCATTCATGAATGACAGATTTGAAAAATTTGAAAGCAACTTGCTGTCAACCACAGCACTTGTTGGGAGACTCGAATCAGAAAATACGGCACTCAGAAATACCGTCAGTGACCTCACTATGCGTCTCACGAACTTAGAACAACAGTCAAGGTCAAATAACTTAGAAATTCAATGCGTTCCTGAAAAGAAGACCGAAAATATTTATGAAATTGTTACCAAAATCGGACAAGTTGTGAACTGTAAAATAGAAGAAAAAGACATCCTACATTGTACCCGTGTGGCTAAAGCTAATCCATCTAACACCCGTCCTCGGTCGATTGTTGTACAACTATCTTCGCCAAGGTTACGGGATCAAATCTTAGCTTCAACGATAAAATACAATAGGAACTCCAAAGAAAAGCTAAACGCGGAAAACCTGGGATGCATCGGCCACAAGACACCTGTGTACATAGCTGAACATTTATGTCCAACCTACAAAGCTCTTCACGCAGCATGCAGAATTAAGGCAAGAGAAAAGGATTACAAGTATGTATGGATCAGAAATGGTAAAATTTTCGTAAGGAAAATAGACGGAGCTGAATCCATACTAATTAAGAGTAACAATAGTCTTTGCAAAATTGTCTGATAATATTCTCTATTAATTATTTTTTTTAAAACAGTGCATGCTTAAAGATCTACATAATATAAAATTCAATAGTTTAAATTTATTCTACCAGAATTGCAGAGGTCTACGAACAAAAACACATACATTTTATTGTAATCTCTCTTGTTCAAATTACGATATAATTATTTTAACAGAAACTTGGTTAAACTGTAGTGTGTCCGACGGCGAGCTGTTTGACGACAGATACAAAGTATATCGGCGAGATAGGGAAACGTCAGGATTTGACAACAATAAAAATGGAGGTGGTGTATTGATAGCTGTCTCTAAGAAAATTAGTTCGAGGCGTATTGAATCATTTCAAAGTAACTGTGAAGACCTCTGGGTAACAATAGATGTATCACGTAACAATGTATCATGTCAAGTTGCTCTCTGTGCTATATACCTCCCGCCACCTGTATCTGTCACAAGACTAGACCATTTTATTGAACATTGTAACAAAGTTTTTGACACTACAACCATTCCTGTTTGTATAGTAGGAGATTTTAATTTGGCCAAAATAGACTGGCAGTCGGATCCAGGTACCTATTTTTTACCAAGAACATGTCTACGACTGCTTGACCTTTTGAATGTAAATAAACTAACTCAATACAATAATATAAAGAACTGCTCAGGGCGTATATTGGATCTGGTTTTGACCAACACGTCATCCTGTTTAGTATCGGAATCCATCTATCCTTTAACCATCATCGATATATTGCATCCCCCCCTTGATATAACTTTATCATTTCCGAAAGAGAATAGCTTGTCATACAACAGCCAGACCACGAGACCGAACTTTTATAAAGCGGATTACGAGCAAATTAACAATTATTTAAACAAGCAAAATTGGCATCAGCTCTTTGCTGAAGCAGTCAATGTTAACGACATGCTTAACATTTTTCACGATATCCTAAAGGATGCCATTCAGAAATTCGTGCCCAATTGTAAGCCATTAAATAACCGGTATCCCACATGGTTTACAAAAAATCTTATTAGGACACTTAAAGAGAAATATAAATTAAGGTTACGATACAAGAAATATAAAAATCCATTAGACGAATTAGAATTAAAACTCATTACACAGCGATGCCAGAAAATAGCCAAAACTCTGTACTCAAATTACACAAAAACTCTAGAGAATGACATAAAAACAAATCCAAAAATTTTTTGGAAATACATAAAAGACAGGCGCGGTGGTTCCAGTGCTTATCCGTTGACTATGTCCAACGGGCACGTAACGACATCCGATCCCTCATCCATCTGTGACCTCTTCGCCGATCATTTCTCATCAGTGTACGCCACTGATGATGAAAATATGACCATCAATTTAGACTCCTCTCTACTACATTCATTACAAATTAATGGCCAATGTTTAACAATACCAACTATTGATCACGATAGTTTGTATAAAAAACTGAAAAATTTGAACATAAACAAGGGAGCGGGTCCAGACGGTATTCCCCCCATTTTCATATCAGCTTGTGCATCAGCTCTTACAACTCCACTGCACTATATTTATAATAGGTCATTAGCATCAGGCCAATTCCCGCGCGAATGGAAGAAGGCAAAAATTGTGCCAATACATAAATCAAAAAATAATGAAATGATTGCTAATTATAGGCCAATTTCCATTCTTTCTTCTTTTGCTAAAGTCTTTGAGTCTCTGATTTGCCCTTATATACAAAAACAAACAGGGTTATATCTTAGCAACCGACAACATGGCTTTGTGGCACGTAGATCTACCTCGACGAATTTGGCATCGTTCATGGAGTCAATAGTGCAAGCACTGGATGCAAATATGCAATATGACGTCATTTACACAGACTTTAGTAAAGCCTTTGATAAGATCTCACATAAAATCCTACTATATAAGCTAGCAGCATATGGTATCACGGGTCCCTTTTTAGAATGGTTGGAATCATACCTAACAGAAAGAGAATTTTTCGTTGTGATTAATGGTTTTCGCTCATCTAATCGAGGTATAAATTCGGGTGCTCCCCAAGGTTCTCATCTCGCTCCTGTCTTATTTAACATTTTTATAAACGATCTGCCGGAACGTTTCCACTTTTCCGAGTGCTTTCTATATGCCGATGATCTGAAGTTCGCTAGAAGAATAGAGTCCCCAAAAGATAGCGAACTATTGCAAGAAGACATGAACCGGGTCATAGAATGGTGCAATAAAAATGAAATGCAGCTTAACACTGAAAAATGCTACCATTTAAAATTCACCAGGAAAGCTAATTGTATCAGTTCAGATTACTTCATAGAAAATAACAAGATCCAAGAAGTAACAACCATTAAGGACTTAGGAGTCACCTTCGATAGCAAACTAACCCTCCTACCCCACATAGAGAACATAATTAAAAGAGCCAGTAGAATGTTAGGTTTTGTCATAAGGAACTCCAGAGAATTTAAGAGTGGCACGAAGATCCTACTGTATAACAGTCTTGTACGAAGTACCCTGGACTACTGTAGTGTTGTGTGGAGACGTATTGAGAGGGTACAGAAAAGGTTCTTGTGGTACCTCGCCTACTCAGCGGGTAAAGCAAAGCATCTTAAATCCTACATTAGCCGGCTCCAATACTTCAAGATGCATTCACTATCTTCTCGTAGAGAAGCATATGATGCGCTATTTTTGTTTAAACTAATTAGGAACCAAATAGATTGTCCCAATTTGCTCAGTCTCCTAAGGTTTCGCGCTCCCTCGAGATATCCCCGTAAACCAATAACGCCACTGTGCCCACCACTGAGAAGGACAGTGTTGGGTGCAAACCATGTAATACCCAGACTGTGCAAAACTATTAACAGCTATAGTGATGTGACTGATGTGCACAGTGACAGTGTTGGTCAATTCCGTAAAGCTATTTTTGCTAATATGCACTGTAATGGATAGTACTTCACAGCATTTTGCAAACAAAAAAAAACCCCGTCATTGTTTCTTATTGTACCTAGTTAATTTAGAGTGATCTTATGTTATTTACATTTTTTTTGTTTTTTTTAAATTTCATTTTATTTTTTAGCATCCTTAATATTGTAACATATTTTTCTGTCAGTTTGTTTTCTACACTGTAATTTTTTTTTTCAAAATTATCATTTTATTATATTTTATAAAAAAAGTATTGTTAACTGATACTATTATGCATGCTGTGTTAGCCTATAAGTGATTATTATACTCGCACATGTGTTCTATCTGTTAGTTATAGTGACGAAAAAGTGTAATAATTGTTGGCTAATCTATTTAAATAAATAAATAAATAAATTGATTTGTCAATAAAAGTTTGATCTGTAAAAAATAGTTTCACTTACCTTAAAGTCATCAGTAGTCTTTCTTCAGGGCTGATTGGTTTTCTCCAATTTGTAACTTGCTTCCGAAGTCCTTCTCTTACTTTTGACAATACGATATGGTAACATTCCAGTGACATTTTATAAACTGTGCGAAAACGATCAGGATATTCATATAATGTTTCCATTATTTTATAGTACCTGTGCTCTTCTGCATTTCTCCACACTGGATGTATCCAATACCTTCTTGGTCTTTGCTGTAAATTAATAATCTGTAGCAAAGCCAGTGCATCTTCATCTTCGTCTGAAGAGGAATACATGTCTTATCCCGTCAATATCACGCTCTATAATGACTTAACTTGCCGTACCGTCCCCGCGTCTGTTTGCGCAGATATCGCGCCTGCACCGTATCTGCGCCGTGTCTGTACCGTACCTTCGTCTCGCCGTCTTCTATTTGCGTTGCCCCTTATACGCTCAAACCTAGTATGTTTTAAATAATAACACAAGATTTATTGTTTTGTTTCAGTCGGAAAACAGCAGTGACAACATCACGACAGCTACAGTTGATTGGGTGGTGAAAAAATATCTTCCCTTCTCATTTTTCGATGACGAAGCTACACAAGTATATTTTCGACGTATTTGCCCTAATATGGTGTTTCCTAAAAGGTCTACACTTAGAAGGAAAGTCAAAGAGCGATTTGAAGAGCTCCAATTGAATCTCAAGGAACGACTTCAACAATTATCATCTAAAATGTCTTTTACCATTGATGGGTGGACGTCAATTGCTGGTAGGAGTTACTACGGGGTTACTATTCATTATATAGACAACGAATGGAAGTATCAATCTGTAGTTCTTGATTTTATACCATCACGCGGTCGACATACTGGGGAAGATATTGCAACGATTTTCCATGAATGTTTATTGGAATATGGCATAATTGATAAAATACAAGGTATCACGGTCGACAACGCAACTGCAAATACCAAATTTATGTATGAACTGGGCAAACACCTGCCGCCACACTTTGATTCAGACAATCAACATTTCCGGTGCTTTGCTCACATTTTAAACCTTGGTGTACAAGATTTATTAAAGACGTTAGCATTACACTGTGAGTCTGACACTAACGCGCAAGATCAGCAGTACGAAGACTATGCAGACGAAACTGAGGATGAGGAAGATGAAGAATCTGCACCAAATATTGCTGACTCGCGTACATCTGTAACAAAGTTACGCAGTATTTCCAGTAAAATAAAAAGAAGTGAGATAGTGAAGAAGAAGTTTCAGTCTGCTTGTGAAGCAGCTGGCGTGCCATCAAATCTAAATGCCATTCTTGACTGTCCAACGAGATGGAATTCCACACATGATATGATTGGATTTGGTTTAAAAGTGAGAGCGGGCATTGACATATTGTGCAGTTCTGTCACCGAATTAAATGATTTTCAAATCACAGCTAATGAATGGCAGGTACTCGAAAAATTACATAAATTTCTAATAAACTTTAAACTTTTAAGTACAAAACTTGGTGGAGACAAATATGTTACATTACCGCTAGTCATTGTATCATTCAATCTCTTGCTAGATAAAATTGAATCCATGGTAAAACAGTTAGATGAGAAACCTAATCGATCTGAAGTGGATGAAAGGCTCATTCTAGCTTTCCAAGCAGCTCGAGACAAAATGCTTAAACATTACAAGAAGAGCAACTGGATTTATTGTACTTCTTTAATTTTAGACCCAAGGCATAAGGCTCAGACTTTTGACCTGACAATGTGGGGGAAGCAACTTAAAACAGAAAGTCTGCGCAAGTTCAATGAACTTTATGAAGAATATAAAAGTCTACACTCACTGAACAAATCTCTGGAATTACCAGAAAAAGAAAATAAAGTATGTGATGAAGATGAAGACGTAATAGACTTTGATAAACTCTATGAATGTCCCTCGACGTCATCTGGATCTTGTCTTCAAGGCTTAGTGATAGACGAGTTGGAGGAGTACCTGAGAAAACCAAGAACTGCCAGCTCGGAAGACATTTTAGATTGGTGGAGGACGCATGAGACAGAGTATCCGATTTTATCGAAAATGGCCCGTGATTTTCTCTCAATACCTGCAACTTCAGTACCTGCTGAGAGGTTATTTTCTAAAGCATCATTAGTAATTAGAAAACATAGAAATAGGTTAAGTGATGAGTCAGCCAGATGGTTACTTTGTATTAATTCTTGGTCAAAAAAATTGATATAAAGTATCATAACCTAATGATAAAGCTGTTGATTTGTGTTGTATTTTATTTTTTATTCAAATAAATGATAAATCGTAAATCTCTTTTATTAAATTTCTTATAAGTTGAGGGTTCAATCTCTTTCTAGACAGATAAGTATTGTTCTTTAAAATACAGTCAAGTTATTGTAATTAATTTGTTTTTTTACATGTTTTAGCAAATGTAAGCTTATAAATCATAAATGTTTATTAAGAAACAGTTACTTCCATGGAAAACGACATATAGGTCAGTTGATTTTTCGAATTTCTTATCAAATCTTCAGTTATTTATTAATCTGCTTGATCTTTACTATGGCTATGTTAATTCAAGCTCACAATGTTCCAATTCTAATACGTTTTTCTAAGATTTAAAGTAAACTTTAATAAATAGTAATAGACTAATAGGTAATTGCAAGACTTGCAAGACTCTTGCTGCAAGACCAAGACCAAGACTGGGAGCGCAAGACCAAGACCAAGACCAAGACCAGGTGTATTGGCGCAAGACCAAGACCAAGACTGGCTAAGTCTCGTCTTGTTCTTGCATTTGGGCAACACTAGTTTCGTACTGTGAGTTGTGATCGGTCACGCACGATGTCAGAGTTTAGTAACCGCGAGTTTTACGAGATGCTCGAAAACGTTATTGAAAATTTAATGGACGAAGTTCCGGTGGCTTATCATCGTAATCTGTACTACCAGCACGATGGCGCTCCACCACAGTACCCCATTCAAGTCCGAAATTACCTAAATGAAAAATACGGGCAAAATTGGATTGGTCGTGGCGGCCCCATACCGTGGCCGGCTAGGTCTCCGGATCTGACGCCCTGTGATTTTTTTCTTTGGGGAGAAATCAAGCGCCGGGTGTACGTAAGGGAGGCCCAAAATCTAGACCACCTTAAGTCAAAAATAATAAACGCTTTCGATATAGTGAAAAATGACATCAGTGAATTTGAATAAACTGAATGACAATTTATTTAAACGTGCACGTTTATGTTTAGAAAGAGGAGGACTCCATTTTGAACAATTATTAAAATACAGTGATAAGTGAGTAGGGGTAAGCAATTATTTTTATTAACAATTTTAGGAAAGTTATTTTTGATTAAACATTATTGTAAATACCAAGTCGATTCCAATTTTTTAAATACGCCTTAATGCAGAATTACTAATGCATACATTAAGAGTAATGTCAATTTTAATTTATTTTGGTATGTTTTAAAATTACCATAATGATCATGAATGATTATGAGTTATTTTAGTGAAGAAAAACATTAACCTCGGGCAGGATTTGAACCTGCATTTTACGGCGAGGTACGCCAAACGCTACGACCACTATGCCACCGCGACTCCCACCCGCCAGGTCAAATGTTGCAAAAAAAGTATGAAGGAAAAATTGGAATTACTTAAAAATGTTTTCAATGTACTGGTCGTACAGACGCATTTTTTTAAGTTTCAATCGTCAAAGTTTGCGCACTAAATAAAATGTTCAATGGGTAATGGAGCAAAGTGAAATCGATGCTAATTTTTCGAAAAAGTCATCTTCTCCGATGAATCGCATATCCATATGAATGGCTTCATGAAATCAATATGTTAGCCAGTACGGACTGAATATTGCTAATAAAATACGCCGGTTAGAAGATCTCAAGATCAACACAACATCCTTAAATTTCTTGAAGAGATGCAGAGACAACAGCATCATTCCTACGTGTGCCAAAATTTCACCGAGAAAGGACATACGAGGAAGCGCAAAGATCTTCCACCAGGCAAGTTTAAAATTACTAAAACAGTTGATACAAAATACACACAATGACAGAAACGGAACGCTCCCGTCACTCGCAGTTGTCAACCTGTCAAAACATAACCTATTATAGATGAAAACACGGTTCAAGTTCTCTCAAAAGGCCTAAATTTTGCAATAACACCGCGAAAAATACCGGTAGAAATTATAATATGTAACGTAGAAGAGTGCCTGTATAAATATAGTGTAAATAAACAAGATTTGGAAGCGATACGTCAGGACATTTCGTCTGTGTAACGTCGTTGCAAACCGCCCAAACTAAATCTCACTAAAAACAAACTTTCCGCGTTTAACACATATAATGCCGTACTAACAAATGAACTAACTGTATTTTTTTTTTTGTAAAATACGGTCATGGAATGTGAGGAATGTCTTAATTCACTATTTTCGTTACATTTTACATAATGTAATAGTGAAATAAATAAATAAATAATGGTGGCTGCCATATATGGCTGACGCGGCGCCACTGTAATAAAATTCTCAATGGGGCCGCGTCAGCCATTTTGTCAGCCATATGATTTCAAAAGCGCGCGAAACAAACGCGTCGCTCGCCGCCGCCGGCGCCATTTTGATTGTTTAGCAGCCTGTGTTTGCCCCCCGCGCGTCATTTGTCGCTGTGCATCGAAGGAGACTGCAGTAAATAGTTGTTCAGTTAGTGATTTAGCAAGTTATTAGTTACTGATTTGTGATTTTCAACAAAAAATGGAAGATTTTGATGATGATTTGGACTACGAACTATCGCAATTAGATTTAACAGAGTATAATCAAGAATGTAACACATTATCAAATAGTGATGCTACACAAGTATTTGACGTTGATCTCGATGATACAGTATCAATCGCACGGACCAAAAATCATCATCGACGCCAGATTTTATCCGACAGTGAAGATGATCAGATTCCCGTGTTACCAACCTCACGAAATACTGAAGTATGGTTCAATCCGTTGGGTAAGCAACCAAGTATTATTCCATATACTGAATGTCCTGGGCTTAAGCCATTTTCATTGCGATCCAGCATGAGTTCAGCTAAACCAGCAGAATTTTATTCATTGCTAGTACCTGACAGTATATTCGAGTACATAGCCGAAGAAACAAATCGCTTTGCTTTACAAACCTTGAACAAAAGTGCAACAAAATCATACCGAATGCAGAAATGGATGCCAACAAATTGCCATGAAATTAAACGGTTCTTTGGCATTTTAATTTGGATGGGGATAGTGAAACTACCTCAACTATCTTTGTACTGGAGCACTAACAAATGTTTTGAACAGAAATTTGTCAAGTCCATTATGAGCCGAAATCGATTTGAACTCATTTTGAGGATGTTGCACTTTGCCAATAATGAAATAAATCACAATAAGGAGGACCGATTGTTTAAAGTTAGACACTTATTAGATATGCTAAATGCTAATTTTAAATGTCATTATACACCTAATCAAGAAATGTGTGTTGACGAAAGTCTAATCCCATTTCGTGGCCGCGTTATTTTTAGGCAATACAATAAAAATAAGCGACACAAATATGGGATAAAACTTTTTAAGCTGTGCTCAAACCCAGGATACACTGTAAAAGTGCAAGTTTATGCTGGCAAAAATTATGACAATGTCAATACTACTCCGACTAATGTTGTCCTTGCCTTGTGTGACGATTATCTAAATAAAGGACATACGGTTTGCACAGATAATTGGTATACCAGTTTGGATCTGGCACGAAAACTACTAGCGGGACAAACTCATCTCATAGGCACACTTAGAAAAAACAGACGAGGTTTACCTCAAACAGTTGTCCAAACAAAACTGAAGACAGGAGAATTCTCAGCTCAAGAAAATGACGACGGAATAACAATTATGAAATGGAAAGACAAGCGGGATGTACTGCTGCTGTCTACTAAGCACTCCGTAAGTTTCAGAAGAATAACTAAAAAAGGAAAAGAAAAAATTAAACCGAAGATTGTGGTAGATTATAATCATGCAAAATCAGCGGTTGATCTGTCAGACCAAATGTCCTCTTACACAACCCCTCTTCGGAAGACAACGAAATGGCCCAAAAGATTGGCGATGGAGTTATTATTGAATACAGCGATTGTAAATTCATATATTTTATATAAATTAACAACCAAGAAGAAGCTCTCTGTCGTCCAGTTTAGAACCGCGTTGGTTGACTACCTCGTGCATACAGGAGTCCCGGAAACTAGTGCCTCCTCTAGACCTAGGCGAGTAAAGCATGAATTGAAGAAAAGGCAAGGATTGGCCTCTGCCTGTCGTAAATATTGTGTTAGGTGTTATAAAGAAAACTGTGCCCAATTTGGAAGAGTTCATGCTCGAAATAAAACCAAAAGAGTGGTAACATACTGCGAAGACTGCCCGAATGAGCCACACTATTGTATCAGCTGTTTCAATTTAAACCATAGATATGTTTGAGTTTAAACGTGTTTGAACATGATGATTGATGTAGAATTGATTTATTATTTTGCCAATGCCAACTTAAATATAAATAAAAGCAATTAAAACATTTACCTATAAATTTTATTTGCAAAAACCAACTATTTTTGTAATCACTCTTTTGTTTTCGAAACTTCCACTTACAAACTTGATATTTCTCAAAATGTAAGTAAAAGTGTCAATGCCATCATTACAGTTATAATTTACTAGGCCTTGTCAACCATACTACATATGTAGTATGGTTGACAAGGCCTAGTAAATTATAACTTAGGCCTTGTCAACCATACTACATATGTAGTATGGTTGACAAGGCCTAGTAAATTCATAAAAAACGTGGCTGACGACGAAAAATCGTGCTTTCAAAACAAGCATATTCCGTCAGCCACATATGGCTGACACGGCCCAATTGGTTTGGAAAATGTCAGCCATATGTGGCTGACAAGGCATTATATGTGTTAAGAACCTCCGCGACAGGCCCGAATTAACTATTCTACGTGCAGATAAAGGCAATGCCACGGTGGTAATGCATACATCGGATTACAATGTCAAAATACAAGACCTTTTATCGGATGTTAGTACATATAACCAGGAGAGGACCGATCCCACAACTAAAACATTAAAATTAACTAGAGATTTAATAAAAAAGTACTCCGATACATTGGATCTCGATGTCAAATATTTAATTCCTAGTTGCGCAAAACCACCAAAACTGTATGGGCTACCTAAGATACACAAACCGAATGCTCCCTTACGACCAATAGTCAGCCAAATCGACTCACCAACTTATAGATTGGCTACACACCTAGCTAGGGTACTCTCACCACTGAGAGGTAACACAACAGCATATGTGAAAGACTCATACCATTTTGTCAGCGAGAAAAAAAAACCTACATCTTGCAGACAATGAAACTATGGTCAGTTTTGATGTTCAGTCATTATTTACATGCTTACCAGTTGAAGATTGCATCAGAATTGTATCTAGGAAACTAGTAGAGAATAATATGCCTATAGAATATGCTGAACTTTTAAAACATTGCCTAACATCTGGCTATCTATTGTGGAATAATCATTTCTACATGCAAGTAGATGGTGTGGCGATAGGCTCACCAGTATCTCCCATTATAGCCGACATCTTCATGGAAGACTTTGAGGAGAAAGCCCTACAATCTGCGCCTGTAACACCTAGGTTCTATAAGCGATATGTGGATGATACTTTCACAATACTTCCATCCCATAAAGTAACTGCATTTTTAGATCACCTGAACTCCATACACACCAAAATTCAATTCACTATGGAGTCGGAGGCAAATAACTCTTTAGCTTTCTTAGATGTTTTAGTTATTCATAACTCCAACAACATCTTGAGTCACACTGTGTATCGTAAGAAAACCCATACAGACAAATATTTAAACGGTGACTCGCACCACCATCCAACACAGTTATCTACTGTCGGTAAATTATTGTTTCAGAGAGCACGTGGGATCTGTGATGAGCAACACCTGGCTGCTGAGCTTAAACATGTTAAGCAAGTACTGCATGACAACAAGCACCAAACACCGCACCCTCGTCATAGAAACCGCGTGCCACAGTTGAGCGCTTGTCTGCTGTATTACCATATGTAAGAGGAGTCACGGACAAGATTGGCTACATCTTGAAGCGCGCTTCAATCAAAACCTTCTTCAATCCGCTGAAGAAGATTAGTCAGTTTTTACCATCAGTCAAGTGTCACATACCTCTACAAGATGCAGGAGTATACAAGCTCGACTGTGATTGCGGTCTCTCTTACATAGGCCAAACAAAAAGAAGCATAGGGACCCGCGTAAAAGAACACATAGCTGATGTTAAACACCGCCGTGCCAAGAAGTCAGCAGTTTGTGAACATACCATAGACAAACCCCAGCATTACATCAGATTTGATAAACCACAAGTCCTCGCAAAAGAAAACAGATTCCTACCCAGGATGATTCGTGAGGCTATTGAAATTAAAAAGCACCCAAATTTCAATAGAGAAGATGGCTGGGTATTACCACCTGCTTGGAACCCTATCATAGATTCTATTAAATCTAAATCCAAGAACAAAACTGCACGTTGTAATTATGACTTCAAGACGACCAACACCTCAGTCTGCCCGTGACCATGGATGCTGTAAAGGATCCGAAACGTCGGGTTAAAATAATATCAAATATACCGCGATAAAATCCGTAAAAAGTAGTTTTATTTCAATACATAAAATTTTCGAATTTGGGACTAAGAAAATCCTCATGCAATCCATGAGAAACAAATGCACCCACAACGAGTGACGGTCTGGTGCAGATATGGTCAGGCAGCGTGATTGGACCTTACTTTTTTGAAAATGAGGCCGAAATTGCAGTGACTGTGACGGCATGTTGTGGCCTCAACTGGACGGCAAAACGGAACAAATACAGCATTATGATTTATACAATGTGGGGAGGACAATATGATCATAAATGAAACTTCGTATAAGTCATGATATTCCCAACCGTCACACAAAAAATCAAATGAATGTATCCAGTAGTTTAGCCACAGGACATTATTTTTCATTTTAAGTATTTTCGACATGATGTTTTGTAAACAGGAGAGCACGCGACAGGTTAACGACTTACGTTGCCAGCTCGCCACTTTAAAAACCTACGCCTTTTCTATCAAATTTATTTTCTCAATGCAAATTATACTTTATGCCCGAGCCATAAGAGTCATAAAGCGTGTCATCACAGCTAGATAAGAAAAAATGCATACGAAAGTTATTACTTTCCTGTTACGCACTCATGTCAATCGCAAAATATGTATGTGCGAAAGAGATAGGTAAGTTTGCTTGTTTCCTCTTTGCTTACTTGTCGACGTGTCTAGGTTACGCGGTCAGTGTGTCACCGGACGTCCTTACTGCCTGTGACGCATTTTATTTTCTCTGGAATTTCGGATGCGCCCGCGCCCGTTTGAAGTCGCCGCGCGAGTGTTATCGTATCTTTGTTGTTGTGTTGTGTTGTGTTGTGCGAAATTTGACGCTTTGTTTTAATAGTGACAGGACACATAAACGTATTATAGGTACTTAGTTAAATAGCTAAGTGAACTTTGCGAAATTAGACGCTTAATACTTGGTGTTTCAAGGTTTTATTATTAAATAATCATGCCTCGTTACAATTATACCGCTTCGGAGTACACTGATATGATTTTAATTTATGGGGAGTGTCACGGTAATGCCGCTTTAGCTGTACGGACATACCGTGAGAGGTATGGGAACACGCGTATGTGTCCGACCCACGGGCGCACTATTGTACAAGCTGTCCAGAGGATACGGGAAAATCAATCTTTGATCCCGCACGTAGATGGTGCTCCTCCACGTGCAAATGTGATTTCAGACGAAAGAGTTATTAATTATTATGATCGTAATCCGACGTCCAGTCTGCGTAATGCAGGTCGACATTTTCGTGTAAATCACAAAACTATTCAAAAAGTTTTGAAACGTGACAAACGCAGACCTTATAAGTACAAGAAAGTACAAGCATTGTTACCGAGAGATAAGCCAATAAGAGAAACTTTCTGTCGCTGGTTGGAAACCAAACATCTCGAGAATCCTGACTTCCTGTACAATGTGCTGTGGACTGACGAGAGTACATTCACAAGGAATGGTTTATGGAACCGACAGAACCTTCGGTACTGGAGCCGCGTGAATCCGCATCTAGTACGGGAGTCTTCACACCAGTACAGATTTGCGGTCAATGTGTGGGCTGGCATACACAGAAATACTATTATTGGTCCGGTATTTATTGATGGCAATTTAAATGCTGTAAAGTTCATTGAACTCCTCGACGGATCCGTTTCCGAGTACACGGACGAACTTTCGCTGGACGTGTACAGGCAGATGTGGTACCAGTTAGATGGAGCACCAGCTCATTCAGTGGTGTCTGCAAGAGAGCGTTTGACTCAAATGTTCGGACAGCAGTGGATTGGCCGTTTTGGACCAGTGCGGTGGCCAGCGAGGTCACCAGATCTCACGCCCCTGGATTTCTTTCTGTGGGGTCACATAAAGAATGAGGTATACTCAACAGAAGTTACTACCGTTGAGGAATTAAAAAATAGAATAATAATATCTTTTAATAAATTGAAAGAAATGGCTGCTAATGGTGACCTATTATCAAGAGTGAGAAATAACATTATACGTCGGTGTAGTTTGTGTATTCAAGAACACGGCGGACATATTGAAAATAAAAAAATTTAATGACTGGCGACATAATTATGTGATCGAAAAGTGATTGTGAATAATAAATTGATCAGTGAATAACTCGCGGGTGAATGATGCCCGACTATTTGGTTAATATTCTGTGATTTGATTTGTGTAATTGAGCATTAATAACAATAAGAATAATGGCGCCAAACATTACGTCGCTGCGTCGGCCACAGCTTTAACATGAATGAAACCAAGCTGCGTTGCCATTCTTATCGCAGGTCAGTGTACCATTTTTATAAATGGTGTTTTATTTTGTTTGCAGTTTTAAGCTATTTAGTTTGTAAGAAAATTTTTTTTTTTTTAATTTCCATGTTCGGATTTATTTGATAGTTTACAAATGTTTCTATAAACCAGTATTGCCAGTGTTTTCATTTAAAGTCATATTGTCATCTCCACATTGTATGTGCGCTAAATGGTTGACTCAAGCACCGCGGCATATTAAAACAGCCGAGCTAGTTTTCCCCGTTCCCGGTCACTCGTTTATTCCACCAGATCGGGTTTTCGGTCTTCTTGAGAAGGAAATAAAACGTATGGAGACCATTTTTAAACCTGTGGAATACATAGAAGTCTTAAAAAAATATGGAAAACTACTCTCGCAAATATAATTCACCCACCGGGAAACTGGAATTTCCAATTTAACCAATGTAAACGTTTTTTTTTAAAGCGAATGAGAAGCAATGATGTTACCATAAGAGTGGAGCCTAACTACAATGCTGATCTCGGAGTTACAAGTCAGTTTTAAAGAGAGGTAAAACATTTATTGACCTAAACCAGGATTTGGTTCAAAAAGACAAAGTTGTAGTAAAGAAATAAAAAATAAAAGATGTTGACGCTCTACTAAAAAAACACTTTGGCGAGATTTAGAGGTCTAGGGATGGTTTAGACTTCTACAAATAGGTATTGCTACGAGCAGAAAACGGAATAGACGAAACTGAAGAGTGTGAAGATTAAGAAAAATGTGAACTTGCAATGCCTGATTCGGACTTAAGAATTGAATTATAAAATTAAACATGTTTTACGAATTTAATTGCTTACCAAAATTTAATTTGTTATTACTGGATTTTATAAAATAAAGAAATTTATAAAAAAAAGTTACAACCATTTGACTTGTTTCACTGACTGTACTTTTGTCTAATTAAATACGCCAAAAAGCAAATGCACTACTGTCCTTACTCGTAGACGTAGATTAACCACTGTCCAATGTCGGTTAGACGCAGATTCACCACTGTCCAATGTGGGTTAATCGCAGATTCACCACTATCCAATGTGAGATGCAGTCACCACTCTAATTTCTATTTTATTGGGTTTTATCAAATTTATATTATTTTGCAATAGAATGCATATTGATTTCAAATTAAAATAGCTTCCCAGGCATTAAAAATAGGCAGTGCTATAGAAAATCGAATATAATATCGCTTTGCTAGTTTCTTTGAATGACCTCGATACAATTTATGGATATGAATTTATGGCAGATTTGCTTTTATACCCCTCAATTTACTTATTTTAATTTCTACCACATCAATTTAAATATTTAGTATGAAAAGGACAAATATTTTACCAAATCAGAACACAGGTGTAATCCCCATGCATATTATCATTAAGTTTCCAGAACTTTTTTAAGCAACTCATGTAACAAAGTATAGTTTGAAACTTCTAAGACAACTTGCTCCATTCCCAAAACATTTTTGAGAAAAAAGTGTAATGTTAAAAGTTTAATGGTCTTACATAGCCTAGAAAAAGATCTCTATCCAACCAAAAACTGACTATACAACCAAGATTACTTCCCAAAGTTTTCTATAACTTCTATTTCCTTTTCTTTAGAAAACAACAATAAATCCATTCATTTAAAAAACGCAAATTATCAAAAGCAATTTATCGACATGTAAAAAAGACCAAACCACTAAAATTCTAAATTATTTAGAACTCGTCTACTTCAAACTGCAAATATGAAGGTATCTTATTATATCCCTGTCTAGGACGCCTTTTACTATGATTGTTTATACATGCCAACAATTAAAGCCTTAAATTATTCATATTGTTTGTGATTATTGGAATTCATTGGAACAGAGGAGTCTAATTTTATTGAGTGTTGTGTGGCTCAGACTAGTCAAATAATATTATTTATTGTTTCTTATATTTGGGAGACACACTTGTGAACAGCCAATTTCATCACATTCTGACAATTTGTTTATTTTAGTTATCTACCGCAGCAATTTTTTCAGTGACAATGATTTAACACTTGGTATGAAAAGGACAAATATTTGATCAAACCAGAACTCAGGTATAATCCTGATGCATAGTATCATATACAATAAAGTTTCATCACATTCTGAAAATTTGTTTATTTTAGTTATCTACCGCAACAATTCTTTCAGTGACAATGATTTAACATTTGGTGTGAAAAGGACAAATATTTGATCAAACCAGATTTTTTCAAGCAACTGATGTAACAAAGCACAGTTTAAAACCTCATAAGACAACTTGCTCCACACAATAAACATTTTTGAGAAAAAGATTATTATATGTATAATGTGACGCTGAAGGGTTTACATCTACACTACAAAGATCTAGATCCAACAGAGATTACTTCCAACTTCCAAGGTGCAAAATGTGTCAAGGTATTTTATTTAAATCACAATGTATGCCTCTCTGACCCTGTATCCAAATTTTCTAGACCTTTCTACCTATACTTCAATTATGTTGCTAACCATTAGAAGTTTTTTTATATGACCAACTGTAATCTAAATACCACATGGGCAATTAGCAAGAATACATTAATCATATACTTAGACAGAGTACCAATAGTACACTGACTAAATTAAATTCATTTTGAATGTATCGCTTGTAATGCCGAATACCTGAACCAATACATAAATTGTACAGTAGGAATACTACACCAACCCAAGATGTTTATGTTTATATACCCCATCAGTAGCGAAACAGTATCCTAAAACTGTATCCGACTAAAACCACCACCATTGTCGAATTACACATTATACTATATTTTACTGTAATGGAACCGGAGAAAAAGTAAAGATCAATGGTTGGTATCAGTATTCCCACGCACACTTATTACATGAAGGCCAACTTGGGCCGCGAGATGAAAGATTGAATTTTTAAATCACGAAAATTTGTTTCATTGCATCCAATCCAAAATATACGCTTGATAATTTGATGTGCACTGCACAACAAATCAAATTGAATTCTATCGGACTTGTACAATGACAAATATAACCTTGTAATGACAATCGTGAAGATGTCAATCAGCAACACAATATATAGAAATTAACACACCAGACGCGTAACACAGAACTAAAAATAAACAAAAAACATCTTTAAACACAACAACCAGACACGAATGGCGGAACGGCGGAATCAGCGGAATGATGCTGGAATTTGAAGTTGAACTAACCGATCTAGCAAACCAAATGAAGGGCTCCGGCCGGCTCCGGCTGAGACCTGAGTAGAGTAGTCACTAGGGATGATCGATATTCATCGTTGTTTGACGGAAAACATCGATGTTTTAACATCGATGTTAAACCCTATAAAACATCGATGTATCGATGGTATTAGATAATTCGGAATCGGAACATCGATTACATATAATCTGCAAAACCAGAGGGCTTGAAAATGCGTGGCCATCCTTTTAGAAATGACCGCCTTAATGGTACAGAAAGACCGCCGGCGACAGCTGGTTCCACAAAGAGCTTTTGCGAAGCAGAAAATGCCTTAGAAATAGCGCTGTTGTGTAATGCTGTACATCGAGGAGGTCCGGATGGAACTTTGAGTTCTGGCCAATGTCCGATGGTAAAATCCAGCGGCCGGCATCAATCCAAACAACTTTTCCGACTCTCCGTGATAAATGCGGCAGAAGATGCAGTGATCCAAGATCAAGCCGATCGGAAAAAGCTTGATCGTTGAAGTATTATAATACGTATAATATATATTAAATAAATAAAATCAATGATCAATCGATGGTTTTATTTGAAACCCAAAACCATTGATGTTTTCCTTGCTACTTAATCACTACCTTCTTTGAAACGTTCAATCCTTGAACAGAAAATTCTCTGAATCCAAATATTTATATTCATTTATTTGCAAAACAGGTGCAATACTTGAAGGAACGCTCCAGTAAATGGTACACGCGCGTACAAGTCTATGTTTAGACAAGCCAAGGCTTGAAAGCAATAGTCGTCTATACATAATTGTACGGTGTAAAAAGTAGACACTTGCAAATATATCCTGTCAAGATTTGCATACAATAATTGCATTTTTTTTTTAAAATAATATCCGCGTTTAAATTGTTGCTTACAATTCTTCAATATCAATTATTACGCTGACATCGATGTTTTCATTGACATCGATCATCCCTAGCAGTGACCACAGAATATATATACCACCCATAAAGGTAGTGACTTAGTGCATGGGTCGGATTCATAGACTGATATGTACTATCGGAAATAGACTGGCAACTTGGACATTTTTGGCGACTGCAACGCTACCTGTGAACTTAACAGGCACTAGCTCTGTAATTTTATTTCGTTTCATTGACGACAGATGGCGCGTATTTGATTGCAGTATTTCGCCGTGCCATTCAATGTATTTGGTTTATTTTTTATGGTATAGGCTTTTGTATGTTGTAAAAATGGAATCTTGTAAACCGCATTTTCAAAAACATAAAATACTAACCCTACCTTGTATCTATATTTTAGAAATGTGTAAATTCGTTCATAAGCACCCTGAATTCTACAGCAAGCGTGAAAATATACAAACCAAAATTATACTGCGACACAAAAATAGATTAAATCTACCTATCTCCCGTTTAGAAATGCACTCCTCAGGTCCCTTGGTCATGTCTATAAAAATTTATAATAAGTTACCAAATACCATAAAAAAGGAAAATAAATTCCAAATATTTGTTAATAAAATAAAACAGTTCCTGACAAAAAAAAGTTACTATAGTATTAAGGAATATCTTGAGGATAAATTATAAGTAATATAAAGATTTTATATATTAGAAAATTAAATGTTAAATGTTAGATGATAAACTAGTAAATACCACTTAAATATATAATTAAAATTAATACTACAACAATATATAATTATGATATACTATATTACATATCGCTAATTACCACTTAATAAACTAATTTCAAAACAATATATTTTTTAAGTAAAAATACAATATTCCTTTTAAAACAAAAATACTCAAATATAAAAAAGAGGAACTAATAACTAGAGGAACTATTAAACTATTCTACATCTACCTATAATTAATTACATATAAATACATTCTACATATAACTATTAAATTAAATTTTATAAAAAATAAATAAGCTGATATGAAAATATGTAATCCTACTACACAAAAAATAATAATATAAATACATAAACTAACATAAGTAATATTAAATAAATGACATATAAATAATTGTAATAAGAAGGGTAATAATTTAATGTAACAATTTATATAATATTATTTTTTTAATTATTTTACTATAAAAATTTATAAATAAATTTATTTAATTGAGAATTATGTGGTGAAGGGTTGTAATTTATTGGTGTTGCTAAACACCATAACTATAGCTTTTTACTGCATGATTTATAATTAAATAAATTGCAATACAAAATACCTATATAACTAAGTTAATTATTAATAAAAATTTGCAAAATTATTATGCTATAAAGTAAGAGTACCTATTTTCTAATAATGGAGCAATAATAAATATCAGATAACAAAGTATATATAAAAATAAATAGCTCATATTTCTAATATTAAGAAATTAAATTAATAAAAAATGTAGATTATATCTAAAACAATTTAATAAGATTTAGGCGCTTCCTCTCTCCTACATAACATTGTTGTTCCCGACAGGGTCCATAATTGTTTCTATCAACTATATATATATCACCTGTATGTACATTATGGATTGCAATAAAAATTATGATTATGAAAATTATGATTATGTTATGGGCAGATCGCATCCATCCGCTACCAAGTGGTTGTTTGTTCATAGTACAGTTTTTGCGTTATTACACATGCAGACTATCATGCTGCTTTTCCTATATAGTTTGATCCACAGAACAGAAAAAACTGTTCCGTGGTTTGATCGTTACGCATAATTAAAATGAAAATACTGAGCCTCATTAAAATAAAATGGAGTTGTTCAAAGTTATGTTTTGTTTCGGTGGTTTTAAGTTACTAATTGGCCCAGAGTGCACTGTGAGCCAATGCCCTCTGGGCCAAAGATTAGTAATTTATTTACTACTAAGAGCAGGGGCCTGTCTCACAGCAGCACAGGTGCAAAGCCATTGACTTGATACCTACATTACGAATTTAAAGTCGTTCCATACTGCGGATTACAGCGCCTGCTTTTAGTAACTGCGAGTAACTTTAGGTTGCTGTACACGGTAACTAGACCCTGTCCCCGTCAACAATCAGTATTCAGAATTATTTACGAGTGTTCAATTCATGCTGCGCTAAAATAATACCGATGTTACACTAAAATAAATATAACACTACAAAATAAAAATCAAAGTATAACTATACTTTGATTTTGATTTTTATTTTGTAGTGTTATATTTATTTTAGTGTTAATTATGATCTATTTACATACCTGTAGAGGATTGAAATAAAAGTCTTAAATATATTGTTATGTATTTCTCAATGTATTAATAATTGACCATAATTTTATGCTTATTGCTTGCCATGAGATCGTTGGTACAATCGTTCAGATTTGACGCCAACTGACACTCATCTTGATGGTGAACGCTTATTTCAATACAGCGATCTAAATTCTTTTCTAATTTCTTCATTAGTCTCGTATCCTTGGAGTAAAATTTGCTTACAAGCGAAACTAAGTTATCTAAAAAAAGCAATATGTTCTTATTACATAGGTACTAAGCAGATAATTTCAGCAGTATTCATTTTTATCTTAGTAACTCGTCCATGGACTCTCAAACTCCCAAGTGTTAAATCCAAGGCATACCTCTGAATCAAATAATTCATCACTCACTTAAAATGAAAACAGTGAATTAAAACATTGTAAGCAATCCTGCCTGTGGGTTTACTCGGTGGCCAATGAAGTATACCGATCCAAATTACAACGGCGTGGTTTAGATGGTATTTACCTTTCCCCTCTCAGTTTGAGAGAAGACACAAATATTTGAGACAGTAAAATTAAATAGATTCATGTCACTAACTGCTTGTAATACAATTTACCTTTATTAATCTTCCGGTTTTCAATGACTCCGTTCCGTTTTAAGACGCATGCAATGAGACATTCTCCGTGAACTGGCGAGTCTATTTTTGGCGACAGACGCTTAACTGGTCTTTTGTCGTTGGCCTGCACCTCCCTCAGACACTCTGACATGTTCTTTTTGAATTGGTTAACATGTTCAGCTACTTCTTTGGGGAATGATTTATAAGACCAATCAGGGTCTTTATCTTCCTGTACTATCTTTGGAGTTGCTACAGAAATGTAATTTAGGTTAGCTTATGTAGGTACATAAACTTGTACAATGCAAACAAGACCCAGAGGAGGGTCATGAAAATGCTTAAATTTTTGCAGTTTTAACAATACATTACATTTCAAGTGTACGCATTGACAAGATTTTGCGACCCTTAATTTCGAAAGCGAAATAGGTTTCTTTGATTCTTTTAGATAAAAGCACTGTCAATATATCTTACCTGACTGAATAACAGTGACAAATTTATTTATAACTTATTCCTGCCATACCTGTTGTAATGATTTATAGCGAGGTTGGTAGCTCAAATTGAGCTGCCCGACTGGGAAAGTACCTCAGCCTTAAAGAAGAACGCAGTAAAATAACAATTGTTGTAGTTCTGCGAGTGAGTAGAGTAGGTAGACAGAGCTCGTTCGGGGATTATTCTGACAGCATAGGCATTCCGTTTTCTGTCAGTTTAGTAACTCCCCTATTCTAAGATACCTAGACGGTTTCTATAGGGTAGGTTGCTGCGTGCGACCAACACCTTCGGTGCCGTTGCAAACGTCTATACGCTACGGTAACTGCTTACCACCAGGCAGGCCGTTTGCATGTTTACCACCCTTAAGACATAAAAAAAAAAAAAAAAACTTACACTTCGAACCGCGATTTCGCTTTTCCAATTTTAAATTACGCGTTATAACCGTATCTTTATCAATTTTCATACTATTATCATGAATAGCATCAATTCCTATCATTCGATTTTTGTCATAACTATCTGAATCACTCTGCTGTTTCTCATCGCAAGTAATAATATAAATCATGGAAAGTAATATTAATATTTGACGAAACATTCTGACTTCTAGTAGCGAAATGACGCGAGTTATAGTGTTCAGAAATATCTTGTTTAATCTAATTGTATAAAAATAATTGGTTGTTAGCAAAATTGTTAAATATTTGATTACTTACTTCGTTTTTAATGTTGTTATCGAATTAATTAAGCGAGTTTATTGCTTTTTTATTCTTTGGGCAGTACAAAACCAAAATACCTACATGTTATATTATAAGGTACCTGCTATGAATACCTAAAGTTTAATTTGTTACATGATTCTAGATCAATCCTACCTAGATTAGTCATTTGAAAAAGTTGTACGTATAAACTAGCGAAGATTTATAAGTATTTATCTGTCAGACGGGATTTGTGTCGTTTGCAAAATGAACCGTTTATTTAATTTGCTTTCAAGCACGTATTCACGTAGCTATGCTTTCACCTACCTGTTAAGTTTCCTTAGTCTGAAACTCTTATAGCTTTGCTACATAATGTAAGTCAATTTTTATGTCTCTGCTATAATCATATGTTATTGGCATCGGCAGTAGCGGACTTATAGTTTTTCCGCAAGTTGGCCACTAAAATTTTGTCCCCCTTGGCTATTCCCAAGGGGGACAAAATTTATACTAGTTATTACTAGTTCACAATCATATTAATTACACATTTGTTGTCAATGAAATCCAAAACCCTACGATTAGTTGACTACCATCGTCTTATAAGGTCACAAAAAGGAAAATGTTTGTAACAATTATAACATCATGATTTAAGAGACTAGTTTAGCTTTTTACTATAAGAAAAAATATTTCTAAAATCTCCAGTCCACTCAGCTTGCTGGTATATCCACCACTAGGTTTACATATTAATCTTCTCTTAAAATCTTATTTTTTTTAATTTTAGGGAACCTCTTATTCGCTTGACGGGGAAGCTATTTCATGAAAAAGTCAATTAATGCAGTTATATCCACTTTGAGGGCTGTTTTATTGATTTAAATGATTATAATTTTGTAACTAAATACCTATTACAGGCGCAAATCATATTTTGTTTAATGTTCAGTCTAACAATGACCGGCAAATTGCAAAAAACGTACGAAAATTTGAATTTCGCGGGCTACTGTGAAGCTTCCACCTTAAAGTGAGTGTGATTATTCGCGCCTATCCTGCGTAGGTAGTAAGGTCTCTTTCTATAGGTAGGTCTTTAAAATATTGGGAATATGAAATCCGTTTTGCGATTTAGATTAAACGGGACATTATGACACAGCGCCATCTAGTTCCGAGCTAAGCAACGAGGCTTGTGTTACAGATACTAGTTCGTTAACACTGTTTATTTTTTGTTGTAAATACATACATATTATAAAGACATAGAAATAACCATGACTCAGTTCAAATGTCCATGCTCATCACACAAACATTTTCCCCCACCGGGATTCGAACCTGGAAGACTTACCACCGAAGGCAGCCTTTACTACCGCTGCGCCAATCGGTCAAGGCACAATCAGTTAACATCACAGCAGTATCATTGCTAAGTAGATTTTAGAAGTTATTCGACCAACGGGTAAATACAACACCATGTACTGCGCCTGGCTTGATACTTACTACTTACAAACAGTTAGGAAGGAATTAAAAAACACTGTCCACTGATATACATATATTTTTACACAATACATATATACTATTTGATTCTGGAATACATTTACTAAATAATAATAATTACACCTATTATTTACAAGCATAGGAATAATAGTTTCTCTTAACAAATGTACACAATATACATTTTATTATACTCTTAATTATCTAGATATTTTTGAACTTTCACAATAGGACAATGCACTATTAAAAAAACAAAACTAAGTTAAAATCCAATATAGAATGAATTTTCTAAATCCGTTGATAACGAAGTAAATTAGAAACTTTTCAAATATACTAACTTGGTTGGGGTAGATGTGAAATAACAAGACAGGGATAGATATCATTGGGATGTGTGTTCAACGCTATCTGTCGGTGCGGCGCGTGGCACTGCGCGGAGTCTATAACGCTTTGCTCTTTGTTTCGCTCTGCACCGGCAGATGGCGCTTTAACTGCTGTGTCATACTGACGCCACCCCCACTACAATCGAACACTCGAGGATATTACTAGAACGATCGAACAACGAAATCACGAAGTACAATTATTGTAACATTATTAAAAGGCATAAATATAATTATAAACCCGAGAAAACCGCCTTTAACTATACAATGTGTGCGAATGAGTGGTATGGCGATATATCCGTACAACACCCCCACTCTCTTGCTCAAACTACAATTTTATCTATATTTTCTCCAATATATGGTGGCGTCTGATTTCTTTCTACTACAGCAAGCGTTTTATTCTGTACCTGCTGTATTTTCCGTACATCACGGATTTCTTGCTTAAATACTTCTGGATTTTTTGGTGAACTATGTAATATAATGATTTCAATATGTACATCTAGTCATATTTTTTTTTAAGAAAAATGATGTCTATACCTTACGCGTAAATGCATAAATTAACTAATATATAACAGTGCAGACACGTTGGTAGTAACGTTATCATCTCAGTTATATTTAAGTTCCTTGGCTAGAGACCACTTATCAACTTCAAATAATAATAAATAAATAAATAATAAATAAATATTCCTGGACATTATAACACAGCGCCATCTAGTTCCGAGCTAAGCAACAAGGCTTGTGTTACGGATACTAGTTGGTTGATATACTACATATATACTTTTTTTTTGTAAATACGTACATATTATACATAGATACATCCATGACTCGGATACAAATGTCGATGCTCATCACACAAACATTTGTCCCTACCGGGATTCGAACCCGGGACCCGTAACACAGAAGGCAGTGTTAACTACCGCTGGACTAATTGGGTCGTCAAAATGATCATAAAGTGCTTTATGTCCATGTTATTAAGAGCTAAAACGACGTAATTTGCATCGAATCAGCACGGACAACATGCGTTCTTCCGCATTTATTTGTTATAGAATTAAGTGTAGCCAATATATTCATTATTCATATAAAACTACTTACATAAGTGTCAATTTTGCGAACTATTGAGATATGCTGAGCGCACTGTACTGATTATTATTTATTTTCTATATTTTTACATCCGTAATACTTTGAAGAATTACATTAAAAATTAACTTAACTATTGTTCTTGAATTTTCAATATTAATTAGCTGGTGTCACTATATCTGTAACAAGAAAAAAATCAGTAATCAATAAATTGTAGCTAAATATTTAAGCGTAGCCAGGAAAAAATAAAATCTAGGGTGTAAAATCACTTTGCGAATGATTAATGACATATTACAGAATACAACGATTTTTTTAGGGTAGATTTATTGACCACACCAGATAGATAGTAAAAGTATACAAGAACTAAAGATAATTTGTAAATGTCTATGTCGTGAAAATTTCATTGTACTTATATATTATTTGTATTAATTATATGTATTTGTTTGGCAGAGGCCTATGTCCAGCAGTGGACTGCGATAGGGTGAGTTAATTGATTGATTGATATGTATTTGTATGTGTGCAGCCCCCGTAGTAGTATACACGTGTTATGTGGTTTCGATATAGTATTTTCATAGGCGTATATAGAGGGGAGGTGGGGGGGAGTCGAGGACCTTGGACTAACGAGTCTAAATTCTATGATGGACGCTAAAATATGTACCGATACAATTTTAAAAGTGGGATGACTTTTTATTTTGGGCGTAGGAACCTTGAACACCTAGCCACACCGCAGGGCTACCCCCCCCCTCTTCCTGAGAAATGCGCTAATGGTTTAGTGTCACCGTATGTATGTATGTGTGCACACACTAAATTATGTATCTTTACTTCTAATCTTTTGGATCAAATATATGATTTTCCGTCGTACGTGTCGGGCACAGTCTCACCGGGCGTGCAGTCGGGCGTGGCGGGGCTGCAGGCGGCGCACAGCGGCGCGGCGCGCGGCGCGGCCAGCGCGGGCAGCGCGGCGCGCCCGCACACGCAGCGCGTGCACACCGTGCGCCCGCAGCCCCAGCAGTGGTGCTACAACACAACCAGATTACGGTCACTTGATGCTCTAACTTCTACCTCGGAGCTGTGGTAGCCTAGCGGTGTGACCAGTGGACTGAGACGTCAAAGGTCTCGAGTTTGAACCCAAGGCACGCACCACTGACTTTTCAGAAGTTATGTGCGTATTTATCACAAGCTCAAACGGTGAAGGAAAACCTCGTGAGGAAACCTGCATGCTTGAGAGATTTGTCTTGATGGCATGTGAAGTCTGCCAACCCGCAGTAGACTAGCGTGGTGGACTATAGCCTAATCTCTCTCAAATGAGAGGAGACCCGTGCCCAGCAATGGGACGTTAATGGGTTGATGATGATGATGATGATGATGCTCTAAACTATATTCCAAACAACCGGGGGGAAAATTGTATTAGGATTTTGAAGGAGGCAGGGCATAACGAAATTTCTCGCTCAAATTTATATGCCCGAATGGGGAAGTACCTCCGCCTTACAGAAGACCGCATTGAATCAACAATGTTGTCGTTCTGCGAGTGAGTAAGGTCACGAGAGCTCATTGGGGGAGTGATTATTCTGACAGCATGGGAATTCCGTTTGCTGTCAGTTCAGTAACTCCCTATTTTAAGAAACCTGAACGGTTTCTAAGGGGTTTGGCAACGCATTTACAAGCCTCTGGTGTTGCAAATGTCCATGCGCGGCGGTCATCACTTACCATCAGGTGAGCCACTTGCTCGTTTGCCCCCTTATCACCATAAAAAAAAGCTCATCACACTTACAAGCTCACACAGCTTTAAAAGTGGGATGCTATAGGGGAGGTAGCCTTATCACGCTTGATCGCACGTATTACTTCTCGGTCATGTGTCCTCTAGACGAGATGCCTTAAGCAATAGGCATGATGACTGATTTTGGAAAACTGTGCTATTATGTTCGGAAGTATGTACTATTTATAAAATATATCTTTATTTTGGTAAAAATATAGGTTTTATGGAAGGAAATAGACATTTTAATGTTATGTTCAAAATTCACGCCAAAACGCTAGCTGGTGTCATGGCGTCCGCCTGTGACGTCACGCCATTGTATGTCAACACTAAACTTATGGTGCAAATACAATAATACAGTTATTTTGCGTGTTTAATATGAATTATAATTCTATAAGTGGTGTGCGGTCCCTCAGTGCAATAATACGTCAATAAAACTCCCAATAAATTATATATTTACGTTCCACACAACAAAACAATACGAAATAAGTGGCTTAATCTCGCACGGCGAGATCTATCATTCAGTGAAAATCATTTTGACGTAAGATTTAAAGGTTTTTACTTTATTTTGTGGATTTTAAAATGATTTGTGTCTTTACTGGAGGTTTAATCAATAAATTAATCGATTTTTAAGGTTAGATTTCATCTCTTGAATAATCACCAATGTTTATCTTAATGGGTTTCATTATTTGTATTCCAGCTGCCAAACGATATGGCATAATTTTGTGTAGTATCATGTTGTGATGTAAATACACTGATAATAACAAACTTATATAGGTATAACATAACCTCTAATACTACCTCAAGATGCAGTTTTAAAATGTTTGTATAATTTGAATTATCTACGGGTTATTATTTATAATATATACTTACATGCAAATTTTGATATTTCTAAATTCTGCGGTACAGAAGTCTTTGTTTCAAGACAGAAATTCTCCCAACATCAACAACATCAACTCTAGGCAAATTAGAGTTATTTGCCTTGGTAAATCCTTGTTCCATGGCTAGTTTGTTTTGCGATTATAAAACTAGGATCAGTCAGATCTTTGGGAACCACAATTAACTCGATGAACGCAGGTGAAAACAATTTGAAAGTGCAGAGTTAGCTCGAACGAAAAGAAATTGACGCGTAGTAGTACTTCTAGTTACGGGGGCGTGACGTAATTCGCTCTGATTGGTGTTCGCGTCTCATGGCGGATTGCTGTATTTTATTGTTTTTATTTTATTAAATATTAATCAATCACACATTAAAAAATGAAAATAATACAGTTTTCGATACCCTTGAATCCTATTTCATTCGCTAAAATCATTATTTCAGTGATTCTAGGTTATTGTCATCATGCCTATTGTTTAAATAGCTTAAGGGCTAATCCAGGACTGAACATCATCATGTCTATACCATCCGGGACGTAAGGTACTAGTGTATTTCCTTACGCCTATTTTGCTACGCGTAAATACAATAGACACACCAAGTATCGACTCAACATTTACCATCAACTCATTATTGTCCCACTGTTGCGCACGAGTCTCCTCTCATTTCTGGAAGGGATTGGGCTATAGTTCACCACGCTAACCTACTGCGGGTTGGCAGACTTCACATACCATCGAGAAGACCTTTTAAGCATGTAGGTTTCGATTCAATAATTTCGTTCACCGTTTGAGCAAGTGATAAACACGCACATAACTTCCGAAAAGTCCACTGGCCGCACCATTAGGTTACCACAACTCAAGCCTCAACATTAATCTGAGGCAAAGACAACGAAAACTACATAACACTTGTTCGATACAACGCTTATGTCACCGTTACGTCGTAAACTTTATACTACTACTAGGTTCAATGACATCCATCCATATCCATGTCGATCCATGATGGCAAACAAGGTTACGGCCCGCCTGGTGCTAATCTGTAGCCTATGGATGTTTGCAGGGCCTGAGGTGTCGTGCCAAAGTTTGTATGGATGTATGTCTGGATGTTTGTTACTCTTTCACGCTAAAACCGCTTAATGGATTTGGATAGAATTTGGCATATTCTTTTATTACCTAAATTAACATATAGGTTCAAAAATTTATAATAAAATGCCATCACAATTGCGACTTGAAGACAATATATCTGTGTTAAAGAAGTCGCATTGTCTGCTAGTCGAAAAAGCGTACTATTCCGTTACCGAATATTTGGAGGATCAAACCTTAAAATGACTGTAGCCGTGTTAATTAATATTTTTATTTGGACATTTTTCCATTATTTTATTGACATATTCTTATCACTTAAAATTATAATTTTTGCATGCTTTAAGGCTGAATATGGTGAAACATTTTTTTTATTATGTGACATCTCTTGTAAAACCCATATTATGTAAATAAAGAATTTTGAATTTGAATTTTTATCTATATAACCTTGCCGGAAAAATCGCGAGTGGAAGCTAGCGCCAAATAATTCCTTATCTACGACTCCTCACCTTTCTGCTAAAATGGTCGAGTGGTGTGGAACAACTGCACTCAGTGACGTTCTTAACACTCTTCCAGTCGAGAGCCACTGTGTTCACTTCTTTCTCCAGCAGCGCAAAGCTCGCGGGTATTGTATCCGGTGCTTTCTGTAAAAAAATAATATAAAAAATGCATTACTATACATAATAAACGCCATTAATGTGCGCCATTTAGCCATTTACTCGTCTTATTCGTTTAAGGCCAGACGGTTTAAAAAAAAGGTCATCCCACTTAAATTATACCAAATCACGACAAGATTCATGTTTAAAAGTGAGATGACCTTATGTTTTTTTTTTACCCCAGGGCTACGGCATTGATTCCCATTGATGTTGGGATAATTGTACTTATTCAATGAGAAGCTGACTAATAATTTCGGTACCCAAGAACCTGGAGTGGGCTACTAGACCAATTCGTCACATCCCACGGCAAACTTACGAATTCGCAGTTTTAATTAAATATAGTACGCATGTGTTTACGTCAATATGTAATAAAATTCCATATCAATATACAATACAATACATCTATATATATATATATCATATATGACATTTTAACATCGAAAAATGCATTTTCTGCAGATTCGTAAGTTTGCTGTGGATGTGACGAATTACTGCCTTTACAGCTAAATATCACACGACGATACCTACTAAATAGTTAAACAAAGTCGGCCAACAGAGTTCCTCAACCAAAGTTAAATGCGCCTGCAGGTTGCAAAAAGCGTAATTCTCTCACCTCGGTGATGAGAGGTATGATGTTCGGTTTGGAAGGCGCACTCATCACCTCCTTGAGGGGATGGTCGTGGTTCGCGCACTCCAACTCGGTCAGAGTGCCGCCAGACTCGTATAGTAATCTGGAAACAATACAATATTTATTTATGTAAATAATAATAGATGAAATAAATAAATATGACAGCGCGTCGTCAATAATGTCAATGTCAAATTTGAGAGTGACTGTTGTCAGAAAGTCGCTCTAGCGGCGCGTCGTGTGAATGGAAACGGTGCGGATATCTTGTTTTGGAGACGAGCTGAACGGGAACCGCAAGCGCATCACGTCTGCGACGAATCGCTTGTAATCTGCCCGAATAGTGTGCCCCAGTATCTGATTATAATGAGAAGTCAGAAGCGATATGATGCCTCCCGATCGAAAATACGCACACAACAACTGAATACACGATGAATTCTGATGAAGGCCTTCCTGCGCCGACAAATATATCCGGACATTTTGTCATAACATCATCTAGTTTTGAGCAAAGCGACAAAGCTTGTCTTTCAAATACTAGATACTACTTGACGCAATAAATAGATATAGTTTTTTTTAATAAATACATGCCTATTATGCATTATAAATATTATCCATGACTCAGGTAAAATGTCCATAATCATTACACTGACATTTGCTCCGACCGGGATCGAAACTCAGGCCCGGAATAGTCATTATCATAATGATATGGAATATAATAAACCGCGCATCAAAAATACTGATTGAGCGACAAAATTACTGATTGAGCAGCAAAATACAGATACCGGTAAGGTTAGGTTAGAACTGTGACCACACAACGGCCAGAACCAAATCTGAATACCAAGAAAGCGTATATAAGTAATAACAATACTTTTAATGAACATATTTTGGTGCACATTCAGTATATCTGGTGGAACACAGGCAAAATTAGGTAAATGAAATGGGAATAAATTGAAGTACTTTTAAATACCATCCATAATGATATTGTTGAATACTACTTTTTGCGGATTTTATCGCGGTATATTGATATTGTTTTAACCCAACGTTTCGGATCCTTAACAATAGCCATGGTCACCGGCAGGCTGAGGTGTTGGTTGCCTTGAAATAATACGAAATTGACGACCCAGTTAGTGCCTTCTGTGCTAAGGGTACCGGGTTCGAATCCCGGTAGGGACTGTTGGAATAGTACAAAAATCCAAGTCTCTAAATGTCAATGTCACAAGTTAATCATTCAGTCATTCAATTCATTCAATCTGTCATTCTGTTGCCTTCAGTTTATATCAACTGTACTTTGATTTTATTTCATTATTAATAGAACCGTTGATCAGTACACTTGTCTTTTTACTTCTCCCTGTGGCCATTTCCCAATAGGGACAAATGTTTGTGTGATGAGCAATAAACATTTGGATCCGAGTCATGGATGTATCAATGTATATGTATGTATTTACAAAAAAAAGTATATATGTAGTATATCAACCAACTAGTATCCGTAACACAAGCCTTGTTGCTTAGCTCGGGACTAGATGGCGCTGTGTCATAATGTCCAGGAATATTTATTTATTTAATATTTACTAACAGTGTGCACATTCTGTAGTTTATGCCTACTCCCATGGGACAAAGGCGTGAGTGTTTGTATGTATGTATGGATGATACAACTAACTTGTTATCAATCTGCAGGGCTTCAGTCTTAGTCTCTATCTCCACGGAGTTGACGTTCCCGTTCTGGTAGTTGACCACGGTCGTGTCTTTGCTCTTGTCGGCTCGCTTGCCCGACAGCAAATTCTTGAACGTGGTTATTCTCTGAAAATGTAACATAGTACAAGGTGTTTTTAATATAATGTTGGAAATTGTAACGTCACCATAAAAGACAAAAAACAAGTTCGACCCAATTAGTCCAACGGTAGTTAACACTGTCTGCTGTTCTATGGGTCCCGGGTTCGAATCCCGGTAGGGACAAATGTTTGTGTGATGAGCATAAACATTTGTATCGGAGTCTTGGATGTATCTATGTATAATATGTATATATTTACAAAAAAAAAGTATATATGTAGTATATCAACCGACTAGTATCCGTAACACAAGCCTCGTTGCTTAGCTCGGAACTAGATGGCGCTGTGTCATAATGTCCATGAATATTTATTTATTATTATTATTTAGTTCAAATCTTTTAAACAAACATGATCCGACTAGCTTTTGCTTTTACCCGCGACTTAAGCGGCGTAGAATTAATAATTTTTAGTAATCTGATTATTTATTTATGCCTTCTTTTCAGAAATTATCGATTCCCCCATACAGAGTTTCACCCCACTTTTCGATCTTGTAAGGGATAATTTCCGAATAAATAAACAAAAACTATCCAGAGGCTGGCCCTCTGGATAGTTTTAGGCGAATAGGATTTCCTGGCACCAAACGATTGCAGCGAAAAATGTAGTGGAGAAAAGTGAAATAAAAAAAACTTGAGAGGTGTCAAGGGACACCCGGATGGAACGAAGTTCCTTTCGATTAATTAGTGAAGGAATTGTAATAAAATTGTTTTTTTTTTACAATAGCTTATATAGCAAAAAGTGTCGTTACAACTTTTCGTCTTAATTTTTTCCGTCTAGCTTCCCTTTCGCAACGCGCGAGAAGGAACTTCGGTCCAATAACACATGGAGGTATATCTATATACACAGTGTACGCGTGCGGTGACCATGACGCGAGTTCCATGATTTTTGTTCACCCAACAAAGAAGCCTAAAGAAATTTTCACCTTAATCATACCATATAATGCATGTAGCTGTAGTTATAATCATAGTGATAACATTTTAATAATAAAAATAAATAATTGGATAAAAACTCCGAATAACAAAAAAAGATAAAAATAAAGTTCTTCTTCTTCTTCGTGTCGATGGAACATAATCATCAACCCATTAATGTCCCACTGCTGGGCACAAGTCTCCTCTCAATTGAGAGGGATTAGGCTATAGTCCACCACGCTAGCCTACTGCGGGTTGGCAGACTGGACATGCCATCGAGAATTCTCTCAAGCATGCAGGTTTCCTCACGATGTTTTCCTTCACCGTTTGAGCATGTGATAAATACGCACATAACTTCCGAAAAGTCAGTGGTGCGTGCCTTGGGTTCGAACTCGAGACCTCTGACATCTCAGTCCACTGGTCACACCGCTAGGCTACTACAGCTCTATGATGGAACATAAATGTCGTAAAAGATTTGGTTTGTTGACTAAATGAGGTATGGCTAATGAAGCAGCGAGTTACCTTGGCGAGGTAGTTGATGTGGTGGTCGAGTGCGGAGCAGTGCTCCACGGCGGCCGGCAGCAGGTCGGCCAGCGCCTCGCGCGGGTGCACGCCGCTCTCGTGCCGGCAGTACATGCCGCGCCAGAACCTGGGGGTTGGGAACTCGTTTTACTTCATCGTCATCATATCAGCTAGATCACGTCCACAGCTGGACATAAGCCTAAGTTGATCGGATCATATATGTATTCAAGAATTTGAATACGAATGTAATCCGATTAACTTGGCCGATCCGACTATTTTCACCCGCGACTTCATCTGCGTAAAGTTAATAATGTTATCCAATCTGCTTACTGTTTTCTACCCTCTTTTAATAAATTTTCGATACAAGCTTAGCACCCCCGTTTTCTCCAGTCATATTTACAAACATAAAAAGGCCTACATATTATTAAATAAATAAATATTTCTGGACAATATGACATAGCGCCATCTAAGCAACGACTATTGTGTTACGGATACTACGTTGGTTGATATATTACATACATTTTATTTTTTGTATATATACACATAATATACAAAGATACACCCATGGCTCAGAAACAAATCGAATCGAATAATCCGACTCTTTGTAAGTTGTAGTAATTTCTAGAACTTTATCTACCGCTTTTTCCTTGTTATACTGGCATACTTATTATATTAAACAAATATTCTTTATATGTAAATGTTAATAATAATAATAATCAATATTCCTGGACATTATGGCACACAGCGCCATCTAGTTCCGTGCTAAGCAACGAGGCTTATGTTACGGATACTAGCTGGTTGATATACTACATATATACTTTTTTTTTTGTAAATACATACATATTATAGATAGATACATCCATGACTCGGATACAAACATTCATGCTCATCACACAAACATTTGTCCCTACCGGGATTCGAACCCGGGACCCATAGCAAAGAAGGCTGAGTTAACTACCGCTAGGATAATCGGGTCGTCATATTCAATTAATATAATAAATTGTTCTTCCGCTTTTATGACATTAAGTATGTATTCTGTTTACATAAATTACCTGATACTCTGTGCGCCTAGGTCTGGCTTCAGTACATCTGGGTGTGCTTTGGGGTTGTACAGAGGGTTCTTGTACTCGTTCAAGTGACTCGCCATGTAGCCCCACAGCGAGAATGTGCGCTCTGACAATCTGGAAGGAATTAACATTATACGAGGATAACTTCTATACATAATCAAGTGTAGAGTTTCTTTTACAAGAGCTGTGTTAGTGTGACCAGTGGACTGAGATGTTAAAGGTCTCGAGTTCAAACCCAAGGCACGCACCACTGACTTCGGAAGTTATGTGCGTATTTATCACAAGCTCAAACGGTGAAGGAAAACATCGTGAGGAAACCTGCATGCTTGAGAGATTTTCTCAATGTGCATGTGAAGTCTGCCAACCCGCAGTAGGCTAGCGTGGTGGACTATATCCTAATTCCTCTCAAATGAGAGGAGACCCGTGCCCAATAGTGGGATAATAATGGGTTGATGATGATATTTTATTTTACAACCTTGAAACAAAACTAGTTTTTTACGGATATTTGATTTTCGCACTATATTCAATCCCGACGTGTTTGTTTATTAAGATAATTTATAATACCATGGTCACAAGCGCTTAGGTTTAAAATAAATAGGCGACTAACTACACAGGTAGCATTCGGAATTCCCATGCTGTAACAGTAGTCACACCCCTAATGATACCCCATCAGTGAAGTAGGTATCTACTTCACTACCTATATATACCTACTATATACCTACCGGAGGTCGCGTCGGTCCTTTTCGCAGTTGCCAATAAACGTGCCGTACTGGCAGGCGTGCGCGTGGTCGTGGAGCGTCAGCAGAAACCGCTCGTTGAACTGGAATGCCTGGAAAAAAAGAAAGCAAAAAAAAACATTTAATTTGATGCAAAAGAAACACATATACACATACAAGATTAGTAAGTAAAAGAAAAGATACATAGTGAAGTGTGTGTGCCCAATCGCACTAAACAGGAGTCCAGCTCAGCATGTGCCAGGATGTAATATCCTGACGCTGATATTCTGCTGCTTATGACATAAGGATGTCGAATATCTACGGCAATGTAAGTTACAGTTGTACTGGAGAAACAAATGTATGATTCAATCAAATTTTTTTTATGGGAGTAAGTAAACGGGCAGGCGGCTCACCTGATGGTAAGTGATGACCGCCGCCCATGGACATTTGCAACACCGGAGGCTTGCAAATGCGTTGCCAAATCCCTCAGAAACCGTTCTGGTTTCTTAAAATAGGAAATTACTAAACTGACAGCAAACGGAATTCCCATGCTGTCAGAATAGTCACTCCCCCAATGAGCTCTGGTAACCTCACTCACTCGCAGAAAGATAACTATTTTGATTCACTGTGGTATTCTGTAAGGCGGAGGTACTTCCCCAGTCGGGCAGCTCCATCTGAGCGAGAAATCTCGCTATGCCCTCCCTTCTACAATTTTTTTTTATATTAATTTATATTTTTAACCGACTTCACAAAGGAGGAGGTTCTCAATTCGTCGGAATCTTTTTTTTTTTTTTATGTATGTTCACGAATTACTTAAAAACGCCTGGACCGATTTGCAAAATTCTTTTTTTGTTTAAAAGGGTAGACTTCACAGATGGTCCCATTGTGACCACATCAGGATCTGATGATGGAATCCGAGGGAAATAGAGGGCAACCCTTAAATTTTATAGGCAATTATCACGTTTTCAATATATTTACTAAAATTATTCCAGTATTTGCGTCTGATAATCATCATTTGATGTTGATGCGCTGATAGAACACATCATCGGCACCGACTTCATACCTTTACAACTAAAAAAAGGTAAAACTGTATGAAGTTATTTTTTGCTTTTTAGTTTTTGAAGTTGGTTTTTCTTTCGTCTGCTTTAAACATACGCATGTAAAAGAAACGACGCGAATATGATATGGGTAGCGCTACCGTTTGGTAGATATCGTAACTAGCTGCTAATTAACGTTTGGCGTTTTGGATATCGATATCAGAAAAACCAGTTTTCGATACGTAACGGTTGCGGGAAAATAACACAATCTCCCATATCCAATAGTAACTGGTTTGATGGTGTACCTCAGGCCTCTGCCTCAGCAGCTGCCAGGTGCAGTCGAGCAGCTGCGTGAACACGGGCGACCTCTCGCGGCCGTCGCACGCGATGTGGCCGCACCGCGCCGTGAACTTGTGACCGAACGATAGCCAGTCCTTCTCTATCAGCGCCTGGAATAAACAAACAAACATCTTCATTAGTTGAGTGGTCTTACGCGCGTTATACTGGATTTAATCGAGTTAAGTGATATTGGGATATTTACTGAAATAAAAATACTTTTTATGGAATTAAATCGCGGTATATTGATAGTATTTTAACCCAACGTTTCGGATCCTTTACAGCATCAGGCCACGGTAAGACTGGATAATGGACGCTGTAAAGATACTTTCATAGGATGAAAGTAACATAATTACCTACAATTACCTAGAAATTATTTAGGTATTTGTTTAGGTTATTCTAAGTTACTGATGATATTTTTTTTTCTTTATAAAAAATCGTTGCCCCAGTTAAGCAATCAGGCGACCTGCGTCAACCTAACAATTGATGACCACGCACCGGATGAGCGATGCGCGTGTAATCGATTATGCATAATTAGCAATAAGTTAGCTATTAATATTTGAATGTAAATCAAACAGTCTGGTAGAACAATTACTGTAATAAACTTGTATTTTAATAAATAAATATTTTTTAATAGAAATCCTGTCCGCCGATATTTAACTGGCGCAGTCGGTAGGATCGCGACACTCGAATATCGAATAAACCTCTCCGAATAGAGTGAACGGTATCTATCGTTATTTTCGCGATCCCGAATAGAAGAACCTACATCGGTGGCAGCCTGCGGGAGTTCCGGAGAATTGGGAGTCCTGCTGTTCTACAAGGCCCGGCTGGAGATGCAGAGGTTCCTGTGGTAAGTACGAATCGCTTGCCCAGTATCCTGTGCTATATTTCCTGTCGTATAACATTTATGTATTTTAAATATTCAATGTGTTTTGTCTGTATGCTATAATCGCGATAGACATTGATTTAATTTTATTAAGGTCGCACCGTATAACAATCGAATTGCACGGTAAGCAGTTACACTGAGTGAGGAATTCAATTAGTTATTATTGTAATCATTTACGCGTATTATATTTTACATGGTAAACAGTGAGATAGATATCACGTTTTAATTATCATTTTATATTATAACGCTATCGCTTAGAGGTAGACAGTAGTATTCGTTATAGTAAAATTATTAACCATGGCAATGAGTAGCACAGATACGACTAACTTGAAGTTTATTAGGGACCTTATGCCCAAATATGATGGTAACCCAAAAACACTTAACTTTTTCATTAGGGAAGTGGAAAATATTATGTTATTATTAGATCCACCAGTCAGGAATCACCAAGCACTTATTTGCCTTATTAAAAGTAGGCTGAGCGGTACTGCGATCGACGCTATAGCTTACGAGGAATCACTCGACTCCTGGCAGGCCATTAAGACCGCGTTAACACGGAGGCTAGGAGAACCGCGAAACGAAATACAGGTAATGCAGGAACTTACGCGTATTCGCCGAAATAGAAACGAAGATGCGGAAACGTTTGGTAAACGTCTTAGGGATATTCTAGATACGTTACAGTCAGTAGGTAAGCATAGCGATAAGTCCTACTACGAAAAGATGGTTATAGATCAGTATGTCAATCATTTAGAGTTCCATGTATCTGTCGGTGTACGTATTTCTAATCCAGCAACCTTAGAAATTGCTATAATAAATGCTAGGCAGGAAGAAGCACGATTAGCATATAATAAATTTAGTAACAATTTTAATATACCTTTAATGCAATCCAAACCAAAAGAAATACCTAAGCCTAGTTTGTCTACACCTCAACCACAGGTTAATCAGCCGTTTAGATTTAACACCACACCATTTCAACAAAGGTCAGTAAATCCTAATTTTATAAACCAACGTAATAACTGGTCTCCAGATCAGAGACAACAGTGGGTGCAACCCATGGTTCCATGGAAGAATAAACCATCAGGTAATGTTAGGCCCAGTGGGTCCGGTAATTTCAGGAATTCATCTAATTTTAGACAACAGCCAAACATGCCGCACCAACAAGTAAACACGCCACAAAAGGTATCCGACGTTACTATGAGGTCCGTAGATAAACCGCAAAAACCTCAGTTTGAAGAACTATTCTACACCTCAAACGAACAAGATCAGTATCAGGACAATGATGACGCACACTACGAACATGGTGAGTGCTATAATTTACAGTATAGTGAACAAAACGATATTTATCAGGAGATGCCCATCGATGAACCCTACTCTCAGGATTTTTCCCGGGTCATGGAACCAGAGGATCACAGCTAAGTAATACAGTAGAGTTAAACAATCATGGCAAAGACAATCTGCCGTATATCGAACTTCCAGAGTACAAAGGTAAATTTTTACTAGATACGGGCGCTACAAACTGTTTGATATCACCTACTATTATAAGAGATACTATTTTTGAACAATATGTCGAGTACGAACCGTTCCAGGTTAGAACTGCGCACGGTATAACTAAGCATGAACATATAGCGTTTTTGCCTTTGCCTCCACAGTTTAATACGGACAAATTTCATAAGTTTTTACTATTCGACTTAGACTCAAAATATAAAGGAGTTATAGGCATGGATTTGTTAAAAGAATTAGACTGTAGTATAGACTTACAAAATAGGATTCTCAAATCCCCCGGTTTTGAGATACCTATTTATTTAGACTACCCGGTTAAGAAAATTAGGATTGAACCAAGATGTGAGAAACTAATTGTCATCAAGACAAATTACGCTGACGGACAATACATTTGCGATGACTATTGTTGGTCTAAGGGACTTAAGTCACCAGCCGCTGTAGTTACAATTAAAAATGGGACATTTAAGACAACTGTCATTAACTCTACGGATGATAAGAAAATCATAATGAACAATCGACCTTTAAGACTTGAACCATTACCACCAAACTTGAGACTTGACATGAATACAGTTAAACTAAATAAATTAGATATACAAGATAATAAAAACATTGACAGTGAGCTTAGACAAAACCTTAAGAAAATACGAACAGACCACATGAACGAGGAAGAGAAGCGTGAAATCACCAAGCTATGTTTTAATTACAGAGACATTTTCCACTCTGATAACATCCCATTGTCTTTCACACACACAGTGAAACACGAACTAAGACTGACAGACGATACTCCTATCTTCGTAAGAAGTTACAGACAAGCCCCACAACAACGCAAGGAAATACAAAACCAAGTAAACGATCTTTTAAAACAGGGAATCATTAGGGAAAGTATATCACCATGGTCGTGCCCCGTTCACATAGTCCCAAAGAAACCAGACGCTTCGGGAAAGGTTAAATGGAGACTTGTGATTGACTATCGACGACTTAACGACAGAATAATAGAGGACAAATACCCCCTACCTAACATCCATGACATATTAGACCGTCTAGGACGCGCCCAATATTTTACTACTCTTGATTTGGCTAGTGGCTACCATCAATTAGAAATGCACCCCAATGATATTGAGAAGACTGCATTCACTACAGAACGAGGCCATTATGAATTTTTAAGGATGCCTTTTGGCTTAAAGAACGCCCCTAGCACATTTCAACGTTTAATGGACCATATTTTAAGAGGAATAGACAACGTATTCACGTATCTTGATGACGTCATAATTGTCGCTACGTCATTACAAGAGCACATAGAAAAACTAAAACAAGTATTCGATAGGTTCAAAACGCACAACCTTAAAATACAGTTAAACAAATCTGAGTTTTTACAAAAGCAGGTTAACTTCTTAGGACATGAACTGACCGACCAAGGACTTAAACCGAATAAAGATAAGATCAAGGCAGTTTTAGATTTCCCCTTACCATCTACTCAGAAGGATATTAAGTCATTCCTGGGTTTAGTAGGCTACTATCGCAAATTCATAAAAGACTTTGCAAAATTAACCAAGCCACTAACATCTTGCCTTAAGAAGAACGCTAAGGTAATTCATACAGATGAATTTATAGAAGCAGTAAACAAATGCAAACAGATTATAACAAATGCTCCAATTCTTCAATACCCAGATTTTGACCAGACTTTCATATTGACAACAGATGCATCTGATATTGCTCTAGGCGCTGTCTTATCACAAGGCAATGTAGGCTCTGATAAACCGGTCGCTTACGCATCCAGGACCTTGTCAGATACTGAGACACGTTACTCGACTATAGAAAAGGAATTACTAGCAATAGTATGGGCCATTAAATACTTTCGACCTTATTTATACGGTCGCAAATTTATAATATACACCGACCATAGACCTTTGACGTGGTTAATGTCCTTAAAAGACCCTAATTCAAAATTAACGCGATGGAGATTAAAGTTAGCTGAGTACGATTACAAAGTTGTTTATAAAAGGGGCAGGCAAAACACCAACGCAGACGCGTTGTCTAGAGTTAAAATATTTCATAACAGTATAGATTCATTGGCCGTTAATCTAGACGATAATAACGATGACGAAATTATAAACCGAATTTTTGATAATGCACGCCGAGAGGCAGAGAATAGGACACAGAACAATAATAACCCAAATAGTGATGACAATGCCCAACCAGATATAGAAATCAACAGTGACTTACAATCTTGCACTAACAAGACTAACACAGACCAAATGAGCGAAATTACAACTAACCCCGATCAACTTATATCGACAAACCATACACAACCTGACAACGACAATAAGGGTATCCCAATCTTATCCGACGCCATAGACAGACAGTTGAAACAGTTTCACATTAGATACACACCAGGTTCAACGTACAGAGTAGAGAATAGGTCAACTAACTCTCGAATTGTGATCAAGGATGTCTTTATCCCGATAAATAATACAGAGGCTGAAATCATTAAATTTCTTAAAGAGCACACAATAGCAGATCGGATATTTCATTGTTATTTTTACGAAGAACAATTGTACCTAGATTTTTCCAGAGTTTATACGACTATTTTTAATGATAGAGGTCCAAAATTAATAAGATGTAATTCTCGCGTTACACTCGTAGAAAACAAAACAGAGCAACAGGAGTTAATTAAGAAAACGCACGAGGGTAAAACAATGCACCGCGGAATCCAAGAAACTTATAAACAACTCCATAGAAATTACCATTGGCCTAATATGCTTCTTTCAGTCCAAAAATACGTAAACCAATGTGACATTTGCTTAAAAGCTAAATATGAGAGGAATCCACTTAAACCTTCGTTATCTCTTACACCAACTCCTACAAAGCCTCTCGAACACTTATTCATGGATCTGTACTCTACTGGCGGAGCGACATTCCTAACCATAATAGATAATTTTTCAAAATTTGCTCAAGCCGTTCCACTAAATGCATCCAGTAGTATACACATTGCTGAAGCATTAATAAGTGTATTTTCAGTCATAGGCCTACCTTTAAAAATAACAACTGACTCTGACAGCAAGTTCGAAAATGACGTCATAAAGGAAATATGCGCATCACATGACATAAACATACATTTTACAACACCGTATAACCCAAATTCTAACTCTCCTGTAGAACGTTTCCACTCAACTATAGGCGAGATAGTACGAATACAGAGGATGACGAATAAAGAAGACCCAATCCAATTAATAATGAAGTACGCAATCATAGCATACAATAATTCCATACACTCTGCCACAGGCTACACGCCTCGAGAACTCTTGTTTGGTCATACAGCTTCTAGAAATCCCTTAGAGTTATTTTATCCCAAGGAATTTTATCAAGATTACGTACTTAAACATCGTCAAAACGCCGAAGCTGTGCAGGAGTGCTTGGCAGCGCATATGTCAAAGAACAAGGAACAGGTAATAGAAAAGCGGAATCAGGCAGCAGAAGAAATAACATTCAAGGTAGGTGAAATGGTGTACAAGCAGGTGGCAAAAACTGCGCGCAACGATAAGACGAAGCCGGTTTTTAAAGGTCCGTACAAAATTATACATCTACATCCTAATAATATAGCAGAGATAATAGGGAATCATCCAAATTCTAAATCTATTAGGGTACATTACAAGCTTCTACGACGACCACATCTTGTTCCAGGACCCTCATCGCAGGAGCCTGCGTGCTCTACGCAACCGCCAACTTGACTTTAAGCCCAGTCAATAACGACAATGGAATACTTCTACTGAAAGAAGGACAGGTTCTCAAACAGGTCGACACTTTTAGTTTAGCTTGTGTTTATAACGTTTCCTATTTACACGAAACTACCATAAAATTAATAGCATTGTTTTCTAGCACAAAGACCACCGAGGCTAGTATTTTAGGAACTAGAGATACATATAAGACGTATAAAGATCAGATAGAGCTTAGTATTAACTTAATAAGTAAGAAAATTATGTTTATTGCGCCTCATATTAGAGTTAGGCGTGGTATAATAAATGGGTTAGGATCTGTTATAAAAGCAATTACAGGAAATCTAGATTATGATGATGCTGTTAGATTAGAAAAGGAAATTTCAGCAATACATAGTTCAGTTAGTAAAATGCAAAACTCGGAAAAGCAATCTTTATTTTTAGCTAAAAATACTATAGATGAATTTAGTAAACAAGTTAATATTCTCAGTGAAAATCAGAAAAAATTAGCTGACGTTTTGAAAAATGCTACTATTAGAAATAATTTAACTACAGACCGTATACACTTCCTGGATTTATACATTCAAATAGATTTTAGTTTACAGATCCTCCTAGATAAGCTAATAGTTTTAGAAGACGCTATGACGTTCGCCCAATTAAGCGTAATGCATCCTAGTATAATTCCTCCTTATAGTTTATTGAACGAACTGCAAAATATACAAAAGATTAATCAATTTCGACCAGTAGATCAAATTAGTATTAGAAATATACATATCATAGAAAAATCCATTAGCGTAAAAGCTTACAGTACAGAACACACACTAACATTTGTATTAGATATCCCTTCAATTGACTCAAACCAATATGACCTTCTCCATATATACTCCATCCCTGATAAACAAAACCTAACTATAATTCCCAAGTCCAAATTCCTAGCACTGGGAAGCGAGGAGTACTCTTACCTTGACGGAAGCTGCAAGACTATTACGCAAGATACCAACCTCTGCGAGTCTCTTAACACCCAACCCCTGGATTCATCTGAAGACTGCATAATATCACTAATAAAGCATCAAACACCAAACTGTACTCGAGCGCGAATGAATCTCAAACAAGGGAAGATACAGAAGCTCCAAGAAAATAAATGGCTGATAATACTTAATCAAGAACAAATCTTGAGATCTCGATGCGGCTCTAAAACAGAGTATAAGAGATTATCTGGAATCCATATAGCCAGTATTACTAGTGACTGCCAGTTGGGCATACTGAACAATACCTTGAAGACAAACACAAACGTTATGACAATAGACGAGATCATCCCTCTACCGAATACAAAGCCCATCCCAGAAGATAACATCCACTACAACTTGCAGCTCGAAGACATTGCATTAGACAGCATCCACGACTTGATGGACCGAGCACAAGAAATTCAAGACGACAACGAGATTGATTGGCAAACTTTAATGGCCACTCCAAGTTGGACAACGATTGTCCTGTACATCATTTTTGTGGGAGTAGCCGTTTGGAAAATCTACCAGTGGATGAACTTAAAAAGGAGTCCGGAGAACAGTTGCAGCGAGGACGCTGCGGGAAGCTGCGGGACGCGCTTCCAGCTAAAGGAGGGAGGAGTTAAGCAATCAGGCGACCTGCGTCAACCTAACAATTGATGACCACGCACCGGATGAGCGATGCGCGTGTAATCGATTATGCATAATTAGCAATAAGTTAGCTATTAATATTTGAATGTAAATCAAACAGTCTGGTAGAACAATTACTGTAATAAACTTGTATTTTAATAAATAAATATTTTTTAATAGAAATCCTGTCCGCCGATATTTAACTCCCCACACTAGGATTTTCTCCTGTGTCGTTGGTGCATTTACAAACACAAATTTTCACATACACGAACGCTCAGACCCGGAACAACTGTAGATCGTACTGCTGATGCAGGTTGCCAAATTTGTCGACTCGGTTATTAATAGGGAATATTGTTGAGGGGGAAGGGAATATTGTTTGTATACGCACCCATGACACAGAAGAAAATAACATTGCAAGGCAACGTTTAAAAAATGCTTGTTTGAAAAATTGGTATACGTGATATTAAGCCGAACGCTTAGGCCGATCGTGCCTCTCTATCGCTTTATACATGCTCTCGCTTGCACGCGGCTCAGGCGGAACGTGACAATTTTTCGTACGTGCAGCCGGCGTTCATCTACGTTAATTTTATAAGAAGGAAAGATTTGATTGTTTGTTTGCATTGAATAGGCTCCAAAACTTCTGGGCCGATTTGGTTAATTCTTTCACAATTATTAGAATGCTACGCTATTCGTGTTGAACAAAGGCTATATTATATTTTAAAAAATATTAGGGATCCGTATGAAAAAATCAATTGAAGGTTATATATATTTTTATATATTTATTAAATATTTATATCTACCAGTACGAAGTTGGGGCAAAAATCAAAATAATTTGAAGTTTGGTCACCACTCACCTGGTACCCGTTGATGGTGCGGTAGTGCGGCTCGAGACAGAGCGCGGCCAGCGAGCACACCTGCGCCGTGCGGTCCCAGCCGTCGCTACAGTGCACGCACACACTCACGCCGCTCTCTATCGCACTCGCGATCCACCACGACGTGTCTAATATAGACCTGAAAAATATAATATCACATACCATCACGCCTGCTGTCCCCGAAAGATTCGACAGAGGTGTACTAATGTACCATCACTTACGTTTCACCGGCATGTTTTTGGGAGAGCCTATTGCCACTAACCGGGCACGAATCCAAATTCCGAGATGCTACTGAGGAATTCATTAGAAAAACTCAATAACACTGCTTAAACTGGGAATTGAACCCAAAACCTCTTGCTCGTCAGTCGTAGTTAACACTACCTACTGTGCTATGGATCCCGGTAGGGACAAATGTTTGTGTGATAAGCATGAACATTTGTATCCGAGTTATGGATGTATTTACAAAACATAAAGTATATACGTAGTATATCAACGAACTGGTAGCCGTAACACAAGCCTCGTTGCTTCGCACGGAACTAGATGGCGCTGGGTGTCATAATGTCTAGGAATATTTATTTATTTATTTAATAGACCAACGAGACTAGACACCAGAAACAAATAATTATAATAATAATAAGAAATGATGCTACAACGCCACCTAGTTTTTTTTTTTTTTTTTTATGGAAATAAGGGGGCAAACGGGCAGGAGGCTCACCTGATGGTAAGTGATTACCGCCGCCCATGGACATCTGCAACACCAGGGGACGTGCAAATGCGTTGCCGGCCTTTTAATAAAGAATATACTCTCCTCTTGAAGGTTCCCACGTCGTAACGGTTCGGAAAGACCGCCGGCGACAGCTGGTTCCACAGAGCGGTTGTGCGAGGCAGAAAATGCCTCAAAAACCGCACTGTTGTGGAACGCTGGACATCGAGACAAAATGGATGGAACTTTGAGTTCTGGCGCGATGTCCGATGGTGAAATTCAGCGGCCGGGATCAAACCAAACAATTCCTCGGAACACTCCCCGTGATAGATGCGGTAGAAGATGCAGAGTGATCCAACATCTCTACGCAGAGCCAAAGGATCAAGCCGATCGGAAAGAGCCTGATCATCGACAACTCGAGCCGCCCTTCGTTGGATTCGGTCAAATGGAAGTAGCTGGTACTGGGGGGCCCCCGCCCAGAGATGAGAACAGTACTCCACGTGGGGCCGGATCTGCGCCTTATAGAGATTTAGGCGCTGCGCCGACGTGAAGTACCGTCTCGCCTTGCTGAGCACACCAAGCTTCTTTGAGGCCAATTTGGCCTTACTTTCCAGTTGACCGCGGAACTGGACGTTGCTCGAGATGTCGACACCAAGTATTCCGATGCTGGCTGTGGCGGATAAGGGAGTGTTTTCAAAATTAGGAGTTACGACGAATGGTGACTTCTTAGCGGTTAACGCGCAAACCTGTGTCTTTTTGGGGTTGAATTGGACTAAGTTAAGTCTACCCCAGTCCGAGACTTTGGTGAGCAAAGACTCGACTTCAGACACAAGTTTGTTCCGACACTCAACGACGCATTCCCGAGAAATGTTTGCTCGGCCAGTGTACACGGCATCCACAGTGCTGTCGTCTGCATAGCAATGAATGTTGCTGATATGCAACATGTCATTGATATGCAGAAGAAACAGGGTAGGAGACAGGACACAGCCTTGTGGAACACCAGCATTGACAAATTTAGGATCAGAGCATGCACCGTCAACGACGACCTTGATGCTCCGATCTGCCAAAAAACTGGTGACCCAGTCGCACAATTTCTCGGGAAGCCCAAAGGAAGGCAACTTCGACAGAAGCGCTTTGTGCCACACCCGATCAAAGGCCTTCGCCATGTCCAGACTAGCTGCAAGCGCCTCTCCCTTGCTCTCAACTGCCTCCGCCCATCTATGCGTTAGGTAGACTAGAAGATCACCAGCTGACCGACCCCGACGAAAGCCGTACTGGCGGTCACTAATCAGCTGGTGCTCTTCCAGGTATCGCAGGAGCTGGCAGTTGATAATGGTCTCCATTATCTTGGAGAACAAGGAAGTGATTGCTATAGGCCTGTAATTGGACGGATCCGAGCGATTGCCCTTTTTAGGGATCGGGTGCACTAAAGCGGCCTTCCAGGATTTCGGGACTATGCCTAATTCGTAGGAGTGTCGGAAAAGACGCGTTAAAACCGGTGCCAACTCTGGAGCACATGTCCGCAACACGATCGGAGGGATGCCATCGGGCCCACTCGACTTGTGAATGTCCAAGGAAAAAAGTGCTTTGCGAACTGCACTTTGCCGGAACTTAATCTTGGTATCGTGGTATCGCACCGCGGGATTGTCGGTGGTGAGTTTCCTTGGTCATCCAGGGTCGAGTTGGACGCGAGTTCCGATCTAAGCAACGAGGCTTGTGTTACGGATACTAAATGGTTGATGAAATATTCATGACTCAGGTCAAATGTTCGTCCTCATCAGACAAGCATTTGCCCCGATTCGAACCCAGAATTTTCTCAGCAGTCGCAGTTAGATAGGTGAGTCAGTCAAAAAGTTTATATGTATAATCCAATATAAAACTTACTTGATGTGTTTCAACCACCCTGAAGATTCTAACCCACTGAGGAACGATGACATTGTCGGAGAATTCTGTTCGCAGGCTGCAAAAAAAACGTAACATATTTTAATTCTTATTCTAAAGGTACTTAGTAACATTTTTGTTTGTGACTTCTAACTTGAAGAAATTGCTCTAAGCAGTAAGACCGCCATACATATACACTATATTTTAAATTGTCTCAAAAGGGAAAAATAAACGGCACCTTGATAGGAATAATCTACGTTTTGGTATTAAGTTAAAATTAATATCAAATACAGTGACCTGGAGAAAGCCTAAGTCACTCTGACTTTGCTTTTCCAATCTCTGCGTTATAATAATCATAAGAGCTATTTTTCTATGAAACTTAGTGTATTAGTGTCTTAAATAAGGAACTAAAACATATACGCGAACTGTGAATGTGCGTATCATCATCATCAACCCATTAACGTCCCACTGCTGGGCACGGGTCTCCTCTCATTCGAGGGATTAGGCTATAGTCCACCACGCTTAATGTCCGTATAATCTAAACAAACTACTACAAACGCATTTTACCCGTTATTATGTGCAAAAGTGGTCTTAATCGTAAAAAACATCGTATATGTACGTATGAGTAATACTCACTCTCAACCAGTTTTTGGAGGCTCTTCCTCATGACGTGGATGTTGCCGATGCCCATGAACTGGAACTTGATGTTCTCGTAGAACGCTTCGTTCTCGTAGCCTTTGCCGGCAGCGCGGTTCACCATAGCATTGATCTGATAAAATAATACTAGGTCAAGCTAATCGATCATACTAGGTGAAACTAATCATACTTAAATTAGAGGAGACCTGTGTTATGGAGTGGGACTCTGAGTTGATGAGAGATCTGCTTCTGTTTTTTTTTTATGGTGATAAGGGGGCAATCGAGCAGGCGGCTCACCTGATGGTAAGTGATCACCGCCGCCCATGGACAACACCAGAGACTTGCAAGTGCGTTGCTAAACCCCTTAGAAACCGTTCAGGTTTCTTATAATAGGGAGTTACTGAACTGACAGCAAACGGAATTCCCATGCTGTCAGAATAGTCACTCCCCCAATGAGCTCTGGTGACCTTACTCACTCGCAGGAAGACAACATTGTTGATTCACTGCGGTCTTCTGTAAGGCGGAGGTACTTCCCCAGTCGGGCAGCTCAATTTGAGCGATCTGTACATCATATGCAGGGCCGGCCCTAACCATGTAAGCGCCTCGGGCGAATGAATCCTTTGGCACCGTTTTACCCGTACACTAAACGGGTACTGGGGATAAAAAAGCTCATCCCACTTAGATTACCAAAACATAAAAAAACGACAAGTGGATGAGTCAGTTAAGCTGACGCGTGTAGCCCAAGGCTGTGATAGCCTAGTGGTGTGACCCACTGGTCACACCACCTTTGACATCTCAGTCCACTGACTGAGATGTCAAAGGTGTCGAGTTCAAACCCAAGGCACGTACCAATGATTTTTCGGAAGTTATGTGCGTATTTATCACATGCTCAAACGGTGAAGGAAAACATCTTGAGGAAACCTGCATGCTTGATAGATCTTCTCGATGTCATGTGAAGACCGCCAGTCCGCAGTAGGCTAGCGTGGTGGACTCAAATGAGAGGAGACCCGTGCCCAACAGTGGGACAATAATGGGTTGATGATGATGATGTGTAGCCCCGGCGCCTTAGGCGGCTGCCTGGGTTGCCCCAACCTAAAGCCAGCCCTGGTCGTTTGTCCGTCGATGGCCGTTTGTCGCTTATTCTTTTGGTTTGATTTCGACGCCCCCCACCTTGATGGCTCCAGTGCCGTCGCACCGATCGCTCGACCCTAGGACCGGCCCCGATCATAATATGTAGGTACAGCTCACAGTCTCACGAGTAGTAACTATAGACATGGAGACACACACAACAGGTTGGTATACTCACTCTAGGCCTAGTGTCCACCACATACATATACCCGCAGTTGGGGTTCGCCCGTCTGATCAGGTCCAGCATCTGCTCATCTTCCATGCATCTGAAAACAAGAAAAATTGTGCGACTTACAAATTAGTTCCTTAGAATTTAAAGTATTTTATGAAATATCACTTCCATCTGAAATATTTAGATTTTATAAAAACAATAAAATTTTAACATTTCATACTAATTGCACGGTTTATAAACTGCATCTTATGCAAAAAGACAAAAGTCGGTCAGAACTACATACATAGTTAGTTTAAATTAAATAAATTATAACAGTATTGACTTCAAAAATTAAAATAAACTAGGTGGTGAAGAGTTAAGACTATTTGCCCTGCCTTCCAAAAAAAAAAACCTGATTGCTATAACACATACAAACTAACCAATCCTAACAACCAAAAGCCGATTATCAATATGACATATGTATCAGCGTCACTCTACTCAACCATTTTGTAGAGAATAAAAACACAACACCATCACCAACAGAATAACAGGCGTCATCTAGTTAAAACAATCATTCAAATCTCAATAATCAATCAATCATTTAGATTGATCTGTCCGGGAATATTTATTTATTATTATTTATTTATCTTAAAAATCTCACGATGCCAAAGCGTCGGCAGGGAACGACGAATGTCTTGTGTCATTTTATTCGTCGGTTATACTCGACGGTAGCTTCCGAAATTACCATGTTTTAAATATCTGGTTTCTGGACCGCCGACCTGGTAAAGGTCGCGCGCATCCGCTGGATGCGCATGACTGATCATCGTGGCGATCCTTGGGGGAGACCTATGTCCAGCGGTGGATGTCTAACGGTTGATACGATGATGATGACATACCTGGCTGAGAAGCCGCTGAGCGGCTGACTACAGCGGGCGATGGCGGCTTTGTTGTAATGAAGGTAGGCGAGGACTGGCAGGCGGCCTCGCGACCTGAAGCTGGCGCTGCCCAGGAGCACCGCCGTCGACGCTCGCGCCGGGACGTATACCTCGCTGGGATACGTGTCGCAGAGCTGGGGGACGAACAGTTTGCGTTTAGTTTCACTAGATCAGATGATAACATAAATTAATTTTAATTTTTTTTAACATTTATTAATTGTCTTTTTGTATTTTTTAGCATATTTCAAGCTTAGATTTTTTAAATTTTTATTAAGAAAGAATAATTCAACCTCATCTAATCTACTCGCTGTAAAGGGAGTATTCTGGGTTGGACAGAATTGTCCAATCGATGTTGCTATGTCGCCGTAAGACATAAGTAACATAAAGAAAGAAAAATTCAACACATCAGGCGGATACCTCGGTGGCTCAGTTGGCAGAGCGTCTGGAGTACTTATCCAGAAGACGCGGGTTCGAGTCCCGCCTGAGGTTGAATTTTTCTTTCTTAATAAAAATTAATTAATTGATTGATATTGCTTGACTTAGATAAAATTATATTTACCTAAGTCAAGCAATATCAATCTAATTAGGTAAAACATATAATTAGGTAAAAATATTTAACGTATAATTACCACTATATATTATCCGGCATAATTCGGTTGTCATTATGCATTCGAAGCTAATCATATTTATTATTAAACTAACGCACTGATCAGAAATAAATCATAGCACACACACAATCGCATTCTACTCTTATGGAAGAGTTGAATAACATACCTATGTGTCATACAGAGGAATATCTTCTGTGTGAGAAAAATGTGCATGCTGTATATCTGATATCGCCCATGTACTACTAAACGATTTGATCTAATTAGAAAAAAAAAGTCAATACACACACACACACATATACCTATATATACACTCTTCTTTACTTCCGTGCGAGTGGAATGAAACTACAGACCACAACGTAATGGCTCTCACCTCATAATCCTTATTAGCGGTACAAAGAACCCACTGGTCGTTAGGAACATTCATCCTCTGAAACTCCGTCTGTATATCAAAGAAGTTCCACCCTGCCGACTTGGGAAGGTCATCGGGCGTCGATTTGTAATGGAAGCAATATAACTCGTCTATGTGAACTGAAAGTGATAAAACAAATATCATCATCAGATCAGGCAAAAAATATAAATTGAAACAAATGTTTGATATTAATAAAACCTTTTTGATTAACATAAACGTCACAGTAGAATTTTAAATACCGTGTGTATGAATAACATAAATTGTCTCATGCACAGATACCCACATCTTTTAAGAATGGTTTAGTTCTCCCGTACCTGGTTGGCTCAGCCTGAGAAGTGTCTGATGCATCTCGTGGCAGTCTCTCTCCCGAGGTATCACGAAGAATACTGATTGGAAGGTCTTGGTTCGCACCAGTAATGGAGAACCGGTAGTTGTGATCGGCAGCCGCTCCACTGAAGATATGTGCATCAGGAGAATCTGCGAAAAGAGATAATAGACAAACATAACATCACGCATGTCTTCCCGAAGGATTAGGCACAGGTGTACTAATGTACAACCACATTTTGCTGGTATGTATTAGGTCCTATGTAATAGGGGGCGAGCCTGTTGCACTTTGCAAGACCTGGGAATTTATCCAGGACGTGACGAAAATTGAACGTTTTTGTCCACTATATCAATAGGTAAATTCACACAACAATACCATTGAAAATAAAGGTTAGTATACATACCCATGTCTCTTTCCTCATCTCATGGTCGACGAATATCAGGTGAGTGGTCGCGAAGTAGAGGGTACCCTTCGATGGGTTTCGTAGGTTGTATTTATCCAGAAGCTGAACATTTTCCAACTGCAACAATATAAAATACTTCCATAAATATTGTGCTTCACTGTGTAAAGAGAATTGACAACAAGCTGATGTAGAATTTAATGGGCAGACATGTTCACCCATGAACTTGGATGCTGTAATGTGTTTTCAGATATCATCATTAGTGGAACGAAGTTCCTTACCGCGCGTTGCGAAAGAGGGCTAGACGGAAATAAATAAGACGAAAAGTTGTAACGACACTTTTTGCAATTTTGTTACAATTCCTTCACTAATTAATCGACAGGATCTTCGTTCCATCCGGGTGTCCCTTGACACCTCTCAAGTTTTTTATTTTGTCCGGTTCTCTCAAGGTATGCCACGTAACTTAACTGATTTTTTATACTTAAGCGAAGATTACAAATTAAAATAAAGATAAGTGCTATATATTTACGGAGTTTGTCGCGGTATAATGATATTACCCGAATGTTTACAGCCTCTAGTATACATTTCTTTCAATAAATAACTCCTGTTTGCTGATAAAATAAAATCAATAATTATGATATTAATTATGTGGCCGCACAATGTGCTATCCCCTACAGTCCACCAAGAACTCTTTGTTCTATTTTCGTCCCTATACCACCCTATATATTTAGCCGTAAAAGAAAAATAAAATGTATGTGACGCTCGTTTTAAATCCAAAGCGAAAGGGACGAGCCTCCTTTTCGTATTTACATATCTTTTAAACCGGACCCTTCTTAGGTGTCGGAGCCCGATAAAGTGTCCATCAATTCTTTGTACAATACACATATCATGAGGGTAAAGGATAAATAAAATTTCCATATTTTTGCGTTTAGGTATTTTTGCTCAAGTTAATGTCACGGTTGTTGAATAAACAGTTGTTGAAATGGGGTAGGGCCATAACGTACTTAAGCAGTTCTATTTAGGTTTTGAAATAAAATGACGGCCCGCCAGATAAACTGTAAGCGGTTTCCGGTTTCGCCGACCCTATAAAAAGCGTTTTCCTAAAATAAGAGAGTAATAAAACTGACAAGAAACGGAATTCCCGTGACCCCCTTCTTGCTAAACTATAGAAGTGTCTTGGTGGTCTTAATCTCTTAATAAATAACTAATTGGTTTTAGTTATTTATTAAGACCATCAAGACAGCAGACGCTAATTGCTTATAATGGAATAACGGAATATTCAATAAAATCGAATCTAATAGCTGCAAACCAATTTTGAAAAGTTGTTTTAAAGATAGATCGTAATACAACGACATTTTATGGATTTTTTGAATATTTTATCCCAACATTTCGGATTATTCATTATAGTAGGGGAGCCCTAGAAGGGATTTTTGGATTTACTCGAGCGCGGCAGATTCATATAAGGGAAGATACCTTACATATTGATAAGTACCTGCAGCCAGTATGAGTCCTTAACAGTGGTGGGTGTACTCAGGGGACCCGAAAAAAAAAAACAACTATTTGAAATACTCGAGCGCGTCAGGTTAAGATAGGGGAGGTTAATTACTTGCTAAGGAGTACCATATTCGCTAATCTGACGATTCAAGCGTAACCTGAAGGGGTGGGAGGGTAACAAAGTTGTAAAAACTGGACTTACTCGAGCGCGGTCGTTGTTGTATATATGTTAGAGGTAATAATACCAGAATAACCAAAAAGTATAATCTGACGATTTTCGCAAGCTGGGTGCAATAAAAAATGATAATTAAGATCAAAATCGAAGATTTTAAATTTTTGTAAATTCGCTGCGAGCTTAGTACACTTCCAAATCGTCAGAATAAGAAATGACATTATCTGTAACACCCACTGAACACCCCCTTTGAAAATCTGACGCGCCGGACTATTTTTTTTTTCTTTTTTAATTTTTGACCCCTCCCGCATAGCGTCCACTACGAAAATCGTCACATTACTATATATTTTGGTTAACCGACATGTTGCCGCCTGAAAAATATCAATAACAGTCGCGCGTATGTCACTGTTTCTCGTTTAAAAATTTTGAAAATCTGTATGCGCTTCCCCCACCACTAAAAGTGAAAACATTACAGGACAATTTTTTCTTCCTATCATCTAATCTACCAATTCTAATAGGTTTTCGCGACGCTCGAGTAAATCCACATTTAGCATCGTGGGCTCCCCTACTATTACATCAATGGTCACGGGCGGGCTACAGGCTGTAAAGAATCCAAAACGTCAGGGATGAAATAATATCAATATAAATAAAATTCGAAAAAGGAGTTTCATTTAAATGTCTTATATTCGCGTAAGAGTAAGAAATCAGTATAAAAGATACGTTTTCCGAATCTAACTACTTTTTTCATACAACCAGGACTCTTCTGTTACATTCCATAGTTGTATAAAGCAACGATATTAAAATACATAGATGAGTTACGTCCACAGTAATTGGCGTGTCTCGAGTGTCACGTTAGTTAGGTGTCAGCTGGAATAAAAATTACGATTTTCATATTGCCAGACATTTTTATGCTCTCATAGGAGTGTCTGGCAATATTTTTGAGGCTTTATTTTTCGCAAGTTTATATTATATAGACTACGTTCATAATATATTATGGAAGTACACACGTCTATTTAATATAGCCTTCTTGATAAACGAATTTTTAGATTGGTTGTAGTTAACTTCTATGTATACGTAGAACTTTTACACGTAAGGGTTACTAACGAAGTTAACTAGAAAGACTGGAAGAGACCACTGGTTGGTAGCTAAAGGTTGGTTTGATTGAATCTAGCCACAAACGCCGGTCGCAGTCAAAGACAGCCAATTACACACTCAAAACTCAATTTCCAGCGAGGAAATGTCAAAAAGCTCCCGGCATCGCGCACAGCAATTTTCCTCTCGAAACTTTTACTACTTTTACTCACGTAATGCGTGGTTACGCTCTGCATGACTGTGTGTGTTTGTATTTGTCACTAAGTCCGTTTCCCACAGCTGCCCTAATCTATAATAATATTAAAAAGATTTGATTGTTTGTTTGCATTGAATACTCCAAAACTACTGGACGGATTTGAATAATTCTTTCACCATTAGCATGATACGCTATCCGTGTTGAACATAGGCCATATTTTACTATAACAATTATTAGGGTTACGTATAAAATATTTATTAAATACTTATATCTCTACTTTTAGTGAATTATAACCACGGAGAAATAAGGTTTACTAAGTAGTGATGTTTAACAAACTAGGCCCGGTTTCCACCCATGCGAAGAGGAGAGAAAATCCAATTACAGAAAAGATTATTTTACATTTATAATTGATTTTCGAATAAAGCCCTTAACAACGTTTTGATTAAATAGGCTTTAGCTTCTTCGTCCCATTATGGATATTTATTATTAGCTACGCGGTATTTTGGTAAATAAGATTCTTTTCCTGAACGTAAAAAATAATCAAATGGAATAATATATTTCCTTTAAATCAAAAATCTTGAAAATACTTAGGTATATATAACATAAATATACCATCACACCTACCAGCGTCTTAGTAGGGTTAGGCGGAGGTGTACTAATGTACACCCACAATGTACTAAAAGACACACTATTAGTACGTTTTCTTTCATCGAATCATTTTGTAAGGTACATTCAAATTGTGACCGATTACAAATAAATAATACAAGAACTAGAACAACATAATTTGCACGAGATACGGGTAGGTATAATATTTTTCCAGAAACAAAAGAATATCATTTTTGTTGGCAGAATTAATCAGAGTTCACAGAATACCTTTTATCGAACACGAGGTAGAAACTCTCGAAATCTTACGACACAAAACAAAAGAATACATACAGAGTGCTTGACAGAAACGGAGGGCAAAGAAAACATCCATCCATTACACGTATAATTCCTCATTTCTCGCCGTGAATACAATTTCCTGGAGGTGACAGGATCATTACTCATTAATCACACGAGAGATTTTTCGTGATTTACCTTCCCTTTCAGACGTTGGAGAGTTTTGCATGGATTTAGGGTCAGTTCACGTTGTTATTGAAGAAAAAAACATGATAACAATTTGTGCGTCTTACAAATATTTATTTGAACGCGAATCGAACCGACTATCGAATCATCAAATTATATATTTGTCTTCGTTATATAATTTTCTTTTTCAACAGTTGAATTGCCTCCTTTTATTACTAGCTTTATACGACCCGGCATCGAATGGATAGCTCTAAGTATGTTCGTATTTTTGTATTAAAATATAATTGTAGCGAAAATATAACAAGAAATTAGCAAAAACCAAAAAAAATACATCTACTGATCCGATCGATAGCGAACTTTACAGGATCACCTGGGCTGATTTGAAGACAGTCTGAGAATTTCTTCTAAATTGTTCCGTTATAGATTTCATAGGCAGCATACATAAAAACATCGAATTATTAGATAACACTGTCATAATTTCACACGGTGCATAAAAATATCCACCTATATAAAAACACATCTATACATTATATGCTACCGCAAATTTCCTCCAAGCGAAACTAATAACTGCGTCAAGCGGTTTAAGAAATACACGGGCGTAGATAATCAGATTAAAGGGTTATTGAATATCAAGTTATTTTTAATGTAATTTTATACTATATTGGGGGGTATTAGAACTTTCAATATAACTACGTTGTTTTTTGCACTATGTATTGTAATAATGTATAGTATTATACAAAAATCGACAGTGGTTTAACCACTGGACTGTAAAATCAGAGTCAGAGGTCTCAAGCTCATTGCCAAGGCACCACTGATGTTGATTTATCAAAATTAAGTGCGTCTTTATTACATGCTCAAACGAAGGAAACAAGCATGCATGTGAGATTTTGTCATTAGCTTTTGAAGTCTGCTTACAGTGCTAAAAATAAATTTGTGTAGTGGACTAAAGTCTAATATCTCAAATGAGCCCACTGCAGTGGGACAACATGTATAAGTTGATGATAAATCAAGGGTTAAATAAACAAAAACTACAAGTATTGCTGCTTTATAAGGCTATAAATTCGTATATTCATGTCATTCGTGTATTCAAATTCCATGTTACACGAAAACGTTAGGCTAAATTAAAAATTCCATAACAGAAAATTTAATAATTCATCTAAAATGAATACAATGTGACCGCACAAACAAGAATTTATATTTATCTTGACACAGATTATTGTTTTAGGCAAATAAACAACCACAATTCTTGACGATTCTATTCGCGCAGTGGCTGAGCGATCGGCTTGTGCGTCATGGATTTCGGGTTCGATAACCACATGGGACACTTAAAGCAAATAGATATATTAAGTAGATATATTATTTTGATTAATTTCAGCGTTCTATTAAAAATATCCAATTCGTTGCAAAAAAAACGGTCAGATATGCGGATAAACTGAAACTTGAAATGTGAGTATTACAGAAAAGGATTAAATCTTTGTGTATAAAGGTCTCATACAAATTACTTGAGTTGCAGTAAACTTCTAATGTACCTAAGTAACAAGCTTTAGCTTTTAACAAGAAACCCAACGTTTTCTGGAAGTTTATGCCTTTGTCTAAAGTTTTCAAGGCCCCAAAGTTTCTACATAATTCATGTTAACTTAGACTTTAACATGACTTTAATTAAAAGTATTTTATTAAAAATTCAATTAATATTTTCTCAGTAAAACATTACCATTAATCAGCGACGTATTAAAACGAAAATAGTTCTATTTAGAACCTCATTTGTCTTTGTCTTGCCTGTCTAAGAATGACTAATTATACCTTAAGGTATATACATATCGGCTACCCTAAATCTCTTCTTGCCTTCAAACACCTCAGTGCACCCCGCCCTCTAAATCAAATGGCGAGAAGCCAGATGACAGCGTAATCCCATTTATAGGCAAATACTCAAACGCTACTCAATTTTAAGTAGCCCTTAAATCTACTGTTGTCTCTTTCACTCGACTGGAATGTGAAAGAGATAGGACTATATTTAAAGGCATAAACACACGACATCGTGCTAATATTACTGAGTTGTATTTAGGATTTGCAGCGCAATCTATTTACGATTAACTGGAGGACTCATTACAGCTATCGGAAGAAGCACAAAAAAGCTGCTGAGAACAGGACTAAACCGTATCTCGACCAACGAAATCTAACCTAAGGTTGAATTTATACAAAGGGTACGGTACAGTAGAACGGCAGATAACCGCCATTTCACATTTCATCTAGGGATGCGATGAATATGAAATTTTCGGATCTGTATTAATAATAGGATGTGAATATATAAATAATATTTTATCGGTTTCGGTTACGATAACCGATTAGAAATTATTACGTATTGATTTCATACACTTACGCGAATATTAGACATTGAACTAAAATTTTATACTAAAATTTTATTTTACGGAATTTTTCCGGGTATACCTATTGATATTGTTTTAGACTATATTAAAATAACTACAAAAGGCAGTTTTATTGCAATACATTTGTTTTTGTTACGAATATTCGCTTATTTACGTGATTATTATGTGCTCGGGCGAAAACCCATAAACTCTCAGACTCAGATTTCTCCCATAAAATATATAAATCGAAACTTTTACATCGGATTCGGTTACGATTTAGGAGCATAGCATCCCTAATTTGGACGATGTACCACCCAGACATAAGAAAAACTTAAATGCGTACGTGCTTAAAATTCTTATTACAATTTTAGACGAAATTGAAACATGTTTGTGAGTTAAATAATATACTTTTTCAGTGAAATTCGACATATTTATATCATACTTATGAATGTCTTAACAAGGTTAAATAGAAATCCTACATTGTGAGATATGGCAGAGATATGGCAGTCGAAAATATGTACATAATATGTGTATTAATTAATAACGATACCATATTTAACTAATTTTTTTTTTGTATTACGAATAAAAACCACTTACACTCGTATGTAGTTGTGCGATAATTATATCAATTTGAGTATTTGTCTTGTATAGTATGTTATTGTAATACCCTATTGACGACAAACCTCAATAAAATTAGAATTTCGCTAGCTTAATGAGAACAAAAGCTTCTAGAATCTAGTACATATGCTATATGTACTAGAGGGTTCAGAATGAATCCTTTGTCGGCATTTAGACCAAGACAAGGTTACAGCGATCAAAGGCATAAATATTTTAAGAATGTGAGCGAATGCCTTATAATACAATAGAGGGTTGGGGGCGAAAACTGATTGGAAAGGGCCTTGTCTTTTGTCCTATTGTAAGTGAATCACAAGGTCGACATGTATCCTTTCTAGACATTAATGTGTAATCGATATAATTTATTACGTGTTACTCATTATATAACTAGAATGTAGAACTTATTTTTTAATTTGACGACTCGGTGGCGCAGTGGCTGTGCGATCGGTTTGTGCGTCACGGGTTGCGGGTTCGATCCCCGGACATAAAAAAAATGTGTTTGTAAACGCACCCACGATACAGGAGAAAATGTTAGTGTGGGGCAACGTGTTTTAAAAAGAAAAGAATTAAATTAATTATGTAAGTTATTCAAAGAAAATTCAATCTCATTGGCATTTTTTGAACATCTCGGCAATAAAGACATCCCTAAAATCCCCACCCTTCACTGCTTCCTAGTGGTTATGCTGGGAAGAAAATCATCGAACGCAATCTCTCGAGCAACGATTCAACGAACTCTCCAGCAACACATTTCTGTCTGCCGTCTTATCGTCCCTTTATCACCTTCAACACGATCGGCTATACTATTGGACCACTACCAGAGGAGGTATAACTGTTGACTCCCGTAGACACAGGACCCATGCCATGGAAGCCGAAGGTCTGTTTGCACCCTTCGGCTAGATTAACTGAAGGCCATAATCGCGAATAATTTATTTAGGTGTTGCCTACTTTTTCTTTTAGCAAAGTAATTATACGAATTTCACAATAACGACCTGTCTCATACAGTGGGAGATACTGTATGAGACAGGTCGTTACGTAAATTAAGTCTGCAACAAATTATCGGCAAAATATCTTGAAAAGATTTCATAAATTTCTGCAGTCACAATAAAGTCCGCCGTTTCATTGAGATTATTTTAGCGACGTGTCTTCCAACTCCTCTACCTACTGGCTCTCATATTCACACCACAGATACTTCTTCTCTTAGATTTAGTTTCTACGACGGACCATGGCAAACAACAGCAAATAAAAAAATAAGTTAAAAAATCCGTAAACTGCCTCTGGTCTACTTTGGTCTAATGTGCGACTGCTGAGCAAGAAGTCTTGGGTTCGATTCCCAGGTTAAGCAGTGTTATTGGATTTTTCTATGAAATTCTCAGTCGCAGTTCGGAGTTAGGATTCGTGTTCAGTTGATGGCAATAGGTCCACCGGCGAAATGTGTGTGTTCCACCGATGCCTAACTCTTTGAGAAGACAGACTTGATGGTATGTTATGATAAAATATTCCGTTTATCAGCCATTGCGCTGAAGAAATTATTTCCGTTGAATTTAATTTAATACGACTCTGACATCCACGTACAGATAAAACCGAAACGACGTTATCTCTCTGTACAAAATACATTACGAAGTTCATTAAAGCTTTGAAACCAGTCACCGAGAGTAATCAGAAAATGAAAACCATCGTAACTATTAATAAGTTTGACGTTAACTCGCAGTCAGATTGTGTTGGTAACTTTGCGTGGCTGTTGGGAAACTCTAACTTAGGTAAATTTTTATTTTAAAGTTTTTTTTTAATTACGTAAAGAGAGTAAAAAAATCTGTCCTTCTTTCCGGTGGTTCAATTGTTGTTCCGTTGGTTTCTAAAAACCATAAAAAAGCTCTTATAGTCACGTGATCAATGAACTACGACGTCAAAGGTATCGAGTACAAATCCAAGGCACGTCGAATATTCCAAGTTACGTTCTGATTTATCACATGTTCAAACTGTGACGAAATGGAGGACTCGATGGCATGTGCAGTCTGTCAACCCCCACTGCTGAACGTTAGCTCAACCCCACTCAAATGTGAGTAGACCCGGGCTCAGTAGCGGGACATTAAACAGGTTGATAATATATGTAGTTATAATTTGCGTTGAATTAGCGGAGTGTAGTATTGGTTTAGTAGCTTAGCGGTCAGCTTTATTAGGAGCGAGAGGCGGGTCCGCCCCCGCATGGTGCAAATATTTGTAGATGTATGACCTACAGTCCATACAGGTACTCATTCCGGGTTTGGGTGTATGTGTATGTGAGAGAAACATCCGGAACATAAAAAGGCAGTGCTATTTCTACCCAAACGTCCGTATAAAGGGATTTATGCAAGATTTAAGTAATTCAAATTTACGTTCCGCCAGCTTGAACAGTCGTATACAATTCTCTCAGATTGAAATAAATGTTCTTCTTTTGTTTGCTTCATATTCTTGTTCTCTATTGTATTCAGAAAACACGGTACAAAATATTTATAATGACGTTAATAATATATCAAAGTATATCTACAGCAATATATTCATATTATTTTATTTATTCAACCCTTTAACAAACAAATCATACATTATTAACATTTACATTAAGGAATATTTGTTTAATATAATAAGTATGCCAGTATGACAAGGAAAAAGCGTAGATAAAGTTCTAGAAATTACTACAACTTACAAAGAGTCGGATTATTCGATGTACGTAGCTCACTGAAGCTCTCGAGTACCGATAAAGGTATCGGCTTTGCAGGAACTTTGTGTTAGCGAAGTTTAAATCAATATTGGTATAATATAACCAGGTGCAAGTCTATACTTCAAAGCCGCTATTCCTGTAGTACCCATCAATTCCTAAGAAACACGACGCCATTGCAGACTGGCTTTATTTGTTGAGTTTATTTTAGAGCAAATATTGTGTTTATTTCAGGAAAAATATTAAAAGGGATCAAACGGAATTTTCATGCTGTCAGAATAGGCTTTAGGTAGTCTCATAACGAGCACTGTCAACCTTACTCACTCGCAGAAACGTAACTATTGTTGTTTCATTGCGGTCTTCTGTAAAGCGGAGGTACTTCCCCAGTCCGGCATCGGCAGCTCAATTTAAGCGAGAAATATCTCAACTACTCCTAAATTCTGCTTCTTTAAAAATCCTCATTACAAAATGTATTAATAGCAGGGATCTTTGAACTTGTCCTATCCTGTTGACTTTATTAACTTTTAAGGCTGTTAATTTAGCAACAAAGGATCGTGTGGCTCGGAGAACAAGGACGCTAATTTAAATGGAGTTTAATAAGATAACTAGAGCGTAAAGTGATGTAGAATACAAGTTGTCGTTAATGAGCCACGTTTTAAATAATGGGTCTTTTTCATGAAGGTATAAGCGACAATTTCGAAATGATAGTAAAGTTTATTATGACTAACATTATGTATAATTGAAGCACTTTTCATGATAAAAATCAAAAGCAAAGTAATGAATCTGGTGTACAAAAAATAAAATAAATTAAAGTATTTACAGTTACAAAAATCCATTACAATATTTTTTTTCTAGATGGCAACGTTTAGAATTAAGATTAAAATAAAATGAAAAATCCCAATAATTCTTTAATATACTTATCACTTACACTTACTAATATTAAACAGCTAAATAGACACCTTGTACGGTTTCACTTTAGAGAATTTATGACACATTTTCCTTATTGGACAAAACTAAAATCGCAACATATTCATCCCTTCCTACTTTATTAATAAACTAAACTTGGTGTTTCAGGTGTTTGGTCAAAGGATCGTCAACCGTTTGATGTTCAACTTAAACTAATAGCAGGAAACCTCAAAAAAACTGTTTAGTTAAGTTTGCTTTGTAAATAAACAAACACATTGTGACTCCCTCTACTTTGATACAAGATATTTAAAAAAAACTGCAATTGAGAGCGAACATGTTAAATAAATCTGAAGCAACATCCAGGATTACAGGCGGACTAATCACCATCATCACATCAACCGTTAGACGTCGTCCACTGCTGGACATAGGTCCGGCGGACTAATGGTTGGAAGTAATTATGAACTAAGCTGAAAATGATAATGAATAAACTGTCTTGATGATCAACAATATCAATCAACTAGTGCTCCCGGCCCATCTTTGAAATATCAGTTTCCCGAACATCAATATATCAGTGACAGTATCAGAAATGTCCCTAATTAATTCCCAGTACGCCTTCCAGATCTGCGGTCATTATAGGATTCCGCCGACCCTGGGCCCGTACTACAAACGTGTTAACTCGTTCGTTTTGAAGTTACGAGAGGGACGCCGCTCTACAGGTTAAATAGCTCTATCTCACTCGCACAGGCTGGAAATAATCGTGGCGTAAATACGTAGTAAGGCCCTTGGACCCTACAAGAACCTGGTCCGGCCCACTTGAATTTTGTATAACACACTAATGAGGTCAGGGAATTATTCATAGTAAACCTTTGCAGAGGTTTTAATATTCTAGCATTATCCTTTGTCTGACATGGCGTGATGAGGAATATTTTAATAATTCTGTATGAAATTATTTTTTGGCTCCTAGGAATATATACCCTTTGTGAATTCATAAAGATATTTTTTCAAGGACTATTTAGTTTGTTTTATTGAGCGGATTTTTTCGCTCGATAAAACAACAACTTTTATGAATAAAAGATGAAGCAGTTTATAATTTCACATTGTGTAGATCAATTAAAATGTAGATACTACATGTATTTACGAAAACAGAACAATAAGCTTACCTAATATTGTAAGAGGAAATATTTGATTGTTTGTTTGTATTGAATAGCCTCCAAAACTACTGGACCGATTTGAATAATTATATCACTATTAGAATGCTACGCTATCCGTGATGAACATATTTAATTAGGGATCCGTATGAAAAATTCAATTGAGGTACGTGTGAAACTGGGGTGGCTCGCTAGTATCACATACAGACCCAACCAAAGCATCAAACAGAACTTTACCGTCAAGACAACTGCAACGACGAAGTTCCGAGAACAATACCCATTACAAGTGAATTGATGCTTCAACTTCGAATTTAATTAACATAAGAAACTTATATGAAATCTGGATCAATCCTGTACGCCCAAAATCTAATATTAAGGTTACATGCTGGCTACAAAGGTAGGCAGATCGAGGGTCAAAGTGATTAAGTTACCCTGAACATGTTAACGATGTCACAAATGCCTATTACATGACCCTTGCCATCCGTACACCCAAATTATTTAGAAAGTTCTAACATAAAGCGGAATAGCAAACATGTCATACCATCATGCTTTTCGTCCCCGAACAGTTAGGCAGAGATGTATTTATATAGTCACATTTCTCCGGTATATTTTAGGTCCTATGAAATTAACCGGGCACGAAGCCAAACTCCGAGCTACTACCGAGAATTTTATAGAAAAACCCAATATGTAAAACTTTCCTCGACCTTTGAATCGAACCCACAACCCCTTGCTCAGCAGTCACATTTACAACCAACCCAACCTAACGAGGCAGTTGGTGAACGCAACACGTCTACTTGTACAACAACATGAGAGGTATTATGACAAGTCGTCCTTGTTATAACAATAAAATCGATACGTTACGTGTTTGCTTATAATTATTATCCTATGTATTTCCACTTAGATATGTATTATGTACAAAGGTCGAGACGTGAAACATAATGGGGGATGTGATTGACGTTAAAGACAATACAGTGGATATCGAGTTACGACTCATGATATTTTGACGTGCTCCGTACGTGGGAGGAGAGAGGATAGAGGGGGGAGGTAAGTAATTAAATAGCTTAAGAGTAGTTGTACAGAGTCTGAGTGTTTCTTTCTGTAAATGAGAATTTGTGCGCTCACAGTACAGAAAAAAACATAAAATATTTAAATATATCTGGACATTGACACAGCGCCGTCTAAGAGACGAGGCTTATATTACGGATACTAGAAGATTGATATAGGTATACATCCATGACTCGGATACAAATGTTTATATTCATCCCACAAATAATTGTCCCTACCGGGATTAGAATTCGGGGCTCGTCGCACAGAAAGCAGATTTAACTATCGCTGGGGTAGTCGCTTTTGTTTATTTTTTCATCAATTGTAACTGAGATAGCCGTAGTATTTCCTTGAGCAAACTGTATATTTATAGCTTTCAATGATTTCAGCTCGATACGCTATAAATTTCAATAAAGGCCGACGTTTTCCGGGTTTCGTGCGACGTTTTGGTGTCACACAAGGGTAAGCAAGAATCGTAATAAATCAAGGACGAAATTTGTTGACCACTTTTGAACCTAATGCTTATTAATATAAGAATGTTTGTTGATTGCATAGACACAACTGCTGCTAGCAAATAATCGATCCAATATGAAATGTAACTGTGTATAATAATATTGATGACAAGATAATTAGTGTTTATTTCCTTGCTCAAACGGTGAAGGAAAACTTGGTGAAGAAACCTACATGGCTGAGTAATTTTCTCAATGGCGTGTGAAGTCTGCGAACCCACATAAAAGTAGCGTGGTAAACTATAGCCGAATCTCTCTAAATTGATCAACAACGATCAACTGACTATAATCGCTCGTAATGTGAAACGCGTTCTTACCGTGTAACGCGTTCTTAACTGTGATTGGCCCGCTCGAAATTCTTCACCAATAATAATAATAATAACTGTTTCTGGATATTATGACGCAGCGTCATATGTAACGCCGTTCCGAGCTAAGCAATCACCAATCAGACCAGCATACGTGGCTAACGAGACAAAAAAGCTTATATTCAAATTATTTAAGTAACATATAGCTTATATCTTACCTAATAACATATATCTTACTGATTTTTTTTTATTAAGAAAGAAAAATTCAACCTCAGGCGGGACTCGAACCCGCGTCTTCTGGATTGGTACTCCAGACGCTCTGCCAACTGAGCCACCGAGGTATCCGCCTGATGTGTTGAATTTTGCTTTCTTTATGTTACTTATGTCTTACGGCGACATAGCAACATCGATTGAACAATTCTGTCCAACCCAGAATACTCCCTTTACAGCGAGTAAGATTCCGGATGATATTGCATTACCTTTATACAATCTTTTTGTATTTTTTAGCTTATTTCAAGCTAAGATTTTTAAATTTTTATTAAGAAAGAAAAATTCAACCTCAAGCGGGACTCGAACCCGCGTCTTCTGGATTGGTACTCCAGACGCTCTGCCAACTGAGCCACCGAGGTATCCGCCTGATGTGTTGAATTTCTTAATAAAAATTTAAAAATCTTAGCTTGAAATAAGCTAAAAAATACAAAAAGATTATATATCTTACTGGTTTGGACTATTCTATATATAATAAACTCAAGTTAAACTGTCTTCAGGACATTCAAGGTAGAATATTTACGGGAAAATCGTCACGCTCCAAGTTTACGACTATATTTCCTGTCTGCGTAGAATAACAATGAATGCTTGCAGTGACTTGGTTATATTACAGAGATTTTGATAATATATACAAGCAATCTTTATTTATTCATAAATAATAAGAACATAACATCAATCACGGCTATTATCCGGCATTTTTCCGATCTATTTTTAATGTGCTTATTATTATGATGATAATAATATTAATTCAAATTCAAATTCAAATATTTTTATTTCAAGTAGACCAATAATTCAGGTTCTTTCGAAATGTTAACACTAGTTGCACGGTTCCAAAAAGTAGGTCTTATGGAGAAGAACCGGCAAGAAACTCCATAGATACTCTTTTAAATAATTCGTTATATTTACAATTTTCGTTTTTAATATTAATATGAGAATAATGCAGTCTGATGTGAAACGCATGAGTTATTCACTAGCACTAAAAAAATAAAATAAAATAATTATAATATAAAACCCGGATGCCATGACATGTATAAGCCGACCAGCCCCAACTGACAGCACCCGTTCACGAGCATGACGTGTGTATCAGCGTCGCTCTACTCAACCATGATATAGGGAATAAAGGGACCCGACACACAACGCCACCATCAGCAGGACATTTGAGAGAGCATGACAAGCCCAGACTGCCTGGCCAAAAATGTCTACCAGTAGGTATGCATTTTTCATTTCGCAAAGCAACATCGAAGCCAACATTAATCTCATATTTTACAGGAAATTTTACAAAATCTAAAATAAATTTTGAAATAAAATAAAACTATTGTAACTAAAGTTACATGCATGTCAGTTAAAAGTGTATAAATTAAAATAATAAAATGTCAAGATAATAAAATCATAATTGTGCAAATTTCAAAATTATAAATGATAAAAATATAATGTCAAGAATATAATAATAATCATGTCATAATCATGTTTTGATAGCCCGGTTCATCAGAACTATTCAATCCCAAGCACTATTATCATCCATGTAGTCTTTCAACGTATAATAACCTTGAGAACAAAGTCTCCGTTTAATAATAGATTTAAATTTGCTTAGACTTAATTTTTGATAATGTGTTGGAATTTTGTTGTACAAGCGTATGCATTGACATTTAAATGATTTACTTATTTTTTGGAGCCTAGTTGCAGGAACAATAAATTTATTTTTATTCCTGGTATTAACATTATGAATATCACAACGTTTTTTAAAAAGATTGATACGCCTGTGTGCATACAACAAATTCTCATAAATGTATTGTGATGGAACAGTCATAATATCAATCTCCTTAAATTTATCCCTCAGCGAATACTTGGGACTTAATTTATAAATTGACCGAATAGCCCTTTTCTGCAGCACAAATATTGTTTGGATGTCAGCAGCATTCCCCCACAGTAGAATGCCGTATGACATCACGCTATGAAAATAACTAAAATACACTAACCGAGCTGTTTCTACATCAGTTAAACTACGGATTTTCTTTACAGCATAAGCTGCAGAACTGAGCTTTTTCGACAATTTTCCTATATGTGGGCCCCACTGAAGCTTAGCGTCTAAGGTAATTCCTAGAAACACTGTGGATTCTACAAGATCCAACTCTGTTCCGTTAATGTGTACACTGGTTTTTACTTGTCTAACGTTAGGCGTTGTGAACTTAATACATTTAGTTTTTTTTTTTTTCATTCAAAAGTAAATTGTTTGCATTGAACCAGTGTACCACTTTAGAGATAGTACTGTCTACATCATCAGTAGCCATTTGCTGGCGTTTTAATTTAAATAGCAGTGAAGTGTCATCTGCAAACGACACTATCTCTTGATTGTCCCCCATTATATAAGTTAAGTCATTAATGTATATTAAAAATAAAAAAGGGCCAAGAATTGAGCCTTGCGGAACTCCCATAGTAACCACCGACCCCGGAGATCTCTTTCCATTGACGTCCACTCTCTGAATCCTATTACCCAGGTACGAAATAAGAAGATTCAGAGTAGTGTCCCTTACACCATAGTGGTGTAACTTCCTGATCAATGTTTCATGAAGAACGCAATCAAATGCTTTTGATAAATCGCAAAAGATACCCAAAGCATCGCGCGACTCTTCCTATGCATCAAAAATATGACCTATAAGTTCAACACCGGCATCGGTTGTTGAGCGACCCTTGGTAAAGCCAAACTGTTTATGATTTATTAAATTGTTTTTGTGAAAGAAACTTTGTAACTGATCTAGTATAATTTTTTCAAAAATTTTGCTGAATGTTGGTAGCACTGATATAGGTCTAAAATTTGTGGGGTCTGAAGTGCTACCCGATTTGAATTTCAATCTTACTATCTTTCATAAGATCAGGAAATTCACCACCATCAATACATTGATTAAATATATAAGATAATGTTGGTGCTACAATGTGGATTATAGATTTGGTAACGTCAACAGAATTGCCCCACAGATCTGGCGTTTTTTTTTAAATTTAAGGTATTGAATGTTTTAACAATATCTCTACTGTTAACATGCTTAAGGTGAAATTCAATACAGCTAGCTTTTACATTTCTCTTAAGTAAACTCTCTGCAACAGTGGGTGACGAATTTAAGGACCTTGTAGCTAAAACAGGAATACTTGTAAAGAAGTCTTCAAATGCTGTGGCAACTTCCAAGTCTGATTTAATGATTTTTCCATCAATAACAAGATTATATTCACTGTTTCGGCTACCAGACCTTCCTGTTTCACTATTAATAATATTCCAAGTCATTTTAATTACATTACTACTGTTTCTAATTTTCGAGCTTATATACCGAGACTTTGCTAGACAACAAACCCTCTTAAATAGTTTGGAGTAGTTTTTGACATAGGAATTAAACTCCGGGGTAGTTATATAAGTACGTTCATTGTATAGCTCATAAAGTCTCTTCCTACTTTTATGGATACCAACAGTAGCCCATTCGCTGAAGGATGTAGTTCCATCAACTGTGATCCTCTTGGGTATAAAAGTCGAATTAAACTCTGTACAATACATATTAAAAAAATCATTATAGAGTTTATTAGGATTACTGTTATAGGATAGTAAATGTAATTTATTATTAATCTTATTTTTAAATGCCTCCAAGCGACCACATGTTTTTGGAATAATTGTGATATGCTTCTTAACTACTTTATTCTTTCCACTATGTATACTAATAAGCTGTCCACAATGATCAGAGTCCGGTAAGTTAATAATTCTCTTATAATTTGGAATGATATTAGTGTAAATATTATCTAAGCATGTGGCTGTAGTGGATGTAATTCTTGTAGGCTCCAAGAATATGTTTTCAAGATTGTAGGACTGAAAAAGATTGATAATTTTAGTGCTGGAACTTGATTTTTCTAGTAAATTTACATTAAAATCACCACATGTGATAATAGATTTATTTTTATTATTGCTGACTTTATAAAGCACTTCATCCATCACCCTCTCAAAACAGTCATACAAGCCTGATGGTGGTCTATATACACTTATGTTTTATGCAAATAAAGTATTTATTTGCATAAAACATGGCGGTATACATGGTGTTGCAAGAGTTATCATAATAAGAGCTTACATGTTTTGTCAGAATTATTCTAGCATGTTTCAGGTGTAAATAATACCTACCCACAAATATGAGGTTTTTATCGAATAATATCCATACAGAATCCCTTTAAGAACGACCTTCACCGTACTGAATTTTTCTGAACTGAACAGAACAGACTTTTGTTAGACAACCCGCAAAAGTATTTTATATCCAATTAAATATATTGTAAATATTATATTGTATATATTTAATTGGATATAAAATACTTTAATCCGTTAACCAGTTCGGTGAAGGTCGTTCTTAAAGGGATCTAAGGACTATCACGGACCGACTACGGATGGATTTCACCAGTAACTTTGCATGCTGTCAAGAATGCAAAACATTAAGATTAAAATAATATCCATATACCGCGATATAATGCGTAAAAACTAGTTTTATTAAAAAAAAACTTACTAGTGTAAGTCTATTTATAGAAATATCATTTCATTTCTCGACTTTTCTAAGTACTTGGTAGATATAACATGGAATCTATTCCAACAGTTCTAAGTAAAGTGATAACTATGTCAAAACATCGTCTGAAACTTTGGACCCAAGAGAAGCAAATTGTAAAAGTAATATTCACGCTTTTACCCTCATTGGGATTAGCGTATAAGAATAGCAATAGAATTTATAGAAATAAAAATATCTAATATATAAAATTCTCGTGTCACAGTTTTCGTTGCCATACTCCTCCGAAACGGCTTGACCGATTTTGATGAAATTTTTTGTGCTTATCCGTTATCTATGAGAATCGGCCACCATCTATTTTTCATCCCCCTAAATGTTAGGGGTAGTCCACCCCTAAATTTTATTTTTTATACAAAATATTTTTTTGTATTTTTTTTTAGATTTGGCATTAAAAAATACATACAACCCTAAATTTTCACCCTTCTACCACCAACCCCTAAAATGTGGCAAAACAACGTTTGCTGGGTCAGCTAGTACTTTTATAAAATTCATCGCAGTTTATTGAACCTTTTTATTAAGGTTCCGTACCCAAAGGTTAAAAACGGGACCATATTACTAAGACTTCGCTGTCTTTCCTTCCGTCGGTCTGTCACCAGGCTCTATCTCAAGAACCACGATAGCAAGACTAATCAGTAGTTTAGTATATAATAAATACTAAAGGAGCCCCCTTTTTACAGAAAACGTGATTCTTTTGCCGATTTTTGCTCTGTATTAATAACGGCTACGAATAGCCGGTTAATAGTATGGCACCCGTCGTGCGCGAGTCCAGCTCGCATTGGGCCGGTTTTCTGTAATTCACGTTTACTACATTTCAAAAGATAATCATAAAAAACTAATATTTCTCTTTGTTAGCAGAATTAAGTAATTTAAATTTAATAGTAATTTGTCAATATGCTCTGCCCTAACGAATTTGCACTGAGAATATAATATATTTAATAAGCTTAGGTAATCATTTATTGCTATCCATACTTCCATATTTATATTAAAAATACGATAGTATGTCTGTCAGACATAATTCCGCATTTATGATATAAGTGTCGATACAAACATCCATACGTACAAATATTCATGATCATCATAGAAACATTTGATTTGAAACCGGGACACTTCATAGACTTCATACAAAAGGCAGCCTTTAAAACCGCTGTGCTAATCGGGTCGTCAAAACTTCCCGAATCTCGACCTTGCAGCCAAAATTACTAGTAACCTCAGTAGGCATTAAAAAATAACATTACAGCGCCTGCGAGTGCAGTTACTGGCCGTAAAACTGAGATTGGACGCCCGCCCGACACTAAAATATGAACAACACAGTGTTGTTCAAGTGTTGTCAACACTTGAAGCACACGAGTAATCTAATAAAAATGTCTTGGTTTTGGATTTCACTTTCATATGGTTAACTGTTATATTATAATTTTTGATATTGTAATACCGGTACCACCATGAGCGCAGCGAGGTACGGGCAGGACTTATAGGGGAGGAGGGAGCAATTTTTTTCCCATGCCACGTCACTTTCAAATAAAACACTTATACTAATTTGTGGACACCAGAATAATCCAACGCCGCACACACCCACGTCGATATAAAAATACTGTCCACTGCTGAAAATAGGTAAAAAAACCATAAAGCTCTCTGGGTGGAGACATTTTAATCTAGTGTCTCTTGAGCTCTTTTGATTTAAAACCCTGGAGGTATAAAATAAGCCCCGCGATATAAAATATCTCCCGCACAAGTTATATCAGGACTTAGTGCATTACCAACATTCATTCGCTAACGTGAGATGAATATGAAATATTGAAAATTGATTTTCATACAAATTCAATAGAGAAAATACGAGTTGATAATTCTATTTTCTATAACATTAGAATTTCGATCCGACCACTGTTATTGGGTTTTTCTATGAAATATTGTGCGCGGTCTTGAATAACTGCCGTTTTAATGAACACTAGAAGAGGAAACACAAATAGAGAACCTATGTACATAGCCTGGCACTAAAACAAAACAACTCCATTTAATGGAAGAGGGCCGTTCCAGTTATCCATCAAGCTTTGCCGTGCAATAAAAACGCAGCACGAACGCCGTTATATTTATCTTGGATAGAGTTAACACTTCATGGCCGGCTGCAACGGAGAGATTAAATAGTTCAAGTAAATAAAGAACTTTATGCTGTGTACGAAGGTCGTTTTTAATTTAAAGTGGGATTACATTACCTCGTTAGCCTTGTGGTCGTAAGTGCAACTGCTGAGCAAGAGGGTCCGATTGCCAGGTCGAGCAAAGTGTTATTGGGTTTCATATGAAATTCATATAAACCCAATACCCATTGGCTTGCCCCTTGTAAGCCAATTGCCATTAACGGGCGCAAATCTGAAGCCCGAGTTATTACTGAAAAGTTAATAGACAAATCCAATAGTACTGCTAGATCAGACCACAAGAACCGAGGCTTTCTGACTTCCGAAATTTAGCTAATAAATAATATCTACTTCTTGCCAGCACAAAATGACCTGCTGCCATTTAAGATTAAAATAACTTTCTTAAGTTTCGTACATACTAGTAGTTGAGGTCCGGCCCGGCCGGGCCCGGTGCCCTTTTAGACATCCACCGGGCCCGGCCTTTCATACCGGGCCCGGTCACCGGGCGGGATTCACTCAGGGAACTCTTTAAAGAAATAAATATTATAACAGTGCCCAGTATATCTTTGAAAATATAATGAACGTTAGGAAAAATATATCACATCATACGAAAAGATGTGATCTGCATAATTATAATACTAGATATAAGTCAAAATTAATGCAGCCACAGCTTCGCCTCGCTACAGTCCATACCTCTTTTGTGGGATATAGTTAAAGCTAAAGCTACTAAAGTTTATCGATGTTGATAAGACAAGTTTAGTACATGAGGCTGCGTTATTAGTTTCTTATTCTAATACTATGTTTTCAAATACATAGTTACATTAGTATTAGTAATTAACTTTAAGCAAGCAGGTCTTTCTCTTAACTCTGTATAGTATTATGTAGTAACTAACTAATTCTGTATTAAAAAACTCGTGGTTTTGAGACTGACTAGTGTTGATTTGCTGTTTTGAAAGTAATATTATTCCGTATCCTTGAATCATTGTATTTTTCCTCCATTTACTTAAACCATATTGTTCTAAAATACTTTAAAGGTTTCATCCTAATACATTAACCCGGACAAGCCGCCAACCGGCCGCCAACCCGGCCGGGCCCGGCGGGGTTGGCGGCAAATGTTACCGGACCCGGCCGGGTTGAAAAACATACCGGGTTGCAATCTCTACCATCACAGTCTTAGTTGAAATGAGAATTTTGCCAACTGCCTACAGTCTTTACTGTCGCTTACATCGTAGCTTTAAGGGGAGTATATACATACATCTGAGAAATACACAATTTTGCGTTCTTCACGTGTGGATTACGTATCTATTCGCCAGCGTGCGCATAATTTTTGCGCATGTACTGCGCAAAAGCTGCAACCAACGCACGATTTTTTTCTATTTGACAGGCAACACGGAGTATTCTGAACTGCAAGCGCATTTTCTTTTCATATTATAGATATTCCCAAAAATCCCAATCGAAAAACGACTGCGGACTAACTTAGTAACATGTTATGTAACTTGTGTTTTATAACACGTCGAAGTTCCGTAACATTGTTATTTAAAGGCACTTTCATAATAAAAGTTAAAATTAGATACTAAGTATTTAAAAGAAATTAATTAATGCATAGGGACAAAATATAACATTTATTTGTGTAATTAAGCACTATTACAGTAGAACATTGTTGTATTAGGCTTTTCTATTTATTTTAATAAGTGTTGTAAATACATTGGTAAAAACGAGTTATTTGAAATTCAACAAGCTATTTTGAATTATTCAAATATGAAAATAATAAATATAAAATATGAAATCCAATTCCCACAATATGCAATTACAGCTAATGTAATATTTTAGTTTAGTTACGATAATAATATTGTACATTTTTCGAATATTTTATTACTTCATTGTTAGTTTTGTTTAAGTTATTATAATATATTTAGGTAACTGATTTCATCAACCACAAGTTCTAAGATAGTTCCCATAAAACACTATTTTTTTACACTGAGAACACAATTAAACAAATAGTGAAATCAGTTAGAAAATAAGTGACGTCACAACCATAGTTACGATAGCCAAACAAATTCAATGGGAGATCGGGTAGCTCATAAAAATTATACTAACTCATTGGTGTACGTGTGGTCACAATTAAAACAACCGAAAACTACCTTTTGAGTTAGACTGGAAGTCTACCTTTTGAGCCCTCATACAAAAAGTATCTCATATGTGTCACAACCACCTTATTTTTTTCTCCCAGGAGCCTTTTTCTTCTCATGTAATTTAGAAGTTGATCTGCCCGCTAATTTGCCAGTAGTTTTAAGAGTATCTTCGACTACACGGTGCAATGGTGATATAAGATGTTCTGCAAGAGCTAGTAACTGTATGCGACGTTGGTTTAAAGCATCTAAAGTTTTATTCATACACGATTCTAACGTATCACCTGCTTTCACCAAAACATTGCAAGTCTTCGTCGCTTCTTGAGCGGCGTACTGACCACCTTCACCAAATAACTTTATTTGAGATATAAAACGTACATTTGAGATTCTCGCCTCTTGAATACGATGCTCTAAGAGTCGTCTGTACTCTCCTAATGCCAAAGAAAGAGATTCTTCAAATAGTTGATGATGTTTAACTAAACGTGGACCATAACTTTTCATTTTCATCTTTTTATATTCAGGTTCTGTTGAAACATCGTTTAAAGCCTGCATGCTAGTGTTAAGACGTTCAATCCAATCACTTAAAGGATATAATATAGGGGAATCAATTGCAGCGAAATTAGATGCTTCTTCAGGTAAATGTTCGACAAGTAAAGATATTGCATTTAAATGTGATTCTAGTCTCGTCTCATGGTGGCGTATTTCTCTAAAACGGGCCTCACGAGCAGCTTTAACGCGCTCTAAGCGAATGGCGTGCGATACCATTTTCAAAGAATAGCGCATATGTAATGCGGCACTTCGTTCTCCAACCCAGAGTTGAGCTTGATGTTTCAATTCATCTGGCACGAATTTCACGTTAGCTTCGAACGATTCAAGAAAACCATTTCTCCAGTTTCGTAAAGCTACTTCTTGGAGTTCTGTTTGAAATATGGCGCGAGGTAGTGGCAGTTGTATTGAAGATAGTGCACTAGAAGTACGTTTTGCAGTTTCAGGAGTTGATTGATTTGTTCGCGACGTCTGTATTGTAGTTCTTTGGTACTTTTCTAGAAACACAGCAAATTCTGATAGTAAAGTATTCGCCATAGCTGTAGGAAAGTTTAAAAACTCCTCAAGGCGCCCCATTTCTGCCTCGCTATGTTGTAAGTACAAATCGGCTGTTTTATCCAACATTACTACGATGGCATCAAACTGCTGCTGCAGTTTATCAGCATCGGGGCAGCACCGTAGTTGTTCCAAGGCAACGTTAAATGGAATTTCAGTAGCTAGTTCAATTGCATCATGGCTAGTTAGGAGATCTTCGACAGCAGCTATTGTTAGTTTCTGAAGAAGTGCTGAACGTAAAATATGAGCATCCCAGAGGTGACCGGCGTGATTGAGTATCGAACATGTTTCACGGAGACTTTCTCCTAATGACCATACACTTTTCTGCATTGTGATAACATCAGCGCCCGTAATTTCTAACAATGTCTTGTTTTTATAACTATTCTTATTAATATTATTAGATAAACGTTGCAAAGGGCGTTCAAGCAACCGTTGTAAATCTAAAAATTCAAATTCCGTGGTCTCCTGTGGTCCACGGAGATCATGATGACTACCGAGATCCCTTTCCAATTCAGTCAGTTTACTTGCAAAATTTGTGAAAACTTTCAGCACAGCATTGCGGTAGGCTTCAACTAATCGGGAAATTATTGCATCTAATTCTCCAACATCGTCCAAAATACCCTCTAAATATGATTCAGAAGTAAAGCTCGGTCGAGGCATTGTACTAGGGGATCTCTGCCGGGATACTTTCTCGTCCTTACACCATATTAAAGCACTTCTGCCTCTATAAGCCATTTCGATGCCAAGACACAGCTGGTTTAATGAAGATCGTGCACGTAACACGCTGTCATCAGCTTGACTTCGTAAATTCGCTTCCAATTCGGAGTATGCTCTGGAGTTACTTAAAAGTTGTTGGTTGATACCGTAAATGCGCTCATCGAATTCATGCATTAAGTCTTTGGGAGTTTTATGTCCAACTGCTACAAGACGTTGGAATTGGCCACGCAATAGGATTCTTAACTTGTCTGCTCTTTCTCTTTCTAAAGCCAAAGCCTCCCGTTTGAAAGTAGCCATATCTTCAACGCGTTGTAAAATTAGTTCTTGTACACCCTCGAACGCCTCATCACGCAATTCATTTGTAAAAGCCCCTTCTTTAGTGTCATATTTGTCAATAAGGCAATCTATATCACGTTGATTTTGCTGTACATCAGCAAGTAGATTCTCAGCAAGTACACGTACTCTTTTGTCAATGTCTTCATTCACTGTAACTGCACCTTTTGCGATATCATCAAGAACAGTGTCATGATTTTTTTCTCGCTGTTTCAAGTAATTAGCGAGGATCGGACCACTGTGCCGCGGTACCCAATCCTCAGGCAAAGCTGCAACAGCGTCACTATCATCTGGACACCCTGCCTGCGCGACGCGTTTTAGCGGCTTAATATTAGTACAGGCACAACGTCCAAACATTAAACTCGGCTTACTAAAAGAATTCTTGCGAGCTTTCATTGTGTTTTGCTATATGCTATTGATAAATATATTTACTTTCTAAAAATAAATTACAAAATGAAGTTTTGAGACCTGACGATGTCAACATGTATTTTTATTTTTCGTGTTATGTCATTCATGATTTACAGAACAAGTAAATATTTTCATAATGTAACCTTTTTAGACATTAAAACGCGAAAACTTGAAGAGGGACAATCTAAGATTAGGTTTGAAATATGAAGCATGGAAAAATGGAAAATATATTTACACACGCAAAAGTTTATAGAAAAATCCCTTACTTAGTTACTTATGTATATTTATCATAATCCTTCCGTTTGAACACATTGAAGAACCCTTGCTAACAGGCTATAAACTAAGTGTACTCAAGGTTTACCTTTAAGGTCTGATTAAGACTTATCGGCTTTACTAAAGTTAAGCCCATAATTCATAATTAGACCTTAACTTGTCGACTATGTATCTATTCTCGAAACGTTGAAAAGCCTTGTAATTTATTGTGGCAAACCTTTTAGTGGGCAGTCACCTAAATATAAGTGTATTTTTGGGTATATATTTGTGTAAGTAAATCGTAGGCTGGTAAAGGATTAACAAATTCTAAATATCTGAATAGGATCAAACCTTTATGAAGTAAAAGTTCCAATAAAATCTGTTTAATTATTTTTAAGATTTGGAGTAGACGTTTGACGCAACTGAAATACGTACGATATTAAAGTTTTCAGACGAAAATATAGACTCAAAGGTCTATCAGCTGCAGAGATGTGTCAAGGTACACGTGGATGAAAAACTAAACACGATTCTGATATGTCGATATAAATAGACCATATCTTCTTATTTTTGTAGACTATTTAAACTGGTGAAAGATGACATGAGTTTGGTAGTCAGTTGAAAAACGTTGTTTGCTGTAAAACTTTGTTTGTTGCTTGTAAGAGGGAAATGACAAATGGCCATCGAAAAATGGGTTCTCAGTTCACACATATAATTTCATGATTAAATTTTCTGCGGATTCCATGACAGACTGGGACACGTCGGACTTCATTGTCTTATCAATTTTCTGGATGTTTACTATTGTTGATCCTGGTTTACAGGAGTTGCAGTAGTAGGGATTCGGGTGTTGGGCAAGTCTCATAAAATTTTACAGCGCCATCTAGTTCCGGATACTAGCTGGTTGATATACTACAACATTTGTCCCTACCGGGATTCGAACCTGGGACCCATAGCACAGAAGGCTGTGTTAACTAGCTGGACTAACTGGCTCGTCAAATCTGAATGGTCTAGTGTCATAATTGTCATATCAAGTATAGCATAGCATAAACTTAAATGTAAAAATGTATTAGTGTAAAAATGTTAAATGTTTACTGTAACGTAGTTTTTGCAGGAAAAAAGTATGCCTAAACTTTTACGACCCTTTTCAAGCATTACACAAACCTTTTAACATCAATTCAAAATCATAATTACTCGCTTTCGCAAAGCCATTAAAATATTCTACAGTTTAAAACATTGAAATGCTCTTATTATCGTGAGATTATTTAGGGTAATTTTAACAAACAGAAACTCGACATCAGAAACGTTAATTCGCCCGTTTTAGGATCATCAGCGTTCTTAAATGAATACAGCGTTTGTTTATTCGCAGTAGGACATACTAGGGAAATTGAGAGTAACTGGTAATTAAAAAAAACTTTTATTACAAAAGGTTTCGAAAAACATATTCATACTTTTTTGCCAACATTGAAGCTTTAGTTCGCAACACACGAGTTTTCAGTGATTACTTCAAAAGATTTAAGTAGCGAATCGGACGCCTACTCTCATAGTATAATAATTACTGACATTTACTCGAGTTTATTTCAAACAAACATGTTGGTTTCCCCTTTAACCTTTGGATATGTTAACTTTAGTTGAACTTCATGTTCTATGATGCTACTCAAACACACACTGGTTTTGCCTTTCAAGTAAATATCCGTTTGACTACTATACAATTATTATATGCTCAAACGGTGAAGGAAAACGTAAAGAAAACCTGCATGCTTGAGACATTTATTCGGTGATGTGAAGTCTGCCAGCCCGCATTAACTAAGGTGGACTGGTGGACCATAGCCTAATCTCTCTCAAATGAGAGGGGACAGAATTGATAATGACGGTGCGGACAGAATTGATAATGACGATCAATCAATTTTGTAAAGAATCATTGTCTAAGTCTGCTGTCTGTTTCTCAGATAAGTAGTCCCAGTATTATTGTAACGATAAAAACCTGTTACCAGTAGCTGGCATATCAAATCAAAAGGTTTTTATTTCAAATAAACTTTTTCAAGCACTTTTAAAACGTTATGATTCTAGTTGCATAGGATTTATTACATAACTAAATACCTCATAAAATTCAATGATATAAATATTTTTTGTGGATTTCACGAGGTATATTGCAGTAATGATTCTAGAGAATTTATTAATGAAATTTAAATCACCTACTGGGAAATAAAGGCATACATAAAACATAGTTAGGCTGAGTTCTATAAATGTCATTCCTACATAGCATATGAGCAACGGGCACCACCGTCCTATACTAAGACAACAATAACAATTAAAGGACTTTTTATTTGCATTCTATGAGCTATCTAGTTTCTAGATGCGAAAATCCTTTGCACGCCACTGGCTCTTACATAAATTCCTTATTACTTTCATTAGCTTAATTAACCAAGCCATATTTGTTTTAGGCTAGGATTGAGCCATATCCCACTTTGATTAAGAATGTAATGAACAGCACAGTATGGCCACAGTATATTATTTATACCGTGATATGGCTTTTTTATGGAAATAATGGGGTAAACGGGCAGGAGACTCACCTGGTGGTAAGTGATTACCGCCGCCCATGGACATCTGCAACACCAGAGGACGTGCAAATGCGTTGCCGGCCTTTCAAGAAATAATATACTCTCCTCTTGAAGGTTCCCACGTCGTAACGGTTCGGCTTAAGTTTATATTTATACTACTTATCTACTATTTCCTACGTTACAATTGCAACAGGCCGATGTCTGCAAATTATAGATAGGTATTGAAGAAAAACGAATATGGGGGTGCCTTATTACTGCAAGAGAAACCAAAAGTACAGTTTTTCACCTATGTAAGTATTGCTAGATTAATAGAAATTAGACTAATTTAAAATATAGGATCCAGTTCCCCGCAACAAATATCTTTTTCCCACTGTTTTAATTTAATATTGTAAAATATTTACCCACATCACCACGCGGGCGAAAGCTAGAATTTAATAAAAATACAGTTTGTAATAACTATGATTTTGGAAAACGCAGACATACGTTTATCGTATGTACGACCACCCTAATACCCTAACCACCATTGTACATATTTACAAAAGCTTACTTACACACACACACACACATTTAAACCTATTAATATAGCCTAGCCTTGCCTAATAACGCCGAATACATTGTGCCGTGTCTGAAGTCACCTCAATCATCATAATAATTAATGAGGAGCATAAACATGAAATTTAATACAAAGCCATTCTCTTAGTTCTAAGCCCTTATTTTGTACCTAAACAATACAACACTAAACTGTGAATATTTTCAAAGCTTTTTAAAGCGAAGACTTATGAAAATCCAGTGGGATTATTCTTGTAAACCAAGAATCCAATTAATAACTATCAGCTAAAACCTCCCCCATCTTCAGATCGATTGGGATATGTACGTAATCCTATTGGCATTGACATAGATCCTCTTTCTAACCTTTCTCTCTGGTTTTTTAATTATACTCTATGTTTCTTTGAAGTAAATATGGCAAAGAGAGTTACAAAAAAAATATCCCGAAATTAATACGGTATATAGTTTTTTTCATGTTACGGCGGTTTGTTTGCTCGTTGCAACCTAAGGGCGCTAACTGGCAAACAAGCATACGACCCGCCTGATGGTATGCGGTTACCGTAGCTATTGACGTTTGCAACACCGTAGGTGTCGCTCGCGCGTTGCCAAGCCTGTAGAAATCTTCTAGGTTTCTTAAAATAAGGGAGTTATTAAACTGACTAGCAAACGGAATTCCCATGCTGTCAGAATAGTCGCTCCCCACGACAAACTGATGTAACGGATTTCGGATTCATTACAGCATCCATGGTCACGGAACCCCTGAAAATACTTCCAGCTCAGTAACACTATCTATATATGACTAGTAGAAATACGTATTAAAATAATTAAAACCCATAAATTATTATAAATATTTGAGTTTATCGAAAATGAAATGTTAGCATCCAGATGTGATCTGTCGGTCGTATGACACTTGACTAATGACTTGTTACCATTAGGTAATAAATTTTCGCATCAAAATTTTGTTCGCTTTATTCCGTCAATCGCTCATATAACATTTCACCGACTTTGAAATATATGTACAGTAGGTACATATATTTCACGCTCTAAATCAATATGGAATCTCTTTCGTATGCTATATTATTTAATAAATACATTAATACCTAGTAAATTAAGTGTACTAATGACTCGATAATGACTATCATCATCATCAGCCTTTATCTAGTGATGATACACAGGTGTATCTTCAAGTGCCGAATTAAATAAAAGTAATATAAAGTAAGAAACTAGTTTTCGCGCAATAAGTTACAGAGAAAATGTTGGTTTCTATTCGTTAAATTACAAGATAGATTTCATTTACTTTAAAAAATCAATTATCTTTATCTGTTCTAAAAATTAGTAAAACATTCCTTTCGCTTGTTATAGTAAAATAAGATATAGTGATTATTATTATAACCGCTTCAAAATGGCGATCCTCCTATTTTCGCGACAAAATACTGGCTAAGACGAACGGCAGATTTCGTACCGCATACTTTTTTTGTTGTTCTGTTATAGAAGTTGTACCACTTGATAAGGCAACTAAGCCATTTATTTTCATGTAAGTGTACTATTTTTAGAACTTCGCATTAATTAATAATATCAATAAAAAGATTTTAATAATAAACGTAATACAATCGTAAACTAAACGCAGTTATGTTTTTAGAAGTTGCCATATGTAAAATAACACAAATACCGAAATGATAATTAATTATTTAGAAATAGAAATAACATTAAATATAAATAAATACTCATATATTATACTTACAAACGCATAATTGTTGGATAAAGTAATATTAAGTTTTTTTAAAATATAAGTAGGTATAATAATTGTACTTACAAAAACAAAGTATTGTTTTATTTACCGACACTCAAAACCCCATCAGAAATTCATCATGATCAAACTGCTGCAGTCCGCTGCTGGACATAGGTGCCTATCTCCTAATACACCGAATCCTCTTCACAATCTACCTACTTAAGTAAGTAAAACACTACAAGGATAGCGACAAGCAATCTAAGACATTTACTTTACCACCAAAATAATGTTTATGTACCTATAAGTAACAATTTACATCGGTACACTAGTACATAACCTCAAAAAATAGAACTGGTTATAACTTTTACGTCCCAAGTTCTAAAAATCTAAGAATTTAAAAAAGGCTTGTCTATCATATTAACTACCAATTAAAACAAAAAGTATCCCAAAACACGAAATTTTAATAGGTGTACGAGATTCTCATACAAGATAGATGTAGAAAATGTAAACTAAAACTCATAGTGGCTATTAGATTACGCCACTTTCCAAAAATATCTTATTTTACAAATGCACAATTATAAAAAAAAATGAACAGTTACAAGAAAATAACAAAATTTTACCTGATACGAGTGCAGTGACCGACACGGCGACACCGCGGCAATGTAACTGCTTAAATTACATTGCGAAATATGAAACAATATCTGCTAGGCACTGACATTATTGCATAGCGACAACATTTACAACAGCGTATGTGTATATACAGGTTAGACAAAGGTGTACGAATGTGTATATATTCGCATTAACAACAGCGTATAGGTATATACAGGTTAGACAAAGGTGTACTAATGTACACCCACATTCGTCGGTATGTTTTAGGTCCCATGTAATTGGGGGCGAACCGATTGCCATCAACCGAGCACGGAACCAAACTTCGAACTACTACTAAGAATTTCGTAGAAAAACACACTTTGCTAGACCTGGGAATCGAATCCAAGACCTCTTGCTCCGAAGTCATACGACAGTCACTTACGCCCACTATACGAACGAGGAAGTAGGTACAACAGCGAAGAATATTGTTATTTAAAATTGGAACTGTCGTTACGATGAGAGCGGGACCCAAAAGGTTTGACCTACATAAAAACAGTTTTTAAAAAACAGTGTAAAAAAAAAAGATAGCACTCAGGCTTTTACTCCGCGGGACTAATAAATGGATTCATATAAAAAACGCGCCATGAAATGTTTTTTTACGGATTGCGGTATTTTAAATTTGTTGCGAGCAGCGAATGTGAAATTAAACAGAGATTAAAAGGATTTTTTCCTGTACGAGTGATATCAGAATAAATAATATATGAATGGTTATGTATTTAATAATACTATAGAATAAAATTATATTATGATGCAATAGATTTGATCGCTTACTAAACGACAATTAGGACCTACTAATGTGTGATTACAAAAAAAGAGATTATAACTATACATATAATCTTTTCGAGTCGGAGTGCCATTAATCGGAGCAACATTTCCACGTATCTAAGGTAAAAATTCGGCTTATATTTACTAGCATGAATATTATACGTTTTTAATTAACGATGAACACTAATCAAAAGGTGATTTAAGATTTATCATTGATCGAACATTACTATTAAAGTATAGTTATGAAACGTTTGACGGCAAACAGCACAGCGACATGAAGGCTGTCCGTAGTAAGTCTAGGTTCGAATCCCAGTAGGAATACCTGAGCCATGGATGTTTCTATGTGTATTATATACCCAAGAAAATTATGTATGTTATGTATTGCGCTTTGTAGGTCATGATGACGGAATAAAACTATTTATTCAGATTACACTATTTCTAAAACGAATGAATTTTTAGATCATAGTGATTTTAATATTTATTTTAAAAGAAACTAAAATACAATCATGGTTAGTAATGTTGCAATTGCTTAAACAATTAAAATAAATGTAGCTAGATTTACGTTACAAAGAAACGCTTTTACTTTAATTTTACATTGGACGTTTTAAAAATATGGTAATTTCACTTTCAAGCACTCTAAAATGGATTTAACGTCTTCTCTCTCTTTCATAATGTATAAAAATATTTATGTGTATACAATAATCATTAATTTCAACTTTATATTATATAGTACTAGCTGACCCAGCAATCGTTGTTTTGCCACATTATAGGGGTTGGTGGACAACCCTTATCACTAAGGGATATGAAAAATAGATGTTGGCCGATTCTCAGACCTACTCAATATGCTCACAAAATTTCATGAGAATCGGTCAAGCCGTTTCGGAGGAGTATGGCAACGAAAACTGTGACACGAGAATTTTATATATTAGATTTATTTCCTGACTGCTGGGCTCGGGTTTCCTCAAAGTTGAAGGCCACTATTGATCTCTTACGAACAAAACGTCAAATAAACTAACGCGCGTGCAAATAAGTTTTCCCGCGGAGTCAATAATAAATAAATAAATAACTTCTATATAAAATGACTCATCAGTTTAGTGATCACAAGCGCGACAGTTCAACTAGTGAAGTGTTCAATTCTTAGGTAGAACAAAGAGTTATTGGGTTTTTCTATCAAATTCTCACTGGTCCTGAGTTTGGATTTCTGTCCGGTTAATGACAACAGGCAACCTATAACAACCGAAAATATCCTGGCGAAATATGGGGCCTAGTACTTCTCTGCCTACCCCTTCGGGGTGCAGTCATAATGGTATGTAAATTGTATATTTTATAAAATTTCAAGATAATAAAATTAGAGGGTAGTAAGATCCTACTAATATTATAAACGCGAAAGTTTGTAAGTATGGATGTATGAATGGATGTTTGTTACTCTTTCACGCAAAAACCGCTTAACAGATTTGAATGAAATTTAGCATACATATAGTTTAGAACCTGGATTAACACATAGGCTGTATTATCTATATACCATGCGGGCAAAGCCACGGGAGGCAGCTAGTATTTAATTCAAGTGGTTTTCAATTATTCTATTCACGTATTAATATATATGTACATAATTACATATCTTTTAATACGTCGACGGATTTAAACGATAAGAGAAATGTAATTATAATAACGGCCTTCAATTTTCTCTGCCGCCAAGCGGCATTGCAAAGAGGAATATAAGTGAATTAATAAACGTTATTGAGATTTTAATAACAATGAAGTAGCTTCATGAATAAAGGACAAATTGTTTCCGTTTATTTGAGAAAGCTTTGTTTAAAATTCTCAGCATTCGGTACAATATTGTTGAACAAGGTCTGTACTCTCGAGAACTGACTTATTAATTCAGAGTACGTTTCCAAAATAACGAACTTTATGAATTTCCTATCCTTTAAAGAAATTTGGCGCCCAACGTGGGACAACATTTTCCAAAGAGTGTTTATCAAATGTCTTCTTCGACTTTTGTCTGATGAAATGTTCAAATTAGCATATTACAGAATTTTATATTAAACTAGCTTTTGCCCGCGACTTCATCTGCGTAGAATTAGTAATTTTATCCAATCTGCTTATTTTTTCTTTACCCTGCTTTAATAAATTATCGATTCAAACTTACACCCCCGTTATCGCCCTTTTAGGGACAAAAACTATCCTGTCCTTCCCTGGGAATCAAACTATCTCCATACAAAATTTTATCTAAATCGGTTCAGCGGTTAAAGTGTGAAGAGGTAACAGACAACCAGAAAGACAGACAAACACACTGTCGCGTTTATAATATAAAATAATAAGGATATTTTTCACACAAAACTATAAATTCAAAGTATCTTTTAAAATATTATGCTATTACTAGAAAAATCTATTTCTAGTACCAAGACTTGCAGAATCTGTTCTTATATGTGATATTCAATTATATTACATGTGACGGTATAATTTTAAACTTAGCCTTATACTAAAAACTAAATTTATAGACCTTCTATAAAATATAATTACCAAATTGGACCGACTTACTACAACTCCATACATACATCAAACAACAACACCTCACTTTAAAACAATAAGCGAAAAATCTGTACTTTACCTACCCACTATTTGTTTTACGGTCATGAATATTACATGAGACCATAAACTCTCCCTCTCTTATACTTCCCACGCTATGCTCATGTTCCCGTAACTGCTTACCTGTAACAAAATAACGAGCGGTGAAATTGATATTGTAAGTTAATTATTGAGGGTAGTTTAGAATTTCTGAAGTGAATTTTATCGGACAAAGTTTGCGGTTGTCTTCCCATCGAACAAGCATTGTCAATGGTTTGCTATCTATTTTTATTTAATGTGTGTGTTTAAATATACTTATAAAAAATGTACAATTGTACACTATTCCAATACCAAATGAATATGCATCGAATTTAATTCCACCATTTCAAAAACAATAGACATACAAATATCATTTATTTTCTCGAAACAAACAGCAATGCCTGAGGGGACTTCACTTCTTACAGTGTATGAGGTGTATGTGTATCGTTATACGAAATAGAGTAAAGTAGTTTCATGCTTCAATAGTCTACAGGTCACAAATACAATTTCTAAGCATAATATCTTGGGCTTCATTCGCAGATCGGACATTGTTTATTGGATTCTAATATGATTTTTTAGTAGTCTTCCTACCACACGGACCTAACACCGTTGCAAATTATGGTACAATCGAATTCAATTGTCCATAGGCACGCTAAGGTTTACATTGCTATGAAGTGAGCACGATACAGCTAGTGTGTGTGTGCGTGGGCATGTAGGAGTAATGTACTGAAGTCTCAACATAGATAACAGACACAAATGAACTGTCGCTACTACTGTCGAACTACGCGAAAGAACATTATATTTCTGTTGCATTTAGAATAACTACGTCACAGTGTTCTAACCATTGGATTGTTTAATTCGCAAATATTTAATATTCGTTCGTAGCTGCTTGGGCTAGGCAATGGCTCCGTATTCATTCAGGTCTGAGTTCGAGTCTCATTTACAACGTGTGGATATTTTTGTTTGTTTGAAACCATAAAATATTCGTTGTAGCCAGAAAACTTAATAGGTTTTATATGTTTATTTATAATATATTCATGCTTATTATTATTTTTCAATAATAAGCATGAATACGTTATTCTTAATATTATTATTAAGAAGTTAAATATTAGTATGTGTGTGGTTATTTTACTATTTATTAAATATTATTTTTAATTTATCTTTTTAGTGTTGCGGGGTGGAAATGAGAAAGTCTGCTGAATGATAACACACATTTTTAAAAAAAATAATAGTCTCTTATAATAATTGTGACGTCACATTCCTAATTAGATACAAAATTCATTTGTTCATAATATTTTTGTAGTATATCCACTTAGTGAATTCATATCATAATACCTTAACAAAAAAGTATATTCTCATAACAGAAATATAAATTGTTAATACACACTTCTTATAGGTTTAATATATGATTTACACTTAATGAAAATGATTTCTTATGTAACGTCATAATAAATGTATTGAGGTTATAGCTTAAGTGTTCATTTTCTTGGCGAAAAGAGGATTGAAACTAAACCTCAATTTAGGATCGTTAATCAATTACAGATAATTATGTTAATATTACAATTTTTTTATTAACACCGTCTAATTATTTAAACCAAAACATCTTGGTATTAATATTTCATTAGCACATATTTCGGGTCCTTAAATTCGCTCTTCTTTATGTCTTTCTTCTTGTTAGCTGGTTTTCTGTGATGTAAACTCTCAGCGTGGAGGGCACGGTGAAAAGTTTGCAATAAGTGTCTAATAATTCCGCAGTATCTCGTTGGTGTGAAACCATTTGGTTGCACTTTGGTATTATAAGCCACGGCTTTCGACTTCACTGTATCCACAAACTAACAGTATTCCTCTAAAACCAAAAAGAATATATAAATTAGGCAGCTATAACAAAATACTACAGTTAATATTATATACTATACATATACTACAATATATATATAATAAAAATAAATATATAATATATTATCAGATTATACACTAGTTATAGGCATATTATTTACTTTTAGGCCTCATGATTGATAAAACACAATAAAAAGAATAAGAAATTCATATGTCACCAAAACAATCAAAACAATGTTAGGTAACAAAGCATTTCAAATAATTAATATTATAATACTCACTTTCAGTCCGGTTTCATCAGATATTTGTGTTCTATTAAGAACACTTTAATGCAACGCAATAATAGTCGCACTATTTATATTTGTTCTCGCCCTATTGTCTATTTATATTGGCCTCCATTTTGAGAATAAATATAATACCGCTATTCATTAAACCACACGTTACTAACCAAAACTACACATTAACATTAACAACTGCAACCAAACGCCAACGTTCATATCGATCACGTTAAATATTCGTAAAACTCATCTCACTACCCACGCAAATTTTAAGTCTTTACGTAGTTTTTTATCATCTACCGTACTTACTTGACGAAATGTGTGCATAAAGCGTGCTAGATAAAGAATACTATATTTCTGTCTCATTACTTCCAATCGAGTAAAATCTTACAAAAAGTTTATAAGTACCGCGTGAGATTCGAACTCACATCTCACTGATTCTTATATTTGTGTGCATACACTTAACTGCTAGGTAATTTTCACTCATGTTACGTTGAAATTATGAGCTAGAATCACTTATTCGACGACTATAATGATGCATGAAAATAGAAGGTCGTAAGTCAAACTTGACGTCAAGCTATCGCTTAGCGAGAATGCCTATGGACTTCTGGAACCCACCGTACTCATATCTATAGTAGTATAATAAATAAATTAAATGAATTCTTTAAACCCAATAAGAAAACGGTAAAATCGAGTCAAAATTCCTAGTCAGTTTGCATTTTTGAATCAACATATTTCTAAGTAAAGTAATATATTTCATCGTAGCACGAACTATCTCGAGTGACCAGAAGAAATATAGCTAAGAGAAATTTTAATATTATTGCTGACCTGAGTTGACCTGACTTAGACTACACAAGAAATATCTAGACTCGATCGCATTGGCACGAGCCGCAAACCAATTTGTTATACAAGCAAACCCTAGGGACCGAATAAGGACTTAATCTAGGGGATTTTTTATAAGATCTTATTACGATATTTTATCAGGGTGGAGAGTTGAGATTTGACGTGTTTTTCGACCGAGCACTATTTTTAACGTCCGTTTCAGTTCTGATCTCCATCACCTGTAAGATTTAATTTTAGGATCAGTATAAGACTTTGTGGTCTCTTATTTTGTACCTAACATGATATTTTTGTATAGAATAGATAATTCTTAATACTAATTAAAAAGTATCACATATATATAAGCCTGTCTCGTGGGTTCTGGCCATGGGCTCGCCCCCTATTACCTAAAAAAATATACCGGTGAAATGTGAGTGTACAATAAGTACACCTCTGCCTGACCTTTCGGGGACAAGAGGCATGTGTTATGTATAAGAATGTACAGATACTTAGATTAAAAAGCTCCTGCCTTTTTTTATTTTATTTTTCCAAACAGAATTCTTTGAATATTTTCATCTTTTATACAGAATAAAAAACAAAAAATGGCGATGAAAGTATCCAGAACTTATCAAAGCTTTGAAAGAGGATGTTCAAATGTTTTCATAGACCTTTGTGGACGGTTATGTAAACACATTTTTCCCTATAGCTTGCCACTGCTTTGAGTGAATATAAATATTAACAGACCCTATTCTCCGATAATGTGAAAGATGAAAATATGAAAAGGCTTAAAATTTCAATGCCAAGCAAAAATCTTTTTATTTGTGGTGATTGAGCTTGAAAATTATCAAGATAAATACGGCATTAAAGTACTGTAGACAGTGTAGACTCAATTGAGCTAAGCATTGAAAGCTCAGTTAAGTTGAGTCTAATCCGCTAAATAGACCACATTATACCTACACATTAAGAATTTCAAATAAAAAAAGAAACAAAATAATCTCTGATCATAATAAATTTCATTTCATTACAAGTTTGACTTTATCCAAAGTTCAAACAAGCAGATAAGCCGTCCAAATTTTAGCGAAAATCTTCAAATTCATCTTCAATATTATATTCACAAAAGCTTTTGAAATACACAATTACACAAAGGAGCGACGTTTTCTTGAAAGGTCGGCAATTTGGGAGAAGCCTCACAATATCTGGACCGACCTTTGAAGTGATGTTTGACATATTTTTTTTTAAGAATCCGTATGAAGTGCTTTGTATCCTTTTCTGGATTGAACGTCGATTTCGGAGATCCTCGGATACCGACAAAGAAATTGTCGTGTCGATTTAGTTTTCGCTAACGCTCATCTTTTCCTTAGATTTTAAAATCACGGTGATTGGTTAAATTTGTACATGCCTTTAATTTCTTTTTGTCAGTCTATTCAGATAGCAATTTTATATATAATACTGAATTTCAGGAGGAGACTTCATATAATAAATTTAGAAATATAGTTCAGTTGATAAAAGGGGGTTCCTTTAAGAAGAGTGTACACTTTATTATCGTTATGTATTTGTGTCATTATTATTTCCCAACGCGGGGAAAATACGCTGTGTCCCCAGCTATCTTCTCAGAAGAAAATGGACGTCTTCCATCCCTACATACTCAATTTGCAGTTAAAATAAAATTACGATACTATTAGATTAGCGCGGCATCCTGCAGCATTCCCCGTATTGATCATTCTCGCGACAGCTGATCCAATTACATATTTCATTATAGGTTTTTCAATTTTACGATCAACGAGACATAACTTATTTATCCTTGATCGAATATTTTCCGGAAAATAAATGGAATATCGTGTAAATAATTTCAAAGTATATTTTATTAGTTACAGAAAAAAATAGCTTTGTTTTTGTTGGAATAAATCGTCTTGTTCCTTGATTATGAGAAGTGATCACGCAGTCCATCAGTATGACTAGCCTGTTATTACGCTATTTTCCGCTTTATTCAAATGACTTGTGGTGTACGACAGTTGGTGTTCGAATACGAGTTTCTGAGTTTACGTACATAAATACATACACTCACGCCTTTTCTTTAATTCTTTATTGTACACAAAAGATAAAACACCACACAAATGGACGCCACCACGCCTTTTCTGAGTTTATTCATTGCCAAATGGATCTATCTATGAATCACGTATTTTATTTAATCTATAGAGTTGCCCGTAATAGACGTCGAGATATTATATTAATCAGGGCTAGGTAAGTGCCGCTAAAATAGTAAGTACATTAGAATAGTAAAAGTAATATTACATAGCCACGACAGGTAAATTCAAGTACCTCACCATGAATACAAATATACATATTGCATCTACAAAAAAAAATGCGTAACTGGTGCAATTTAATAGTTGCGAAGAAGTTAGGGTTATTTTTGTATACACTTGTATGTAATAGGCTATTTGGTTTCGTTCGCTCGCGGAGCCTGACTTTAGAGACAACGATCGCAACAACCAAGTGCTCAGCTGCAACATTAAGCTAGTTGAGGGGGGGATGGTCATTCTGAATGTAGTACTATTACTTATCTTCGAGTTTTAAGTAAAGTTTAACTTAATTCAGTTTTCCATTTGAATACCGACTAACTTTTGGTAGTGAACACGGCTTTGTTGTTCAGCCTTAGAGTTTGGCAAAGTTCCCATTTAATTCAAAGACCGATGACGTAATACAGTAATATTTACGCGCGGTTGCTTAGTTAGAACTTATTGAAATGCAATGCTTAGGTTACACTATTCTTCCAAGTATTAAATGTAAAATATAATCGAGCCAGTGTCCCTGAAGTGTTAGACCTACCGAGCGCTTATGCAAAATTCCAAGTAAGCCAACTTCACTAAACTGAGAATTTCATTAATGGGAAGATCACAAATAAAGTCCAATAAATAATTATTCATGATCCTTAAATTCCGGGATTCTAGAAGAGCATCCCTCTCTATATTACTTTCCTTCTTGAAGTTAAAGCAAATATTCTCTATCTCAGGTTTATCACTGGTTATGTACTCCTAGTACCATAGCACATACTTCACAACGATTGCAGCGTTGCCCTTGCTCTGACAGTATAAATATGTTCAATATCCTCTTTGTTCCGGTCAGGATGTTGGAGCTTTGTCAACAACGATACTTAGAGTGCTCTTGTATTGCGTGCAATATAAGTCTGAGTAATTTAATCACACATTGGAATTACCTATCTTATCATTATTAGTACACCTGGCAAGCTCGAAACCACAAACATGACGTCGAAGTTTAGCCTGTATTATTCTGTAGTACAGTGTAACAACCTAATTGGTATACATGCAACTATCGACCGATCTATGTGTGGATGTAAACCAATTAGCCAGTTAGACTGTACATCAAAATCCGCTCAGTAGCTTTTACACATGAAAGAATCAGAAACATATTTTATGGATTCCCATAATTATCGAAGAAGGAAGGCTTTGCACGTTCTATTCAGATTTTAAATGTTATCAACTCTAAACCAGTAAATGGTTAAACAAAAAACAAAAAGCTACGGTTTAAAAGGTGGAAAAGAAGAAAAATTGTGTTTAATAGAACTGACACTTTTACTAATATTAATTATTGACGAATTGACAGCTACGTACATCAGCTACTCTTTTTATATACCTAATACCAGCCTCCTTGGCGCTTACAACACCCACGGGGCGAGAAAGGTTCCTCATATTCGTAACGGAACACCGTGTTGCTATAGATGAAAATTATTTTTTACGACTTCCGCGGGCTTTTAAGACGCTACATTTTACGTTTTATGGCCCTCCACAATTAACTTGTAACAAAAAGGGACCAACTTGTTATTCAGTTGGCGGGGCATGAAGTTATCTGCGTAATTGTCTCTCCTGTTTTCGTCTCTTTTCTGTTTCAAAATACAATTAGTAACTTGAAAACATAATTAATGTTATTTCATTATATAAAAGCTATTTTGTCAGTAGAGTGGTTACACTTACTGTTAATATAGGTACAAGTAATTACATTCTTTTTTAAATACGTAATAATATGTATTCATTTTAGAGTAATACTAAAACTTTCTTACTTTTATGAAACCTAAAATTCCCTATTTTTACAGGGTCGATAACGGCTACGATGACTGTGGTATAAATAAATAAATGACTAAAACTTTTAGAAATTTGATTCCTATTATTTCTAGATTATAATTTATTATATCGATAATAAACCTCACTAAGCTTGAAAAGCTCTCAATAAAGCAAAACTTTGATATATTATTTGATATTTAATCTTGATTCTACAATAGCTATTCTATTCTAAAAATATCATAAAATTCTAAGCCGATTCTAAAAACTAAAAATAAACTAAAATTCTAAATGATTCTAAAAAGCTTAAAAATAATATTTTTTAAGCTGTTTATGGATTAAAGATTGAAGCAGTTAATTTTGACTTTTATTTGGCCGATTATGTTATAAGCTATAAAGGTTGGATAACCGAAAATAACCATCAATTCAACATCTTACAGACCATTTTTGAGTGTAGGAAATGCTCACGATCTGAGAATTATATCAGTATCAGGGCACGTTTTAGTTTGAATAATCCAAGTCGCAAGTAGAGCGGCAAACACACGTTTTTGTTTCCATCTACAATCCACGTGCTGCAATCTATACATAGGGACTTTGTTTCGTTACGTCCATACATACATCTTCGTCCGTTATGTTTTAGTGCTTGATCAGAGGAACACACGTGTCCCTTTTAATAGCCATCAGCTTTAGGGTCGGAATGTTACTAAGGCCACCCAAGGTTCGAAATTTGACCACAATTCTAAACTCCAGTCTACTATTAAAAAAGCATTTGGAATCACACATAATCCACTACTCAAAAGTTTATGTCCGGAACTTTTTCTACTTCTAAACTGGTTGTGTCTAATGTTTTATCAATTCTTGTCATTGATATAAATGACATGAGTAGTATGATTGTGTCAAACAGTGTGTGTGTGTTTTTGTATTTTTTTTTTCAAATAATTTACTTATAAAATTGTTTCTAATACATGCTTTTCAAAATAGTTCGACAAAAACAAAATACTTGTTTCTTTAAATGCTGTGTATTTTTTATATCTATCTGTATCTTCTACTCAACTACTATACCAATATTTTGCATGTCTTGTAATTGACGTAAACACTAGTCTGTATCCTTTTCCACTGTGAGTAAGCTAACGTTTAGTATTCTGGGAAAGCAAGGTTGAATAGGAGCTGGGAGCGCACTGTGCAGATGACAGGCGAATGCACTTCGGCAATGAAAATCGATACCATATATGTAGATACGTATTACATTTCGAAATTGGCTTTTTCTGTATTGCTAGCTTTTGCTCAGAGTTTATGTGCATAGAATTTGTCATTTTATCTAGTCTGCTTATTTATTTCTCCGTATACTCGTACAAACTTCCAACTCTTTTTTTTTTTGCTTTTTTGCCGAACCAAATTACGTAAAATAGAATTTTCATCTATAAATTTGGTTCGGCAGTTAATGCGTGAACAAACTGACGTACTTCCGCATTTATAATATTTGTATGGATGTGAATCGTAAAATTGGAAGGTTCTTTTATATAAAATGGAATTACTAATGCACTCACCGCACACTCGATCATATCCTCAAATAAGAAAATATCCAGCCGCGAGCCTCGATCGATCTGAGAGGTCTCTGCATTTCTCTCGGTCCTATTGTTTTTTTTCATTGCGCCTGTTCTACACTTCTACATTTAATAAATTCGGTTGATTAATCAGTTAAATCAATCTGATCTATCTATCTGGCTATCAGTCAGATCTGAGCATATCGATTACAGAGCAGTACTTACTGATATATAAAGGTAAGACCGCGAATTTTAGGGGTACTCATTACGGAAGAAAGTTTACTGTACGTGCATATTTACGCTCACGCCGTTTCTCGTAGGAGTAAGTAGGAACTACAAAACGCCACGCACTACGATCCTTTCGTACCACGTTGCATGTATGCATCCAAAGATGTATTGCAAAATGTATGTATGAATGTGGACGAAGGGAATGTTATTTATTTTTTATTCGTAGTTTCGACTTACGTCAGACGTGTGACTAATAGGAGCAAACCACAGAACAATAGCCTAATCGAAGCTTTAATTCGTAGAAAGGTACGTAAAGATTAAAGATTAAAGGTTTTAGGTAAAAGGCTCATTGATTCCCAAGACGTAGATAAAAACAGCTCACATAAAATACGTTCAATTACATGCAGTAAATCTATTTGCAAGGAACTTAATTCTATTATAGAAGGAATTACTAATGGGTAGAACTAGATACTCAATCCAATTACGCGCCCGTTGTGAGCGGTTTGCGAATCAAAGGCATTTGTGGACTATTATTTAGGTTGTTTGCTACGTAAAACCATTATACGTGTATTTTAGCTAGTGCTATTTATAGTAGTATTAACTTAGGAGATACTGTAAATTATGGAGTTCTTGTTATACCGATCGTTCATGGTTCACTAATACATTATAGTTCCACTATAAATGTAGAGAGTAGATGGCCAAATAATGTGTCACTGGATAGCGGCACACAGACCGTCACTCAGATATATTATGTAATTTTTTTTTTTATTTTTTTTTATTACGTGTTTTAGTTCTAGGAAGTGCCAATTAATGTTACTATATTATGGATCTCTGGTCTGAAAATAAATATTTATTATTATAATTATATAAATATTTAATTGAAATTATTTTGCTTTGGAATAACACTACATATTACACTGCGATTTTCAACGTTGCCCTAAGTATAAATCAGTAAATGATTTTGGTGTCATATTTTTTTTTTTTAACTTTGCCCCACACTAGGATTTTCCTGTCGTGGGTGCGTTCATAAACACAAATTTTCACATACACTATCGCCTAGACCCGGAACAACTACCTGTAGAACGTACAAATATTTGCTCCGTGCGGGGTTCGAACCCGCAAGCCGTGACGCACAAGCCGATCGCTCAGCCACTGCGCCACCAAGTCGTCAAATATAATCGTATAATTTTGCTCAAGTTAATATATGGATATTACAACAAATTAAAACCGTTTGTGAGGCAGCCACCAAATGTGACGAATCCAATTCGTCGCAGACACACTGCATTCTTTCGATTTGGACACAGATTGTATATTTATCGTCCATGTGCAACGCTACTTTAACTAATGGCCACTATGACTAGACACAAAATAAAGGGATACCGGATGGCAATGAACAATCATTGCCTTCCAAACCTTGGACAAACCAGGTCTGTTTAAATCGACCACGGACCAACAGTTCAAGTGCAATGCCAGATTTGCTGTTAACGGAAATCTATGTTCTTCTACCAGTGGAAATTTTCCTCTATATAATATAATATAATTAAATTAATATATAATTTTCGTATCAGTGCTTAGGTCTCATAAAGTAAGTATATAACAAGGGGTGGCTGAGCATCAAACGGAACGATAATAATTTAAAAAATACAATTGCACAAAATTGAAAAGAGAACTCGGGTACATATATATAGGTACGTTCGGAGGACACACGGACAACCAGTCTAATATAACTGAAGCCATGACACGACAAAAAATCAGTTGCTCCTCGCAGTGCGACCGAAATAGTCTTCACATACAGTAGCCAATTGGACAGAGATTTATGAGGTCGTGCAAAATAGAGGTCGAATGGTAAGTACTACATAAAATAATGGTACCCTACTAGCATTGATTATACTCTACTTATAATATTAGATATCATGTTTTACAGAAGAATGGAATAAAGAAGAGATGATTTTTGAAGTGAAACTTCTTTATTTTCCATCATCGGAACCCAGTAACGGAAGAACAATCTTAAATAACGTGAAACTAATAACAACACTGTAATAACAACCAAATTATTGAATAATTGCAATATGTGGTTAATTAAAATCATGATGGACGTTATTTATTGAATATCAACACATTAAATTAATATCAGTTTACCAAGGAAAGTTATAAATAATTAATTAAATGAATGCGGTGAGCTCGATGATGGAATTGGCATTTCATTGTGTAACCTATCGTTATCAAACACGAATGAAAACCTACATCGTCACCGACGTACACCGCAATATTTTCGTATATATACCAAAACATATTCAATAAATTCATCAATTTTATCCCGGGCACGTTCAACGCGCTCAGGAACTTCATAATACTCAATGATTACCAAGTTATCCCGAACCATATCTATACCAAACTATAATATCACACGATACGCAACCTACAGACCTTTCAAAAAACAGCCGACCATGCGTAAATGAATTGCCGAAATATTCTCGAAACGACGCGTAACTAGGTAATGGCTACAATTTGAAACTGGAGCACGAATGCGACGGATGCAAAGCCAAATAGGTCGTTAACACAAATTTATAAGAAAATGGAGTAATAATGTATAAAAGGCAGACGTGGGCGGCGCCATATAATTACTGCCTTCAGATAAATCTCTGTGGGTCATTGGTTCTGAGCCGCTAGCGTGCAGTTGCTGTCAGTTATTATAAGTGTTGTATCATCTCAGTGCTACAAAAGTCACTTAGGTGAGAACTGACATTCAGTGTTCGTGCTTACATTATACTACTGGTATTAGATGACTCCGAGTGGCATGATAATTATGTTATATGCACTTCACTTACTTCCTGCTCTGTGGTTGGCAGAATATTCGGCAACCGCGAATGCAAAATTCAGGCAAGGTTTTGGAGGCTACGGCTTTACAGGCTTTGTAATAAGGAGGACATTTGTCTGGTGCACATTTCCTCGTAGCATTGTACAAACAGGATCAGTGTTGGAATAGCTAGAAATAATTCAAGCTTTACGTTGGGATCGCTATTTTGTCATTTAGCACCTTATGACAAATACTTTCACATTTCAATTTTGAGTAGCCCTCAAATATGGATAGTGTATATATGTATATCTTTCACTCGTATGCATAGTGAAAGGGACAGAACACGGTTTACCTATGCGGATATAAAAAAGACTGTAGGTACAATATTCAACGGTAATGATAGTTGTCAGTGTGGTTACAATACTTCAATATGGTATGGTACTATGGTTATTAGTTTAATTAGTAATTAATTAAATAATATTTCGGGACACCTGTATACTGTAATCGTATAATTTTAATATTCATTTTCCATAAAATCAAAATTAGGAACGTACAAATGGAATTAACAAGGTTTTGAAACTTTGAAACTTGAACTCAAAATTGAAAGCGATGCAGCCAATGAATATGAAATTGTCCTAGAAACATGACGACTGGCAATTCTAAGAACTTTTCATTATGAAAATACCTCGTTAAAATATAATATAGATTTCGTGCAAATGTTTGCGTTCATTAGCAGGTAATTAAAACCCGAATATTAAAACCCAACGGAGTATTAATAATTACATATTTCGATTCGATAAATGTTCAAATTTCTCAAGCTATGTAAATAATATTCATCTAAATTGTAGTTACTTATTAAACACCTGTAATATTTTTGTAATTAGTGTACTTTAATATTAAAATTAAAATTTCGTTGTGAAGGAGCACTTTAACGCGTAAGCGTACAAAATTTGTATATTTGTAAGTACCTTACCTACTTACATTTGATTATTTGTAACTCCTAGAAAAATTCGTTGTAAAAAATAACAACAAAATTAATAACATTTTAATCTAAAATTTAGATACCGTGAACATGGCTATTCATTTTCATGATATTTCGGTACAAACAGAACAGAATTACACATACCAATAACTTTACCTGAAATATTTAACCAGGAATTTGTTTTTATATGGAAAAAAATTGCAGTTGTACTGACATCGGTGTTGATTCAATAAGTAACAATTATAAAAATGAATGAGGCTGTGATAGTCCAGTGGGCACCAGAAGACTGATAGTGGAAGGTCTCGAGTTCAATCACAAGGCACCAGTGAGTTTTTGAAGTTATATGCGTATTTATCACATGCACAAACGGAGAAGGATAACATCGTGAGGAAACCTGCAAGCCTGCAAGACTATCTCCATGGCGTGTGATGTCTGCCAGCTTACGCAAGGCTAGCGTGGTGGACTATAGCCTATCCCTCTCAAATAAGAGGAGACTCAAGCTGAGCAGTGGGACTGTAACTAGACTGATGATGATGATGATTATAGATACACAATACAACAGATCAATGTAGAAAACTCCCCAAACTATTCTAAACTTAATATTCAAAGTGGTCGACATAAAATATTCTACAAAACACATGTAAGTAGAATTCAAGCAAACTTATTCCGTTGCTCTCGTATTCCTGAAACAGATCAACGAGAGCTCTCAGAGCAAAGTAAGATATGTTCGATATAGTATGACGTAATAACACTTACGTAGCGATAAGGAACGGATTAGGTTCTCGTGTATTTGAATTGTAAATGTTCAGAGAAACATGAGTTTCAATAAACCCGCGTACATCACGGATTATTTCTGCGTAAAACAATTTGATATTGTAATTTGACGAGTGATCTAATTTTACTAAGGATGTTGCTGCTATGGGTGATTAAACTCATGCTTTAATAACGTTGACACAAGTTAAATTATTGGGCCAAAAAATAAGATGGGAATAAGTTTTTAAATCTCTGTCTCTCTCTTTTAGACTCTTCTCGTAAGATCTACGATGAGTATTACAAGTGTCCAAAGCTGTGATAGCCTAGTGGTGTGTCAAAAGGTCTCGATTTCGATCCGAAGTTTTCAAAGTTTCTTGCCTATGTATCATCATGTTCAAACGCTGAAGGAAAACATCGTGAGGATACATTCGTAACAGATTTTCTCGATGGCGAGTGAAGCCTGTCAACCCGCATTATTCTGGGAGGAAACGTCACGTGCCGTGCCCAGCTGTGGTACAGTTGGGCATCATAAGACGTAAAAAAATTAAACCCATAATGCTTCAATAGATTTTCAAATTATACCTCCAAATAATGATCACTTTAATTAAACTGTGTTCTTTCATTGTAATTAAAAGGGACTCCTATTGTAATTCGATTTAGTTATTTCCTTGTCTTTAATTAGATATCGGAGCTTCAAAAGCAGATAAAATACAACAGCAAAAATAAGATGGAAATTCTGTTTGTAAAATTCATGATTAAAACGAGGTTGGGTTTATACTTTGATTTTTGTTCTAGTGTTCAGTATAAATATAAAGACTTCATAGCTTAATGCACGGAAACAAAATGCACTAAAATATTTATTTCTGATACATTTACTTTCTATGGTTACATACACGTTATTTCACCAAAATTTATAAAACTGAAGAAATGCTTTGATTTATAATAATCAGTTTTACAATGTTATATGACACAGTTGTTTGGTTGTATCAAATAGTATGTCCAATGTTGTATCATAAATCTTATACTTTTAAATTATAATGCATTGTTTGTATATTTAACTAACTTCCGTGTGTATTTTGTTTTCAGTCTGAACATTATGCTAAAGAATTCAAACACTTACAAAATGGTTCACGCCTGAAACGGCGTTCGTCCCAATGGATTGTTGGCGTCGTATAACAAATTGTCGACATGTACCGAAGTACCCACATGGAAACCATTAATCCTACCAAGCTTTAACGTTGTCGTGGGCGAACAAAAATGTTGCCAACGTAATTCACATACATAAATCCTTTGTACAGAAAAACTTGACACCATAAAAGCTTTCAACCGTTTGAAAGGCTAAAATGACACCATAGAACTATTGTATTTATAAAACCGAAACGCAGGACTACATAAAGAACACAATAAGTCGAGGGGTATAATACTTTGATATAGTGATGATATTAATGAGGATTTAAAGCTTTTAGTACGAACGTGACGTATATTGGAAGCAATATAAATATATTAGTATCAGTTTCAAGGACTTAAATATGAAGAAATAAAGAGTCCACATAATACTTATGAGTGTAGTTGCGGGAAAGTCTAACTAGGCTAAATTTAATGAATATAAGAAATCAGCTTCAATTACAATAGACTGAAGATTGTAGGACATACATAAGACGTAAAATAAATTCAAAAGACGCTGATTTATTTTCTTTAGAGTACACAATTGATAGAATAGAACTTGTAAATTGAATCGAGTGCATCCACATAAGCAGTAAATAACATTTTATACCCAAGTTCGACCTCGAACAAGCGTAGGTACATATAGTGTACGAAATAGGATACTCACTCGTTCTTGCGTACCTTTACATAACATTTTGTTTCCTTCCAAGGATAATGGTATAATCTCGGTCTTATTAGGCAATATCCTGAATATTCGCAAGGAATGTTACGCACATAATTCTGTCGTACCTACATAAAATGATATTACGTCACGACCTCGTCTCGTAACTGGTAAAGGAGCTCCAAACTCGACTGTATTATGGTGTCAAACAAGGTTTCAGTTCACTGATCTGAATAAACACGTCAGATAATAGTTGTAATTTTACCAGTTGAATAAACATTGGATATCAGACCAGTTAATACGTTGTGAAATTCAATTTATAGAGTATTCCAGTTTAATTAAAATACCTACCGTAAATAATCGTTCGATAGTGACTGAGCTCACAAAGCCGTATTAATAAAGTTTGACCCGATTACTTTTCAAACTACAAAATGTATTAATTAATATAGATATTACATAAATGTATTTCATAACCAACCCATTATTGTCCCACTGCTTGGCACCGGTCTCTTCTCATTTGAGAGGGATTAGGCTATAGTCCACCACGCTAACCTACAAGGGGGTTGGCAGACTTTACACGCCATCGAGATAATCTCTTAAGCATGCTGGTTTCCTCACAATATTTTCCTTCACTGTTTGAGCTTGTGATACATACGCACATAATTATGTTTTTAATCTAGCTGCTATTTATTTATTTGTACAGCTGTTGGTTTTCCTAATTATTAAATAAAATAAAAATAATTTCCGGAAAAGTTAGTGGTGCCTTGGGTTTGAACTCGAGACCTCCAATAACCTAGTGATGTGACTTGTCGACACAGCTCGACCTAAGAATAAGACAAATACGACAAACGGCAATAACGTCAATAACACAAATTTATAATACACATGTATTTACATATTTGTCTTAGTGACGTACAGCGCTGGTCGATGCCATTATGATGAACTGCTAGCCCTCGCTGAAAAGCAGCACTGTAATTGCTTCATGAAGCAGCAGAATTACGTTTTGCATGGATGTGACCCTTGTCTTCTTTATAGATACTATTTTTATTACGATTAAATTAATTTAGGTGCGTCACGCCAATAGATTCGTTTTATTTCTTTCTTTCTAGACATATCTATGTAATGGGTCTATAATTAGCTGTTTCATTCCAACGTACTGCGTAGGTATCCATTAATGGATTAAAGGGACGAGAATTATTCGCTAAAAGCTCGAAAATTCTAAATGTTTTTTTTTTTATGATAGCAGACTAGGGCACATACATATTCATTGCTTATATTTTTTTAAGAGCTGATTATAACACTCCATTAACGCAATTTAATGCTATCTCCAGTTACCATACAGTCCATTTTCATTCAAATGACCCGTTCAAGTCCATATTGCTCTAGTATATAATGTTTGTATAAACATGGACATTATGGTGCCAATTGTGCTAAGCCCCAGCCGCAGTGAGCAGACATCGATCGGCAAAGTATTTGGTATGCAGATGCGAAATATCGGTAGATCGAGGTAACCAACATGATATCCCATGAATATTTGAGAAGCATAGCGTGATTGTTGAACCTACGCGCGACCTAATGGAATTTAATACTTTTAAAATGCATTGTTTGCTATGTTTGTCGTGCGTTGTTATTTTTGTGCGAAATTAAATACTTTTTTTTTCTTCTTTTCTTTCATATTTCGGTTTAAAGACATTTATTGACTCAAAAAAGATATTTGGTGAAATTAACTATCGAATTACTGTTGACTTGAAACCGTCGTCTTGCTTATTAGAAAACATAGTCAAGGTCTAATATGGAAGCCGCAATTGAAGAAAAAATACTTTTTTATCCTCTGCCTGTCATACACACAAGCACAAAGTAGAATTGCACATCACCGGTCTCATAAGTGAGAATCGAATCATGCATCGTAGGCTTTGGTAAGTGTTAAAATATTCATGTTTTTTTTATACCACTAGCGTTATGTACTTTTGCGACATAAGAGGTGATGCTCGCGCCTTGCCGACCCTGTAAAAACCGTTTTAAATTTCAAATAAATGAAATTCCTATGCTTTCAAAATACTCACTCACTCCTAACGAGCTTTGGCTACATTTCTCACTCGCAGAAACACAATTACTATTGGTTCTATAAGGTCGAGGTACTTCTCCAGCCGGGCAGCGTCAATTTGAGCGAGAAATCTCGATAAATACGTATACATATTCATAAGTATACGAATAAAAAATACAACATACTGAAAGAAAACTATGTATATAATTTTAGCCATTCTTCCTTGAGCAACAGACTGATATTACTTAATTAAAGACAGGATAAATAAGTAGGTAAAAAACACGTCATAAAAATTGCGTCTCTGTTTGCGAACTGCATGACTACAATAAGAATTAATCGATCACTTAAAAGACTATAATCCCACCATCTTGAAAGAGGTCGCGACGCTTGTGACCTAACAAGTATTGACAAGCGCTAGGTTGTTGGCATTTCAAAGTGTAAAGTGTTCTTCAAACGTGATCCCAGAATAATCGGAGCGTTCAAAACTTTTTACTTTAAGGGCAGATAAAAGTAGATCGTGTTGAGATAAAACCAGTTCAAAAGTTTAAATTTAGTTTGCCATGTTTTCTCATTTCAGTGAGGTCGAGTTGGGACGAGTATCGGACTAATGCGGCCATGTATTTGGTGAAACTTTTTGGTATTTTTTTAAAAAGGCTGCTTCGCTTCAGGCTATATTTGATTCCAAGATCGAGCAGTATTTTATATAACGTTGGTACCGTTCTCGAGGTACCAGCTGTGAGATCTACTCATATCTAAGCGAGAATCTTCATACGTCACGATTCTCGCTGTATTAGTTGTATTTCTAGAAATGAAAAAAGCTTAAAACCTTACTGATTTCTCACACTTACGTGAATACATTAAAATAACATTACTTTTTACGGATTTTTATCATGGTATAGTGACATTATTTTAATCCTGACATTCCGGATCCTTAACAACGTCCCTGATCACGGGAAGACTGAGGTGTTGAATATCTTGAAGTTATAATTACTAACAGGCACTAACAGCAACCCTACGAACTCACCCTAATCTCTGGTCGATTAGTTTTATGTTTGAATATATACCTAAACATAAAACTATACCATAATTAGGAGCTACACATAAAAAGACAGTACGTGACAACATGCTCCGAATACCGCACCTTCGTCACAGAAACCGCGTGCAATTGGTATAATACTCGTATATATTATATTAAGTATGTAAACCTAAAAAAGTGTCCCGCAAAACCTTCCATAAAATGTATGATAACCTCAAAAACTTGTCGATGTTTCAATATTTAACAGTATCTAACAATCCCAATCCAAATCCCAATTTCGTTTATATAGCGAATAACAATTCATCCGTCTTGTTCCATTTCTTAGCACTAAGAAAAAAAGATGTAATACCACGTTTACCAATTCTTTTGTGAAGAGGCATTTTATATATACAACGTAGAGAAAATATATAAATTGTTCGCGTTTCCAGGGGACGTATTATGTCGCACACGATTTTCCCCGCTAGAGAAAGCCAGAGCTTGAGCCGCTTACGTCACTGAGTACTAAGCACATACTCACGACAACAATGTCCAACAATGAGCTTTAAAGCTGCAAGCGCAGTGCACTACTGAAGAATGAGTTCCGTACATGTCAGTTTCTTTTATTAAAGAAATAATAGGGACTAAGATGGGCCATGCTGTAGGAGGCATGGCATAGCGAGATTTCTCGCTCAAATTGAGGTACCAGACTGGAGAAGTACCTCCGCCTTACAGAAGACCGCAGTGTATCAACAATAGTTGTCTTTCTGCGAGTGAGTAAGGTTCTGCTCCAGAGCTCATTGGGGGAGTGACTATTCTGACAGCATGGGAATTCCGTTTGCTGTCAGTTCAGTAACTCCCTATTTTAAGAAATCTGAACGGTTTCTAAGGGGAATAGCAACGCATTTGCAAGCCTCTGGTGTTGCAAATGTCTATGGGCGGCGGTCATCACTTAATGCCATAAAAAAAATGCTATTCAATTAAAGTTTGAAGCTTTAAAATGTATGCAACGAATTGTTGTTATTCAAATAAGCACCATATTAGCTACAGTTTTAACAGTCATGTTTGAGCGTTTTATCTGAAATAACCGATCAGACATTTCAATATTACAGCTACATAATATAAATACGGTACAATGAAACCGAGTTAAAATAATACCCCCAAGTTACAATTAAATAAACCCCAAAACTAGTTCGAAATATGTTGTAGCCTGGAGCGATAGCTGAATCAACATTGTTTTACGTTTAAACTTTAAATACCAACCTCCCTTGTACCGTACAATATTACAAATTGATATGCAGCCGTTGAAATTTCATTATAAAATAGATCAGTGTGTGTGTTTTATACAAAGTTTGAACGCTAAACGCCCCAGGTTCTAGAAAATTGAATTGCAAATTTTGGGACATTTTAGTTAATATTCGACGACCCAATTAGTCCAGCGGTAGTTAACACTGCCTTCTGTGCTGGGTCCCAGGTTCGAATCCTGCTAGGGACATACGTTAATAAAAAGGCATTTGAAACTTTTTAAATATAATTAACGAAATGGAACTGTTCAGCATCAAAACACCGAACATCTCAGTCTGCCAATGACTATAGATGCTGCAAATGTATCTATAACGATAGAATAAAAACAATACGAATTTAGTGCGATAAAATCTGTAATAAGTGGTTGTATTTCGATGTCTAATAATATAATTGCGTAATTTTTAAAAAAACATTACAATATTAAAACATAAATAAGTCTTCATGCTTTTCGCTAAACGTTTTAACTTAATCTTCTTTATTCTTATTAATATTCCCTTCGTGGAAACTGAGTGACACAAATGCGATAATAATAAAACAAAAAAATGTTTAAGAAGGCTCTTACAAAGCACTTTTTTTCTAAGCATAAGTGACGTTTAAACACAAAGCGTTCAGAAATAAACCATCCATTAAAATACAGACAACTAAATAATTATCTTTAAAGAGATCACAAGTAAAATCTATACTTTCTTATATTTAAGAAAACTCCATTATACTTCAAAAGCAAGCATGATAATGGGAAATCTCATAATTGGTTTACCTCCATTGTTACAAAGGGATACAGTATTTTACCGCAACAAAGGATATAAGGTGTGTTGTTTACGAAACATAGGCGTGACGAGACGTCAAATGGAAAAGCTTATAAAGAAAAACGAACGTGTTTTTCTATATAAACATATACGCGACTTTTAAGAGTTCAGACAAAATATTATGTTGTAGGATAAAGGGTCCGAAGGTGTCTAGACCTGGGCATATGTGGCCTATTATTTGAGAAGGATTAGTCTATTATAGTTTACCGCGCTAGGCTAGTGCGAATTCACACTTTTTTCATTCGCTATCGAGAAAATCTCTCTTATCCTTTTCACAGTTTGAGCGTGTGCACAAACGGAATTGGAAAATAGGCGAGAATTGACGACTGAATTATTTTTCAATATGGCGTCCTTTCGGAAATTGTGCTCGGACTCGGACGATTTTATAATAAATTTATGTCACATGTCACAGCTCTGTGTAATCTTGGTAATCATCACAGTGACGACGTACGTCATGGACAGTCAAGGACTGCCGGAGACTGCGGTTCCAGAAGCCAATATTAATCAATATTCGAATCTGTAACCGCCGCTTAGTAAACAAAAGACAGATTGATACGTAAACAATTACTTGCCCAAAGTGTGAGAAAAATCTCGCGCAATGCGTCTTCGTTACTTTGTGGTCTGACTTTTCTACGGTTAAGTTCAAGATTGCAAACCATTTTTTTGTCCCAACTACAGAATCTGAAATTATATAGAATTCGAATCCACTAAGGCGCTTAATCGATACACTATCGACTAAACATACTTCTTTGCGTTGGTGCGGTGTTAAAAAAAAGTTTTAATGGTTATGCTTATGACATGCAACTTGAAGGCAATTCCATTTTCGATATCTGCAAATAAATCGACTTAACGATTATTGGTGTGGCACACGCAAGTAGAAAATGTTATTGAAATCATTGTTAACGCTCCATACTAATATTAGATCAAGCTCAAAATGTGGTGCAGGTAAATAGGCAAATAAACCTGAGTTCGCAGACAATATTATAATAGCGTTACCGTTATCGAATCCACTAAAAAAAACCACGGTCATTTAGTCCAGTAGCCAGTAATAGTGGAACAGCTATTTGACGTTAGATAATTTGGCAATTCCGTAACACTGAATTGGCGAACAGACAACTTGAACTATGAATGAGAACGATTGATTTCTTAGACTTACGTGAATATTAAACATTTAAATAAAACTATTTTTAAACCGTTCGTGCAGTTTTGTACTTAGATTTGTATTAAAATGTAGTGAATGGTAACCGAATTGAACGTTCATTGTTAACGTGAACTGGTTAAAAAACTAAATATTTTTATATAAACACGTTGTCACCACAATATCTACAGGTCCTAAAGTAAATATAAAGAATAGTAGAAAATAGAAGCACCAATAGTGTTATCGGCCAAATACATGTTTGTTATAACACGGTTGAACCTTGTACGTGCCTAATAGGTTTGTTCTAAGTCAATTTACTATACCGCCGAGTTCAATTAACGGTCGATTGTTGGTGTTGCGGGACAATTGCATCGCTATACAAACGTAAATAGACTTGTAGTGGGAAATAAATGGGAAACTTGCAATCGGAAATTGCTGCATCTTTAAAAGCTACGGCTCACCCGGCTCCCCCTCTAGGTATGCCCATGCGTAAAAAGTAGTTTTATTTTAATGATGAATGGATTAATGGTGCTCTTTATTTTTACCTTATACTTCGAATTTAATAAAGAATATTCTACGAATACATCTATATGCTCATGTATAATACATCGTCTGAAAAATGTAATAAATTCTAGCTTATTAAAGGTCAACGCGGAAACATTACAATAACTGTATATTGAATAAAGAAATGAAAGTCAATGCTTCCGGGAAAGAGTGGATCAAATAAACATCTGTGTGTCTACCCAATTTTATTAACACTTTCTTCAAACAATACGATTTGGGTCGATATTTTCAATCAGTGTTAAGTGCTTAGAAGCGAATCGAAGAACACAAACGCGATATCTCGAAATTCAATACCGCGGATTAAGCCGTCATGAATAATGGAACTTACTTAAATAATAAATGGAAAAATAGTTTGCTACATCATGTATCTACTATATATTATCTTAGCATACCATCGCACCTTCATCCCTGGAGGCGAAGACAGAATAGTAGGTACTAATGTATATGATAATAGTTTATAGATTCGCCTCTTATTACATGGGACCTAATATAATCCGAAGAACTGTGGTGTAACCAGTTGATACACTCTACTGGTTAGATACAGGCGCGTTAAACACTACACGCAAATAAAATAATTATAGGTATATTTACATTTATTCAGAAAAAACATCTTAATATAATATGATAACCCAATCAGAAAAATTGAGAGGTAGGGCATAGCGAGATTTCTCGCTCAAATTGAGCTGCCCGCCTGGGGCAGTAGGGAAGTACCTCCGCCTTACATAAGCCGCAGTGAAACAACAATAATTGTTTCTGCGAGTAAGTAAGGTTACCACAGCGCATTGGGGAAGTGACTATTCTGACAGCATGGGAATTCCGTTTGCTGTCAGTTTAGTTACTCCCTTATTTCAAGAAACCTAAACGGTTTCTACAGGGTCGGCAACGCGTGGGCGGGACCTCTAGTTTTGCAAGCGTATATAGACTACAGTAAGCCGGTAAACGCGATAACCATGCAGTAACCATCAGGCGAGCCATAAGCTTGTTTGTCGCACGAAAAAACAATATGACTCAACTATTGTTTATCCATTTCTTCTATCTAATTGAAGTTCAATGTTTCACTATCGGGGCACTCTAATAACTTACACATTTAACTACACAGGTAGGTATGTATGTAGCGTAGCTATGTACGTAGAGTAAAACAGGTCAAGTATCGCCCCTTCTGCGAGGTTCGACTAATTAGATGAAGTGTCTTTACAAGTAACACACTAAAGATAAAGATACCTACATTTTCCTGTGTTTATATCTATTAAATATTATAGGAGATTTGAGAGCAGGAGAGTGTTGTGAATTGTCGATATTCACCTTACTTTAATTTATCATTTCCCCAATAGATACATTTTTGAACGTATCATAGGAAGGTACGATTACAAACTCGTATACTAATCTCATGTAACGTTCAGACCCGGAGTAACAACATACTTTTGGGTCATATAAATACTAGCATATTCTTTTTGTCTAATGCAGACCGCAAAACTAATGACGAAAAAGATTCATTAGATTTAGGGAAATGCAATAAATATGTTACTCATTTTCCTATAAACTATGAACGACCTTATCATCGCTTAACATCAGGAAAACTACTTGTATACCTATAAGTCCTATAACCCACCCCATTTCAGGAACGCCAAATCCTTTTAAAGATCATGAAAGAGATTCCAGTGACCAAATCTCCTACTGCAACTTTAGGAGTTGCAATAGCGATGATTGTTTGAAATAAAATTTCTTGAAGCATTACAGTCGCTTTCTATATAATTATCATTATGTAAAAACACAAAGACGCAACTAATTATAGACGTGACAGCCGATTAACCCCGACATTATACAAAGGGCGCCCAGTAACATGACTACGAATATTCCAAGAGAAACGGGACCCAATGAATCGTGAAAACCAATAACGGGACGTCAAGTCACTTAACTGTGTAAGAGCCTAAAGATAAAGCGACATGGCGTTTAAGGGAGGTATAATAGCACAGAAGGTCTACCTTCAGATCCATGGCTGTATTAGATATTGGAGACATTCAATACACCAGTGAATTATGGCCATTATGTGTCAAAAAAGCTCTAAGAGCCCATTTTAAAGTGCAGTTATATGATGATGCATATTATGAGCCCTACATTTATACTAGCTATAGCTCGCGACGTCTTTAATGAGAGAAAATCGGTAGTGTATGTCCTTCATCTTTTCCCTTTTCGCCAAATTTTACCAAAACCTGTGTATGGCGGTAAGGCGTCAACAGATAAATAGTTACTTTGACAATCACATTATAAATATGGAAGTACTGAAAATGTTAGGTAAGACCACATTTAAATCGTAAACAGATTTGAATTAACTTAATTGGATCTTGCAAAACATATTAGTATTTGCAAAACATATTGGATGTATTGCAAAGACAATAATAACAAAACTTGAAGAATAGGGTATTTGACATAGTTAACAAATAAATAAGTATTGTATTGAACACTATAGAATTTAAGGTCCTAATTAATAATATTTGACTTAAATTACAAATAAAAATGATTAAATATTTTATTTTCCTAAATAAAAATTAGAGTTTTTGAATCTGTGCATCATTTACACGAAACGTCTCAACGACCAATCAGAGCACGTGACGTCACGATATAATAAATAAAATGTCTTGTCATGTCATTGTCATTCCGAGTACCGGTAGGTACCTTTAAGTAGCTAGTTTTATCAAAAGTAAATTATCAATATTTATAGATATATTCAAGTACTACTTACATCAAAATGATCCTCGCAAAAATAAATTGAAGATTTGGGTGATACACTGGTCGGATCACGTCGTGCTAACTGCAGCCACTTTACACGAAGATTTTGCGATTGTGGCACGTGGATAAATAATTTAGAAGGGGTTTTGATTCTTGTATTTCCACACAAAGGAACGGCACATACTCTATAGGACTATGAAGCCATTTTTTAAAGAATCATGAACGAAAAACTAATCTCTCACGTATTGTTTACATAAAGACTATTACGTCGTGACGTCACGCCTTTCATATGTCACGTGACCTAGCGTTTCAGCGGGAAATACAAAATGTAATTATTGAAACTATCTTTTAGTTATTAAAATGGCTCTAAATATAAGAGAAAGATTTGTCAAGCGTATCTTTAGCGACTTTAGAACATTTTGAAGTACTTTACGAATATCTGTCAAATACCCTATTGCACTTATAAACGCAACATAAATATCGTTAGACTAAGTGACGACACTGAGGCTGCCACGTGATTACTCATGAAAGCTAGAGCAAGAATAGCGTTCCGAAATTATTCAGATGTGACTACGCCACCGCACCTGCGCCGCTATAAAGGCTTGAAGTAATTACCAAAGAGAAAATGTCAACAGAGCTCGAGTGGATACACTTCATCCGATTGTTGGCGCAGTCGGTGTAAATAATAGTCTTTTATTTGTAAAGGTTCCACATGATGGCACTTTTGTAGATATATACACTTTAGGTAAAGTGCCACTAAAAAGGTCTCGGCCTATCTATAAGGCTATCCATAAATAAACACACGCGGTTTCATGATTTTTGACCGCCGTCCCACCCGGTCCTTTACACGCGTGGTCACAGGTTCTGTGAACCCCTCCGATGTGACGTCAAATATTTTGGATTTTTTATAATAGTTAAGTTATTTAGATTAATAGTGCCACCATGATGCTTATGACTTCTCTTATCACACCATGTCACACATTGTTGGACCCGCCTTCCGCTAACCCCTTAACGTGTGATGTAATTTATAGATGGCCCTTAATTGGACTTAAGCTCGGTACTCAAAGTGAATGGGTCAAGCCACATGTGGGCCTTAAGCCTTGCCAATCCGTATTTCCTTCCCCTTTTACGTCGTATTTAGATATATTGGCGTAGGGATTTGTGGGATTTTTATCGTCTTTCGTCGCTCGAGAAGACTCAGTTTACTATTTTAATTAAACTTTGCAGATGTGATTTAGATATCCTCATTGGAGTAATGGTAGAAAGTTCGGGTGCTTAGAGTGAGGTCTAAAGTGTTATTGGGCATTTATTTAAATTTTCACTGGCTCAAAACTTCGGTTATGGGCTCGGCAATAATTGTTTCAAATGATTATGGGTCGAAAATGGTCCAGCGTCTCTGGCCTATGATTATACAGGTTCAACTTATATTTCAACAATCCTGTAGGTACAACAGCATGAACGACTCTTTATGTATAATAAATAGTTACATCATCTAATTTAAGTAAGAACAAAAACTCCGTGTAATCTCCAAATAAAAAATATCAAAATGTTGGCAACCCTTATCAAAGAACGATGCCATGTGACATTTATATCTAAATTGAGTTATACCATAACGGAAACACATTATCGCTGGCAGTAGGTTACGAGATGCTCAGAACAGTTTAGTCGGTCACGACGGCTAGAGGACTATCAATCTTTAGCTTTACGTGACTGCGGGGCGTTTCATTGTGCACGCCCATCGAAGTATTACGTAAATCAAATTAAGAATACTCGTTATTGCCTCTTTTGAGACAACCATCTTGAAGAATGTTTTTATATTATTTTGGAAGATTTTCTTTATCTTTGATTTAGGCCATCCTCTTTTAAGAAAACTTGACGGGCACAGATTATAGCTAACATTATCTTGTTTTTTATTATTTGTTAAGCAGTTATATTGTTCTAAGCTGATTTATTAAAAAAATCTAAAATTTTTCAAACTTAAAATTGCAAACACGCCATTGTGACTTTGGACATTATAATCAAATCAAGTAAAAATTTCCAAGCATTAAATAAACGTTTAATGATTCTAGTTACACGGTTTTAAGAAGAAATTACTTATAGAAATGGCCGATTCACATATTTTGCGACAAATTTTTCCTTTCGCCACTAACCCAAATCGCTTCAAATAGAACCCTTATTTCGGTGGTAACATAAATTTCATAATCGGAGTATGGCCTTCAATACTCAATGGAAATGTGTGTTTACGTACGAATGATTCCATGGTTTCATTTTTGTTCTGGAAACGAGTACCTACCAAAAGCAAAGTGCTCGAAACGATAGGAAATTTATTCTGTTTTTTATTATAAAATTCTCGTGTCACAGTTTTCGTTGCCATACTCCTCCGAAACGGCTTGACCGATTTTGATGAAATTTTTTGTGCTTATCCGGTATCTATGAGAATCGGCCAACATCTATTTTTCATCCCCCTAAAAGTTAGGGGTAGTCCACCAACACCTATAATGTGGCAAAACAACGTTTAGTTTGCTGGGTCAGCTAGTATGTATTATATATATTTATTCTACTTTAACTTGACTTACTACATTACCTAAAAACGGTATTAATATATTGCCGGTAACTAACTATTGGATTAATTTTATTTAAACGATTATGTTTTTATGTTCAACTGGCAACTGGTAAAATTGCTTTCTTCGGATTTTATCGCGGTATATTATTGAATGCCTAAAAGGTATTGATAAGAAGTGTAAGAATTTTGCTGTCAGAATTTATTGCTTTAGCGTTTGATGTTCATATTTAATTCAAATGATAGGTCCACCCAGCTCAAAGTCACAGCTGCGTCTAAAACGCAGCTGAGACTTTGAGACTTTGAGCTGGGTGATATAGGCCGTCGCAAATATTGAGCTAGAGAGAAAGAACTAGAGATACTTCGTTCATCATCATCATCATCAGCCTATATTCGTCTACTGCTGGACGTAGGCCTCCCTTAGTGAACGCCACACAACTCGAACTTCGGGTCTTCTCGGACCCTTCGTTGTTAAACCATTATTGTTGTAACGTTTTCTCGTTAGTTTAATGTAACTGATATGTAAGTAACAAAAATATAAGGTTTAACTGGTTTAAGTGCGCACTCTGTCGATATAAAGGCCGAGTATAAAATTTTCTTTGTTCTTAAATTCGTTGTAAAAAAAACCTTTTGACTAAATAATGAGAAACCCGACACGGATAATGCGCTTGAAGGAAACTGATTTGATTAAAACAAAGAAATGCTTGAATTAAGGTAATGCCTAAATAAATATTGCAATAGCGATATTTGTGTGAGTGAAAGAACATTTAAAATATAGTCGAAAGACAGGTTGGCTACTGTCAAGTGCTTAACATATCTTGGGAGTGAAGTCTGCAGATTTGCTCAGCATCTTCTAGCCTGCTGTATTATAAGTTTACTCTATGGTCTCTATCACAGACACTGTTAGTTACTTACAATCTTCATACCTACTGAGAATTACTCTGAACTTGTTCGAGTTCTAAAAATGTATTAAATCAAAATAATTTTCAAAATACAGTACGGTAAAGAAAGTATGTACACATTACACCTGCCAGTTGTAATAACTCCTAATGTTAACATCTTCTGCAAAGAGAACATGATCATAGTCACAAAATAACATTAAATTCTCAAGTCCAGGGGTCTCACCTTTTCGGTGACAGCAAGACCGGCGTACTCCTCGGGAGCAAGGCAGTCACCTTTCAACCAGCTCGCAAGCCGGCCAAGTTCTCCGAGCATGTTCGACGGAGTCAACGAACTAAGCGCCATTTTTTTATTGCACCGATTTTATTTGCAGTTCCTAAATTTATTCCATTACAGTATGTTTAAGAAATGGAATATTATTTATTGGATTTTTTTATATATAATCTACGATTTTTTTTAAGAGTAAAACTTTAATGACAATTTCACATAGTTTTTTACGTGAATCATCGTGAATCTAAGTCAGGAAAGAATTTTCCCATTTGTTTCAAACAGGCACGAGAAATATCCAACTTTTTCAATTAGATTTCGTCGAGGGTCCTCGATACAAAATGTTGTGGATGTAATTTCCTGCGTTTTATCGGGGAACGTCTACCCACCAAGATGGCGCGAAGTCAACTGACAGTAATCGGGAATCACGATTATTTATTGTGAAAATATTCGCGTTTTCAAACTTGGGGCGTGCGGTTCAAACAAAGTTACACTCTATTGTGTCCCACTAGGGTGTACTATAAAATGCCAAAGGGCAAAGATCAGATTTTCGGAGCATGCGCGAGGGAAAGAGACAACCCTTCGAAATTCGTGAATATTAGAAAAAGATAGCAAGATTTCCGCAATTTATTTTCCATTTCCGAATCTCAAACACGTGTGTTGTGACAAACGCCAATTACGTCACAACAGAGTGCAATTCATTATTTGGGATGGTAACCCCACAAATGTATATATTTCTTGATTAAGTAAGTATACAATGTAGTTTACCTAGACTAGGCCATGATAAGATCATGTTACCAAAAAAAAAAATGTTGATCGATTAATTGGTTTAATTAAATTAAATTAAAAGTTTTAAGATTGAAGATTGATATTCACAAATGTCCTTTGATTGAGGCTTCAGAGAACTTTGTGTACTGCCTTATCTTATGAAATATACTAAAAGTGTAAGCATGTAAGTAAGAGACAACAATCACATTACTATGGTACATCATCATTGTTAGTCAACAGTAATCATTATCATCATCATCATCATCAGAGCTCCTAGTCTTTGGCTATACAGGCTCTTACACTCAATGTATCTACATTATTTCATTCTTCCAAAGGTAGTTTTCTACATTAGAAATTATATTCTTCTTCTCAATAGATGATTAAATTTGAATAGCTTAAATTAATCCATAATTATGTCTTTCTACACTAAGCAACATTTGTATGATGTTATTAGAGTTATCTATGATACACCATGATTTGTCTGGAATAGATAAAGAGGAGGTCTAATACATTAGAATTACTACCTAGTAGTTACTACCTCTGTTTAATAATTAAATATTTAGCTAATATTTTAGTTATTAAATTAGGATTTTGAATTTGAAATATCTGACTAATATGTGAGTATTTTGCCTTTAGCTGTACATAGATAATAAGATTTGGTTTTTGAAAATATACACCTAGGTTCCAACATAATTAAAACTGTTATGTGATATTAAACTTGTAGAATTTCCATTGATATATCAACAGCGGATATAAGATTTTTAGCCTACTTGGTAACAATTAATATAGCACATTAATAATAGATTATACATAAGATATAAATAATATAATATTATAAAAATCCCAACTTCTGTCTTTCTTTTGTTTCTGAAAATTCAATAAAGAAAGCAATTACCTACACAACCACAGCAGTGGAATATAATATTAATAATGTAAAAATTACGCATATACATATAGGATAATGTTTGATTAGCCACATTTATGCGCGAATGAGATAAGAACACAGAGATATGTTAAATGAAACACAAAAACCTATTGCACTGGTTGAAATGTGTAACTAAATATTAAGTTAGGAATATAACGAGAATGAAATATAGTATCTTAAGGCCTCCTGTTATCTGGTGCAGAGTAATTAGTGTTACATTTCACCTTTTCTCACCCTTTTGTTTGATGACTCGAATAATAGAATACAGAATACGTCATTGATTTTGTATGAAACTCCGCAGATATTTCAAATTGAAGCATTGCAATCGACTATTGTGTATCAATTAACTTATAAACTATTCGTACCTTAGGTGTTTTGATGATATCCATATCAGCAGCTTACGAAAATCGATAAAATAACCAACTCACATCAAGACAACATATGTTCGTAAACCTTAAATTTTCAAATACGAAAGTTCGTGAACACGTTAATCGAATTCAATGAACGCTATAAGTTTAACACTACTTCTTTATCTTAATTCAACAAGTAGAAAACACAAACAGAAAAATCAAACCAAAAGTTTCATTTCTTGTTTGATTCAGTTTGACATTTAATTTATCTTGACGTTTTGGTTAAAAGTGAGTAAACAATAATCATATCTTAAACATACTTTCTTATTCTTTCACTCCTATTGCTCTGTCATCTTCTAACAATTACAATAAGTCTCTCTTTCTTTTATTCTTAGTATGCTAATGCAGTCCTGGATTTGTCAATAGGCCGTATAGGCCGCGGCCTAGGGGCGGCAGCGTTCTGGGGGCGGCAGATTTCAGAGGAATTTAACTTTAGTGTTTAGTGCCTCCCTTACTACAAATGGAAAATTATTATTTTAGAAAGGTGCATGGGGCGGCGGATATAAAGTGGCCTACACTCATAAAAAATATAAATCCGGCACTGTGCTAATGTCTACGCACTGTATAAATATTGTAACAAAAGCTTTTCGCAGGATCGTGAATCTATGATCCTGAAAATACGCGCCTCAATAAAATTCTTCCCATCGCTATAACGGTGGCGGGTGAAGACGTTATGAGCCTAGAACTGCCATTATATAGAGCGTCGCTCATCACCTAGGAATGAATGGATTGACTGGCGTGACCTAGACAGCTGAAGATGAGAGTCATTAATGTTTTGGGAAGTAGCAGTATCTTAAAAATCGAGGACCTACACAGTTAGTGACAGTTTTACGTAGTGTAGGACGACCGTCGGACAGATGGAGCTACGACTTGCGCAAGGCAGCTGGCGGAAAAGCACCGAAGATCGAGTTCTGTGGCGTTCACTAGGGGAGGCCTTCGTCCAGCAGTGGACGAATATACGCTGATGATGATGATGATGGTGACAGAACAGGGGAAAGAAGTTTCTCTTTCAATCCGCAGACTACTTAAATAATTTGAAGTTTTAATAACCTGTACATTCAATTGTGCTTCAGATAAGTATTTTTTTAAATGTTTGATATTCATTATTTTGGCATTAAAATAATAATAAAACATATAAAATCCTCTATTGTATTTATTAGCTTAATTAAGCTCTGTTAAGGTAAATATATATATATTGTGCAAATAAACTTATTTCAGCCGTTAGTTATATTTTCATAGCCAAAATAATATTGTAACTTAAAAAAAAACAATTTGTCTGGCTGACAGAGTGACGTTTTATGTCAGATGTCTAGAAGTCGAATTCTTGTTTCCTCGTTCACATTCGTATTTGTTTGTACTTATTCGCGTTCGTGATAAAATATTACCAGCTAATAATTCATTTTAAAAGGAGAAAATAGTTTAATTAGCAGATATGACCTCGACCTTGCCAAGCGATAGAAATGAAGAGCGTCGCCGAAGGGTAAGTTTTAGGAATATTATAAAACATTTATATATTAATCGATTTGCGAATGTATATCAATCATTGTTTTTGCGTTTATTATGGATGTAAATTATGATTATTACTGTTGTTTGGCGACCAAAAACAGGCTCTGTAACCGGTTCATGTTCGTAAATAGCCATTGATTCTGTATCTATTACAATTAGAACGTAGTGTATCGATTTGCGTCGCAGGGAATTTTCCAGACTTGTTTAGGATTCATGAAAATCTGTTTCAGACAAAGAGAGGGTTAATAACCTGGATTTAGAATTATCGGTTTATCATCTTGTTTGTGAGCAGTGTTATTGGTGAAAACATGTTTTGATGTTGGTATTGTAATTGAATTAGGAATCTATAATTTGATAATCTAAAAGATTGATGAATCACCAAACTTTATCAATTTGTTTTAAGTATTGATAAGAATAAATATTCAATTAATTAGTTTACAGTTTAGAGATGAAAATAGCATACACCTACATTGTATCTTTTGTTTCTTATTAAAGAAATGTTCTTAAAATATTATGCAATAGTTAACAAATTTAGAAAAAAAGAAGATCTACAAGTTTTTTAATTTATGTATTTTTAAACTAGTTCTCAATGATATGGCTTGTTAGCAAAAACATTATCTATAAAAATAAACTGGGTTTGGTAAAAAAACTGGAACTTATTTACTTTTTTTTCTTTGTTAATAGGATTAGATTAGGTACATTTCAACATCTTTGTCTGGCTTCAGATTATAGACCTACACTTACATATTACATCATTTACTAATTAAACTATTGTATTGGGTATCAAATGGTTATAAGATGTTTTTTTTTAATCATGCAAAAAGGCTAGTTTTGATTCGAATAGTAATAATTATTATGGGAATTATATGACAAAACTTCCTTCCAGAATATACTTTACTACTGATGGGATTGGCTTCTAGTCCAATTCCAATTGCAGCAAAATTACAGGTTTTCACACAAATTACTAAATTGACTACCATCAGACCTAACCCAATTTTTGGCCAATATTACTATACTAAGAGACTGGTATCTGATGGCTTAAGTATTCATATATGACATCCAAAATTGGGGACTCGGAAAGGTCTATAAAGCATTGAGACCCCAATGTGATAAGAATCCAGTTAGCCATCTATAGACTGACCGAGTTGGTGCAAGATAGCCTAGCAATATCATAAGATTTCTTTCAGTAAAGGTACCTATGTCATGTAAATTTGTTTTAGGTACTGTTGGGTCCCTTGCCTGCAGGTTTCCTCCGAGCTGATGGACCTGTTGACACTCTTGATGCAGACTATCAAGCCGCATACGCTCTGCAGCAACAGCTATGTGATGAACCAGTGAGTGTTTTTACTATTTAATATTTTATATTCAGAAACAATATTAATGCAGTCTATAATATAATTGATGTAACAACACAACATCTAACGTGTTTATGGACAGCAATTATCTTTTATTGGGTTTGCAAGAAGAAACTAAAGAAAAAGGTTTCTTAATACCTAATATATGTCCCATAACATAGTTACCAACACTGAACCAGTATCTGTGGTGTTGAAATCATCCACAGGCTATGGTAACCACTTGCTATCAGGCAGTCCGTAAGTTTGTTCATCACCTACTTTGTATAAAATACAAGACTAAAAACCCTAAATGGGTCCATAATGAGTTCAAGATAAGTAATATTTAATTCTGGTTTTAAATTGGAGCAACCTCTATATTATTATAGTCCTGAAAAAGAATGTTGCATATAAAAAGTAGGTTAACAAAATTATAAAAAAACAAATGTATAATACAGCCAGCATGTTATTGCTTTACTCAATATGAATTGCAAATTTTTGATGCAATAAACATTTTTGCGGTGTTGTGTAATAGTCTTATAATATGTATGAAAATTCTCGAGGTGCCTACTGGCCTCATAGCGGTATTAGCAGAAGTTTTATTAACACGCGATTTATTTGAACTGGAACTTTTCGCTATTACAAATTCTACTAGTACTATGATACATGTAACTAATAATACATAACACTAATAGCTTTTTTTTATACCACAAAGGTGGGAAACATGCATATAGCTTGTCTGATAGTTAGTGACCGCAGCCTATGGAAGATAGCGCTGTGTAAAAATGTCTAGATATATTTATTATTATTACCATCTTGGGTATTAGGTAATAATATAAAATAATATAAAAATTTTTATAGTGCAACCTCCTTACAGGCGGCAACATCTGGCGCCCCGCTGACGGCAAGGCTCAGCATCACGATAGCACAGGCTAAACTTTCTAAAAATTATGGTGAGTTTATTTATTATTAGCCTAATCTCTTCATCATGATCATGTCAACCGTTAGACGTCTGGACATAGGTCGCCCCCAAGGTTCGCCCCGACAAGCGGTCGTGCGCCAACCGCATCCAGCGGATTCCAGCTACCTTTACCAGGTCGTCGGTCTACCTTCCCGGGAGCCTACCTATGCTGCTCACGCGAAAAACTTTAACCATAATTTACATAATCTCTTATTACAATTAAATGTTCTGTTCTAATAACAATTGAACCTTTTTAATTTATCACAAGGACAGTTTTAATGATATATCAAAATGTATTATTTAATTACATGTCAGAAAATGGTTACTTGGCCCTCAAAATGTTACCTACTCTTATTATTTTATTGAAAATTATATTTTGAATCTGTTTTATAGAAATAAATTAGAAATCATTTAAACTATTGGTGGGGCAGTTTTGTAATAATAAACGTAACATTGGTTTTTATTAGTTCTATAACCGTTTTAATTAACTGACTGTAAACAAATAATTTAAAAAAAAGTGATAATATACTGCGCCCCTCTCTATTCCTGACAACGACATATCAATTAATATTATATTTTTTCGATCCTGATTTCATGTATGCATTACAAAATATTGAACAAAACAAAGGAATAAATTATAACCATCAAGTTTGGTGATAAAAACTATATTTATAGGTTACAATATTATTTATACAGGAAAATTATGTTATTAAATAATAGGAGAGGTAGGGCGGGATAGCGATATTCCTCGCTCGAATTAAGCTGCCCTACTAGGGAATTACCTTTGCCTTACGGAAGACCGCAGTGAAATGACAATAGTTGTATTTCTGCCAATCTCAAAGTTGTATTTCTGACAATAGTTGTAGGTCTCCAGAGCTCGTTCGGGTAGTGAATATTCTGACAGCATGGAAATTCCGTTAGCTGTCAGTTTAGTAACTCTCTTATTTTAAGGGAACGCAACGCGCGGGAGACGCCTTTGGTGTTGCAAACGTCTATAGGCTACGGTAACCGCTTAACATCAGGAGAGCCGTATACTTGTTTGCCACCCTTATGAAAAAAAATACCTTTACTTGTCTCTTTTAAATTAAAATTCTCATCTTTCCCGACAGGTCTGACTCGTATGGATCCTTACGTGCGCCTGCGCGTAGGCCACTGCATATATGAGACCCACACAGACCCTAGCGGCGGCAGGACACCCCGCTGGAATAAGGTCATTCATTGGTAAGTTACAGTTAAAATAGCAAAATAAAATACTCAAAACGAATAATGCTCTTGCTGTTCATCATCGTATCATCAGCAGCCTATATTCGTCCACTGCTGGACGTAGGCCTCCCCTAGTGAACGCCACAGGGCTCGATCTTCGGTTCCTTTCGTCAAAATGGCGAAGCCAAGTTTGTTTGGCGCTTTTTGGGCAGCGACAATAAAAAAAAATGCCTTCCCCTCACTATTGTTTTGTAAAAAGAAGAAGAAGTAGCGCATAAAACTCCCCAGCTACACATTTCCATCTTTTTTATTAAATAAATTCTTCTATATAATATTCAAATGATTCTTTTCAATATTAAGTACATATTCATCATCAGTACATATTCTGACTATGATAAAAAAATATCAAAGCTCTCAAAGCTAAAAAATATTCATAATAGCCGATTTGATTTCTAGACAAGTGCAAAAACCAGTTACGATTTTATTCGAGGTGGAGGATAGGAATAAATCAATATATGAACTTTATAAATACCTATTATGTATATGTATACACTTGCAATTTGTTTTTCTCGACAAACATAAAGACTTATGAATCTGGGGCTCTTATCTGGTGTTAATAATATTATGACGCTTTACTTACTGACCTTCACACGAAATAACCGTTCACAAGAGATTTTTAGCCGACTTCAAAGAAGGAGGAGGTTCTCATATTGACAGTATATCTGTTTAAAGTCTGTGCCGAGTTATGGTTTTGAGGGTGGTGTGAATGTGATGTGGCGGGGTCGTAACCTTTCTAATATTACGGCTCGGAACCGACTTCAAACAGAGTATTTTTTATAATTTTTTTTGTGTTTTTAGATAGAACGTTTTCGTTTATGTTTTTTTTTAAGTTTGTTTATTAGACATCGCTTACTTTAGGCAAGTTTCGACAAAAAATCCTCCTTACATTATTCACAAAGTTAAAAATAGAACTTGCATACTTATCTGGTCTAGTTGACATTGGCGCTTGTTTTATACAATTGTCAACTCTATCTTAATTGTATAGAGATGTTATTTATCTTCTCTTCTCTTTCTAGCATTATGCACATAAAGTTAAAAATAGAATACGGGTGATTAATCTATATGAAGAAAAACGTCCACTATCGAATAAAAGATTTACACGATTGTCATCTCTATCTACAATTACATCATCAAACCAATATTGTCCTACTGCTGGGCACTGGGCTGGGTCTCCTCTCATTTGAGAGGAATTAGGCTATAGTCCACCACGCTAGCCTGCTGATTTGAATAATATTATTTTTAAAATAATTAGGGTCCGTACCGTATGAATAAGTCAATTGAATAATAATAATAATAACCTACCAGCGCGAAGGTGAGGTGGGGCTAGTCTATTATAATTTTAATTTTCTATCTCCTACCCAAAGAAATTGGAACAAGTTCTCGACTTCTGTTCGCAGCTTGCTGCCACCAGGCGTGAACTCCTTCTACTTGGAGATCTTCGACGAATGCTCCTTCACGATGGACGAGCTCATCGCCTGGGCGCACATCTCGATACCACCAGCAGTTCTACAGGTACAGACTTACAGAGTACATATAACATCGGATCCAGCTTTCAAGTCAGGATGAAGGGGAGGGGAGAGGGGTAAAATCTTTAAACGCCATTGCAATAGTATAAGTACACCAAAAGTTAGAACTCTTTTCGCAGGCTCGTTTTTTAGGCTCTCCTAGACAGTCCGACATTTGGTGCTTACGTTATTCATATTTTTAGCATTTATTATTTAAATATAATATATCGTTTATTTGCATTCCACAATGTTAATAAAGATGGTAACAAACAATCTTATGCTAGCCAATTATGGACCCTGTAGGGCATAACAAATATTACACATTATATAGACATCTATCATACATCTATCATTACATATACATCTATCTTAATTTATATTTTATCTTTATCATTAAAATTCTATTAAAAATTTAAAACATTAAATTTTTTTTTTATCATAATATTGAAGAGATCAAAATTACAAACAGGTTAATATAAAAATCTTATGTACCTACTATAATTTTAATATTACAAAATATAAAGTAAACCTTTATAATTTAAAACTGATTTTATTTTCAAATGCATTTTTTTAGGGTGAAACATTCGACAACTGGTTCCCCCTGAACGGAAAACAAGGAGATGGGAAGGAAGGAGTTATCAATCTGGTGCTCAGCTATTCTGTAAGTTTATATCGTTTTTTTTTATCGTAATGAAATTTTTACCACGACCAAGACGGAAATGTTGTATTCTCCGCTACGTGACCTTGAGACGACATAGTTAATTAAAGCGTTGATTAACACATTTTTTTTAATATTTCCGGACATTATTACAGCGCCATCTAGTTCCGTGGTAAGCAACGAGGCTTGTGTTACGGATACTAGTTGTTTGATATAATTTTTATATACTTTTTATTGTAAATACATACATATTATACATAAATACATCCATGACTCGGATACAAATGTATATGTTCATTACACAAACATTTGACCCTACCGGGATTCGAATCCAGGACCCATAGCACAGCAGGCAGCGTTAACTACCACTGAGCTAAACGGGTCGTCGAACATTTCACGGCTAATATTTACTTTGTGATACTTGCATAATTGATAGCCTTTGTCCATCTGCCATCGACATAACATCAATAGCAGGCAAAAACTGGATACCATTCGCGCAAAACAGAGTAGTTTGGCAGAAAAGTAAAGAGGCCTATGCCCAGCACTGGGTTGATACAGGCTTCTTTTGTATTTGCACAACTAATCACATTGAAACATCCGTGACTCAGGTACAATTGTCTATGCTTATCAAACAAGAATTAGCTGCTACGTAGGTTGTATTAATACCGCTGCAATAACCGGCCCACATTATATAATATAATAATATTCTGCGACATTTGACACAGCACCATCTAGTCGAACCCACAACCTCGTGATCAGCAGTCCGGTACTCGAACCACTAGACTACAGAGGTCGTCAATTTATTATGTTTGTCACCCAGGTCGGTCCAGCGGCCGTGGCAACGTTCCCGCCGATGCTGGTGGTACCCAGTACGGGAATGGGGTACGCGGCGATGCCGATGTACCCCGCGCCGCAACCGCAACAACACATGCAACAGCCACAACAGCCGCAACCGCAACCGATCACCGCCGAACAGTTGCAACAGGTCAGTAAAAGAACCTTTTTTCATGGTGATAAGTGCAAACGAGCAGGCGGCTCACCTGATGGTAAGTGATGACCGCCGCCCATGGACATTTGCAACACCAGAAGGCTTGCATATGCGTTGCCAACAACTGCAGTAACCGTTTAGGTTTCTTAAAACAGGGAATTACTAATCTGACAACAACTGGATGCAAATGCTCATGCTGTCAGAATAGTCACTCCCCCAACGTGCTCTGGTGACCTTACTCACTCACAGAAATGCAATCCAGGAAAAACCAAACAGTGAAGGAAAACTTTGTGAGTACCTGAGAGAGTTTCTCGATGGCGTGTGAAATCTGCCTATCCCCACTAGTAGTGGACTATAGCGTGACCCCTCTCAAATGAGAACCCGTGCCCAGCGGTGGGACTATAAGTGGGTTGATGTTAGAGATGAGAGGAGATGTGGGAGATATTTTTTTTAAACATTGCCCCACACTAGGATTTTCTCCTGTGTCGTGGGTGCGTTTACAAACACAAACGCCCAGACCCGGAGCAATTACCTGTAGAACGTACAAATATTTGCTCCGTGCGGGGATCGAACCCGCAACCCGTGACGCACAAGCCGATCGCTCAGCCATTGTACCACCGAGTCCTCATGATTTTTTATGATTATTGTCTGTACACTGTTCCAATAACACATTCATCCTCCTCAGATCGAAGAGATGTTCCCAAGTATGGACAAGGAGGTGATCAAATCAGTCCTGGAAGCCAACGGCGGCAACAAAGACGCCACCATCAACTCATTGCTGCAGATGTCAGAATAAAATTAAAAACAAACAACACTATGTATCAGAATGTATCATGAAATCATGACATAATAACTTATAAGGTATGTTCACAATAGTTTGGTCCGTCAATAAATCGGGGACAGATTGAAATTAACCCTTAAAAGTATTTGGACAGAGTTGAAAATTAAATAAAATCAATTACACATGCAAAAGTCATCACTAAAACCCTACCAAATTATATTTTCTTTTGCCTAATAACTGTGTATGTTTTGTCCCGTTTTATTGATATGTAAATGACAGAGACAGATATAGAACATTTTAAGGTGGGATGAAAATTCTTTGCACTCAACAATGAGACTTGTAATAGTTTAATGGAAATGACAAAAATGGTGTTATGAATCTCATATTTTGTCACCAATCACATTCAAATTTACTTTTGACAGTCTTCATACGCGACTTTATACTACAATTCAATTCTTACACAAGCAGAATTATCTAAAGCAACTATTATATTATTGCCATAAAAAGAAATACTTGACAGTCATCGCCTTTTCTGTTCGTAAATGTCTACTAAAATGACTTGGAAGTACGCGCACTGCGCAAGTATATTCTGGTTGATCTTTATGTGGTTTAGATAGAGTTGAAAATAGAACGCGATAAATAATCGACCAGCCTTCCCTTTCCCTCTGTAGACTATTTTAAACTCTACCACAATTGTATAAGTATGATATTTATACAAACAGCTTTTCACACGCTGACAGTAATTGTGATTATAATATTGGGATATAATTACAGCCTGACACAGGGCGACTCAACTGCCATATTTTATAAACTCCGAACTGAAAATCAATGGACGTAAAAACATAAGTTGGGCAAAAAACTTAGGCCTCAAATAAATACAAATACATAATTATATCAAATGTATGGGAAAATTATATACAAATATATTATAACGCTGCCTTACTTGTAAATGTAAGCGCATTGAAGTATTCTTGTACATAATTATAGAACTTTTATTTATAATGTATATATTTTTGAATAAAAATCAAGTTTACGTATTTTATGGCCTATTTCACATTATTCGGCTAGTCGCTAACCCGAGATTAATTTAGAAAAAAAAAATTGAATAAAATTTGTATTTATTTTGACTTATTTACAGGGACCACGTATTTAGGCACTTATTAACATTATAACATATTGTAAGAGTGAGAGAGCGCTATCCCCTTTTATAACTTAATAAATGTGTTAACACTACGGGTCCTATAAAGCTTAAAATGTTTTGACAGCGATGTACCATCAATTCAAATTATTCTTTCCTGTTTATTATTTTGCTCAAAATTTCCCATTATTTTTCTTATAAGTTGCTGTATTGTTATTCCAATTAAGCATGCAGTGTCTAGATTAATTATTATTATTATTGTGATTTTAATGTTATATTAGAATTTTTATCGAAGTTATACTTTAAGCATAAGGGAACACTTGGCACAATAAAACCTAGAAAAAAACGCAAATACACCCAAAAATATTGTAGTTTAAAATTAAATTGTATAAAACCTTACTATTTTATAAAAAGTCTACTTAACATCTCATAATTATTTCAACATTTCATTCATCTTAAACGAGTCAAGTGTGAGTTTATTTTGATTTGAGACGATAACGCGTTCACAGTGTTCAGTCCTTCGATTTGTCGGAAAGGTTAGAGCTTTATGGCGGTTTACGGTTGTATAACGTCACAACACCCGTCAAATAGTCTCACGCTATTTGACGGGAACCCGACTCCCGAAAATGTCGCCCTAGAATGATTATTGTAATTCACAGCACGCTTCTATAATATAGCTAATTTGAACACTGCTATTCGGTATGGATAAATCGCAGGGCCGAACACTAAATAACGAACTGTAGAAAGAAACTCACATTTAGCTCTTGGTTTATTTATCATTATCAGTACACATTTATTTGATGAGCAAATATGAAGTATGAAAGTCCCCAAAAATATGATGTAATTATAAAAAATATCAGTCAAAATATATAGCCCTCTCTAATGTACCACGCGATAGCTTACTAAATTTTGTGCCAAATAATTTGCCATCAGCGCGACATCGCTTGAATATATGAATTATATCATTGTTGTATTTATTTTTAATTTTACAATGTATAAATAAATTATTAACTACTTATGTAATCGTTTTTATTTATAACGCCTTGGATGTGGTTTATTTCTGAATAGACATTAAATTGATACATACTAGGGACTAGAAGTTAGGACTGAAGTTAGGTTCTATGGGAACCAAAGTCGGAGTTTATAATTTGGGTTATATGAGTCGAAACCGGAGCCGGAGGCGATGAAGAGAGGTAGGTAACGGTAAGAAGCTTTTAAGGGCAGGTCTAATAAAATAATACAATACAAACATGAATTAGCGTGGAAAATAAAAACTAAAGAAGTAATTTTTTTTAATGAATTAAAGCTTCGCATTTTTGTCCTCATCTGATCTATTTCTCGACAGGTTAGAATTATTAGCAGTGCCGGATTAAGGTAACTATGGATGCCCTGAGTAATCTTCCAATTTTCCTTAATAAAAAAAAGCTCATCCCACTAACAAGACTACTTTAAAAGTGGGGTGATCATTTTTTTAGCCCCAGCACCCTTGATCGTCCGTATTCATTATATATCGGTCGTGTGCCCCCCTAGACGGGATGCCCTGAGCAATTGCTTAAATACCTTATAGGCTAATCCAGGACTTGTTATACACTTCCGATTTAAAAGTGTCTGAACCGAAGTCGAAAAGCAAGTATCAACTTTTCGGAATCAGAGTCGAAACTGCGATAAATCCCTAATCAATACTATCACGCCTATATCCCTATAAGTATGTATAAGTATGCGACAATGAAGTGAGCAATAAAACCAAAAATAATAAATCACAATCATTTATTACTTAAAAGTTTTTTATTCTTTTTGACCTTGTTATTCTTTGTACTTTCTCCACTTTTCTCTTGGATATTGTCAGCTTTCCGTTTGATCTTAGTAATCTTGCCAATAACATCTTTGAATCGATCATCTTTCTTCATCAGCGTTTTGTTGACTTTCTTCAGGGTGTTTTTGATGGATGCATCTATGTCTTGTGGGTCATTGTGGAGACGATCCTCTACAGCAGCGTCTTCCCCCTTGATTTGAGACTGGACTTCCTTGATTTTTGCTAGTTTGGCTTTTTTGGCAGCTTTCACTCTCTTACGGCGCATTTCTTCCAATCTATAGAGATATATATATAAAGAAGATTAATAATAGATTATATAAGCTGGTAGCCTACTGGTGTGACCAGTCGACTGAGATGTCAAAGGTCTCGAGTTCAAAACCAAGGCACGCACCAACGGCTTTTCGAAAGTCATGTGCGTATTTATCGCATCTCAAACGGAGAAGGAAAACATCGTGAGGAAATAATCGGATATGCATATCTTCAAGGGTAAAGTAGGTTCGCTTTAAATAATACACAATAATATCAAGTTAAGCTATATAGTACGATATCTAAAACTTCCTTACCCTTCCTCCATCATGTCAGGGTCTACTCCTGCCTGTATCCAGCGCTTGACGCGGTAGTTCCGTTTCCGCTGCTCAAACTCCTCGTTGTCCAACTGAGCTTCCTGCTCACGACGTGTCACGCTGACGGTCGTGAAAATTTTTACAGCTTCGTCATCTAAGAATAAAAATAAAAATTTGGTACCGGCACATTTTTCCAGTACATTTATGACCCCATATAATGGGAAGCGAGTCTACTGCCACTACTACTGATAAAAATCGAAAAGAAATTAAATAGAAAAATTTGTAGAAAAACAAATAATACTTTTCTCAGCCCGAGAATGTGCTTGGGACCAGATAAAACAGATCATAATAATGATAAAACTCACCATCAATTTTGTATTCAGTTAGTTTTGTATTGATAGCCTGTTCTATCTCACCGAGCCGAAATATATCGTAGGGTGTAATCAGAGATATCGCCATCCCGCTCCTGCCAGCTCGCGCTGTGCGACCGACCCTGTTGAATAATAACACATTTCATAATCAGCTTTAATTAAAAATGGCGAAGAACACTATTATTTTTTTGTAAATACATAAAATCATTCATAGAAAAATCCATGACTCAAGTCAAATGTCCATGCTCATCACACAAACATTTGCCCTAACTGGGATTCGAACCCAGGACCCTTACCACACTAGACGACATTTAATTTAGCTCTTAATATCGCTGCGCTAATCGGGTCGTCAAAAATAAATTATATCAAAACGTACATAACAGGAAGAGAAGAGATGAGAAGAGTCGAAGATCGAGCTCTGTGACGTTTACTAGAGAAGTCCTATATCCAGCAGTGGACGAATATAGGCTGATGATGATGATGTACATTTTGATATTATTTATTTTCTTCTTTCTCTTTTATTCTCGGTATTATTTAATGGAAACTAATGGATGATGAAAACTATGGATGGATAATGTTTTGGTGAAATTTCTCATACTAGTTTATGACCTGGATTAACATATAGGCTATTTTTTATCTATATACTATGCGGGCAAAGCCGCGGGAGGCAGCTAGTTAGCAATAAATAAGTAGTGGTCCATTACCAAACAACCTTCACACCGATTTTCGAGTCGTAAAATATTACTGTACCTGTGTATATACTCGTTGGGTTCCAACGGCAGTTTGTGATTCACCACCAAATCCACAGTAGGGATGTCCAAACCCCTCGCAGCCACGTTGGTAGCCACTAATGTACATTTGAGGTTACTTCTGAACTGCGTGAGCGCTGCCACTCGCTCTTTCTGACGCATAAAACCATGGAGACACACATTATCCATCGATATGGCATTCAACATCATTGACAGCACTTGACATTCCCTGTTGAAAAATATTTTAAAATGAATTTGCTATTTTGATATGTTCAGCTTCTTATATAGAGATGTAGACAGGAACAAAAAAATGTCGGACTTCAAAAGAGATCATGTTTTACTAAATTTATTCTTAGATAAATATATACGGAAATTATTACAAAACGCCATCTATTTGCTAGTTAAGGTGGAAGCTCCACGCTAGCTAGATTTGCGCCTGTAATAGGTATTTAGTTAAAGAATTATAATCATTAATATCATCAATACAACCCTCACAGTGCATACAATTGGATTGAATGACTTTTTCATGAAATAGACAATCAATACAGTTATATGCACTTTGAGGGCTGTTTTATTGATTTAAATGATTATAATTCTGTAACTAAATACCTATTACAGGCGCGAATCATATTTTGTTCAATGTAAAGCCTGACAATGACCGGCAAATTGCAAAAAAAGTAAGAAAATTTGAATTTCGCGGGCTAGCGTGGAGCTTCCACCTTAAGCAACAAGGTTTCTGTTACAGTTACTAAATGATTTATAATAATATACTACATAAGAGTGATGGTATTTCAGATATGTATAAAATTGAAATTTTTAATTTATTACAAATAGATCTTACTTCTTAGTATCAGTGAAGACGATGATGTGGCTGCTCGGCTTGGCCTCCCTGTACTTGCGTAGAGTCTGCACTAGGTACACATCGCGGGCGTATGCAGGACACACCACATACCTCTGGTCTAACGTGTTCACTGTCAGCTGTGTGTCGGTATCTGTCCATGTTAGAAGTTTCTGGAAAATTTTTGAAGGCGCGTTGAGGACTTTTTGAGTGAAGAAAAAGTATGAAACTCGCGTCATCGTCACCACACGCTTCCCATAACCTATATGTATACCGTATCTATATTATGTACATGGTATATATTTTCACTTCTATCAACAGTCCCCAAAGACTTATTTTACAGAGCATAGTCAAATTGCTTAGTCACTAAATAAACTAAATTTATTTTAACAATTCAAAACTGTTTCAAATTATTATCTCTGCTGACACAGCAGCATTATTTGAAGTTGAAGTACAAGTTTTTCTTTTATATGCATTGTATGTATGCATTTCCATTTTAATGTTACGAGAATTAAAAAATCTACTTCAACATCAATGTTTCGCCTAAATCATATAAACATTTTCTTTGAAGTTAAAGTTAAAGGCGTTGTTGGCTTCATTTAAATTTTGATTTAATCTCCAACTTCGATGTTGACTTTAAGTTCAACATTTACATTGACTTTTAGTCTAAGATACGGGCTACGGATTCAATACGTTCATAACATATGAAGTCAAAATCTATTTTTTAAATATAATTAAGAATAGGGAACTATTTTTGCTAAGGTGCCAATAAAAATTTCCCGTGAATATATTTTTAAAAATATTAATTGACTTCTGCCGGATCTCATACTATTTGACCAGTTGCCTTACTTACATCTTTGTTGAGTGAAAGCAGTTTGGATTCCCTAACATCATCGGTGATGGTTGCTGAGAAAAGCAGGTTTTGTCTCTGGGCTGGTAAAGCATTGAATATGGTCTCCAGGTCATCTTGGAATGACTCACTGAATAGTCTGAAAATTGAGCAGAAAATTATTTATTACATTTATTTTTATTAGAAAAAGCTTAATCTCAATAATGAGAGTCATGTCTTATAGTCAAGAATTAATAATGAATATTAATATGTAAAGATAAAGATATTTTATTAGTGAAAACAAGAGTGCACATTACAAATTATTGTTTGACATTTAACTTGCCTTATTATTTATTTATCATTATTAAGTCCTTTAAATATTAATTAAAAGTTACCTGTCAGCCTCATCCAAGACCAAATACTTTATTTTCTTCAAACTAAATGTGTCACATCCAGTAATATGGTCTGCAAGTCTTCCGGGCATGGCAACCACTATGTGAGGTCGCTTGGCAAGCTTCAGGGACTCTTCCAACTGATCTGACCCTCCTGTTACTATACTCACCCTGAGCTTCAATGGTTGACCAAGAATGCTAAATTGGTCGGCTATCTAAAAGAATTATGAATATAATAATGATGAATGTTAGGCACAGAGCTACTATTGAATAAGTATTGCATATTGCAGAATAATTATATTAGAAGCTCAATTTTTTTTTCACATTAAATCCACATTTCATTTTCATAGTGCATAAGTTTTGTGATATGATGATGATGATGAAGCAGTATCAGCCAGTAATTGGATTGAGTAGATTAGGGAGAGATGCTGCACTTAAAATAGTGATAGCAAATTACCCACATATTACCCAGATGTGGGGATGTTGGGATTGGTTGCCAACCCCAACATAAATATCAGGCAAAAGCCTGTATAGATGATATAGGTTTTATAAAAATTACTTCGTCCTGAGTCCTAAGTCCGCTACCAAGACTTAGTGAAATATGCAGCAAGGAAAAAATAAAACATATGCAAAAATACTTCATATTTACCTGGTAAGCCAACTCGTGTGTTGGAGTGAGTACTAATGCAAATATTCCATATGGGTCCTCTGCTAAATGCTGCAGAATGGGCAGCGCAAACGCAAATGTCTTGCCAGAACCAGTTTTAGCTGCTCCAATGCAGTCATCACCAGCTAGTATTCGGGATATACAGCCTTTTTGAATTGGTGTTGGACTTCTAACACCTGTAAGTATATTTGAACAATTTTATGAAGTATTTAATAACCTATATTATATCTATATCTACACAGATACAAAGATAATTTATAAATCTTTGAGTGTGGTACAACAGACAGTATAAAGGTAGTATATTATTCTTAACTGGTTGATTGGGCTGCTTATTGATGCAAATAGTTGGACCTAAACCTAAATGGTACAATAATAGTGTTTTGATTATAGCTCAAGAAACAGAATCTTACCAAGACTAAATAATTGTTTTATTAGCCAGGTCTTGACACCAAGTTCAGCAAATTCTTTTCCATCATTTTCATTCATTTTTGTGCACCTTGTCTTGAGTTATAAGAATTCAGTTTATAAATTAATCGTAATATAAATAACAAATATCCACATTGCACTCACTCAAATGACATGAGGTAATTCAATGACATTAACAATACAAAACAACTTCATGCTACAAGCCATGTGATTTTGACGTTGACATCTATGCACTCGTTCTAAACGTAGGTCTAGGTTTACTTAATGTTTAACTGTGGCAATAAGTGAGATGATGGTCTTGGTTCAGTTTTCGTCTGTAACTAAGATTTTGAATAATTTCGTAAAAAACGTGAAACTCTTATCTCAGCGGATACATTCAGACCCCTTTAGTTCAGTCCGGCTCGCCACACTGGCTGAGCCAGTTGTTCAGAATAAGGAATTTAATGTTGTTCAAGTTGTTTCGTCGTAATTGATAGATCAGATGCTGACGTTAATGTCAATGTGATGATACAAACGTCAAGTCGGCAAATGAAGAAACACGCACTGAATGCGTGTTTGTTGCCCACTGGGACTTGGGAGTTAATGTTAGTTTGTGCAGTTGTAGTGTAAAGTGATACTTCTTTTCATAGTTAACAGTTTGTCTTCTACAAAATTCCATCTAGTTCAAGTTATTTGGATTTTATTTCATCCTATTTCACGAGAAAACCGGTAGGTTGAGTTTTGTTTACCGTTTTATTTAATCACTAATGTCTAAAGTACAGTACAGTAAGTGCAATTTCCAGTAATGCCGGCCAACGGCATGGAAATTGCAGTTAATTGGTCTCTCACATCTAAATATGAAATCCAAATATTAGTTTCTGTATATAAATATGATAAAATTTATTAAATCTACAACGACGGGTAGGCAAACCCGCTCGATTTTCATTTATTACTAGTTAAAAAATATTCAGTTATAAATGCTGATTGTGTATAAACGATAAAGCTTTAAGTTACATATACTGAATTAATACTAGTTGTAAGAAACGTAACTAATAATAAACTGTTTATTAGTAACCGAAATAATATTACATTTAAAATGAGCTATGGTTTAGATAGTGTGTAGTTATAATAATGCTCATTGATTTTCATGGCAAAGCATGGTGGCCTTGGCTCTATAAATAATGTAATGTAGTATAATGGGTTGTTGCATATTTGGCATCAATTTACATCTACTATGTTGCAGTTGTTATTGACTGCTTAAGAAAATAGAAATAAAAAAATATATTTAGCTTTTCTCTTGTGTATAAAAAATATAATAGAAAATATAATAATAAAATATCATCATCATAAAAATACCATCAAATAATCATTTTTTTTAATAACTGTGTATGCAACAGTATGTATGTACACAGTTTTCACAGTATTAAAAAATATATTCTGAAAAATTTTACTCAAGAATGTAGTCTAATATTACAGACCAACAGGGTTTTAATGAAGAAGATTAATGAAAATCTGTTACATATCATCTTAACTCTTTATTAATATACTTTTTTCCATATCATACAATTTCTTTGATAACATATACATATACATATATTAATGATTGAAATATTATTTACTTATCTCTAAATACAACAGAAGTAGAAATGATGATATAACTGTCTATCATATAAACAATCTGGCAACAAACCTTCTAAATACACAAAAACAATGGCTAATATTTATTTGGACTTTGAAGACTAGAAACAACAATAGTTCTAACATTGATTTTTGAAATTGACACCCTGATTGTGGACTTATCAATATATCCTACTAATATCACATGTAATTAAGACTAGAAACTATTTTATAGTTATTACAAAAAGGAGAGAAATATATTTCCTGTCCACATGTTTATATTTTCAGTCTGTGACATGACATTGACCTTCCACTGCATTATCCTTAATTGTTCCAGTATGAGAGAGATGGTGTTATGTTCATGTGTTATGATGAATAATACCATCTCATTTTCACATCAGAACAATGGAAACTTTCCTCATTCATCTAAATGATGTTCACTGATGGACATAAGTTACATTGCAACTTTAATCCTACCAAATACAGCTTTTTGAAAAATCTTTTTCAGAAAAAAAAATCATAACTTACAAATTAAAGATATAATGATTCCACGTTTGTATGACTTACACTTTTATGCACTTTAAAGACATCAATTTAATTAATTATACTAACTTATTCATCTATGCAACATTTACCTGCTGTCCGAGAATTAAATAACCAATAACCTAATGATTAATTAACATTATAAACAAAAGTATAGGTACTATATACATACTATACTAGTGATAAGCTTGCGCCATGGATCAAAGTTCAGCATGCCATGTTTAACTTATTGTTTGTTACTATAAAAGCATTAGGAAATACAATACTTATAAATGTTCACCTACTTTCATTAAATGACAATGCAAGTTGGGTATTTCATTTGGTAATTAGAATTTAAGTATGATCACTCAAGTCATCATATCAACCGTTAGACGTCCACTGCTGGACAGAGGTCTCCCCCAAGGATCACCACGACGATCAGTCTTGCGCCACCTTAACTAGGTCGTCGGTCCACCTTGCCGGGGACCTAACCACGCTGCGTCTTCCAGTACGTGGTCGTCATTATCTAGGGGTTGCGATCACTCAAGTATCTAGTATTAAATATATACCAACAAGCCTGTAGTGCCCGAAGAGCATTTTACTAAGCCGCCAGAAGGCGATGGTCACTTAACCTTCAGCAGAATGTTGGTTTATTTATACAGTTTTCCCTGCCCGGAACCTCCAATATTCGTGGAAGTCCACCCTTCTCTATGAATATCAAAGAAAGCTTGTGTCACCAATTAAAGCACTAATATGATAAGAGATTTGGGTAGCAGATCTTCTGACAATGCAGATATTTCTGCTTTTCTGACTCTGCAATGCTTGTTCTAGATATTCATTGACTCTGTAGTCACCGCTGCCATAAAGAACTTTTTTCTGCAAACCTGTACCATAAAAATGTTATTTTTTTGAATGCATTAACCTAACACTCATGCTTTCACAGGCCCTGCAGATATAAATAACTGGTGCCACAGTAGTCTCGCCGAGGATCTCGCGACCATGAACTCAAATAGCTGAGATAAACGATACATTATGTTGGGAGTGTTACACTGGCATTCATGGCAGAGCATGAGCGCGATTAGTTTTATAGTATAGACTTAGATTAATACACTTGGATGTACCCACGTGTGTTTTTAATATAATTGACTTTCATCGGTTTATTTAAAAAAAAAACTAGCGACTTGTCTTCGCACGGGTGCAATGTACTCGTTTGCCCTACACTAGGATTTTCTCATGTGTCGTGACTCGTGACCTGTTTTTTATTACAAACACAAAATTACCGAAAAAATTACCGGCGACCTGAAAAGGTCGGTGAAATGCGGATGATAATGAATATCACGAATCTAAACTCTCGTATTTCGATATTACGTAGGTCGTACCTACGTCAAGTCAAAAAAATAATACGACCAGGAGTCGACCAGGTATTTTTTTTTCAACCAAAATCTTATTATACTTATAATAAATTAATAGCACCATATCATCATAATAAATAGGTTTCAAACATGTTGCACAGTTAATTAACGTATTCGTGATTGATATACATATTATATACCTATTTTTGGCTAATGGAGACCAAGAAACTGAAACTGGCCCTCTTAAAATAAGGTTGAGTTTCGCAAATAGTCTTTTTCTATACCTATATGGTATATATATAGGTATGTATATACATATATTGAAACAGCTAAACTGAAAAACAATTTAAAGAAACTTGCAAATGTTATCAAACTGGTTTGATATCAAGACAAAATCACCTCGTAAATATGGTTCGACACGTGTATTGGTATGTTAAAAGGTGCTTGTATTTCAGTATTTGCGAAATGATCTGAAAAGCATTGTCTTAAGAACTATTCAAAGAAATGCCTACTTCGCACATCTTGGAAATGTGTAGCTGGCTGTTGATACAGGATGATGATGATGAGAGATTCTTGCTGTAGAGAGTTTAAAAGCCAAGAAATCAGTTAAAACGGCAGAAAGTTTTCTATTTCCAGTTCACAGATTGGGAGAAACGTATTTGTTTTCATTATGGAATGCAATACAATAAAGTTTTGTGAAATAAATCTTCATGAAATACACAGACACAGACACAGAAACTTTCAAACGTTTCCTCAGGATCTTGAAATAGAAATCTCGAAGTAAAGTTAAAATAAAACAGTAAATAGTTCACTGCGAGACAAAATCCACGTGGGTGATTTGTTGACTAGTTTTTATGAAACCTTTCCTACACTCATGTTCAGAAAACGGAGACGATACTTCCGCATTTATTAAATCACTAGCTGCCTCCCGCGGCTTTTCCCGCATGGTATATGTATAGACAAAAAGTAGCCTATGTGTTAATTCAGGTAATAAACTATATGTATGCTAAATTTCATTCTTATCTGTTTAGCGGTTTGTGCGTGAAAGAGTAACAAACATCCATCCACACTAAAAACTTTTGCGTATATTATTTACTAGCTGCATCCCGCGGCTTTGCCCGCATAGTACATAGATAAAAAGTAGCCTATGTACTAATCCAGGTAATAAACTATATGTGTGCTAAATTTCACCCAAATTTGTTAAGCAGTTTTTGCGTGAAAGAGTAACAAACATCCATCCATACTAAAAACTTTCGCTTTAATAATATTAATTAGTAGGACTACTGCATGCTTATGAATACTTGTTATGAGGTATTTTACAATAGACTTAATTGTCAAGGAATATAAATCAATTTACCATTGCTGCAACTGCTGTAATCTAAATAAGTTACATTTTGAAAAGATGAAAAGTGGGTAGGTAGTGTTTTTTTATGCGAAAACGGATTCATTAAAAACTGACAAACGTCTTGCTCGCTCGCTCTTCAACACGCTAAAATTGCATCCTAATGCCGTGAATGAATGTGCCAACATTACAATGTAACAAAATAGCAGTTCATATACAACATAAATACACCATTTAAGACTTACCTAGTATTATTTCGAATTAGTCCAAGACTGCTAAACATATCTCGCGTGTAAGGAATTATTGGTTTCATCCGGGTATCAAATGTGCCGTTATACTGACATTTTTGTCGTTCAGTTTATTCTCAAAGCATTTGTTGCTATAAGTTCCGCCAGCAATAGACGAATAGAGCTTGTGATTATGATCATCATCCTTCTAATGAATTCAGTCATTAATAAAAAAATATTGACGGATTTTCACTTTTCAAGCCCTTTCCCAATAATGACGAGGCCGAATTTCAACCAGATGTAGCTGAATATGAGTGTTACACGATCTTATTGCCCTTATTAACTGATTCTCATGGCTATCCGTTTGACAACCGAGCCTACGGCTTGTCGTATTTTCCAAAACACACGAGGGTCACGATGTGCCAAGAATGGTCACCCATCCATAGATGGATGTTAGCAGGTTCGTAACATTCAGCCAGGTTATTTTAACCTCGAGTCCTCAAAAAATGTATAGATCGTTAGGGTAAGCCACAAGGTAACAGAAGTTTAGATTTGCGTATATATGTACCTTTCTTAATGTATATTTTTCTATAATAATATACACAGAAGAATTTTCATATTCACTTGTTGTTGTTTCAGATTTAATCTTAGAAAATGAGTGCTTTGAAGAATGCAGTAACGTTAGTCGTAAACCACAGCAAAGGCGGATTGCGCGGTAATGGAAAATTTGTGAGTATAATTTTCTAGACACAAAACACACATTCATTTAAACCACTGAACTACGCAATAATATGCCCCCTGTTACGAATACCACAGCTTACATTTTCACACCGATATATAAACTAAACTAAACCGTAATATACATTTTCAGCAGGAAAGGTCCAATAATACATCCTTGGGGCATCCTTTCCAGACGAAACGTTTCTTTTGTTTAGGTGCCTTTCAGCGTAAGTTAATAAATAGACATAGTAATCTCTCTAATTTTGCCTTTTTTTAAGAGTTCTCAGCTCAGAATAACTGCATTACTAGGTTACCCGTCGCATAAAATCTGCCGGGGTGAACGACTGCCGGTGCCCGATATTTTTTTTCGATTTGTAATTAGTCTCTTGACGCTACTAAAAACCACGTCGCTACCGGCCATCCTAACCTGTCGGTTCCCTAAGCTTATTTGATACCGCAGATAGGAACTACGATAACAAATAAGGCACAAACATGCCTCATAGCGTCATGCAGCATGAATAGATAAGTTCCGTGTTGACTATGCACTTGGCAACGAACGCTTGTTACGTCAGTGCCACGTGACCGTGCGATGCTCGACATGGCGTGCTACTGCGTTTTACGTTGTTTATCGAATATGGGTCAGTAGAATTGTAGTACATAGAAACATGCAATGCACTATGATAAGATTTCGAATCAATGTACGTGATGAACACCGTCCGAAATAAAGGGGAAGTGTAATAAAATGTATGTGTCTAATCTCGTCGACGTCTGTAAAGAGTACCAGGACGGCAGAAACAAAGGAACCTCACACTGTGAGAGCATAAGTATGTATGTATCTTTTATTTGTGTGTTAATTTACGCAAACTACACCCAAGATTTATTATAGTTTAAACTTTTTAAGTCGGAAAATCTTTGGAGAAAATTTTAGAGACAAAAATTCAGCTTATCGGGTCTTGAACCCAGGTGAATGCTGGCTGGCTTACTCGATAAATTAGAATATACTTTCCGCCTACCTACCCCAGCAAAACATCATCGTAATACCATGTTAAACTATAATCAACCTTAACCTCTAACAACACGATTCCAAATTACCCACCACTTACGTAAACGTCTTTGATAAGACCGATAATCCTGTTGTAAATTGGCGTGAAATAAGGACGTATTACATGGTATAAACAATCGCTAGTTGTTCAGTCATGTGGCTGCGTGGAAACTGCCAATATTATGGAGCTATCATCATTTGTATCGAGTAGGCCAATCAGCCAGCAAGCGCTATTCAAATAAATTATTTACATTGTTGCGTCCATATCATTGTTCTGGTACTGATTGAAAACCATTAGCAATTTATAGGTCCAATTACATAACAGTTTGTAGAATATTGTTTAGCCTTTAGCGTTTTTCGTAGTCAATTTAAGTCTACTATTTGAAAAGCAGTTATTATCAACCCATTTACTGTGTCCTCTTATTTGAGAGGAATTAAGCTACAGTCCAAACAGCTACTAGAGGCACGCAGGTTTCCTCACAACTTCCTTCATCCTGTGAGCATATACTAATTCGTAGACTCCTTTTCATTCTGAGAGGAGTCTCGTGACTAACAGTGGGATAATAAATGGATAGAAGATGAGGCATATCCTCCATTTCTTTATTGGTTGAAGATACCTTCCACTTCACCAAGTAAATTAGGTTGGGTGACATCTAGGCACATTTATTTATCTGTGCTATAAGTATTTATACACTGTGGTGTTGAGCTCAACATGCAATGAATAGATGATTCGCAGTCATTGTCGATCTCGTCCATTCATTACTTAATGAATGATATATGAATGCTAGCGATAAGGCACGTGCGTGGCATACACGTTATTTTTCTTAATAATTAAACTCCGCGATAAATGGTGAAAGGAAGCTAAGGCATTAAAGCAATTAAGATAGAGTAGAATTTTGCATGCATCGATGGAATGATAACTGCTTCTCTAAAAGGTTTTTCGATCAATTAAAAAGGGTTTTCGACACTCAATTGTGAGCTTTATAACTACTGCAAGTGAGAGTCCTCGTGATATTGTATCGGTGGAATTGTGGAGCCTATTGCAAAGAATTTATCCGCTCTTAGGAGAATGGGGAAGATTTATATTTAGCTATTGCTATGTGTCTATTTTCCGTGCGAATCCGGGACGGGTTACTAGTCGCCATATATAGGTATATGTGTTAGTATCTTTTTGTTACTGGTCGGCTTATCTCCATTATCCTACGTTTTGGAATCAGCCAACTAGCTTAATTGAAATAAAACATTCAAATTTGAATGTATTTCCTAAAATAAATTAATGTCAACAGCTTTACATCGTAAGGACTTAAACTCGTTATCAGCGTAAATAAAACATACAGTTGGATCCAGTTCAAACCGGTATCGGTTCTAAATTTGATTAGGACAATCTATTTTAGAACTGGCTAGACTGATATTGATATATTATCATCGTATGTTTGGATTAGATTATGACTGTGTGGATGTATACGATAAGATATCAAATTAGGCACATGGATTGTTTATTTATTATATCTGAATTGTGTTATATTGGTGACAACAGTGTTTAGCGATGTACAGAACATTCATTTTTAGTAAGAAAATGGTAGAAAGTTCTTGAAACTAACTAGTTAGACGATTATAATGCGTATCTAAATTTATCGCTTTCTAAATATGAAATATAAACTAAACACGTTTTCTTTATTCAAAACCATGTTTTTGAAATAGTATAAATCATAATAATATAACGTAAAATGTAGCTGGTTGCAAGTTATATTAAATATTGAGTACCTACATGTAAATGTAACTACTTATTATACATATTAAAGCGAATATTAGACTTTAAAATAAAACAACAGCATCAATAGGACAGACTTGACGGATGACCATAAATACTGTAAAGGACTGTTTATTGAGAAGTAGGGGATAGTGAGATTCCTCGCTCAAATAGAGCTGCCCAACTGGGGAAGTATCTCCTCCTTACAGAAGACCTAGAGGGGAGTGACTATTCTGACAGCATCGGAATTCCGTTTGCTGTCAGTTTCGTAACTACCCTATTTAAAGAAACCTAAGTTCCTACTGGGTCGGCAGCGCGCTAGCTAAACCTCCAATATTGCAAACGTAACGGGCAGTAACCTTGTTTGCCTCTCTTGTGGTATAAAAAATACAGTCGAATTGATAACCTCCTTCTTTTTGAAGTTGGTTAAAAAAGGAGCTGAGAAATCATTCCTTGAAACCGTATCATCATCAATCCATTAATGTCCCACTGCTGGGCACGGGTCTCCTCTCAATTGAGAGGGATTAGGCTGTAGTCCACCACGCTAGCCTACTGCGGGTTGAAACCGTATCCCTATAGAATTTTAGTATTAAATATTATTTTCTGCACCTCTATAAGACTGATCATTTCGTTACGGTAATGTCAGATCTCCAACGCCAACTCATTATCTATCTCATTTCCCCTAACCCATAAATGTAGAAGTGAAAGACAGATGACATGTTTGGCACTCATTACAGCAGTTAGATTATTCGTACGACTTAACTCAGCAGGTTAGTTGTCAATTTATATTTCTGTAACTGCAGACTCAGATTTATGATCATGGTTACAAAACTCAACGCTTTTGGGACTGAAGCCACTAAATGAACCTATGAACTACACTTCTCATGGTACAAGTCATATTAATTCATTTAGATTAGACAAACTTTTCTCATTAGGAGCCGAAAAGGAGTTTCTTGCCGGTTCTTCTCCATAAGACCTACTTTTTGGAACCGTGCAACTAGTATTGACATTTCGAAAGAACCTGTAATATTGGTCTACTTGAAATAAAAATATTTGAATTTGAATTGAATTTGAAAAGTTATGTTGCTCTCTCCAAAGGTAGTTCAATAGATTCGCGGTCGGTTCAGTTCTTAGTGAATCAGACCATCAACCTTTGAAATATAACTACTTTTTACGGAGTTTGTCACAGTATATTACATTTTTTTTTAAGTTGCCCGCAGAAGGAATGTCTATTGTGACGTGGGTGCGTTTACAAACACAATTATACACTATGTACAAACACTCAGAGCCAGAACAACTACCTGTAGGCCATACATATATCGGGGACCGCACCCGCGACATGCAGCACGGAAGCTGTGTGCTCATTCACTGCACCAATCGTGCCGTGAATTTAATCTCCCTACACTTAGGATACTTTACAGAATCCATGGTCACATGCAGAATGAGGTATCTATTATCTTGGTGTTATTTCATTGCTTTAAACTTTACGTAGTTAAAACACAAAAAAGCTTCTTAGCCATACAAGCTAATAATAGGTTGTATATATTTACGATTGAACAACATTGTACAAGATGTTTTTTTACTTGACTACGCAAACCAATGTCAGTTTAGACACGTGTCTGTGTGTTTTTTTGTCCTGCCACCCGAGGTAATTGGTGATTTTTATCTGTATCTTGAGCTATGTTCATTTTAGCTTCGTTTTCAATAAGTAATACTTTTATTCTGGGTAGTGGGTACCTTTTTAGGAGATAAATTTACATCTAAAGTGGGCAAACTTATAGGTAGGTGTGTAGTGAGTGAGCAGTGATAGCTTAGTAGTGTGGTCAGAGATGTATGAAGGTCTCGGGTTCAAGACCAAGGCATGCATCACTGGCTTTTCGAATTTAGGTGCGTATTTATCACACGCTCAAACGGCGAAGGAAAGTACCGTGAGATGCAAGAACTAGCTCCCAGGTCATATTAGGTACCATATTAAGTTTTGCTCCAAGTTTCGATTTGCTACTAGTTATAGGTTAATGAAGATAAGAAGACGCAGCGTGGGCAGGCCCCCTGCAAGGTGGATTGACGACTTGGCAAAGGTGGCTGGTATCCACTGGATGCGGGCGGCATATGACCGGTCGTCGTGGCGATCCTTGGGGGAGACCTATGTCCAGCAGTGGACGTCTAACGGTTGATATGATGATGATGATGATAGGTTATTGATTCGCACTCCTATTACATGAGACCTATAAAAATACTGAAAAACTTTGCTGCTCATCTATCTCATCGCCGAACCTGGCGTGATGGCGCAATAACTCGAAACGATCGAGTCCAAGTTCAATGCCAGTTGTGTCAATGCCTCGGCAGGTGCGGAACGCGATAAAAACTAAGGCTACAAGTACATAATAGGCTATTAATATTATAAATCATCTAATTTGATGTAATTTTCATTTAATTTGCGAGTCGGCGAGAAACTATTGATATCGTCTTTGTTGACTACCTGTTTAGCTAAGCGGTAGTTAACACTGCCTGCTATGGGTCCCGGGTTCGAATCCTGGCAGAGACAAATGTTTGTGTGATGAGCATCAACATTTGTATCCGAGTCATGGATGTATCTACTATCTATGTATAATATGTATGAATTTACAAAAAATAAGTATATGTAGTATATATATATGTAGTATATCAACCATATAGTATCCGTAACACAAGCCTCGTTGCTTAGCTCGGAACTAGATGGCGCTGTGTCATAATGTCCAGAAATCATTATTTTTATTTATTTACTTATGGAGTTTCTTGCCTTCTCGATTGGCATGCAATTACACTGAACCTAATTACATAAGTATAATGGTATTTAGGTCATGGTACAAGTTTAACTGCCTCATTGGTCCGGTGGGCTGTAAGTGGGACTAAGCTTGAGGTTGTGGGTCCGTTTCCCAGGTCCAGCAAAGTGTTACATTTTTTTATGAAATTCTCAGTTGCAGCTCGGGTTTTGGATTCGATTGATGGCAATAGGCCTTCTATTATAAGGGACCATAAACATACCGCCGCCCTTATCCTCACCGCCACACACACACACACCTCTGCCTAACCCTTCTAGGACATCAGGCGTGGTGATACGGTACAGGCTACGATCTACCATCCAGCAGTCAAAATCAAATCAAATCAATCAAATCAAAATTGTTTATTTGTAAACATAGGTACATGTCCTTATATAGTCCATCTTTGTTTTGCATTGAAGCGTACAAATTATTTATATTCAAAGTTGTCAAATTGTCGTAAATATCGCACAAATAAATGACATACTTTTAAATTCTATCTGAATAATATAATAATAACTATACATAATTAAATTAGAAAAAAAAAATTAAAAAGTAAAAATTGGCCAATAAATAAATCGGGTGTATAGGTCATCTTTCATTCAAATAATCATTAATAATAGCATTTCAAAATTAAGAGTTCTTTTAATTTTCTTTTGAATTGAGTACGTCTATCGTCTATTTTGAGTACGTCTAGTTATCAGAGAAATCCAATATCGTTACGCTAATGCGATTATGTTGATAAAAACGAACACTTAGCTTTAATAACGAATACCACGTGATGCGAATTATCAGCATAAATTTTACGTAACACATCAATAAGGACTTGTGATTACGTAAATTGAACCTTGAGTACCTACATATAAGAATTATTGTAAGTAAAAGTATGAAATCAATATGCAAATAGTTAAGCAATAAATCTTAAGGTGTTGTGTGGTATCAGAAGCCAGTGCCGAATTTATATTTTTTATGAGTGTAGGCCACTTGATATCCGCCGCCCCATGCACTAAACACTAAAGTTAAATCCCTCTGAAATCTGCCGCCCCTAGGACGCTGCCACCCCTAGGCCGCGGCCTATACGGCCTATTGACAAATCCAGGACTGTCAGAAGCTGTAATAGCTTAGTGGTGTGACCAGTGGACTCTCAAAGGTGTAGAGTTAAATCCCCAGTGACAAATTTACATGCGTATTTGACGACCTGATTTGTCCAGCGGCAGCGGTAGCGCTGCTTTCTCTGCTATGTGTTCTGGGTCCGAATCCCGGTAGGGACAAATGTTTGTGTGATGTGATGATCATCAATATTTGTATCCGAGTCATGGATGTATATATGTATAATATGTATGTATTTACAAAAAAAAATCTACGTATTTGTATTAATTATCTAGTATCCGTAACACAAGCGTCGTTGCTTAGAACGGAACTAGATGTCGCTGTGTCATAATGTCCGGGTGAAGTAAAACATCGTGAGGAAACCTGCAAATCTATAAGAATTTCTCGATGGCGTGTGAAGTCTGCCTGCGCATGACGAAGGATCGGTCGTCGTGGAAATCCTTTGGAGAAGCTTATGATCAACAGTAGACGTAATTTCGCTGAAATTATGAGGTTGTGTGAAGTATGCCAACCCGCACTAAGCCCGCAAGGCTATGAGAAGAGACCCGTGGTTAACGGTGGTTGATATTATTGATGAACATCAAAACTTGAAGAAAATCGTTAAATTGATATGAATATTACTATATATAACCTATACTTATGTTTTTTTTCGGCCGCTTTCTAAGTGAATACTGTAAATAAATATTTATATGTCCTATCTAAAGAGCATTGCCATTGTAATTTGAACATAACTTATTTTATATTGCCCTCAGGCGTCGTTCCGACCTCTGCTGTCATGCGCGCCAGTCGCGATGGTGGGTTTCGACCGCGGTGCGCACACGCAGGACATTACCAAGAACATACAGTACATCAGCAACGACAAGGTCAAGCTCACTGCAGATCCGAACACAATGAAGTAAGTCATTTACCGGTACAACTGTTCTTATCGGCCATATACTTAATCAGTCTTTATCAGAAATCCTACTAATATTATAAATGAGTAAGTTTGTATGGGTCTTTGTTACTCTTTCACGCAAAAACCGCTTAACAGATTTGCATGAAATTTAACATACATACAGTTAATTACTTGGATTAACACATAGGCTACTTTTATCTATATACCATGCGGGCAAAACCGCGAGAGGCAACTAGTGGGTTTATAAAATAGCATTACCAACTGATTCTTATCAAACACATTTATTATTATTTCAGCAATATCAATACGATATTATATCAATAGTCAGTTTTTTTATATTTAAATTGTGTGTTTTAAAGTCCATTATTATTTCATTTATTGATCCATGTATCCATAGCACGTATCTTGAGTTTTTTTTTCTTATGAGCTAACATTCAGGAGTTACCAAGTAATACTTGTGTGTGACTAGTGGACTGAGAAATCAACGGCCTAAGGTACGACCCCAAGGCGTGCACCACTGTTTTTTCGATGTTATGTGCGTATTTATCCCATGCTCGAACGGTGAAAGAAATCGTGAGGGTACCTAACTACCTACCTATCTATCTGAGAGATTTTCTCGATGGCGTGTAAAACCTACCAACACGCACTATATTAGCGCGGTTCCTATAGCCTAATTTTTCTCAAATGAGAGTCAGAGACCTGTGTCCAATAGAGGCACATTAAATGGGTTGATAATTAAGCTAAAAGATAAAACACCATTATTTAATCGATACTAAAAAAACTGTCAGATTATTTATTAGCTTTCCTAGTGTCCGGTGTTCCTCCAAATGGAATTTTATGTATTCTATTCTAAGATCGCAATGTATTTAGCTCGCTATTCTGTATGTCAAACGTTACGCAATTCTATTGGTGTAGGTACGACACCAATTTGCGAGCCAATCAGGGAAGTGGGTCGATTTGACGCTACTTGTAGACCTTGATCTGGTGATCTGTTACTATATTATCATCACATTCATTTATCTAAATATACCTATATAGTCAATCGGGTGATTCGAAAGAGAGATCATCAGGTTTTACATTGTTTTCATCTTTATCGTAGTTACCGCTCGATCTAATATAAATTAATAGTTAGAAGTTTTGTAAGATCGTTACAAAAAGATCTATGATTTGAAAGATGAGACTATAACCTAACCGCTCTTAAAAGAAAGAAGACGTGCCCAGCAGTGGGACAATAATGGGTTGATGATGACATATTAATTTAATATTACTGTTAGGTTAAACAAGCCTGTCGACAAGCCCATTTGCGTGATGATCAACTGGCTGCTAGCAAGACAGAAGCATGTCATGAAGTACGCGACACTTTACTTAGAGCAAGGCTTCGACGTGGTCTCCGTATCCTGCACACCATGGCAGCTGATGTGGCCACTGAAAGGATCTCAGGTTAGTTACACTGTTTTGGAGTTATTGATATAAGATTGATAATCGGAAACTCGTTACGTTATTCCCAGAGCAAGGCTTCTGTTTCAACAAGCAAGCAACTTCATGTTTTCCATCGTTGGACCATCATTTTAGACTCTAGTATTATTGAAATAGAGTAACTTATATGCATTGAATATGTGAGGTGAGGAAGTCCAAGCGTGGTGGGGGAAAAAAGCTTCGCGTGTTCTCCTTATTATACACGATATTTATTTCTGTAAATATATCCTTCCAAGACACTTTTACAAGCCATATTTAAGAGATTTTTAGCATCTAGATGGCGTTGACGGTTCTTAACTGAAAACATTTGAAAATAAATGCCTTTAAGGTCGAGATATTTTGGTTTACAATATGTGAGTCCAACAATTAAGGTCAACGTCTGAAATGCGCTTTTGAAAAAAGCGTGCAGCTTCGAATTGACCTGTCCCTGCCGACGCAGACATACGTCAGCATCGTGTAGCTTTACCATTATTTAGGGGGCTAAACGACCCAATGTATTGTCGGTGTCTATCCTGAGTAAAATAATTCTGTGAAAAAAAACACGGGAAGCACCAGGTTTCAAATAAAAAAGTAATCATCAAAATCGGTTCACCCAGTCAAAAGTTATGAGGTAACAAACATAAAAAAAATACAGTCGAATTGAGGACCTCCTCTTTTTTTGAAGTCGGTTATCGAGAGCTGTTGTTGACACTGAAATTTTAATTTGAGCCTATTCTGTCAATTATTCAATAAATCCTTAAAATTATTGAACTAATTGTATAAAGAATGCGTTCTATTGCAGTTGATCGCTGAAGACCTAATAAAGTTGATGTCGGTGAACGAAAACGAACATCCATTGGTGGTGCATGGCTTTTCCGTCGGCGGGTACATATGGGGCGAAGTCTGCGTGCACGTCATGAAGAATAAGGAACTGTGAGTGGAAATATTATGAGCAAAAGTGGTTTGTAGGATGCAGGGATCGTAATTTCGTTTCAATCGGACACGTCGGGCTTCATTGTCTCGGCTCTCCATTTTCTAGATGGTAGCGATTTGATATTTGATGACTTACAAGTGTTGCAGTAACAGGGACATAGTGTCTAGGACTTGTCTAAAAAAATGCCTAAGAAGATGATGTGAGAAGATGTGAGTTATATGTGCGAATAACGAAATGAATACTAATAGTCGAAACATGAGCTAACATGATTTGTTTGTTTCTCTGAAGAAATGTAATGTTGATAGACGAGAGATCCTCTATCAACGAGGAGTGTCCAGCCAAGTGTTGTGTTTATTACAGGGATCTATGGCGGGTAGTCCAATCATTGGATAAGAAGAAATTATTTAATAGATCTTTAATAGACCATTAAACTACGTTGCTCTATCTGTATAGATACCAGCCCGTGATGGACAGAGTGGTGGCCCAGGTGTGGGACTCGGCAGCTGACATCAGTGAGATCACCATCGGGGTGCCGGCAGCCGTGTTCCCCAAGAACCAGATCATGCAGAAGACGCTCCGAGCTTATATGGAGTGAGTGTTTTTATATTACTCTTGCGTTTTAATCTTGAAGGTGTTTTTGTTGATTTTGTCTATTTCCTCGACCGTTACTGTCGAAGTGGCAGATACAAATTTGTTTATTTGCTAGCAATTTATTCGGTGGCGTATGAAGTTTAAATTTAAGAAACTTTATACTCAAATAGAAATTCATTTACTTACATAATATAAGCAAATATTTACCGATCAGCTGTAGTAGTCGGAGAATAACATACCATCACGCCTGTCGTCCCCGAAAGGTTAGGCAGAGGTTTACTAATTTACACTCAGGGCGAGCATATGGCCATTAACCAGACATGAATCCAAACTCCGAGCTGCTACAGAGAATTTCATAGAAAAACCCAATAACACTGCTCGACCCGGGAATCGAACCCAGGACCTCTTGCTCGGCAGTCGCACTGTACGACCACTAGACCAGCGAGGCAAAATATAACTAGCTAAGAAATAATAATGCTAATATTGTGCCATAGCTGGGCACGGGTCTATAGCCCAATCTCTAATGCGCAACCACGCTAGAGCGTGTTGGCAGACTTCACATGCCATCAAGAAAATCATTCAATGCTTATTGTGTGATGTTCTCCTTCTTCTTTCCTTCACCGTAATAAATACGCACATATCCTCGGAAAAGTTTTTATTATGAACTGCCTTTGGTTCGATCGCGAGACTCGACTTACTCGTGTAAGTCGAGTGTCCCGATCGAACCAAAGGCAGTAGTGCCACTACACTACTGCCTTTGGTTCGATCGGGAGACTCACACACACGATTATTATAGCATTAAAAAAAGGTATTAATAAATACTATCAAATATAAATGCATTGTATTGTACAGTTTATATTGTCTAGCTTTATTAAAAATTCAAATTATTTTTATTATCTTTATAAACTAAAGGATCTTTCATAGTCAGAGGCACAGATAGGTAAAGTACATACAATTGTTTCATTTAATAAAATGTTCAGCATGATAAGAGTGCATAACGAACATTTCAAGTATCTGATAACTACTTCATTTAAATTTAAATGAAGTAGGTACTTACAGGTTATTCACACGTGGTGTAACTCAGTGTTAATATTGTTGTTTATAGGTCAAACAATAATGCTATAGGTATTCATTTAAATTCACTAATTACTACATATTAATTAGAATATAAATAAATATGACTATAGTATGTTTCATATTAAGCTTAATCTCTCGCAAAAGAGAGACATATCAACGCAGGGTCTAAACTTTAAGAGAGAGCAACTGGAAATTTTGCACAGGTGCTCCTTTTATAATTTAGGGGAGCACTAAGAAAGGATTTTTGAAAAATGAAACAGGTGCGCAAATTAGTACCAAACTTTTAGAACAATTTTTTTTTTTGTTAAATTGCACGCGGACGCAATCGAAGCTAGTAACAATATAAAAGATTAATTAACAATAGTTTTACACATTGAACTATTATATTATTCGCCTATCTAACTATTATATATCGCTTTACTCTTCTGACACTAGCCTAGGTATTCTGACGTAATCATATATTTACTTAAACACAATGTAGAATTTTATGGATAAGAAATGATCTAGTTTCCTACCAACGAGATACAGATACAATGTAACATTATAGTTACAATTATTAACTTAGAATTAAACTAGTTGTGATAATTTTCAATGTCGTTCATTAATAAATATTGATTAAAGGATAAATACACATACTTTATTATTTAATATTATAAATGAAAAAGTATGTCGGTCTATGACCTCTTTACGCTTAAACTCCTGAACCGATTTAGATTAAATTTGGTATAGAGATAGTTTGAGTCCTGGGAAAGGATTTAAGATACATAGTAGGTAATAGGTTCTTAAGGTAGTAGGATAGTTTTATCCCGGAAAGCATACCTTAAGGAGGCGAAAAGGAAAGTTGAAATTTCTATATGGAGTCAATAATTGCTTAAAAAATACTATAAAACTTATATAATTTATATTTTCTTAAGAAATTAATGAGTAAACAAATTCAAAATAAAAAAAATGATCTAACAAAATTACTAAACGAAAACAAAACGTAAACGCAGTCGCGTTATAAGCTAGTTAATTCATTAAATCACTGAGTCGTTCCAAAAATACATTTGATTAAAGGTTTTCGACCGTCAACAGCGGGCACTTTGGACTATACGTGTTTTTTTTGTATCCAACTAACTTTTGCCCGTGACTTCGTCTGCATGTAATGAGTCATTTTCTCCAGTCTTTTTAATCAATGTGCTTATTTATTTCTACTCTTTTTTTTAATGTGGATAAATCCTTTACGGACCGTCCCATCGCCTGGGGAGGCGAAGGGGTGTGTCGGACTCCGCTTAAGCGTTTACTGACTAAAAAACCGCACCCGTCAACGCCATCAACCCTAGTGCCGAGGTCATGGCATTCGTAAAAGCATGCACCACAACCCTTCAGCGGGCTTCGGTCCAGCTCTTATCGCTGGACCCCTGCGATAAGAGCTAGGAGCTAGGAGCGTTGCATCGCTAGTCTTGCATCCTCCGCGCAGGCGCACGTGTGACGAACACGCGCCTACTTGGGGCCATTATCAGTTCGGGCGGCGGACTCCCCTAGTCGGGCCTACTCGCTGGCCACAGCTTATGAATTTATTTCTACCCTACGTTCTCCCCAAAACAAACTCAATAAATAGTTCTCCTCCCTTTTCGTCCTTTTATAAGAGCTGCTGAAATCAGCTATCGTATGTCCTTCCTCGGGACTCAAACTATCTCTATACCAAATTTCATCTAAATCGGTTAACCGGTTATAGCGTGAAGAGGTATTAGACAGACAGACGAACAAAAAGACCCACTTTCGCATTTATAATGTTAGTATGAATGTTTATCAGCAGTTGGTACAATGTCAATGGTACAGTATCCACGCAAAATCCGATAATACAGAAGCTGTAGGATTTGTTTGATCGCGCTTATCTCAGGAAAAACCAGACAATTATAAATATCGTTTTTTTTTTCATTTCATAGACCAATTTTTAAGGAAGGGGAAAAATGTGAACCTTAAAATGAGTGATAAAGTGGTTTTCACAGGGTCTTTGGTGTTGAAAATCTACATAGGCTACGGTAACAAAACGGTAAAAATAACGTTACAAAACACAATATTTATTTGTAACGTTATTTTTTATAAATTTCTTTTATGTATTATGTTGCTTAGATAATTGCGAATGTTGTGCATATTCGTAATTGGAGTAGCACGTGCAGTTAGTTTTTAAGTGATAAATGTATGTGAATGTTTGTGTTTACTCTGTAAATATGCCTTAATATTTTTTATTGTTTTTTAAACATTGCCTTACATAATTTTCACCTGTGTCGTAAGTGCGTTTACAAACACAAATTTTCACATACACAAACGCCCAGACCCAAAACAACTACCTGTAGAACGTACAAATATTTGCTCCGTGCGGGGATCAAACCCGCAACCCGTGACGCACACTGATCGCTCAGCCACTGCGCCACCGAGTCGTCAAAATAAGTAATTGTTTACCATCAGGCGTTTGCTACCATCTTGATATTAACATGAATGTATGGATGATTGAATGATTGTTAATTTCTGTAAATATATCTTTTTAAAGACACTTTTACAAGTCATGTAATTTTTTTTTTAGTATCTAGTTGACATCGGCATTTCCTAACTGACGACCTCTGAGAAGAAATGCCGAAACAAACTCAGAGAATCATGGTCTCTTTTAAAGTCCAAACATTTTGGTTACAATATGTGGACCTGACTATGTAGGTTATTATATTAAAGATATTCCTCATCTCCTCGTTCCAGGTACCACATGAAGACGTTCCACGAGGCGGCCACGTCGCACTACATCAGGTCCTCGCAGCTGTTCCACACGAACATGTGCCGCGCGCCGGCGCTGTTCCTGCTGTCGCGCAGTGACCCCGTCGGCGCCGAGCGCAGCAACCGCAGCGTGCACGACAGCTGGGTCAAGATGGGGATGAAGGTATGATGACTGTTTATACTTGTAGGTGACTGCCTCGTTGGTCTTCGGCTCGATTCTCATGTCGAGCAGTTTTACTGGGCTCTTCTATTAAAATTCGCAGTAGCAGCTCGGAGTTTTGATCCGTACCTGGTTGATGGGAACTGACTCGCTGACTTTTTTTCTAAACTAGAGTCTTACATACTTCGTATAACATCTGCGAGTGGAAGTCCCTTCAAAATCTGTTCAGCCGTTTCTGAGATGAACTTCAGCAAAAAAACTCACGCAAAAAGTTTAAAATTGTTTTTGGTATAATCTAGATGCTTTTAGAAGCACTAAGTATGAATGGTGAGGTTACCCTACCCTGCTACCCTATTTTATAATAATAATAGTAATGAATATAGATATACTGACTTAATCTCTGTATGTCGTTTCCAGTGCACCTGGAAGTGCTGGGATCGCTCGCCGCACGTGCAGCACTACACGAAGCACCCGAAGGAGTACGTGGCAGCGCTGTACGAACACCTGGACGCGCACGGCCTGGTGTCCCAACCCGACAAGATGAGGATGAGGTGCTAAGGATCCTGAGCCGTTTGAGTAGTTCTATGTTAGTCGATAACTGTGATGTGAGAAGATACATAAAAGTTTAGTAGGCAGAAAGCCGTCAAATATTCAATTGCTTATACATATAAAATAGCAATTGTTGAATATAAGGAACAGGAAACTAATTTAAGTACTAATATCGTAACAGTGAATGTTTAGTTTGTGTCGTAAAACATTGCACAGATAACTGTCAGATTTGGCATAAAGTAGAGTTGTCTTCTGTGCCTTTTTCTCAACCATGTTTAGTTCGTTATCCTGTCCTGAGGAATAGGTTAAGCATCAGACTTCCGATGACTGCGCTATACTGATATCCAAAGGGGTTTCATGTTTCTGACTACCATTAACGAATGCCCTAAGTATTTTATCGAATCCAGTACATTTTTTAGGTGCTAAGGGGGCAAACGAGCAGGCGGCTCACCTGATGGTAAGTGATGACCGCCGCCCATGGACATTTGCAACACCAGAGGCTTGCAAAAGCGTTGCGAAACCCCTTAGAAACCCTTCAGGTTTCTTAAATAGGGAGTTACTGAATTGACAGCAAACGGGATTCCCATGCTGTCAGAATAATCACTCCCCCAATGAGCTCTGGTTACCTTACTCACTCGCAGTAAAACTATTGTTGATTCACTGCGGTCTTCTGTAAGGTGGAAGTACTGCTCCAGTCGGGCAGCTCAATTTGAGCGAGAAATCTCGCTATGCCCTACCTCCTACTCCCATTTACACGACAACGAATAAAACTTTAATAAAAAAACCTTTCATTCGCCATTAATGAGGAAGATGCAGCACTACATTTTAGAGTTCCTAAACAAAGCGTATATTTGGATATTTATTTTATAATTTCTTCTCATATCATATGAACCTTCTCACATCACTAAGTTTTCGTTACTAACATGTCCTTAGTAACATTTAGGCGATTTTAATATACAACATCAGATTATTTTAAATGTTCCGTAGGTAAAATTCTAGGCCCATTAGATCCGGCCTAGAATAAACGGAGATAGGCAATATTTGGGAATAATATAGAAAGTAAATTTATATGTAGACCAGAACTGAGGGATCTTTTGATTCTAAAAAATGGATATTACTTAGTTTTGTAATTAATGGTTTTATGTGTCGCGTGACGTCATAAAACGAACAAGGATATTAAGATCCTCTGTGCAATGGCGAAGCAAATCCTAATGAGCAAGGCGCCTACTACTGCATATAAATAAAAATAAAATATACACACGAATGTCTTCAGCTTTTGTTTTTAAAAGCTGAGACAATTTACTTCTTACTGAAACAATCCATTATCTATATTTAAGAAATAACATGACACAGCTAAAAAATAAAAGAACAAAAATAATAATATGAAATACGTGTCCAGTCAATTTGATGATGTTATTAGGTTTTCTGCTGGTTCTTTCTGCATACTTTCTCCCAAATTAATAGACTGATTAATTATTGCTTTCGTGTTATTTTTTAAATATACGTCTTCATAATATATTTAAATCAAAATTATGTGTATAAAATTTTGAAGTATATTTAAAGTCTCAAATAAACTCAAATTTATACTATACAGTAAAATGGCAACATTGATTTGTAGACTATTTAATTTTCAGAAATTTAAATACAGACTTTTTGGATTGTTTTACCTTCATACACTTATTCGAGGGTATTGTATAAAAACTTATTGGTGTATTTAAAAGGATAAAAATAACATTACGCTCAATGAACATATTTTTGGAATACATTTTTACTAAAATTTATGAAACTGATAATTAAATAAATAATAAATTAAGCTAATTTATTATAAATTTTTCTATAAAATTCTCAGCAGCAGCTTGTAGCTTTGATATATTGCATGACATTTTAAAAAAATATTGATGAATTGTTAATATATATCAGAACACTTCTGCCTATTACTACGCGGATATAGGCGTGATGGTATGGTATAAAAGCAATAATATTTATTTATCGTTTCAAACAACTTGAATACACCAAAATTCTTGTCAATTAAATAACGTTTTCATTGAATAACATTGTGAATTAGGTCGTAAAGTATTAAGCTATGAATTTATCATGTCTAGTTTATAAGTTTTTTTTATAATTATAGTTTTAGTTTAAGAGAATATGCATTGTAGTTAAAGAAATAGAAAAATACACTTTTTACATAAAAATATTTGTTTGATTTTTGTATTAATTCCTTCATATAATGTGAATGTGAGTATTTGGTCGACTTAGTCAAAAACTTGTAAAGCGGTGATATTAATATGTATTCCTTTAAATTTATTTTTTATACAGTATGTCCCTCTACGGTTTTCCTATATTGTGGATGCATTTAAAACGCAAATTGTCACATATACAAACACTTAACAACGGAACTAAGTCATACCATGTTAAGATTTGCTCAGTACGAAAATCGAACATGCGACACATTGCTATCAGGCCTCACAGTATTCTCAGTCATCAGTCCAAGACAATTAACAGTTCAGTGTTAAATTAAGCAAATGTTTTCGTTGTTTTTCGATTATAAAATACTTTACAAGACATCCTTTCTTAAACTTATCTTCTAATATCTACATATAAAATACTATACAGATACTATAGGTAAGTATAAACATACGAATACGTTATATAATTCGTGTACTTAAAATACAGTAACACATTAATAAGTAAGATGATAAAGACATTTGGCTGACACTAAAGGTTAATGCATACTAGCGCAGAGTCGAAGCGTCAATCATAAAATATATTGATTATAACTGCTGGTATCCTTTATTAAACACTAGCGTTTGATCTTAATTTCGTCTGCGTAGAATGAGTAATCTTTTTCATCAAATTGCTCACTTATCTACCTACCCCCTTTTCGCCCTTTAAAGGGGTGAGTTCCGGGACAGAAACTTCTTATTCTTGACAGAAATCTTATGTCCTTCCCAAATCTTAAATTATCTCCATACCAAATCGGTCCAGCAGTTAAAGCGTAAAGAGGTAACATACAGACAGACACACTTTAGTATGGATATGAATATAAATAATGGATATCAATCACTAGTCTAAATGTAAAAGCGTGTGAATGCGCGTGAATTCACGCGAATACGCGCCTATTTGTGCAAATTCGTTTTCATTGTGAAATTTACGTTTCGACTCTGCGCTAGTATGAATTGACCCTAACGAACATTATTGGATTTTATGTAAGAAACCGATGAAGTACGCATACTAGTCCCGTCTCCCTTTATCCACATGAAAACGACAAAGAAAGAAATACTTAATAATATAAAAGGCGTTATTTAGTAAGACGTTTAAAAAAAGGCTCCAAAATATTCACATTATTATCTTAATGACTTTGTATAAAGAAGGTGGGATATGTCTGAGTAATTACAATTTAGAATAGTTAAGTAGTCGAGTGTAACGCATTATGAGACCAGACAGTGGATAAATACGACGTTTAATTTACATCACCTGGAAGATAAGGCAAAACAGTTCAGCGTAGGCTGAACTGTTTTGCCTTATCTTCCAAGCTGTAGAGCTTAAAGGTAATTAAACTGCGTTTATTTGCTGTTTATTTTCTATTCATCATCATCACAACACAAAACTTGACTTCAGATAATCCTTCTGTCTTAATAGTTATTTATCACCGTGATTTCTTTCACTTTTGCGATTGCTATTATTTATTAATATTATTATACAAAATAAATAGCCATTATTAACGAAAGCTTAATCTGCACAAAATGTTGTTGGATCTGATTTCAATATCAACATACACATTACAATGAATATGTATTCAAATTACACTTACCTACGTGTACCAAGAGTATATTGATTTTAATGTAAATTTTGTGTGTGAAGTGTTTTTGTAACTCTTTTTTCGTAGTATGTACTTTCCCAAACGGTAATAGCAAGGAGTTAGTCTTTTTGATACGATTATAAAAAGTAAATGTATTAGTAACATGCTTCAGTGGAGCGCGACGAAAATTAATTTTCTTATTACCACAGCTATTTAACCTGGGTTTAACTAGAGACTGTATTTCTTTAAATTAAGACAGGTTCATATTTACTTAAAAAAAATTAATTAAAACTATGTATTCAATTAGCATGTAGACTGTTCAAAAAAAATATTAACAAAAACGTACCTAGTGTTTTTTTGGGGAGGAGAGCCCCGTTTGGAAATCCACTATTTCTGATTTAAATAAGATAATAATAATAAAGATTGCACACATCAAGGGGTGGGTATGGGTAAGCTCACCTGGCTCGATTTGCTACTGATATAAGTTTTACTAACATATTTTTTGTAATTTTTACTCCTAAGGCACGTACAAGTAAACTCATTATTATTTAAATAAACACTGTTTACCACAGCTGTCTGCTTATTGTATGGACTTTTCTGATGCATGTGTCGGGGGTGTTTTAATAACAAATTCTCTCGTATACAAATTAGACCTATATCAACCACATTTAGCCATAGGAATATTTGTTTTATGCGAGGATCGATCCTGCAACCCTTGACACAGAAACCGAACGTTCAACCAATGCTCTAATCGTGTCATTACACACTACACCACCGTTTCTACCCACCTAATAACCCTAATATATGTCACCTTTTAAACGTCATCTATAGGTACTAAATATAGATAATAAATTCCTCCGGAAATTACTCATCCAGGTCCTTAATACCCTACAGTGGTCAAAGTGCAAGCAATTTGGTATTTTCGGCTTCCTTATTATGTACCCTTGAACTCACTCCGGTACTGCTACAACCCAGTATTCAGAGACTACAAATAAAAATAATCAGTATTGATGCGACGTGCGGTCGCGACGCACGCCGCTCGCGAGGGGTCTGTGACACACTTTCAGATCAACGTACAACATTTATTTTTGAGTGTACACACAAGTTTATTTGTGTTTTAAAGTGATATTGAATGTGATTGTGTTTTGTGTCACTTAAAAATAAAGGTAGGTGCAATTGCTTATCTATTATTAGCGGTTATAACTACTTTACTGCAATGTGTTGTTTGTTATTCGGCGTAGGTACGCTTTGGTAGGCCAAAGTTTAGACTAATCAACGATGCACGGCTGCATTAGGAAGTGTCAATGACTCCTAATGACTAGATGTTTACACGGCATCAATAATATTCTAACTTTACTTATAGAGTTTTTTTAAAATTATCGAATGCCTATTTTACTGACAACTAACAATTCTAACTTTACAGGTTTATGTACTAATACTTATACAAATATAATACGTACGTATTAATACATATACACGTAAATATTCCGGAATAAATTCTACACGCCCGTATCAAAATTCTTGGCCTAATTTAGAAAATCTTAACTCACATATGGAAAGGTACGGTTACAGCTAATTCGATTAATTGTTTTATAAAATGTATTATTGAATTACACCCACTATTCTTATAAAATAAGACACAAATAACGATACAACCTACATTTATTAACATCATACACCAGAGCACAGAATAACACGCACTATTATCATTTATTATCAACAAGTAACAACAACAGATTACGGTTGCAGACTTACAGTCGGCTTCGGGCCAGTTCGGGCCGTGCTATGAATGAAAGCCGGCAAATGAATGCCAAGATGGCAAAAGCACATATTATGTAAATATATACAGAAAACCAGAAATAATAAGATAGAGAAATATTAATATTTAATTGTCCAAACTCTCAATATTATTACTGAACGTGGCTGTAAGATAAGAGCACAGTTATTTTCAACAATAAGGTGCTTACCTATAAATTTTATATATTCAAGAAATTATTTAATTTTGCTCAATTATTCCACCTATCCCCTTTATTTTCATTTAAGTGTGTAACGTGCACTTCTGAATGAACTCAATAACTACTTACCTAGGTACGATAAATAAAATTATTGCCTTCACTGAAACTCATCCGTAAACGTAATACCACAGCAAAGTGGTCAATAAAAGTTGTCCGTATTTCATAATATAAGTAATAAATCAAATTGCATATACATTTACCAGTACGACAATGTCGTCTAAGGGGCATGGCAGAGGTATACCTACTTATGTCCCCGCTAATCAGGCCTAGGACGCCTGTATTGTGCAATTCCGAGTTGCTTTTTTTATGCAACTTTTGTGCATGACAAAAAACGATCAAGCTATCTCCCGTTTCTCAACAGAGACAATATTAGATATACTTACCACTAATATAATACATATATATATACCGGGTGACTTTTTTTACCGTCTTGATAAAAATAGGGGGTGATGGGTAAATGGAGTAGAAGCCTATGGCATAGTTATTTTACATTTTTTTTTGTTTTACACTCATCATTTAAAATTTGTCTACTAATATACACAAGTAATTTACAACCAATTTTTCATATTAAAACATAAACGTTTAATTTTCAGAGAAATTTTAAAAAAATAATTCAAATAATTCAAATTCGTAAACATAGTCACCCTAATAAACAGGCGGCATATCATGAATGATATCGTTTCAAATAGGTAAAACTAGATCTTCAAACAAACGCACACGTGTAGCCGCCAGCGATTTTCCGATGCTGACACAGGATCCCCGCTCCCGCCATCCCGCGCTGGACCCCCACTGCCCTACAGTCCTATTCTAATTATTTTAAATAATTTTTAGTCACATACGATTAGGCACTCAGTTACGTCGCGTGATGTATTCGCAATGTTTACGTTACCGCGCATGTCTCCGTCGGTCGCTCACTGTGATAAAAGTGATTAACGTAAACAATAAACATGTACGAATATAACAATGTAGAGTACTTATTTAGTAATGGTGCAGTGTTATATCATGTCCCTTGAAAGTTTAAATGGTGTACGGCGAATGTATACAGGACCAAGCCATCTGCAATCTCTTCTTCGACATTCGGACTGTCGATTCAAACGAATCCACAAAAAACTCGTCCCTCCCATCCATAACATTCCATCATCGATATAATGTTAGAAGACGTTCCTTTGAATTATTTGCGGAGAGTGTACCTACTTCCAGAGAGAGAGAAACTGTGGACACTGCGATTACTGCGATATCGCTCAAAGGTACTTTTTTTTAATATTTGTAATTAAAATCACTGTAATTTGTAATAAGTTGATTTTAATATTTTAAATACGCCGAGTATGTAGTAATTTCTAGTTTACGCATACTCGTACCCAATTAATACTTTATTTTTTCAAAGAAATAATGACAAATGAGAAAGTTTAACATGTAACACACAACTATACCATGCTAAAAGATCATAGAGAGCTTTTTAAAATATGAAGGGAAGATTGATATCTCTACAAAACAATTCGGAGTTTATAAAATCGCAACGGAAAAATGCCTAGGTATTCAGATATGTAGTTACGCTATTTCGCTCGCACTTTTCATTCATTGGAAATCACGGTACACGCAGTGTAGGCATCTATTTTACTATTACGCACGCGCCGTGTAGGATGTTCTCTTTTTCTGGATTTTCTTGGATTTTCAGAACTCCCATAATCAAAATGCTATAACAGAAATAGTCTCGTCCGCAGATTCCGTTCTATACATATAACCTACCCTATAATTATCGAGACGGTAAAAAAAGTCACCCGGTATATATAGTTTCTGTTGTCTTAAATACAAGTTAATTGACCCCATTTTCTACAATTGGTAAGTTTGTACAATTATACCTGTGTAGTTAGCTAATTATATGCTCGTCGATGCATTGTTTACGACGCAACATTTTTATTTAACGATAATAGGTCCTGTTTAAATTCCACTTTATCACCCAGACGAGTGTCTAGCAGAATAATACATCTCGTAACTTTTATATGTCGTCATACAGTCATCGTGTATGGGTTTGATATCTTAATATAAAACGTTTAAAGAATTATATTCAATTATTCTGTTCAATGAAAGACGACTTTTTAACGACTTGATTTTTAATTAAGTTCGGAAATATAAACTCAACCTGCCTAGCCCTAATGCCATCAACCAGGCATGAATCCAAACTCCGAGGTGCTACTGAGAATTTCATAGAAAACCTCTATATCACTTTGCTCGACCTGGGAATCGAACCCAGGACCTCTTACTCGGTAGTCGCACTGTACGACCACTCGACCAACGAGGCAGTTTAGAGATTACAGGCGATCTCTAAAAACATACATCTATGCCTAATCCTTTGGGGATATAATATGCTATGAACATAAAGGCAAGACTTATTCGGTTTTTCTCAACCGTCACAATATATGGTTCACATCGCTAGAACATTTATATTCTGGTTTTCTCAATGCATTCTGTAAGAAAATATCACAATTGAATTTAGAAATTATTAACAGAACGGGGAACTTGACTTCCTCGATTGAAGAATGGTCCCTTGTAATGAAAGTGCATTTCAAATTCAAGGATTTTGTTGTAGTATATTTATACATTCACAGATCGCTGGTCAATATGGAAGCAAGCCGGTTGCGAACCGTGGTTTCTGTAGCCATTGGCCACGGGAAAGGATTAATTTGTTGTAAAAATGTAAGTTACGTTGAATATAACTAATAATAGTATAGCCTAGTGGCTTGACTAAAAGTCGGAGGCTGTGTCAAGTTGGAACCCACGGCTTATCGGAAGTTATGTGCGTATATAATCATCAACCCATTAACGTCCCACTGCTGGGCACGGGTCTCCTCTCATTTGAGAGGGATTAGGCTATAGTCCACCACGCTAGCCTACTGCGGGTTGGCAGACTTCACATGCCATCGAGAAAAATCTCTCAAGCATGCAGGTTTCCTCACGATGTTTTCCTTCACCGTTAGAGCTTGTGATAAATAAATACGCACATAACTTCCGAAAACTCAGTGGTGCGTGCCTTGGGTTCGAACTCAAGACCTTTGACATCTCAGTCCACTGGTCACACCACTAGGCTACCACAGCTTTTTTAGTGCTGATTGGTAAAGATTAACCCAAAAGCTATATCATTAGGAGGGTTATGAGCGAAGTATGAGGGATTAGTGGGTATTTTGGGGTCTATCTAGTAAAGATAGTCGACGTTCAAAAAGAGCCAATTAAATTTGGCCTACTTTGAATAATAATATTTTGACTTTGACTTCGCCCCTATCGATGGTTTTAGTTTGGCGGTTTCCTGCATAATTAAAGCGCCTTCTAAACACAATTGTTTTACAGGCTACGTCCCGTCCGCTACTATCATGCATTCCCGTGGCGACTATGTCGTTAGATCGCGGCGCGCATATGCAGACAATCCATCAAAATATGCTTTACATAAGCAATGATAAAGTTAAACTCAAGGCAGACCCTGGCACTATGAAGTAAGTATATCCTACTAATATTATAAACGCAAAAGTTTGTAAGTATGAATGGTTGGATGGTTGTTTTGTTTGGGTATCTACTCTTTCACGCAAAAACCGCTTAACAGATTTGAATGACTTAACAGATAGGCAAAGCCGCGGGAGGCAGCTAGTGTACTAACTCCCACAATAATGTGCGTACAGTGCCGTCTTAGGACATGCCTATGGGGCCTATGGCTACGCAGTCTTTAGGGCTTGGGGTCTCCTAATATTTTATACATACATACATACATACACTCATGCCTTTTTCCCATGGGGGTAGGCAATATTTTATACCTAAGTATTTAAATAACAAAATGGAGCCTAGGTGGGTACATACGTCCACAACTTTACGTTATGGTGACGAAATTATTTTGCCACATAATTTATGCTAAATTATCCTATAACTTCTCACATACCTACCTAATACCTTCAAATGTTATTGAAGGTAATGATGTGTTTTATGTAGGTACCTGCTCGTGTTGTCATTATTCCGTTGATAGAAATAAGTATTATTTTTTGTTGGTGATCAAATTAAAGTCACGACGCGCGACGATTATTCCGAAGCATCTGTTACTTACATTAATGATAAACATAATAAATCCTAAATAGTTTTAGTAACATTCTGTTTTTACCAACTAGGTCAGGTGTAACTAATTAACTAATATGAGGAATATATTTGCAAGTTTTGCAATAGATATATTTTTGGGAGTAATCGGTAGTTACCCCCCCTTTAGGTAGTACGTGGATAGATGATTTGCGCAGACTCTGATCTCCAACTGTCGAAGTGTCGAATACCTAGTGTTGTTGGGATTATCTGTTAGGATAATCTGACTATTCTGCAAAAGGATTCCTGTTCAAGTAGATCGTATCGATCCGTAGATCCGATGCCTTTCTAAGCTAACATTCCATTTCAGACTAAACCAACACATTGATAAACCACTATGCATAATAATGAACTGGATGATGGCCAAGCCAAACCACGTGCAGAAGTATGCCAAGCTGTACCTGGACCATGGCTTTGACGTAGTTTCCGTGTCCTGCTCACCGTGGCAGCTTATGTGGCCCGTAAAGGGTTCCCAGGTTGGTATCATCAGCCCTATCTTCTGTGTTTTCAAAATTTCGGTAATCAACTCCCCAACCCGAACAGCTTTTCTTAGTCTGTAGATTGTCGGCAATTTCAATAGGCTTTTCACAATTGAGCATGCAATTGAAGGTTGTGATTTCGTTAAAGTTTTTGTATTTTTGTTGACCTCTTTATTTATACAAGCATATCTACTGAAGCTGAATAATGAGTACGTGGATTCGATTATCAGATAAATAAAATACGATCTTTAAGCCGGCGTCAATGTCAGCCCGATTAATTTAATGGGGAGCATTCAATTAATTACTTCCCCTATAGCCTAAACTGTATGATGTCTAATTTGTTCATCATACAACACAAGACAAATTGAGAACCCATTCTAATAAAAACCTGAATTGTTAACCATATGCAGGTAATCGCAGAGAGACTGCTGAGGTTCATGGAGGCGAATCATCGGAGTCCTCTGATGGTGCACGGGTTCTCTGTTGGTGCGTACGTGTGGGCGGAACTACTAGTCCATGTCACCAACAACAACAAGTAATTCATAATTTGGCTGCATATTGATTTCCGTAAAGGTTTATGTGAGCCTTATGTTCAAAAAGGGTATTTATCAAAGGGGTGCCCTAGACGTTGAGAGGTTTTATATTTTTTTAGGAGAGAAAGGTAGGTACATCAGATATCAATGTATATACTTACATTAGGTAAATGATAAACAATTAGCCAATGTATGTCTTTACATCGAGGAGTAGTTTTTCTAGTTCTACGTGTACCTGTTTATATAAAGAAATGACCTATAAATATGATGTCAATAAATTCAATGCTTCAATGATTAAGGTACCTTACTCATAATTGAAGGAGTAGACTGGCTTTATCTATATGTGTATCTTTTTGTATATATTATTTCTCTGTATCTCTGAATCCTTAAGTAAATAAATAAATATTTAATTTACCACAAAATTAACTAATCCTTTTCATGAACTAATTTAGCCCCAAAAATGTTGTGATACCAGATTCCAACCAGTATTAGACCGCATAGTATGCCAGGTGTGGGACTCGGCAGCGGACATCCACGAGATCCCTGTTGGCTTCCCCACTGCTGTGTTCCCGCGCAACAAGTTCTTACAGGAACTGTTCAGGGGTTATATCAAGTAAGAACTTCAGTTTTATAAATAGTATTTTTCACAGAAAAGATAAAAGATTATCTGTTCTGCGGTATTTTAACTATTAAGGAGACTATCCGTTTTCTATAGCATACAGAAACGAACGTTGATGATAAAATTTAATTGACTCTTTTTGAATAACGGTAATCCACCGCCCTTCGTCGCTTCCTAGCGCTTGTGCTGGTAGGAAAAAGGAGCGCAAGTGCGCAACAAAGGTCTTTAAGCAACACATTTCTTTCATGATTCTAAGTATAGGTACCACATCACAATGATTCTTCTCCATATAAAGTTGACCACAGGTATTAGAGACGATGGTAATGAAGACTAATGCAACTCATCTACCATCCCTCTCTTAGAACCCATATGAAAGTATTTCACAACGTGGCGACTCAACACTACACGAAGGCCACTGAGGTGTTCCATGACACGCCGTGCAGAGCTCCAGGGCTGTTCCTGGTGTCCAAGACTGACCCAATAGGAGCCGAGAAGAGGAGCAGAAAGGCTCACGACAGCTGGGTTAATAGTGGGATTAAGGTGAGACCTTCAAACTTCTGCATATCTATCACTGTGGAACTTGGTTTAATATTTGCCCCTATCTAAACTTATTTATTAACTTCATACAGAAAGAAAAAAGAAAACCTTTCTATTAAGTTCTTTTTGTTGTTGTATCTAGAGTTCCGTATAGGAAACTCCCTTTAAATTAACGTGTTTTTATTTATTTAACTATAATTAATTAAGTTCAATTTTCATCAAATCCTATGTACGTGAGGGCCCGCAGCCCCAATTTCCACTGCCTAACTCCAGCCTTGTTCTTCGTAACATTTTTTTCTATTTTCACATGATATTTTCTTCCAGTGCAACTTCAAATGCTGGGACAAGTCACCCCACGTGCTACATTACTTCCATCACCCTAAGGAGTACAGTGAAGCGCTATACTCTCACATGGACCAGTGCGGTCTGATCGCCAACAAGTTATAGTGATGACGTCATCCGGACTGAGTGATCAAGGAAACCTAAAAATTTTAGGAGAAATATTTGTTTAATGCTGCATAGACTGGCCTCTTATTTTGGAACACTCGATGGTGGTACATTCTAGGCATTTATTTTTTAAACTGAATGATATGAATAAGGTTGCACGGTTTATACAAAATTTATTTCCGCATTGCACACAAGTAAGAGTGGTAATTAATGAATCGACGAAAATGTGTCTCTTCATGTTGTGCCAGTCTATACGTTCGTGTGTCTGTATATGTATTTCGGACTATAACAGCTATTGCCAACAATTCTAGGACGTCTACTCCTGAAGCTTACCTTCAGAGTGGCAAGTTACGTTATTCAAATTTTAATCAACCAACACTACGATCAAGCATTTGACGCATTTATTTAAAGTATTTGTTTAGTTTTAAATATTTTAATTTAAACAGTCATAAAAACAAACGTAATTATTAAGGGGGTGATTGGATTAATTCATATCTAATATTTTGAAAATCAGGATGTCTGCAATTACTACGTCAAAGTTGTGACGAAACTAAAACTTTTTCTTAACCCTTTGACCGCCGCGTCAATAAAGAAAAAAAATGTTCCCTGCGCCATGCTACGGTAAAATAGTTATATTTTTGTCGATATTTGCCGACGAAAGCGTCGTGAGCACGTTTTGATTCGAGTATAGCCGACCGTGGCGGTCAAAGGGTTAATGTATACATAATCCACTTGTGGCATGTGTGAAATCGTCAGGATATGCACTAGTATTCACGGAATGGGGGAGATAAACATACTAATGTTTTGACCTCACAAAACTAAGCCACATCCTTGAGCAAAGCATTGTGGGCAAGTCAGACACAAAAATAAATCGATAAAAATAAAATTTACACAATTAAATGTAATCTTCTCGTCCTTAGATCTTAATAGTGCATAAAATAAATAATATTATAGTCATTACCCAAGTCACTTATGAGTTATTTTTTCGTCGACCAAAATTTTAATTTATTAAGCATAATAAATTATACACATATCTACTTAAGTTGACTGTGCGATTGTTGACTTTATTACCTCTAAAATAAGGTTAAAAATGTTCGACGCCAAACTTATTAGTTTTACAGACGCTTTTGTTAACTTAATGGTATTTTTTTCTTTGTATTAATTATATCGTTTTTGTATTCAAGTTGAATAAAAAATGTACTTAAATATTCTATTTTAATTAATGGCTTTTCCTACAATAAGTTACGTTTCTTACTTATTTTTTTTTTTTTTTGTTTCTCGCCGCTTCAAAACTTAAACAATTTTAGATTTTTTATATTTCAACAATAACTGGATGCAGAAAACAAGAATACTTAGAGTAAGAGTAGACCTTAGTATAGCTTTTCATAGTAGTTAAATAGTTTACTCTCTATGTCACTTAATAATTTGGAATAAATCACAGTAAAATGAAAATAAAACTCCAAAAATATAAAAGACAAGAATATAATTCGTATAATAATTATATTTACACTTAAAACAATAATTAAATCCTGTAATATACACAAACAGAGAAAGACCAAAACAGTAAAGTACTGCTTTATCGTAGCTGGGAATGTACTACGCATTTAAGAAATCTTACATAAATGTTGTAAGATAAGGATGGAGCTATTTAACCTGTAGTGCCTATCCCTTTTATACAACCTAAGGAATGCTGGCAGCTAATAAAGCGTTGCAACTCACCAAATTCAAATTTTATTTTTCACAAGCCAGGTTGAGTAGTAATAACGGATTATTCTATGAAATTCTCGGTACTGGCTGGAAGTTCATATTCCAGTGCCTGGTTTAGTCCAATAGGCACTGGGAACTGCCGGAGATCTGAGGGTCAATACGCCTCTGCGTTACCCTTCGGTACCCTGTGGTATTATTTAGAACATAAGAATCAAGAATTATGTTTTATATATACTATATGTAAGTAAATTTAATTGTATTGTACTTTATTTTAATAAAACAAGTTTGTTAGGTTATCACAAACTTGCTTAATCCATATCGATATTACAAATGCGAAAGTGTGTCTGTCTGTCTGTCTGTTACCTCTTCACGCTATAACCGCTGAACCGATTTAGATGAAATTTGGTATAGAGATAGTTTTCATCCCGGGGAAGGACGTAGGATAGTTTTCATCCCGGAAATCATCCCTAAAAAGGGAGAGAAGGGGGGTGGAAATAATATTACTAATTTTACGCAAACGAAGTCACTGGCGAAAGCTAGTTATAAATATAACATGAATTCGAACAACAAAAACAACAAATGACTAAGTACGTAAAGAACAGCATGTTTTTAGCCTTTATTCGATTATAACGCGTGTTTAAATATGTAAAATCGCCTTAAAGGTCAAATATTAAACATTAGCAATAATGAGTCATTATTTATACAGTACTATTTATTTACAAAAACCTATCAAATTTCGATTGATTAAAATGTTTATTCCTTTTCTTATTGTTGGGATTCTTGTTAACCTTCTGTTTCGGCAGTTTTATTCTCTCTTTGGCCGCCATCTTGAGTCTCAAAGCTCTCTTGCTCTGTTTCTTCTCCGTTTTGACAGTTTGTCTATGGATCTCCGCCTGTGCCTTTAGTTTATGGTTGCTCCTCATTTTGTGTTGGGACCCTTCCTTAGCTGTCAAGCCTGTGTACTCGTTGTACTCATTTCCTCTCGGCTGCCTCACGAACTGACCAGGTTCGGTGCTCTGTTGTGGCCTTTTATTCCTGTTAAACCTATTAGGTCCACGATTCTGGTGATTGTTCTTGTTAAATCTGTCAGTTTGTTGATTGTTTTCGTTATTATTAAACCTGTTGTCGTCTTGATTTTTATTGAATTTGTTTAGTTTTCCGAATTTCCGTCTTTTAGCGTAGCTCTCGTCTGGTGATACTTCTGGTTTCCGTTTCCTGTTTCTCTTGTCGTTCGCCTCAGTGCTGCTATCTTTGTTTGCTAGTGGGTTGTTAGCTATTGACTTTTCTAATCTCTTCTTCCTGGCGTTCAAAGCTGTTCGGTCTTCTATGGAGAATGAAACTATAGGCCTCTGTAAAACAAATTACATTCATTCAATTATATATATTGTTCAACTCATCCGTTTCTGTATTAACAAACTAATTCTTAAACAAAATATAAAAAACCTATATTTAATACTCACATTATTCTTGTCAAATATATCGGGGTTGTTGTTAAGTTTCCGCAGACACGCGAGAGCGTCTTCATGCCTCGTGAACATGACGAAGCCGTAGCCTTTAGATCTGAAACAATAATTAATTATAAAATTATTTTTTTATAACTCACGTGGCTCGTAGCTAAGTAAAAGGCGCATCAGATATCAGATTTCGTAATTTTCACGTCTCCTCTTCGCATCAAAATCTGATTGGTTATTTAAAACACATCTCTGCATGTCTCCTCTCCTCTCCGTTTCGGTGGAAACCGAGTCTGCCAACCCGCACTAGGCTAGCCTGGGCGGCTATAGCTTAATCCCACTCGAATGAGAGTAGACCCGTGCCCAGCAGTGGGACAATAATGGGTTGATGATGATTAATTAATTGATTATATTTAATAATAGTATGATGTCCATAGTTTCTCTAAACTCTATACTCACGGATGCTTCCCATCCTTGCCGGTGGGCGTGCGCAGGTCCCTCATGACGCGGCACTCCGTCACGGTGGCGCGCTGGTCCGCCGCCGTCACACATACACGACGCAGCTTCGCGTCGTCGAAGTGCGCCGGCAAGTTAGACACCACTAAACGGTACCGTGACACGAATCTGACAACAAGAATAAATTATGGGTTAATCCGGGTTAATACACTATTTATGTATGCCATCTAAATCCGTAAAGCGGTTGAAAGAGTTACAAACATTCACACATATATATGGTCTCAAGGTCTGCGTTTCATCTTAAGGCTGAGAAGAGTTCTTGACAGTTCCTCTCGGTGTAGCTAGCGCCATACATCCACTCACACCTTATTACCATGGGAATAAGTATGACTTTTCCTTCAGGGCCAACCGCTACGATCCGTGACTACAACTTTTGTGTCGTCCACAGGCTATGTTTACAGCTTACTACCAGATAAGTATAATAAAATAAGATACCTGTTCAGGTTCTTCAACATCTGCGTCTTGCTGCGCTCTAGCGCGAGTCGCTTGGACATGTCAGATGCTGACACACCCACCGCCGCCTTAGTACCGGCTACCACCACTAAAACATACATAAAACCACATATTACATACAAACTAACAATAATTTCGGCATGTTGAGAAGATGAATGATAGGCGATTCACGAGAGGAATTTATAAGGCGGATGTCAGCGGTAACGCCGGGAGGGGGCGCCCTAGAAGGACTTACACCGACCTAATTGGTGAACTCCTTGAAAAAGGTGCGCAGTACTCGTAACCGGCGCGCGTGCATGATGAGATGTATGAATGTGGACGAGACATAAGAGGTATGCAGGGAACGTAGCATTCTATAGTTTCTGCCTACCCCCATAGGAAAAAGGCGTGGGAGTATGTATGTAATATTTTAGATGGAATATTTGTGTGGTAGTTAACGCTGCCTTCTGTCCTTCTGCCGGTAGGAATAAATGTTTGCGTAATGGTATGCTATACTATACGATAAGCAAAATAACATACCTCCTTCCTTGACCAGATACAAGTTCCTATTGTCCTTCGCTTCCTTCGAGTTAGTTTTCTGCAGGTTCTCCCTCTTGAGTGCCGGTTTGACCAGCATCGTCTGCCCGTCTAACCGGAGCTGGTCAGGAGGTAGAGCCAAGAAGGCGTGTGCATGTTCCTTGTCCTATTTGTAGGTAAGTAAGGTGTAAGAAATATGTTAGTGACAATTGATCAGATCAGAATCTGTGTTAGAATTTTGATATCTGATTTTCGATGATATAGTGTTTGATGCTTTTTTAGTTTTAACAGGTAATATGCATACTGCACACCATCAAGCATGTATCTCCTGAAGAACTACATAGAGGTGTTCTTATGTACGCCAACATTTGTCCTGTATGTTTAAAGGTCCCATATAATATGGGGCAAACCAAGGTCAAATCTAAACACTTAAATTTAAACGCCAATCCCAATTACATTGTGCTCTACCTTGGAAAAGTGTCCAAAACCTCACGCTCAGCAGTCACGCCTTGTGACCACTGTGACCAGAGTAATACAGTTTTGAATAATATTTTATATTTTTTGACAAGTATATAAATGTTGAGAGAATTTGCCATTATAAAGTGAGGCAATGATTTAAAAAAATATATACATATAAATTTTAATGAATCAGATTTAAGCATCAAAAATATAAAAGACTTACAGCAAACTTGATGAATCCTGAGCCTTTGGAATGCTCAGTCATCTTGTCCACACATATGAGCGCGTACTTGACGGGGCCAATGCCCTCGGCGAACTGTCTCAGCTGATCATTGTCAACGCTGAATGGTATGTTTGTTATAAACACAGTACACCCATCCTCTGCATCATTTAACTTGATTCTGTAATATAATACATACTAATATTATAAAAGCAAAAATGTGTCAGTCTGTCTGGTACCTCCTCAAACTGCAAAATTTTTGATGAGGATTTTATTAGAAACTAACCTTTGTTTCTCTTGAAACTCTTCAGCCTCAGGTTCATCACCTTCATCGTCGTCATCTTCTCCGTCTTCATCATCCTCTTCATCATCTTCATCTTCTTCTTCTTCACTGTCAACATCATCTTTATTGTTCGATTCATCTTTTATGCTGCCTTTGTCATCATCATCATCATTCTCGGACTCACTGCCTTCCTCATCTGAACTTGCGTCTGAATCACCTGTAATGGGTTAATTGGCGTTAATGGATTATCGTAACTAAAACCCAGGAGTAGGAGTCTGTTCAACCTGGCTACCAGTTCTCGAGATCTACTCAAGCCGATAGCCAACTGTCTTGGGCTTCATGGTATCTCTGTAAAACCTGGTCTCCACTTCAAATTAGAATGCTTGGGGTTCTAGTAAAGGTGAGGTAGCACTTTCCCCGAGAGAACTAGTACCAAGCACAAGTCTGATTGTACACAGAATATAGCTTTTACATCAGTTTTGCTAAATATCTGCTTGAGGCTGTTTTTTAAAATAGAACTTGCCCATGCTAAGACATTCTCCTATATAGTGGATGCAATTACAAACACAATTTTTCCATAGGCTTTAGGAACATACTGGCTATGGGTGTACATCAGTACTGCCTAACCGTTTGAAGATACAAGCATAATGGTATGTATAACAATGTAATAATAAGTGTTGTATTCAAAAAGTGAAAGCAGCTACTTACTCTCACTCTTAATCTCGTCTTTAACATCATCAACGGAGACATTTAGTGGAGGCTTGTCATCATCATCACTGTCAGAGTCTTCCTTCTTGATGTTCTCCTCCATTTCTATCTGCTGTTTGACTACATGCTGCATGTATTTGTTTTTGGCGACCGCCCAATCCACTGATATTGGTCGACCTGAAAAATACATTCAGAATTTTCAAATGAAACTGTAATAAGAGTGTCACCTACGAAATACGCTATTATACCACTAGCAACCCTTCCTAGCATATATAGCACATAGACTGGTCTCACTAAGAAGTTAAGCTCTGGTTACACATCAATAACTTTAGCGATCAGAGGGGCCAACACGGTTGGTATATGATCCCATACAAGAATACAACAAGCAAAAGTATTGAAATTATATCAACCCTAGTACTGATGAGGGAGATGGTTGCAACTGTGTGATATCATTGCTGCAGATACCACTCTGCCACTCTGTTAAACATCTAATACAAATTAACTTGGATTTACAGTATTTTCTAATGGAGTGCAACTTCTAATAAGTTTTTTTAAATGGTAACACTAATGGACAAAGTTCCAGGCAGGGTTGCAATGTTCTTTGCTTACTTGCTAGCTTGATCTTATCTTGTAATCAGTAATTATGTTCTAATTTCAAATAATAACTTACCCAGAAAAGGCTTCATATTGGTATTCAACAAAGCCTTTTTGGCCATAGGTACATTTTTAAAATGTACAAATGCACACCCCACAAGTTTACCGTCTGGCTTCTTTAGCAACTTGACCTCTAAGATGTCACCATAAGATTCAAAATGCTGCTTCAATGTCTCTTCTGTGGCTTTGAATGATATATTACGGATTATAAGACGAGCATTGCGATTTACTCTCTCTTTCTTCTGCTTCTCTTCTTTTTCTTTCTCTGTGCCTTCAGAGTTCTCTCCTGTAAATTAAATGAGAGAATACAGTTTGAGTTACTTTGGTGATGAAGCAATTATTTTAATTTTAACACAGATAAATTAACTGTAATTAATATCATAATACAATTTTTATTAAAATTAGATTTTTTTCACACAAATATTGTTTTTAAATATTTTTTTATACATTTTTCCTCAAATATGTAAAATATTTGAGGAAAAATTATAATATTAATAATATTGTATAATATCAATAATATTGTGCAATGAATATTTTTCAGCTGAAATGATAGAATATAACTTACTCTTAAAAGCTTTCTGATTATCTTCATAGTTACCGTTGAACCTCTGCTTTGTGTCAATGTTGTTTGTCTGAACATATGTTTTCTTTGGCACAGCCCAAGCCACATGGATGGGTCTTTCTGTAAGGACGAGTATATCAGTAATACATTAAGTGATGTACTAAACAGTAAATTGTCATTAAGGGACAGATAGGGAATACTAGACAATTGGAATTATTTTGCTTGCAAAGTTTGTTTACAACAAATTGTAATCAAAGTTCTAAGCATTTTTCCTTCATATTTTATAATACATTACAGATAACAGAAAATTTATTGTATGGCCCTACAAAGGCTTCTAAAATTATTATTATTAACAGTTAATGGTTTGTTTCTGAAAGCTGCCCACATTAGGCAACGAGGTATGGGCAGGGGCGGGCAGCTGCCTCCCCTCCCCCCCTAGAAGAGCAGTTGGTTGCTGGTAAACTATATAGTCCAGTGCATTTACTCTTGATCGATGCGACAAAATTCTGTACTGTAAATTTTTTTTCTTCTCTATCCCAGTGGGTTTTATAAGTTACTTACTATTAAAAACTTATCACAACTTAATTAGGTTATTTATCCGAAATATAGTGTTCTAAATCTATAATAACTAAAAATATGTAACTTTACGCAATCTTACCTAGGAATGGCTTCTTGTTGGTAGCAGCAATAGCATTTTCTGCATCAGCTACTTCAGCAAAATGCACAAAACCACATCCAACCAGCTTCCCATCAGGTTTCTTTAACAAATTAACTTCTTGCACTGTTCCGAACTTCGAAAAATGCTCTTTTAACGCTTCTTTCGTTGCTTTGAAGGATATATTCCTAACGATAATCCTACCATTCCGTTCTGCAGGATCTCTATTATCTTTTTGTTTTTTTAGATCATTTACTCCTGAATAAAACTCGTCGTCCATTTGACCCATCTTTACCTGTGCCTAATTTTCAGAAAAAAATGTAATATTTATCTTAACTAAAGCGGTAAATTCACGTGGTGTACAACAAAAACATAACCTATTAATTACCTTGATTCTTTTTGATCAATGTTATAACCGTATTTAATATAATTTAATGCTTTAATTTATATACTAGACGCAACTAATTAGTACTTATTCATTTAATATTTTGCTACTACGTTACAAAAATTCAATAAAGTGATAGCAAGCAAGACTAAGTTGACATTAGACACTGACTTGACGTAAATTGTCATTGGTGACTTGAAAACAATGTGAGTGATGCGCAGTTATATACTTATTTGACGATACTTTTTTGACTCGAGTAGTGATTAATCTATAAACTCTTTGACTACAGTCAGCTGCTTTGTGTACCTACCTCAGGGCGCTCTGGACTCTAGCCAACTGTCATGATGACAATATTGACAATACATTTGACAAGTAAACAATTTTGTAACCTCTTCGAAGCGTAATTCCTATTTATTTATGTTATCTTCGCCTTTTAAAATGAATTCTCGTCACATATTCAAGATGTGTAACAAACTCTTGATACAGCAAACAATATCGAGAGGGTATAGTTTTAAGGTGGTGAAACGTCCAGATCCTAAAAATCTCAAAATGCCTGCACCGGGTACGGCTCCAAGCTTAATGGATATAATTAGAGAGAAAATAAGACTTAACGGACCTCTAACTGTAGCTGAGTACATGCACATAGTCATCACAAATCCCACAGAAGGATATTATATGAAAAAAGAAGTGATAGGTCAAGCTGGTGATTTTATTACGTCGCCCGAGATTAGTCAACTGTTTGGTGAAATAATAGGGATATGGTTCTTTGCTGAAAACCAAAAAATGGGCTCTGGAAAACCACTGCAGATCGTTGAACTTGGCCCTGGCAAGGCTACATTGTTACTAGATATTTTAAGGGTGAGTTATATGGTTCAGCTAAGCTTCAATAAGCTATACATAAAATATCGTTCCAAAACAGTAGCACCAAATGTAGTTTATTTAAATTAATAAAATAGTAAAAAAATAAAAAAAAACTACTTCTACTTGAAATCTATTTATCTAGAAATAATTTCAAATTATGTATGTATTTATTTGTTTTAGGTACTTAATCGTCTAGGCTACCAAGCTCGGGACCTCAGTCTTCACCTGGTAGAAATATCATCGACTATGCAAATGGTTCAAGCTAACCGTCTATGTATTTCACATAGGGAAGTTGATATAGAGAAGCCACATAATTATGAAGTGAGATTTATTCCATTTAATAAAATATAATATAATAATGAAACACACTTATTAGGCAATGGACACACAAATTAGTGATACCTACAATGTCTAGGCAGTACCCTAGCTTGGAACTAGATGGTGCTGGCGCCAGAATATCTAGATTAAAAGAATAATCATGTTGCCTAGTTCTATTTTTTATTTCCACATCCACAATTATTATTTTTCAGGGTGAAACAATTAGCGGTATCAAAGTATACTGGTATAACGACCTGAAGAAAGTGCCAAAGAACTTTTCATGGTACATTGCTCATGAATTCTTTGATGTGTTGCCTATACACAAGTTCGAAGTAAGTCATTTTTCAGTATGCATAGTCTTAGTCCGTGCTGTTGTTGTCATAAGAAGCACTGCAGTACTTTTTGGTTTTAGTCCCAAAAAACAGTACTTCAACGCTAGTCCCAAGAGAATGTAAGTGTTAGGGATAACCCCCCCAGGCCCAACTATGTGCCTAACTTCAGAATGACCAAATAAAAATGCAAATTTTACTTGTTGACTACTTTGATATTTAAAAAAATACTCTATTTATAGTGGAATAAAGCTCATATTCCAGTATTTTACTTTCATTTGACTTATTATTAAGTAATATGAACTACATAATTATGCTATTCTAGAAAACCGAACAAGGTTGGCGAGAACTTCTAATCGACTTAGATGGTCAAGACAAGCTTTACTACAGGATATCCGGGGAAGAGACCACCTCAGCCAAGTCTCTTATCAGGCCACCGCTGGACTCTGGTGATCGGACCGAACTGGAGATTAGTGCCAGAAGTCTGGGAATTGCAAGGCAGCTGGCCCAGAGGGTGGATGAACATGGGGGCATAGCTCTTATAGCAGATTATGGACATGAAGGAGAAAAGGGTGATACATTTAGGGTGAGTGATTAAATTACATATTTAAATACATGTAAGGAAGTACTGTAAGGAAAGCCTAGTTTGCACCTGTGACTATGAAACCATATGCTTTTTATGTCATAAATTATTTTTTATCTAAATGGTGGAGGAAATTTTAAATGTCGAAGCAATCCCGCAAAGATTTTCTTACTAATCAGAAACAAACACACACACACATTGTCAGTTACCATCAGTTGAAATTGTGGTCATATGCTAAACTATATATGATAAAAAAACTAAGCATTTCGGACCTCTATCCTTCTGAGAGGAGATCCATGTCCAGCAATCTGACTTTAAATTAGATTTAATTGATGATGTTTGAAATTGTTCTATGTTAAATATTTTTTATTTTTCATATAGAATATGAGTGATGTAATTTTTCTTTGATTTTCAGGCATTTCACAAGCATAAAGTGGTGAATCCTCTAGAAAACCCGGGGGAAAGTGACCTCACAGCTGATGTGGACTTCTCACAACTGAGGGTTGCTGCTGCGAAAACTTCGAGTAGCGAGAACTATGCACTGGTGCTAGGGCCTATCAAGCAGAGAGAATTCCTAGAGAGATGTCAAGCTGAAATTAGGCTGAAAGTGAGGATTATTGAGTAATATATAAGTATACTAGCAGACCCGACAGATGTTGTCCTGTAGGTACACAAAAATTTGGGGGTCATGTTCTGATATCCAAGAAAAGGTGGCGCTGCGATCGAGTTCTGGGACTTTCATCCCAGAACTCGATCGCAGCGCCACCTACCGGGTCCAATTGCGAATCTTAACCAATCTCGAATCCACTTGAACACCGTGGGTGATGTAGTCATTTTCTTTCAGGGGGGGGCTAAAAAAATTCATCCGAACTATATATTCACCCTAGATCTCTACTTCTGCTCCACTGAATTCCAATAGATGATAATTTGCCTATATAATTAATCTAAGATCCTGGTGTGGGCACAGTTCACCGTATGAGATTTTCTCATCGGTAGCCCAACATTCTAGGGTGGGCACTGGACCTTTCTGGGGTGGGCACAGCCTACCCGGCCTCTTCCTTTAGTTACACCGATGTTGAAATACACAAAAAATTACTACATAATCGGTCCAGTCGTTTAAGGACGCTGTTACATTTTCGACGAACTCAAATTTAGGTATTTAGAGTCGCACACAGCAACATTACGGACACGCACACATTGACACCAGTGAGCGCTCGGTTTTATACATCGCTTAAATAATCTTGATCCTTGTTATTATTTCTTATTTTTATTTGAATTGATTCAGAAAGTTTAGTGATCGTACTATTTTCGTGATAATTAAGTTATTTGCTACCTGGTGACCTATTCGATTCGTACTATCAACTTCAATAGTGCATAAGCACGCTAAGGATTACATTGCTATGAACTGTACGAACTAGCAAACCAGTGTGTGTGTGCGTGGGCGTGTATGAGTCTATGTCTCAACATAGATAACAAACACAAATGAACTGTCGTTACACTACGCGAAATATCACTATATATCTGTTGCATTTATAATCCACGTCACGGTGTTCTAACCATTCCATTGCTAAAATTCGCAGAAGCTTAATATGTGCTCGTAGCTGCTTGCGCTAGGCAATGGATTCGAATTCAAACCTATCTGAGTTCAAATCTTATTTACAACGTGAGGATGTTTTTGTTTCTTTGAAATCATAAAATATTAGTATTAGGCAGAAACCTGTTTTATATGTTTATCTATAATGTATTAATTATAAATGACTTAATACTATTTTTTAATAATAAGCATGAATACATTATTCTTATTATTATTAAGAAGTTAAATATTAGTATTAAATATGATTTTTATTTATCTTTTTGGTGTTGGGGGGGTGGAAATAAGAAAGTCTGTTGAATGGAAACAAACAATTTTATTTGTTTTATTTATTTAAAAAAATAGTAATCTTCTATGATAATTGTGACGTCACATTCCTACTTAGATAAAAATAGTTCATTTGTAACCGTTCATAACAGTTTTGTTGTATACCCACATAGTGAAAATAATACCTTAACAAAAAAGGGTATCATAATAACACAGATATAATTGTTAATACACACTTCTTATAGGTTTAATATATGATTTACACTTAATGAAATTTTTTTCTTATGTAACGTCATAATAAATGTATTGAGGTTATAGCTTAAGTGTTCATTTTCTTAGCGAAAAGAGGATTGAAACTAAACCTCAATTTAGGATTGTTAATTTTTTACAGATGTTAATATTACAATTTTTTTATTAACACCTAATTATTTAAACCAAAACATTTTTGTATTAATATTCTGTATAACCCCCATTATTTTCAAGTAAACGATTTCGCATGGACCCTAAAATGTTAGCACATATTTCGGTTCCTTATATTTTCCCACACCTCCATACAATGGGTTTTCAACTGTTTCGTAATCGCTCTTGTTTCTATCTTTCCTCTTAATAGCTGGTCTTCTATGATGTAAACCCTCAGCGTGGAGGGCACGGTTTGCAATAAGTGTCTAATAATTTCGCAGTGTCTCGTTGGTAATAAGCGACGGCCTTCGACTTCACCGTATCCACAAACTAACAATATTCCTCTAAAACAAAATAGAATAAATATATATTAGAATATATATATATATATATATATATATATATATAAAACTGATCTACAAATGCAATAAATATATAATATATTATTATATTACACACTAGTTACAGGTATATTATTGACTTGTAGGCCTCATGATTGACAATCTTAGGTAACATTCCAAATAAAAGTTTAGCTTAAGTTACAATTATTTAATATTACAATACTCACATTCAGTCCGGTTTCATCAGATATTTGTGTTCTTTTAAGAACACTTTTATGCAATGCAATAATAGTTTGCCTATTTATATTTGTTCTCGCTCTATTGTCTATTTATATTTGCCTGCATATTGAGAATAAATATAATACTGCTATTTATTAAACCACACGTCACTAAACAAAGCTACACATTAACACTAACAACTGCGACCAAACGCCAGCGTTCACATCGATCACGTTAAATATTTGTATAACTGATATTCATGACTACCCCACACAAATCTAAATCTTTACGTTGTTTTTTATGATCTACCGTACTAACTTGACGAAATGTGTGCATAAAGCGTGCGAGATAAAGAATATTATATTTCTGTCTCATTACTACCAATCGAGTAAAATCTTACAAAAAGTTTATAATTACCGCGTGAGATTCGAACTCACAGCTCACTGATTCTAATATGTGTGTGTAAACAGTTTACTGCTAGGTCATTTTCACTCATATTACGTTGAAATTATGAACTAGAATCACTTGTTAGACAACTAAGATGATGCTTGAAAATAGACGGTCGTAAGTCAAACTTAACGTCAAGCAATCGCTTTGCGGGAATGCCTATGCACTTTTGGAACTGGCCGTACATTCGATACGAATTACTTTACGTTTGGTCTGCAGATATCCCTAAGTAAAATATCTTAAAGATTAATTTATTTCGTCATATGTGAATTCAATGCGCTGTAATGCATTCACAATAAACCGAGTCATTCATGACTCGGTCTATTTTGCTATATCTCATTAATTATGATTAATATGTATTTATGTTTTTAAAAGTAAAAAAAAAACATAATGGAAAAATATTCGTTTACCTTTATTAATTAAAACTAGAACTACGCATACAAGAAATCAAATAACAATAAGAAAACTAAATTTAGTTAAAAAGCCACGAAAAACTTAGTCCGCCATAATATTGGATTTAGAGTGATGTTACAATATTTTTAGAGTTATTCACAGCAAGCCTATAATTTGATATCCTTATTGTAGGAAAGCATAAAAATGTAGAAATTGTATTTAGAGAGACGTCATTTTATTTTTTGAGTTATTTTTAGTAAGTTTTTGATCCCCATGTTGTAAAGTGCATCACAAATAACTAGTCCGCCATGGGTGTTCCGGAATGACGTCACACAACTAAACATCCAAACATGTCTAAACAAAATTTCAGCTCAATCGGTTGAAGATTCAAAATTGACTTGCAAGAATCCACCCGAACAAACATAATTAAGTAGTTAAATATATACATTGCACATAAATAAAAAGATTGTCAAAAGTTTACGGTCAGAGATAGGCTTGTATAGTTCATGTACTAAATACTAATAAGAATTAATCCCGACACTGACAAGCACAAACTATTCCTTTTCCTTATTATTACATCATTCTTTTAGTACTACGTCGTTCGTTCGAGATGTCAGTATTCATAGTCTCTGGTTCTGAACGAGTAGTCGCACGCTATAAGCTAGTAAAGTCTGCGGTAAAAACTACACATACTTATACCAAAAAATAAATTATATAAAAAAATTACAATAACATGATACCTATATTCCATTTTAAATTTAACTCAGAATATATTTTAAAATAATAATAATAACACAACAAGGCTTAATAAAATTGAAAATATCTAGATTATTATAATTTATAGTTTTGAAAAAAATAAAACGTGGAATAAATAAAATAAAATAAAAATACATAAACATATCCAAAACAAATATAGAAATACTTATTATAAAATAATTATATTATACGATACTATAATGATACATATTTTAATGATACCATTTAATTTAATATACCTATATAGTTTTTATTTTATTTGACAAAGAGCGCCTTCATCCTCTCTCCTATTAAAAATATCTTTTGCTGTGATCCAATGTTTAACATGCCTACCAACTAATGTACACATTATGGAATGCAATAAAGAATTGAGTAATTGAGTAACTGTAGGACTGTAGATACTTGAAATACTCGAAACGCGACTAAACGAGCGGGAGCGATATAAAATTAGTGTATGAATAAGTGGGATGCATGATAATATTTCATATAAAGAATAATCGGGTATTCTTAGAATTATAGGCAAAACCTGCAAAGTATGAAGGAATATAAAATGTAATTCACTATATACTGTACTATGGTACTGTTGTGGGTGGTACTAATAGTACCAGAAGACAGAACTAGTACCTACATCTGAAAGTTTTACCTATTTATATTTTAGTCATTCAGTGGCCGAGTAAGAACAAGCCTAATCAGGGAACACCCGTCAGGAACGGAGTTGACATCTTAACCCCACCCATCAAGTCTCGACCTCACTAACAAATGTTTAACCCTACCCACCCTTTTGTTGAACTCACCTACAGACTCTTAATCCCAATTATTCTCGCCTTGTTTTAGTAAAATTTGATCTCACCCATCCATTTCTTTACCTGTCCAACAGCTGCTTAACCTCACCCATCTATTTGTAACTTGCCCAACAGCAGCTTAACCCTACCCATCTACTTTCAGGCTTAATCTAAATCACAGGTTTAATATGACTTAACCCCACCCATCCATTTCTTCACCTGCCCAACAGCTGCTTAACCCCACCCATCTATTTGTTAACTTGCCCAACAGCAGCTTAACCCTACCCATCTACTTTCAGGCCTAATCTAAATCACAGTATTAATATGACTTAACCCCACCCATCCATTTCTTCACCTGCTCAACAGCTGCTTAACCTCAACCATCTATTTTTTAATTTGCCCAACAGTAGCTTAACCCTACCTATCTACTTTCAAGGTTTAATATGACTTAACCCCACCCATCCATTTCTCAACCTTGTCAACGACTGCTTAGCCATTAGTATCCAAATCCCGATCTTATTCATCAATCCCTAAATAGCATTCTGATAATAAATTTAATAATATTATTAAAGTCGTATTTACTTTTATTTTGGTTTGAAAAAGTATCGACATCTTCCGGTCACGATAAACGACTATATGAGTGTATGACACAGAGTTTTTCGTAATTTATTTTTTGCGACAGAGCGATACGCACATGCTTCCACAAGCGCGTCTGAGCGCGGAATGAAAGTCCGCGAGTGAAAAATGTATGAAGAAATTTGCAAGCGTTCATATTTTTGCTGTTTATTGAAAAATGTAATGATTAAGGACGCTATTACAATTTTCTACAAATAACGGTGTTTTTCAGGTACAATTTTAATGTATAAGCAATCATATATGTGAAGATATTATGGTCTCAATTTAAAGGTAATCTATTCATCTTCAGATTGGCATCACAAAAATTGTATGACATCATACAATTTTTTCCCATAAATCCGTTTTCACCATCACAATAATCACAGAAAATGTATAAAAATAGGGTCAGATTACGTACCATTTTAAAGTAAACTTAGAGAATATTTTATCATCAAAATTATATAAAATTACGGCATATATAGTCCTCTATACATTCGACTAATTATTTTGTACCTAAATCATTACATTTTTCAATAAACAGCAAAAATATGAACGCTTGCAAATTTCTTCATACATTTTTCACTCGCGGACTTTCATTCCGCGCTCAGACGCGCTTGTGGAAGCATGTGCGTATCGCTCTGTCGCAAAAAATAAATTACGAAAAAGTCTGTGTCATACACTCATATAGTCGTTTATCGTGACCGGAAGATGTTGATACTTTTTCAAACCTAAATAAAAGAAAAAACGACTTTAATAATATTATTAAATTTATTATCAGAATGTTATTTAGGGATTGATGAATAAGATCGGGATTTGGATACTAACGGCTAAGCAGTCGTTGACAAGGTTGAGAAATGGATGGGTGGAGTTAAGTCATATTAAACCTGTGATTTAGATTAGGCCTGAAAGTAGATGGGTAGGGTTAAGCTGCTGTTGGGCAATTTAACAAATAGATGGGTGGGGTTAAGCAGCTGTTGGGCAGGTGAAGAAATGGATGGGTGGGGTTAAGTCATATTAAACCTGTGATTTAAATTAGGCCTGAAAGTAGATGGGTAGGGTTAAGCTGCTGTTGGGCAAGTTAACAAATAGATGGGTGAGATTAAGCAACTGTTGGACAGGTGAAGAAATGGATGGGTGAGATAAAATTTTACTAAAACAAGGCGAGAATAATTGGGATTAAGAGTCTGTAGGTGAGTCCAAGAAAAGGATGGGTAGGGTTAAGCATTTGTTAGTGAGGTCGAGACTTGATGGGTGGGGTTAAGATGTCAACTCCGTTCCTGACGGGTGTTCCCTGACTAGGCTTGTTCTTACTCGGCCACTGAATGACTGTACTAGTAGGTAAAACTTTCAGATGCACTAGTTCTGTCTTCTGGTACTATTAGTACCACCTACAACAGTACCATAGTACAGTATATAGTGAATTACATTTTATATTCCTTCATACTTTGCAGGTTTTGCCTCTAATTCTTACAATACCCGATTATTTTTTATATGAAATATTATCATGCATCCCACTTATTCATACACTGATTTTATATCGCTCCTGCTCGTTTAGTCGCGTTTCGAGTATTTCAAGTATCTACAGTCCTACAGTTACTCAATTCTTTATTGCATTTCATAATGTGTACATTAGTTGGTAGGCATATTAAACATTGGATCAATTATGGACCCTGTCGGGCACAGCAAAAGATATTTTTAATAGGAGAGAGGATGAAGGCGCTCTTTGTCAAATAAGATAAAAACTATATAGGTATATTAAATTAAATTGTATCATTAAAATATGTATGATTATAGTATCGTATAATATAATTATTTTATAATAAGTATTTCTATATTTGTTTTAGATATGTTTATGTATTTTTATTTTATTTTATTTATTGCACGTTTTTAATTTTTTTTTAACTATAAATTATAATAATCTAGATATTTTCAATTTTATTAAGCCTTGTAGAATGTTATTATTTTTATTTGAAAATATATTCTGAGTTAAATTTAAAATGAAATACTACTAGTACACATACTTATACCAAAAAATACTTAACTATAAAATTTACAATAACATGATAAACTAAGAATACTGACATCTCGAACGAACGACGTAGTACTAAAAGAATGATGTAATAATAAGGAAAAGGAATAGTTTGTTCTTGTCAGTGTCGGGATTAATTCTTATTAGTACTTAGTACGTGAACTATACAAGCCTATCTCTGACCGTAAACTTTTGACAATCTTTTTATTAATTTGCAATGTATATATTTAACTACTTAATTATGTTTGTTCAGGTGGATTCTTGCAAGTCAATTTTGAATCTTCAACCGATTGAGCTGAAATTTTGTATAGACATGTTTGGATGTTTAGTTGTGTGACGTCATTCCGGAACACCCATGGCGGACTAGTTATTTGTGATGCACTTTACAACATGGGGATCAAAAACTTACTAAAAATAACTCAAAAAATAAAATGACGTCTCTCTAAATACAATTTCTACATTTTTATGCTTTCCTACAATATGGATATCAAATTATAGGCTTGCTGTGAATAACTCTAAAAATATTGTAACATCACTCTAAATCCAATATTATGGCGGACTAAGTTTTTCGTGGCTTTTTAACTAAATTTAGTTTTCTTATTGTAGTTCTCGTTTTCATTAATAAAGGTAAACGAATATTTTTCCATTGTTTTTTTTTACTTTTAAAAACATAAATACATATTAATCATAATTAATGAGATATAGCAAAATAGACCGAGTCATGAATGACTCGGTCTATTGTGAATGCATTACAGCGCATTGAATTCACATATAACGAAATAAATTAATCTTTAAGATATTTTACTTAGGGATATCTGCAGACCAAACGTAAAGTAATTCGTATCGAATGTACAATAGGTCACCAGGTAGCAAATAACTTAATTATCACGAAAATAGTACGATCACTAAACTTTCTGAATCAATTCAAATAAAAATAAGACATAATAACAAGGATCAAGATTATTTAAGCGATGTATAAAATCGAGCGCTCAGTGGTTTCATTGTGTGCGTGTGCGTAATGTTGCTGTGTGCGACTCTAAATACCTAAATTTGAGTTCGTCGAAAATGTAACAGCGTCCTTAAGGTACAAAATAATTAGTCGAACGTATAGAGGACTATATATGCCGTAATTTTATATGATTTTGATGATAAAATATGCTCTAAGTTTACTTTAAAATGGTACGTAATCAGACCCTATTTTTATACATTTTATATGATTATTGTGATGGTGAAAACGGATTTATGGGAAAAAATTGTATGATGTTATACAATTTTTGTGATGCCAATCTGAAGATGAATAGATTACCTTTAAATTGAGACCATAATATCTTCACATATATGATTGCTTATACCTTAAAATTGTACCTGAAAAACACCGTTATTTGTAGAAAAATGTAATAGCGTCCTTAAGAGTTCAGTGCTATACACACGCTCTCAAGAATGTTATATACATTTACATATAAAGATATATTGAATATTTTATAACATCCACAAAAAACGTTAAAATGCGTTTATTAAAGATTAGCTTTTACCCAAAACTTCGTCTGCGTAGATTTCGTAATTTTATCCTATCTGCTTTTCACTCAATCTGCTTATTTATTTCTACCCTCGACTCCGAAGTAACTAAAATGAATTATTTTACTTCCAGGTACTTCTAGATAACGCCAAGAGTGACGAAGACAGAGAGAAAATACAGATGTGCTATGATATGCTAGTCGATCCAGAGAAAATGGGTGAACGGTTCAAGTTTATGGCTTTCTACCCATCCACAATGGCTGATGTCTTAAATAAATACCCACCTTTAGGTTTCTCGACTCAGAAGTCTTAAATTAAATAAAATTACTCAACGTAGCCTAAATAATTTTATTTGAGTTGTAGTTGAATAATACTAAGACACAATTGTATGTTTAATAAATGTTGTTTATTTATTCTTTTCTGATTTTCTTTGTGTCACTCTAGTATTCAGTTGTAGTCGTAGTAGTAGTATCCTCTTCTTATTAGTTGTTTAGTATGCTGTTAATACACGAAAATTTTAAAACGGTTTAAACAGACCTCAAATTTCGACTTCGAGTGCCAAACCGGGGCCCCCTATCAGAGAGGCCGGGTGCGGACCGCCCCACTGCCCCCCCCAGAGGTGACGCTCGCGCGTTGCCAACCCTGTAAAAACCGTATAAGTTTCTTCACAGCAAACGGAATCTGTCAGACATTCAACTTTTTTTTTGTTAGCCGTGTCGAAATCCCTCGCCGTACGGGGAGACGACGGGGTTATGTCGGACTCCACCCATAGTGGGTGACTACCCACTAAAACCACACGGGATCTTTTCGTATCAACCGGGCTGGACACACCCGCAGGTGCCACCCCCTCCGAGAGGCTGCTTGATAACCAGGCTTCTTGGGTAAAGCCTGTGTCAGAGCAGCCCCAGCGAGCGGCCCTCTCGGGGTTCCTCTTAGCTTCGCTGCGGAGTCGCGGACCCTAGACGGCTACTAAGCCCCCCCCCCCCCCGCACAACAAGCCGAGAATCCTGGAATGGGAGACAGTCAGAACATAGCCTAACCTAACTCCCACGCTGGAACACAACTATTGTTATTCCAGTGCGGTCTTCATTACAGCAGAGGCAGGTACTTCCCCAGTCGGGTAGCTCAATTTGAGCCAGGAATCTCACTTTGCCCTACCACGTCCAAATAGCACCTAATCTGTGAAAGTATACTTTCAGCATTTTTTATTAGAGAAGACCAGCTAACTTAGCGGTTGACTTCTTCTTACTCGTACCATATAAACGTATATTTTATAGTGGAATTTGGAAAGACTTGATTTTTTCCTTGATTGTATTAATGTTCCTTGATTTTCTGTTATTAATGTTCCTTGTTTTCCTTGATTGTATTATTAATTTGTATCAGTCTCGCGCGCGAGGTCTATGCGAGTGGTCGTGCTTGTGCGATTGCGCGATAATGTCCGTTAATACGGTTAAGTGTGCGAACTGTAATGTAGTGATTTCGGAAGTTCTTGCGTTTATTCGTAATAAACATGACGTTTGTCCATTACGTCATGTTTATTACGAATAAACGCAGTCGAGAGTCTCATAAGAATATGTGTGTCGGCGTTCTCCGAGGAGGAAGTTGACGATGCAAAGAAATTGTTATACAGCACGACAAAGATTAGTAAACGATTGAAGTCGAGGCGCAAAGACAAAAAACAAAAGGATGTAGAAGACATGATAGCGGTTTTCAAAACTATAGACCCTGATCAATTGCCGATTTTCGTTGCCTACGAGCTACATAAACTGCCCCCTGTGTGTTTTGATCACGTAGACGTCACGAAAGTACTAAGGGACCTGTTGGTTTTGCGTACGGAAATAAATGATATTAAAGGCAACTTTGTCACGAAGAACGACCTAGAAGTGGCCCTGAAAGAGAATAATATAATACAAACATATGATAATCAGTTACCAAATCCAATATTTAACCCTAATGTGAACAAAATTAGAGGTGGAGGGTATAACTTAAACAGCGGACCGTTTGGATTGTCGCCGCATCTACCTACCCAACATACACAGCCGATCGATCCTGACTCTTATTCGCAAACGCAGCAAACAAGTGACGAAAACGGACCGAAGTATCGCAATCTCGTTCACTCTCATGCGCAGGCGCTACTGGCTGTTGATAAGTCTGCTTCCACGCCGATTAACTCGACATTCTTAGAAAACACGGTGAACATTAATACAAATGAAATACAATCAATGCGGAGTAATAAAACTATGGTGGAAGTATTAACCCAAGGTGAAGGGCCTAAAAATAATCCTGAAGATGGTTGGACGCTGGTTCAAAATAAAAAGACGAAGTCGAGTCGATTTGAGGGTAAAACGGGAACCGCAAGCCCTAATGCGAACTTTAAATTTAGGGCTGCTGATTCAAAAATTCCGCTCTTGATTACCAATGTTGACAAAGAGACCACTGAAAAAGATATTTGTGATTATATATGACGAGGAAGGGTCCCCGCAGTTATTTTTAAAAAGCGTGACCCCAGCATTGCTGGCGTCACCACTTTCATGGTCAGGGTTGTTGTTCATCTTCGGTGATCAAAGTAAACACAAGTAATACTTTTTATTATTTATTCTCGAACTTTTGAGGAGGTCCGATCGCTACGACGGTTCAAATGAGAATGAATCGAGTTCGTCGCGCGCTCGGCTTTTTATAGCAAAACTAGGTGCGTCATTCAGTTGAACAAAACACCTATCCTTGCACAATAAAAATCGTTTCTACCTTACAAAATATTACAATTTCATAATCAAACGCTTTAAATTATTTTAAAAACTAGTAGGTAGTGTAAGTCTATTTTTGATGTCAACACGTGATAGAAACAATGACCGCATATTTTTACTTCAGAAATGCAACTCTCTTTCAAACGGAATACATGACAAATGATCTGTATCGAAGCAATATTAATCCATTACTCTAGTGTTAAACGCGATCTATTACCCAATTTCAATAAATAAATCAGTTTTGATTTCGAGGTTATTCAGGACACGTATTTCTCTTCCCTATTTGTTTTGAAGTGTGACAACCCGCCGACACGGCCATTCTGACAGGCGGCGCGTGCTCTGCGCCTGCCTGCGTTGTAATGTTTGTTGCCTGAATTTAAGAAAACGTTTTTCTTTCAAGTAGATATCAGTAAGCAACCCATGTTGCCTATTTTATTGGGTTAGGTAAATTATAGGGTTATTGTTGCTATAACAGTACACAAAAACATCTTAAGTGCACTGCCTTATTAATTTAGAGTCCGTGGTGTATACGTGTCTACCCATAGTTCCACAAGGCGTCCCTACGGTATCTCAGGGTTCACTTGTGGATGCATCAAGGATCCGTGGTTAGCTCAAGGGTAACTTATGGTTTAGCTCAGAGGTACCACTCTCCAGACGTTTTATTTTTGTAGATTGTAGTTGAGAATATCGTGAAAAATAATGAATTTTGACTCACCGGTTTTAATCCGATGACGCATGTTCGTCGTCGAGAGTTATTTGGACTGGCTGGCCAGCTTGAGAAGTGGATGGCACTGGATCAGGGGCGGTTGCAACGTTGTTTTGCGGTGTCTCGAGATCATCTTCCGCCGACATGGCACCTTGGTTTCCCGGTTGGGGTGCACGCCGAAGTTGATCGTGGGCGACTTTTCTGGAGCGGCCTCTGCCGACCACCTTTTTCACCATGTAGCGGTCGTTTTCAAGAACCCTGATTATTTCGTAGGGCACACTGAATTTGGGATCTAGTGATGTTTGATTGCGGGGATTGTTTTTGATCAGGACATAGTCCCCACGTTGAAAATGATTTATTTTAGCCTTGCGGGAGTTAAAACGTTGTCTATCATACTCAGCGGTCTGAGTCATTCGTTGCTGTACTTGTCTGGTCAACGCCTCTATGTCAATCGTTTGGTTGTCAACGTCGACCAGGTTAAGTAATCCTGGTGGTGCGCAATGCTTCCGTTGTGTGATTAGCGTGAGTGGTGCTACTCCTGTCACGCGATGTGCTGTGCAATTCATTGCTAGCTGTAGTTCTTCAAGAGTGCTGTGCCACTGTTCGGTCTCGTAATTTTTGATCATTACCAAAGCGTTTTTCAGTGTGGCTACCACTCTCTCCACCTGGCCATTTGCTCGGCTGATGCCTGGCGCTATGACATGAATGTTTATGCCAAACTGTTCACAGAACTGTGCGAACTCGCCTAAAAATTCCCTTCCTCCATCTACAATTATTTGGACTGGTGTTCCAAATAAGTGTACTGCACGTTTTAATGCGGCAAGCGTACTGTGTGGGCTTTTATCAGTGGCATGATATAACAGCACGTATTTTGTGAATGCATCCACTGTTACAATAACGTACTGTTGATGCTCTTGGGTTCCCAACTTTCCCGTAATGTCCATGTGGATCACTTGAAATGCGCATGTTGGTTTTTCAATCGGATGTAGCTGCGCTTGTACTGCACCGGATGTGCCTTTACAAGTTCTACATACTACGCAGTTGTCAAAGTATCTTCGGATTGTGGTGCTCATCTTATCGAACCAGTAGGTTTCTTTGATTTTCTGTAGGGTTTTTTCCCAACCTGGGTGCTTGAGTGTGGTGTGGAAGGAGTTAATTAAACTCCATTGGAAGGACTTTGGTACTACTGTTCGCAGCTGTTGGCCGAATATCGGGTCTAGGACGTGCTTCTTCAGTACGCCTTCCTCCAAGGTAAAACCTTCCACTGGATTGTTGTCAATCAGGTTATTTAGTATTGGCCGAAGTTCGTCATCTCGTCGTTGTTCGACCTTCAACCATTCTACGTCTTTTGTAATTACGTTTACTGCCAGTTCACTGTGATTTCTGCTGAAGAAATCAGCATGCTGGAGCCGGTTTCCTTTGCGATATTCGAGCTCAAAGTCATAGTTTTGTAGGAATGCCCACCATCGGTGAATCCTTGGTAACAAGTCCTTCTTGTGTTTCGACGCCTTAAGTGAATTACAGTCGGTTATTACTGTAAATTTCCTTCCGTATAAGTACTGTCGAAAGTGCTTTATTGCTCGGACCACTGCCAATGTTTCTAGTTCGTATGAATGATAGCGGCTTTCAGTATCGGTGGTCCTCATGCTCATGAAAGCTACCGCATGTTGTCGTCAAAAATTTGCACAAGAACTGCTCCAAATCCAAGACTGCTTGCGTCTGTATATAGCTGTATTGGTGCTCCTTCTTGAAAAAGGGTCAGCACTGGAGCCGAGGTGAGGCATTGAATTATTGTTGACCTGGCCTTCTCGTGTCGGTCTTCCCATTCCCATTTGGCTCCTTGTTTGGTTAATTCGTACAGCGGTACCATGATGCGTGAAAAATCCGGGATGTATTTCCTGAAATAGCTTGCGAGCCCATTGAATTGCCTCACTTGTTTGACAGTCTTTGGTATTGGGGCTTTGACCAGAGCTTCCACTTTTCTTGGGCTGGGTCGTACTTGGCCGTCTGATACCAAGTTACCCAGATATTCGATGGTACGCTTAAAAAAACTGCACTTGTCGGCGTTGATAGAGAAGCCAGCTTCTTGTAAGGCTATTAGGATGCGTTCAATGTTAGATAGTCCTTCGCTGAAGTTTGTACTTTTGCTTAATACATCATCAACGTATACTTGAGCGACTGTTCCCAACAGTGGGTACAATGCTCTGTTGATGCACCTCTGATATACCGAACAGGCATTGCTTAATCCGAACGGCATGGTAATGTACTCGTACAAGCCATCTGGTGTCACAAATGCTGTCTTCTCGATGGACGTTTCTGCGATAGGTATTTGGTGAAACCCAGCCGCCATGTCAAAGCTGGTGTAGTAATGCCCATTGGCCAATTGATCGATCTGATCAGAGATTAGTGGCAGTGGGTAATGGTCGCGTAATGTATTCGCATTGAGCTCCCTGTAGTCCACACATAGCCGATCATCTCCATTCTTCTTTTTGACTAAAATTATAGGACTTGAGTAGGGAGATTTGCTTTCGCGAATAATGTTGTGTTCCAGCAAATCTTTGATGATACACCGAACTTTTTCCCGTTCCACCGGACTAAGTCGGTAAGGCCTTCGCTCAACATATTTGTCTGCATTCTTTAGTCTAATTTCCAGCTCTCCAGTGTTAACGCGCGTTTTTGGATATCCTCGGATGAACAAGTGCTCATATTTGGCCAGTAACGTGCGTAACTGGTTTAATTCTTCGGGATTCGTCAGGTCGCAGTCTAATTTCTCAAAGGTGCTACTTTTTGTTGTCACTTGATGAACCATTTGCTGGTGTATCAGTCTGGTGCCGTCTGATGTTATCACCATGCTTAAGTTGGTACCATGAATCAAATTCATACCAATTAATACGTCAGCTGACATCTCATGATCAGGAACCACAAAGAATAATATTTCAATCCTTATCGCATCAATGATACAGATGGTCTTCATCTCTATTAATGAAATTACCGGGAATTGGCCAATCCCCATCAGGTGGTTAACTGCAGACCGTCGCTGACCAGGTAATTTTGCAGCAATTGATTCTCGAATCAAAGAGCACTCCGCTCCACTATCGAAGATGGCACGCATTGTTATTGCACCAATCGTAACAGTGATGGGTGCTTGATTGGTTCCAGCTATACAGTTCACGTTCGATGTCAGTGTGTTTTGACGCTTGTAGCACGTTTCGAATGTATGACCCGTCTTCTTGCAGAATGAACAGGTAATCGTGTTTTTAGACGTCTCCGTTGTTGTAGTATTGGTTCTCTGAAGATTTGAAGTAGATTCCGGAGGTCTGAATCTACACTCATTAGTGCAATGGTTGGTCCTTTTGCATATTTGGCAACGTACAGCAGAAGCTTGAGAAGAATCTGGATATCGAGCACGTTTTGGCATCGATGCAATAGGATTTTGGTGAGGGCGTTTTTTTCTTAATGAAGAAGCCACAGAGATGAGTTCTGGAACTGTGTTTGCTTTTGCGTTTAACAGCTCAATACGTAAGCGTTCATCGCTTATGCATCCTATCACTGCTTCCACTGAAAGTTCATCATCCAGTTGATCTTTCGTGATTCTTTTCCAGAGAACCCATGCGCGGGATAAGAACTCAGAAATGTCCTTGCTTGAGTCATATACGTGCTCCCGGAACTGTAGTATATCACGGGAGTATCTATTCTCTGGCTCAAATGTGGTAATCAGTTTTTCGCGGAACTCTTCCCACGAGGATGTAGTCACCAACCAGTCGTCGATCCACATCTTAGCACGTCCCTTCAGTAATCCACACACCTTAGTGCGTAGATCCAGGTCATTTAGTTTGTAGCTAGCAGCTGCTTTATCGATATGCTGGCACCATTCCCGGACTCCAACATGACTGTCAGGGTCGAATGACGGTAGATAGATGTCCTTGATCCTGATTCTTGGTTCGGGAGGAGCATACAACCGTTCGGACATTTTTTGCATTATCTCCATCATTTGCATCATAAACTGGGGAGGACATCCGACTATTGGAGCAGTTGGATGCATAGTCATGTTAGACGATCCAGCAGCGATGGGTACCCCTGGACGGTATACTTCTTGATTGTAAGATGTGGGTTCCATTGACATGAATGGTACTCCTACGGAAGCTGGTATTTCCGCAGCGATTGGTGTATACGTCATGCCTGTAGGAGTTCCCGTTATGATGGGCTGCACGGTGTTAAGGTTGTTTGCTGGTAATCCTGTAGTGTTCAACGAGGCAGGGTCTATCAGCCTAGTAGTGCCCTGCGCTGTTCCAGTCGTGATAGGTTGACCCGAAGTCGCTGAGGGTGTGGTTGGGACCAGAGCTTGTTCTGATCCCACTTCTGATGACGAGGAAGGGTCCCCGCAGTTATTTTTAAAAAGCGTGACCCCAGCATTGCTGGCGTCACCACTTTCATGGTCAGGGTTGTTGTTCATCTTCGGTGATCAAAGTAAACACAAGTAATACTTTTTATTATTTATTCTCGAACTTTTGAGGAGGTCCGATCGCTACGACGGTTCAAATGAGAATGAATCGAGTTCCCCTAGTTGGTCGTCTCAGCGCCCCGCAAGGGGCGCGAGGTGTCGGTATCGGGGCGATGGCCCCCTGACCGAGGTCTCTATCGCGGGCTATAAATATAGCCCGGTCATTTTGTTGGCCATTTGTGGGCCTAGTCACGATATAAATGTGTTCGGGGCGTGAAGCGCCTCCGGCGCATGACGCAGTCCTACGCACGGGTGTGTCATTGCTCTGTGTTTTCTGGCAGGGGCACCCTAAGTTTTTCACGCTGCCCGTGCGATCAAGATCCCCGCCGGGTGAGACCCCCGGCTACCCGGGTGAAGCCCAGCGAAGATCGATCAGCGTCCAGGCAGCGACTTTAGATGGCGCCCCCTGCGGAAATCGGTGTCTGACTCGAAATTTACAACGCTTTCAGAGCTGGCCAAATACCGCTGTAAATTCGAGACGTTATGGTGTATTTAACGACTTGGTGGGTGTGTGTACGTCGCTAAATGATATGTAACGCCTTACTGCGCCCACATTGACGTGCAGCACAGCAAAACGCACCTGTGAGTCATCACGAATGTGAAGTATGATCATGTGTGTACCGCGCGTATGTTGCGCCTATGTTAACTTAGGAGCAACGCGCGCGGTGGATGCGAGTTATGTTATGTTAAGTCTAATTGTTCGAGCAGGTTGCGTGTAGCGTGTGTGCTACCTGCTCGGGAGTCCAGTCCGGTGAGGGGTCCGCGTCGCCCGGCACTAGGTCGCGCGGGAAGCGGCGGGCGTCCGGGGGTCGCGCGTGCCATGGCGCCATGCCGTGGATGTGAGACCAGGCAGAGGCGTCGGCACGCGCGAACATTTTCTCCGTCATACCTACTACGAAGTCGTCGATGCTCTCGACGCGCAGGTCTCTGTGTATTACAGAGTTCCTCACGTGACGAGGGGCACCTGTGATGGTACGCAGGGTGAAATTTTGCTGCACCCTGAGCTTCTTCCTGTGCGTCTCGCACGTGAGGGCGAGCCAGGCTGGGGCAGCGTATGTCAGCTGCGGGCGGATGTACGTCTTGTACACCCCCAGCTTGACTCGTAGCGGCAGGCGCGACGTGAGCACCGGGCGCAGTAGGTAGCGGGTGGAGCGGACCCGCGCGACAGTGCGCCGAACGTGCGGACCCATGGTGAGCCGATAGTCGAGCGTGACGCCGAGGTACTGAGCAGTACGGGTCCACGCGACGTCGGCTCCCATGAGTTCAAGGTTGGGTGGGCAGATGTTACCGCGGCCAGTGACGATCATGGCCTGCGTTTTACCCACGTTTACCGACAGTCTCCACTTGCTGAGCTAGTCGGGGAGATCGTCTAGCGCGCGCTGCATTTTGACGGCCGCGTGCGCCGCCGATAGCGACGTGGTGATGTACGCGGCGTCGTCTGCATACAGCGCGAGCGTCGCGTCGTGCGTGGCGGGAATGTCGTCTGTGTAAACGGAGTACAACGCAGGCGAGACACAGCTCCCCTGCGGAACGCCCGCGGATATGGGGTACGCATCCGAGAGCTGGTCCTCCACCACAACCTTGAATTTCCTGTCCTGTAGGAAGCTGGAGACCACCTGTACAAGTCTACGGGGCGCTGTGAATCGAGTTCGTCGCGCGCTCGGCTTTTTATAGCAAAACTAGGTGCGTCATTCAGTTGAACAAAACACCTATCCTTGCACAATAAAAATCGTTTCTACCTTACAAAATATTACAATTTCATAATCAAACGCTTTAAATTATTTTAAAAACTAGTAGGTAGTGTAAGTCTATTTTTGATGTCAACACGTGATAGAAACAATGACCGCATATTTTTACTTCAGAAATGCAACTCTCTTTCAAACGGAATACATGACAAATGATCTGTATCGAAGCAATATTAATCCATTACTCTAGTGTTAAACGCGATCTATTACCCAATTTCAATAAATAAATCAGTTTTGATTTCGAGGTTATTCCGGACACGTATTTCTCTTCCCTATTTGTTTTGAAGTGTGACAACCCGCCGACATATACAATATAAAACGCAAGAAATAGTACAGCTTCAGAAAATCAACATGAAATCGGAAAGAACGTATAATGCATTTAAATTGTTTGTCTCAAAATACAAATTAAATAAATTTTTAGATGACAAAATATGGCCTGAAGGTATAAGGTTTAGACAGTTTATTTACTTTAAGAAAAATACAGTAAAAGTAAATAAGCAGCACAGTGTAGAAAACATAACAAACATATAATGGGTTGTATGACGAACGTAAAACTATGTACATTCAACTGTAAAAATGTAACTCGATCAGCTGACTGCGTTCGTCAATTATGTGTACGAGCCGACGTGATAGCGCTACAGGAGACCTGGCTGCTGCCCCACGACGTGCCCTTCCTAGGAACAATTGATGATGACTTCGCGTACACTGGAAAGTCAGCTGTGGACATCTCGGCCGGTGTTCTGGTTGGAAGACCGTATGGAGGTGTGGTACTGTTGTGGAGGAAGTCGTTATTTGCGTCGGTATCGGTCGTAAAGTGTGTTAGTGATCGAATCGTGTGTATTAAAATAGTGCAGGGCGAGCGGTCTTTGCTAATATTTAGTGTGTACATGCCCACGGACTGTGCAGAAAATCTTTCTGACTTTACGAGTTGTCTAAGTGAAATTATATCAGTGATTGAGAGCAGTGAAGTGGAGACAGTTTTTGTATTTGGAGACTTTAATGCGCACCCAGGGACAAGATTCTCACGTCAGTTATTATTAACTTGTACTGATCAATCATGGTCTTGTATTGATACAGAACTCTTGCCGTCAGACTCGCATACTTTTACTAGCTCCGCCAACGGTTCCCTCCGCTGGCTTGATCACTGTGTTGTCACTGAGGCTGCAAGACATGTGGTGAACAATGCGTCTATTTTGTATGGTGTTTACGTGTCGGACCATATTCCGCTTGTAATAGAGTGTAACGTAGATCTGATTAAACCCAAAATTGTTGGATCTTACATCTTTTGTAACAAAGTTATATGGGGTGATAGGGATTTAGAACAGCGTAATAAGTATTTTGAGTACTGTAATAGTAATTTAAAACAAATAGATTTTCCTCCAGAATTTTGTAAATGTGCTGATATTAATCTGTGTCATAAAACTGAGCATCGGTTGGTAATAGATAAATTGTATAATGACTTCATTTGTAATTTGAAAGAAGGTGCCGAACTCAGTCATGCAGGCTCGGTTAAAAAACATCATAAAGGAAAGTATGTAGTGGGGTGGAACAAACACGTTCGAGAGGCCCACCGCGATGCCCGGCTGTGTTATCAAACGTGGCTGTTATACAACAAACCTTCTGCCGGAGTTATTTATGACAATATGCGTACGTCACGAAATATTTTTAAAACTAAATTAAAATACTGTCAAAACAACCAAGAGAAAATTAAAATGGATATGCTTGCATCTTGTCATAAAAGTAAACAATTTAATAAGTTTTGGAATTTGACAAATAAATTAAAATATAAGTCAAGGGTTCCGGTGGGCGTCGCGGGTGTGAGCGGTCCCACTGACATAGCTAATGCTTTTCGTAAACACTTTAATGTTAACTCGCGTCTGTGTGGCTACAGCGAGCCGTCATATGGAGGCGCGGAGGCGGCCGTGACTGGGGTCCAACCAATCAGGTTTTCTGCACAACAAGTCGCGAGAAGTATACAGAACATGGTGAGGGGAAAGTCCCCCGGTCACGACGGCCTCAGCGTTGAACATCTTAAATACGCTGGGTTTCATGTGCCGCGAGTACTTGCTATGATTTTTAACCTATGTCTGAGTCATAGTTACTTACCTGCGGAACTTATTAATACGATCGTTGTGCCAGTAATAAAGAATAAGACTGGTGACGCTTCCGATATCTCCAACTATAGACCGATATCGCTTGCCACTGTCTGTGCTAAAGTATTGGATAGTCTGCTTGATAAAATTCTAGCTAATCATATCGTTCTCGAGGATGGCCAGTTTGGTTTTAGGCCGAACTTATCAACGGAGAGTGCAATTTTATGCCTAAAGCAGACTGTCCAATATTATACAGACAGAAAGACTCCTATAATAGCATGTTTTTTGGACTTATCTAGGGCTTTCGACCTGGTTAATTATGACCTGCTCTGGCATAAGCTCACTCATGACACTACTGTCCCGGATAATGTGATATCACTGTTTAGATATTGGTACAGTAGTCAGAATAATAAAGTTAAATGGGCAGGCTCATATTCTGATGTATATGGGTTGGGTTGTGGAGTAAGGCAGGGGGGACTGAGTTCGCCACGTCTTTTTAACCTATACATTAATAAACTGATAGGTAGACTCAGTAGCACCAGTGTTGGTTGTCACGTGGACGGTGTTTGCGTGAACAACATCAGCTACGCTGATGACATGGTGCTGCTGAGCCCATCTATCGGCTCTATGAGATTGCTACTTAAAATTTGTGAAAGTTATGCGGTGGCTCATGGGCTCAAATACAATACCGATAAGAGTGAATGGCTGGTTTTTAAATCGGGAAGCTTAAGCTACGAGCATCTGCCTGAACTCTCACTTGATGCGTCTCCTTTAAGTCGGGTACAGAGGTTCAAGTATTTGGGTCACTGGGTCACTGATGACTTAATTGATAATGTAGACATAGACAGGGAGCGCAGGTCGCTGGCTGTCCGCTGCAACATGTTGGCCCGCAGGTTTGCACGCTGTACTGATTCAGTGAAGATAACGCTTTTTAAGGCCTTTTGCCAGTCGTTTTACACGTGCAGCCTGTGGACCAAATATACCCAGCGGGCATACAGCGACTTGCGCGTACAGTACAACAACGCATTCAGGGTGCTGTTGGGCTTGCCGTGGCGCTGTAGCGCTTCAGGGATGTTCGCGGAAGCGCGGGTTGACGGGTTCGCCGCGATTATGCGGAAGCGCTTAGCATCCATGATGGCGCGCTGGCGCTCCTCCTCCAATGGCATTCTGAATGTGTTTATAGACCGATGGGATTCCCCCCTCTCACGAAGGTGGGTAATAATCCAGACCCAGTAGTCTATAATATATATCTTAATTTAATACTAATATTAGGCTAAGTTTTTCACCTACTAACATTATATGGATCTGTATCCGAAATAAATTATTTGAATTTGAATTTGAATTTGAATTTGAATTTGAATTTGAATTTGAATTTGAATTTGAATTAAATAGGCTCCGAAACTGTTGGACGGATTTAATAATTCTTGAATATTAAAATATATACACATAAGCTGTATTTTGTCAATATAACATAAATACCTATATACAATATAGGTACAATAAAATATAAGACTCAAAACTTGGTCTGGTAGTTCAAGTCATTATGTTTGCTTATTTTGTTACGAACATTTATTTGAATGCCCTTTAAAACCAAAATAATAGGAAACAATATTTGGGTAGTAATTATTGTATATAACCCACCCATAAGCTCTATTAATTAAAATAGTATAGCTGAAGGAACATATCTGTTATGAAATAACAAGAACGAATATATCGACCAAATGTTGGCTTTATTCAACTAAAATGACATTACATGACAAATGACCGATAGAGACCTTAACGCCTCCATGTGGCGACCAAAGAGTTCACCACATTCTCCCCTGCTGTATTCTAATTTAGTTTGAGGTGTCGTAGTCCTGCAGATGGGCAGGTGGTCTTCTATTCCTGGTAGTTTGCTGAATTTGAGGAGTATCTGGCGCAACGCTCTCTGTAGAAACAAATGACGAGTCACTTTCTGTTTCTACAGTTTCAGTACGTTCGCCTTCTTCCTCGCTCTCTAACCCTGTTGGGGCTAAATGTCTGTTAGACACGGTCGTTTCTCGGCCGTCACTCAGTCTTACAAAAGAATAGTCCGGGTTGGACTCCAACAGCTCGACTTCCTCTACTATGGGACAGTATTTGTTGGTTCTGTTGTGCTTTTTGAGTAGGACAGGACCGGGTGTTAGAAGCCAAGTTGGTACCGAATGTCCGTTATTAGATTTTCTATTGTGTACAAACATCCTTTCATGAGGAGTTTGGTTCGTTGCTGTACATAGCAGAGATCTTATTGAGTGTAGTGCTTGGTTAAGAACCATTTCCCATTGCTCGATTTTTAGTCCCTGTGATTTCAGAGCTAATTGTACTGTCTTCCAAATTGTTCCATTTGTACGCTCTATTTGCCCATTACCTTGTGGGTTATATGCTGTCGTTCGACTTGTGGATATACCTTTACTGTGTAAGTAATCTTTTACTTCTTTTGACATGAAAACGGAGCCACGATCAGAATGAATATAAGCTGGCAATCCAAATGTGCAGAAAAGAGTCGATAAATGTTTAATTACAGTCGCAGCGGAAACGTCTTGGCACGGGAATGCGTATGGAAATCGAGAATATTCGTCTATAATAGTCAATATGTATTTGTTAGACGAAGATGACGGTATTGGCCCTTTGAAATCGATGTTCAGTCTTTCTAATGGTGAAGTAGCTTTTATCAAATTGCCGTAATTTTTTAAAAAGCGAGGTTTTATGACTCCACAGACTGCACATGCCTTTGTCATCTTTCTGACGTCTTCTACCGAATATGGTAGATTTTTACTTCGTATCCAGTGATACATTCGAGTAACGCCTGGATGACATAGTTCACTATGTAAGTTTTTCAATTTAGATTCTGTGTGTATGGCGCAGATACGTGACAGTGCGTCAGCCGCGTCATTTTCATTTCCTGGTCTATAAACAATATCATATTTGTAGCAAGATAATTCTAATCGCCATCTCTCTATCTTCTCGTTCTTTATCTTGCTTGTATGTGTGCGATTAAACATAAAAGAAACTGATCGCTGGTCTGTGATCAGTCGAAAAGATCTTCCAATCAAGTAGTGCCGCCACTTACGGAGGGCTTCGACAATGGCATACGCTTCCTTTTCTATCGCTGAATGTCGCTTTTCTGTTATAGATAGTGTGCGCGAAAAGAAAGCTACGGGGCGTCCTTCTTGAGTCAATGTAGCCGCAATTGCATTATCGGAGGCATCTGTTTCGACTGTAAACATTTTGTTTTCATCGATAGCAAATATTGTGGACTTGGCAATGCAGTTTTTCAAGTCTTCAAAAGCAGATTTAGCTTCATTATTTAATGGGAATTCTGGATTCACGAGGCTATGTATTCTCTCCGAGAATTTTGGTATCCACTTTGAATAATGCGAAAACATACCGAGAGCTCGTTTACTTTAACTAAAATGACATTACATGACAAATGACCGATAGAGACCTTAACGCCTCCATGTGGCGACCAAAGAGTTCACCACAATATCACAGGTGGAATTGAAAACTCATACTCAAGTATAATAGTAGGGGAGCCCTAGAAGGGATTTTTGGATTTACTCGAGCGCGGCAGATTAATATAAGGGAAGATACCTTACATATTGATAAGTACCTGCAGCCAGTATGAGTCCTTAACAGTGGTGGGTGTACTCAGGGGACCCGAAAAAAAAAAACAACTATTTGAAATACTCGAGCGCGTCAGGTTAAGATAGGGGAGGTTAATTACTTGCTAAGGAGTACCATATTCGCTAATCTGACGATTCAAGCGTAACCTGAAGGGGTGGGAGGGTAACAAAGTTGTAAAAACTGGACTTACTCGAGCGCGGTCGTTGTTGTATATATGTTAGAGGTAATAATACCAGAATAACCAAAAAGTATAATCTGACGATTTTCGCAAGCTGGGTGCAATAAAAAATGATAATTAAGATCAAAATCGAAGATTTTAAATTTTTGTAAATTCGCTGCGAGCTTAGTACACTTCCAAATCGTCAGAATAAGAAATGACAGTATCTGTAACACCCACTGAACACCCCCTTTGAAAATCTGACGCGCCGGACTATTTTTTTTTTCTTTTTTTTTTTTGACCCCTCCCGCATAGCGTCCACTACGAAAATCGTCACATTACTATATATTTTGGTTAACCGACATGTTGCCGCCTGAAAAATATCAATAACAGTCGCGCGTATGTCACTGTTTCTCGTTTAAAAATTTTGAAAATCTGTATACGCTTCCCCCACCACTAAAATTGAAAACATTACAGGACAATTTTTTCTTCCTATCATCTAATCTACCAATTCTAATAGGTTTTCGCGACGCTCGAGTAAATCCACATTTAGCATCGTGGGCTCCCCTACTATAAACTCCTACAGCATGGAGGGTCACTGTTAGATTTTATTCATTTCTTGGTCTAAACTCTACCATAAAATATTTGTGGATATTTTACAAATCCATATTACAAATTTAATATTGATTTGACTTCACTCAGTCCATGTAAAAATTAGTTAGTATTATTTTCACCGCAGAACGTTTTATCATCTCTCGAATCACTCGATTAAAAGTCGAATCTAATACATCACTACTCGGTCTTCTTTGGTTGGTCAACTTGGTCAGTCGGGTATCCGTCGATAGAATTGCATATTTTTATTTTTATTGTTTAGAAAAAAGGCTCAATCATATTTTATAATCCAAAACTACTAATTAATTGTAATAAAATCACTTGTAGTGAATAATTCGGTGCAATATATTCGTTACTTTTCTTTGTTTCGTTTATTCACTGATGTGTATTCATCGGACTATGATGAAATGTCAAAAATTTTCGTGGATTGGTGCCAATGGTCATGAAATTTTTCTGCCGTGAAAAATTTGTGATGAAAGTGCAATTGTGAACTGCTGATATTGTTGAATTTCGAACAGTTGGTGATATATTGTGCTTATAACCAGGGATTCTTGCTTGTGACATTTCTCCAATCCAACCCATTTTGAGAAAGTGAAGGTAATCATAATTTTCTTTTGTTGTCGGTGTGTAGAAAATCAATTGATTAGGTACCTGATCAAATAGATTTTCTCTTTATTATAAACCACATTTAAATTTTATATACTCACTGCGTGATTGTGCAAATTGCGCATCTCCCATTGTTCCGTGCGAACTAATGTAAATGTTTACGAAATCTAAGACAATGGTTTGTTCAAAAGATTTGGAAAAAGTATATTATACCAGGCATTGCATATGTTTGAATATGAAGACATGTGCACAAAATAACCTGGTGCTGGAAATAAATAAATGAAAAACCTTGGATTGGCAATAGCATCTAGGTATTCGCGGATTTCTTTCGGGGCACGTATTTGTATTATTTGAATCTTAATCTATGTCCAACCAGATTATTTGTCATACTTCTAGTTTGAATCCTACTTCTAACACAGATTTCGTTGTATTTTGGTAATTATATGAGTAAAAAAATGTAATAGTATACCCTATCATGAAATGATACTATGTTTATTCTACTGGTGTTTAAAATATATCCTGCCTTGATCCTAATTTATTTGGGGTTATATTAAAATATTCTTTAATACAAAACTGCACCTCTTTCTGATGAAGCAACCTGCCTCTTATTTCTTCAAAGAATATTTGTTTTCTTAAAACTTAATATAATGAATAGAAAAAAAAAATGGGAAAACCTAGATGAAGTTTTGTGGAACAAGTGAAGGAAAGAGTGGAGATGAAGTTGAGATGAAGTTGAGATAGGGAACAATGACAATAGCTCCACCAACAGGAGCTGAGCTCTCTTAAACATATGCAACATAAAAGTGACTAGTGGACTTTTATCATTATGATCATCTCATGGGTACATAATTATATATACACAATCAAATTTCAGCTTCTAAGGGATGACAAGATTTGTAGAGTAGTGTGTTGTTGAAAATAATTTAGTTTGGGCTTTAGTATGACTTAAATAAAAAAGTGAGCTTAAAGCTTATGATAAACATACGTTATTATATGTTTTTATATTAAGTATTGTCAGAGTTAAAACGGAATGCAATGAACCTTGTGTAGACCTTTTCACTAAGACAATAATATGTTTATAAATGAAATTGATATTAATTATTAGACATGTTAAATAATAATGGAAATAAGATATATAGAATTGTTATAAAAATGAATGCCCACAAACGCTACCTAGATTAACAATTTTTTTTTCTGGCCTTGTTTTAATTTAATAACTAGGCTATAATTTTACCAATTTTTATATGTATATCCTCACAATCAACCATCAGAGAATTATGCATAAAAGATAAGATTAATATTAAGTAATCTTGTTATCCATATTATCTGTAGTATTAAATTTACTTCATACATTATACAATGTATATATTTAAATATGGGAAAACCTAAAACTACTTTTTATGTATCTTATCACAGTATATTATTTTAACCTAACATTTTGGATTTTTTGCTGTGGTCCTTACAGTTTTTTACAGTTACACTACTTAACTTAACTGCTTATATACCCTAGGACATAATACCTAATATAGGGTTTTGAGAGAATTATAAATGGATATAAACTTTGGGTTCATATATGTATAGCCCAAGACAGCCCTAAAGGTAGTCAATGAACATTGACTAGCATTTCTGTTGATACTACTTTACCAATATTCTTAATACTTTCTCATTTATATCCCAATAATTCAAGGATAAAAAATATTACAGTACATTATAATAATAATAATATAATAATATTTCCGGACATTATTACACAGCGCCGTCTAGTTCCGCGGTAAGCAACTAGGATTGTGTTACGGATACTAGTTGTTTGATAGACTACATAATATACTTTTTTTTGTAAATACATACATATTGTACATAGATACATCCATGACTCGGAAACAAATATTAATGCTCATCACACAAATATCTGTCCCTACCGGGATTCGAACCCGGGACCCATAGCACAACAGGCAGCGTTAACTACCTCTAAGCGAAATGGGTAGTCATACTATTATATTCACCGATCTTTTTGAATGCCAGATATTAATAATAAAATATTTGATTCCATATAATAGCCATGAGATTATAATACCTAAAAATAAGTACAATGACTAATTAGTATAAAAATATATGTATTTTCCTTTTGTTATGTTGTGGTGATTTTATTATCTTATAAATAACCTGTTTATAAATAGAGATTTTAGGCACTTGTTTTATAGAATATTATATCCAGACTTTATGACACACCTCCATCTACTTAAGAGCTCAGCAACAAGGCTTGTGTTAAGGATACTAGATGGTTGATATTTATTGATAGGTACACAATATTGTTTTCTTTATAAATTTTAGATAGAAGTATCAAAGACATCAAACATATATGCTTCTACTGGGATTTGAATATGTATGGACAAATATGGCAATTAAATTGAATATAAGTAATATACATACACTCACACCTTTTTCAGAAACTGTAGAATGCAACAATCCCTGCATACCACTTTTGCTTGCTAAAAAACTTAAAACAAATGTTTAATGTCTAGTTATCATTATTAAGTTTGAGAATATTATACCTTATTACTATTAAATCAATAATATTTTAACAAATATATCTATAGCAATACTAAAACAGCTTCTTTGACTTTGAGTTTGTTTGGTCGTAAGGTCAATGACTATATCTTGTGACCTAATAATGACGGTCTATGTTTTTATTTGTAAACAGATGTTGCTATTGACAGAATAAATAGATAGGTAGGTACTAAATCTATTTAAATTAACATAAAATTATTATTTACTGATTTTGGTGTATTGATTACTAGCTGCCTCCCGCGTCTTTGCCCGCATGGTATATACAGAAAAAGTAGCCTATATGTTAATCCAGGTAATAAACTATATGTATGCTAAATTTCATTCAAATCTGTTAAGCGGTTTTTGCGTGAAAGAGTAACAAACATCCATCCATACATCCATACGTACAAACTTTCGCGTTTATAATATTAGTATTATACCTAGGATATTGTTAGGTAGGTAAGTATGGATTTTACTTGGTTTGAGTACAAAAACAACACCGCTTGCTTCCTAAGCGGTACTTAATTCAGGAAAACTTTTTGCAATAGAAAAAAAAATACTGATAAAGAAATAAAAAAAAGTCAGTATGTTGACTGACAGTGTAATGTTGTATTTTTCGGAATTTCGTTCTACATATATGGTTAGTTATAAACATAACATACCATCAAACTTCTCATCCTCATAGGCTTAGGCAGAGGTGTGCTAATGTACACCCATATTTCGCTGGTATGATTTCCGTCTCATGTAATAGGGCGCGAGCCTACTGCTATCAATCGGGCACAAATCCTAACTCCGAACTGCTACTAGAATTTCAAAGCTGAATAACCCAATAATATTGCTTGAAATTGTTAGTTGTTATCCCAAAATACAATAACGGTCTCAGAATATTAAGTAGGTATACAAGTACTACCTACTAGATATTTTTGTTTACATGGTAGTGAAATAGGTATCTAAAGAAATAGTATATATTATTCTAGGTTGTTGACTCCTTGATAGTTATCATTTAAATTTGATACAAATTACTGTGACATAAAGTTGTTAGTGCGTTGTCCGCTTGGGGTCATATTGTAGGTCATTACTTCATGAATTTTTGAGTCACCTTTTGGAAACATTTAAAAAAATAATTCATATATTTTTGTTCATGGATTTATCTATACGTCCATACAAATTAATAAAATTGAAGTGTCTGTTTGTAACTTCAATTAATAGCTTTTCACTAAAGTGCATAATTATGAAAGTATATACGGTACTTGAGCTGTAGTAGCCTAGTGGTGTGACCCGTGGACTGAGATGTCTAAGGTCTCGAGTTCGGACCCAAGGCACGCACCACTGACTTTTCGGAAGTTATGTGCGTATTTATCAAACGGTGAAGGAAAACATCGTGAGGAAACCTGCTGTGCTTGAGAGATTTGTCTCGATGGCATTTGAAGTCTGCCAACCCGCAGTAGGCTAGCGTGGTGGACTACAGCCTAATCCCTCACGAGGAGACTCGTGCCCAGCAGTGGGACGTTAATGGGTTGATGATACGGTACTTAATCAACCATCTAGTATCCGTAACACAAGTTTCTTTACTTAGCTCCGAACTATAAGCTGTGTCATAATGTACGGATATCCTACTAATATTATAGATGTGAAAGTTTGTATGGATGTTTGTTACTCCTTCACGCAAAAACCGCTTAACGGATTTGGATGAAACTTAGCAGACACATAGTTTATTACCTGGATTAACTCATAGGCTAGTTTTTGTCTATATACTATGCGGGAAAAACCGCGGGAGGCGGCTAGTATTTATTATTATTATTAATTGGGGTTGGTTTGTGTCCACAGTAGTATACTGACTCTTGTTGCTCATTGCAGGGTTGTTAGCGATTGGTGATCATTGGAGATGAGCTCCCCGCCCCCTGTCCAGCTAGAGGTGGAGGTGGGCGATGAGTGTATGGAGGACGACGCTGCCGACATGATACCGGCTGACAGGTAAACAGTCAGAACTCACAACCCTATTTATTTGTATGTCTCAGGGAAATATGGATTTTTACAGGGCCGCCAAAGAGCGAGCGCCACCTCTGGTGTTGCAAACGTCTATAGGCTACGGTAACCGCTTGCTACCAGGCAGGCCGTATGCTTGTTTGCTACCCTTGTGGTAAAAAAACATTAGATACCAGGGATTTCGTACATTCCCTAGTAAATTACAAAATATATCAAATATTTGTACTATCTACAAGTAGTTGTTCCGGGTTTCTGCGTTTGTATACATGTAAAAATATGTGTTTCAAAACGCACCCACGACACGAGCGTGGGAACTCTAGAGTGGTGCAAAGTAAAAAAAAATATATGTTGCCGATTGTAAAAAGCAATTCTTTTGGGAATATTAATTAGGCCCGCATTTCAAGTAGTGGCAGTATTTTTGTTTTATAAGCTGTATAAATAGAAAAAAAATAGAACACTAGAAATCTGTAGAATAAAATCGTCTTCCATGTTCCACTTCGAAAATTTAAATACGTGATGAAACATTCCATTTTTATAAAACGTTTCGCTAAGTCGTTAGGATTATAATTACTGAAGCAAAAGTCAAGTCACAAAAATAAAACTAAAAAGCAAAAAATAACTTCATACAGTTTTACCTTTTTTTTAGTTTTAAAGGTATGAAGTCGGTGCCAGGCCAAACGTAAGTAAGTACACTTACTATTACGTTTGACTGAAACTTAACAGTGACCTTGAGCGGGGTGGTTAAAACCACCACATCATCGGCACCGACTTCATTCCTTTAAAACTAAAAAAAAGGTAAAACTGTATGAAGTTATTTTTTGCTTTTTAGTTTTTGAAGTTGGTTTTTTCTTTTTTTTTAAAGTTAATTTATTTTTTTCTTTTTAGTGTTGGATATATTAAAATTTTCATATCAGGTCAATCTAATAGCCTGAAAGAATACAACTTTCGATCCATATGTACTTATAACTATGAAAGATTTTTCCTTCAACTCCTAACCGTTGAGGAGTTGTACCTTCCATCATCAGATGATTACATGAGATGGTGATTTTCAGATGCAAATACTTGAACAGCTTTGGAGATTACATGTAAATGTAATAAATGCCTATAACTGAAAGAATTTTCTATTAACTCTTAACTGTTGAGGAGTTCTACCTTCCATCATCAGCTCATCAACATCAAATGATGATTATCAGACGCAAATACTGGAACAATTTTAGTAAATATATTGAAAACGTGATAATTGCCTATAAAATTTGAGGGTTGCCCTCGATTTCCCTGGGATCCCATCATCAGATCGTGATGTGGTTACAATGGGACCATCTGTGAAGTATACCCTTTTAAACAAAAAAAGAATTTTGCAAATCGGTTTTGAAGTAATTCGTGAACATACATAAAAAAAAGATTCCGACGAATTGAGAACCTCCTCCTTTTTGAAGTCGGTTAAAAAACGAGAACGTTTCATAAGATTTGAATTTAAGACACATTAAACAATACATAACAAGCTTGTCTTAACTAAGTCTAGTCCATTTTAGTGGGCACTTAGACAAAAAAACGTTCCAGGTTATATAGTACTTTTCTAACAAACAACTTAGCCTGCAAAGAGCAGGTTTTCATGTATAAAATTAACATTTAAATAACGTCATAAGTTCTGTGCAGTGATTGCATGCGAACGCGCATGTCCTGATTTTCTTCTTTTTTCTTACTTCTGCTCAGTAATTCGTTGTGTTTTTAGAGAGAATGCGAGAATTCTTGCCCAAATTAGGCTGTTCCAATGGGTTGATATTGGTGAGGATTGTAGTATAATAAATATGAAAAAAAAAAGATTTCGACGAATTGAGAACCTCCTCCTTTTTGAAGTCGGTTAAAAAGATTTCTTGCTCAAATTGAGCTGCACGACTGGGGAAGTACCACCGCCTTACAGAAGACCGCAGTGAATCAACAATACTTGTCTTTCTGCGAATGAGTAAGGTTACCAGATCTCATTGGGAAAGTGACTATTCTGACAGCATGGGAATTCCGTTTGCTGTCAGTTCAGTAACTCCCTATTTTAAGAAACCTAAACGGTTTCTAAGGGGTTTAGCAACGCATTTGCATTGCAAGCCTCTTGTGTTGCAAATGTCTATGTGCGGCGGTCATCAATTACCATCAGGTGAGCCGCCTGTTCGTTTGCCCCATTATCACCATAAAAAAAAATTAACGAGTCCCCTTTCATTGCTGCAGCAGAGAATGAGGAATGAACTTCCCGACTGTGTATAATTTGGGTGTCTTTAAATCAAGAATGACTCGGTCTCTTCTAGGTAAGCGCGCTCCATCGTAGATCCCATTGTCGCTTTACATCAGGCGATCTGACGTTCCAGCGTAAAACTATCAACGATAAAAATAAAAAAAAGCAGAACAGGTGCACTACGCGATTAGCAACGGAATCCTAATCATGGAATCAAACCAGGTCCCCTGGCAGACTTTCAAACCATGTAAATAGGTCGCGGTTGAAGCCGTTACCCGGTTCAACCACCCCTGTGTATAAACAAATGCTATGCGATGCTATGTCTTATTCCACAAATACTCGAATAGATTTGATTTGTGGCTGAAGTTGTGGCGTACTGGTCGCGTTGAAATTGTTTTGTGAAACGAGATTGGAGGAGTTGATTTATACGTCCGGTTTTACTTAATTTGGCTTCGTTAGATCATAGTTGCGATGAAGGATTTATTATTGTCCTGGAGTTAATACAAGTTTTCATCTCAGGTCTTTTCTCAACGACATATGATGCCTCGTAATATATACTATAGACTAACTTCTCTAATCCTGAGAGGACTGCTGTGCCCAGCCGTGGGGAAAAAATTGTTGTTGATAATAACTTTGAAGCTGTCTTTAATAATATCACATCTTCATCAATTATATCATTCAATAATATCACGTCTTGACGACCTATGTGGTCTAGTGGTTCGAGTACCGGACTGCTGATCACGAGGTCGTGGGTTCGATTCCCACTGGACACAAATATTTATATGATGAATATAAGTGTTTGTGTTCGTCTGGGTGTTTCCTATGTATTATAAGTATGTATTTACAAAAAAAAAGTATATAAGTATTATATCCATTGTCTAGTACCCATAGTACAAGCTCTGCTTAGTTTGGGACTAGATGGTGCTGTGTAAAATGTCCCTGAATATTTATTTTTTATTTTATTTAATTAAATTGTCGCAATATACCTATTAAAATTCAGTGGTTAAAAAAAAAATAGGTACATTTAATATTGTTTAAAAATACTACGCAGTTCTCAAATGAAATAAAACTAATTCAGGAAACATATAATAACGTATTGTAGTAGCCTTGGTTTTAGGATAATAACCAATTTTGCTAATGGACCGTGTCCTACGCTGATAAACCGAGCAAAAATGTATTAGTTAAACACATTGTATCTTAATTTCATGAATGTTCATCGAAGGTTAATATACATATACAAGAATATACAAGGGTGAATCATAGTATAGGAATAACGACCTTAAAACAATGTGTAATTCTTTTAAGAACAACCAAGAAACGCTTAAAGATAATATGCCTGAAGCTAGCATCAGACTAAAAAGAGAATCGCAGACGTGCAGTCTACCCGTATATCAATATCCCTCGATATAATTTGTAAAAAGTATTTTATCTCAATAGTGAGAGAATTTAAAATACAGTAACAGATACGCAGTAACTGCAGAGTAGTACGCGTGTTGGTTCGCGTTTATTTATGATGTCATGATTCATATTATACTCATTGTACTGTAACTTGTGAAGGACTGCGTTGCAAATCTCAATGGTCCTATAATACGGTAGGTATTATAGGACCATTGAGATTTGGTTTCCCGAAATCTTCGTCTCTCTGTAGTATTCTCGTTTGATTGTAAAATAAATCAATTGAGGCCAGTCCGGTAAACGGAGTTGTATGATATTCAACGTGTGGAAATCCTTATGTATCCTCCTTTCTTAGGAAGGCGACAGTGCGTTTTGGACTCCACTTGTAATGAATGACCAGGCTTACCAATTTTTACTTGTCAAAAATAACAATTCAATTCTGACCATGGCTGGACCATGGTAGCGATATCCTGGTTTTGTAAGGAGATTGTCATATACGCCTTCCTTACCTGCCAATCCACTTGAGTGGAGCCGTGGAGCGTGACGCCACCAAGGCATGCAGAACATAGACTGAGCCCTCTCGCCTTAGATGAGATCCCACCTAGCAGCTCCCGGGCACAGTGGATAAATTGATGAAGATGAATAGTATACTAATAAGAATTGACAATTAGCCATTACGTAAGACCGTATTATGTATTCTGTTACGTGTTTTAAGTCAAGGTTGGAAAACCAGATAGACCGGTAACCGAAAGCTAGATTCTGCGCATGTCGCATCTTATTAACGTAATACATGTCTATAATTAAACCCCTTATATAACAAATCTATGTCCCGAAATGATCACTAAATATAACCACATACAAATATTTACTTCGTTCGACGAATCCGCAACCGCTTGCGAATTTACCACAGTGCCGTCAATTTTAAAACTAATAGTCTAAAAGTCAAACTTCCTGTGTTAGACCCGTGACAGGGTGTGTTGCTCTCGCATCGGTCTATTTAGCCATCAAAAGCGTTGTCTATCAGACAATACACCATAAATCGTCTGAAATAGATGAAAAGGCCATAGTGTTAAAGGCACAGATTATATTTTCTCGACGACAAAAATAACATTTTGTCGTTTACTCCTTTGAGAGCTAAATCTACGCAATTAATTCTTACTTTGTCACGATGACTCGACATAAAGAACAATAATGAATTATAAACCACAGTTGCCTGCATTCATGAGAAAGAGGAAGTGTTCTGTTGTCCACCTTGATGCCCCTTAAAGGATTCTTGAGGACAAACATTAAACAACTTTTGAGGACTACTTCATTTATTTAGTGGAAATAATTTTATTTATTCGACGGAATGCTTATAATCAATATATCCGGAACCTACATAGCCCTGTGTCTGATCTGATACACAGGACCATCTAGTTTTGAACCAATTAGAGCCAAACGGAGGCTTTTGTGAGAGATGATTGATACACTACATAGATATATTATTTTTGTAAATACATACAATGAAACACTCACACCATACCCCAAATATTTGCCTACTAGGATTCCGGGTACTATCAGCTGAGAAAATGGCTCCTACGCCAAAGGTGTAGGCTGGTATCGCCGTGTGACGGATCATTGAGCTAAATGATGACTGATGCATTCGTGTCGTCAGTAGGGTCAAATCACGCTAAAGTTCTACTGGTGCTTTCCTCAAGAGGCCAATTTAATTTCGGTTTGTCTTTTTGGTTCTAATCCGAAAGTATGATGCTGAGATAGAAGCGTATTTTGACTTAAATCCATTATACATACTTAAGTTACAACTGAAAATCTGAATATCTTTACGTAACGCTACCTTGATTATTTGTATAATCTATCGCGTTGATATTGATTTCTCGAGGACAATGTAACATAAACATAATTTGATAATGAAATTAAAGTGATTCTGATACGATAATGTAGTTCCCACACTTCCTGATTTTGATAATGTGCATTACTATGATTTTTTCTCAATGTTATATTATTATCACGTTTGTTTGTCCGCGAACTAGTATTATGAACATGATTTTTTTTTAAATTGTACCAAAGAGTTAGATTCGAAAAGTGTTAATACCGTAATGTGATTGTGTTAAAATTAAACGAATGATTATTGTTTTTGCTATAGCAGTCTGTTCCAATACAACTGTGTTTCCAAATGAAATGAAACACGTATTTTAGTGTAAGACTAAATAATATGAAAAAATAAATAATTTATAGAAAAAGTTTTTCCTAATCGCTACAGTTCTGAAAATTGAAAATAAAAATACCAAGTGCAATGGAAATTCAAAATGATAAACTGAATTCTCATTTACATTAAAAATGGATACAAAGGAGTATATTGTGGATGACGTAACACCAGTTGAGTCAATATCCAGTTTAGTTTGGGGTCATAAGATATCTCGATCCTATCTACGTTTTGTGTCGCTTTGCTGTAACAAAAACAAAATTGAGTCCGACTCTACTTTATGGAAACCAGATGACAGGTAATCCTTTATCATCCTTTATAATCCTTTATTTGGGTTGAATAATACCTTTATTTATATAATTTTATTGAAATAACCTATTGAATTATTAGATTTTTCATAATCTAGTACAAGTTAAGTCTGCTGAGTGCTGAGTGATCGGCTTGTAAGTCACTGTCTACGTGTTCGATCCTCACACTGAGCAAACATTTGTAAGATTTACAGGTAGCTCTTTCTAGTCTGGGCGTTTTGTATGTTAGTCTGTATTTATTAAATGGGTTAAGCGCAGGAGAAAATCAGAGTGGAGGGGGGTGGGGGTGTAGGCAATGTGTTCTAGAAAAACATAAAAATAAATACAGTCAAATTGAGAACCTCTTCCTTTTTTGAAATCGGTTACAAAAGAGGTCTAAGTACTGATTTTCACAGTGGCTCAATATAATTCAAGTATACTTATATTACCATTGTTTTCTATAACAACTGTGCTTTGTGTAGTGTATTTTAACTCCTATTTATACTATAAAATAGCAAAGTATACGTTTTTATTGTTTCTGATTGCGAACAGTTGTCTATTTGTACAGGTGTTTCATCATTCGGACATTATCGCGCATAAAATAATTTAATAAATTTAGTAACATATATTTTATAGCAAATTTAGTTCTTTTTTATTAACCACAAGGTATGTATGTAACAAAGGTGTACGAATGTGGACGAAACAAAAGTGGTAGGTATGCAAGGATCGTTGCGCATGTCGTTTTGTAGTTTGGGAAAAAGGCAGTGAGTGTATGTTTATATTATTAAAATATATTATAATGCACTTGTAAATATTTCAATAACATTAATGACATCATGAATAATTTATGAATGATAATTAAAAAGTAATATAGTCACGCAATCGGCTTATCTCTCTATATCAATAAATTATTATTGTTATGACATTACTTAAGACACGATGGTGTTAAAACTGCAGAATATTAAACAGTGCTGAAGTCTTCCTCGATTATCAACGGCAGTCATAGTTTTTAATTAAATAACATAATTAGTAGTTAAAGCTGTCTGTAAAAGTCACCTGAAAGTTAAAGTGAACTGAACCATGTTTCATTTGTATCATTCTAAATTAAATATGTCTAGCATGTGTCTATATACATATATTACTTTACGAGAAATTGTAAGTGCCACACTCAAACCCAAGAGGTTTAAGTGGCATTATGGAAAAAACAAATTGTTGATTCTGATAAATAAAAAAAAAACCTCAAGAAATTATATCTTACAGGAAGGAAAGACCTGAAATCCTTGAATTTCGTTTTATCTACAAAATGTGTTGAACGATTTGAAAATTATTTCAACGTTCAATTCACTGTTCACATGTATATTATATGAGTTCACCGTTCACAGCTCGGTTACAGGTGTTTTACTGGTCAGGATACATACATACATACCATCACGCCTGTCGTCCCCGAAAGGTTAGGCATAGGTGTACTTAAATGTACACCCACGTTTCGCCGGTATGATTTAGGTTCCATGTAATAGGGGGCGAGCCTATTGCCATTAACAGGGCACGAATCCAAACTCCGAGCTGCTACTGAGTATTTCACAGAAAAACCCAATAACAATGCTCGACTTGGTAATCGAACCCAGGACGTCTTGCTCGGCTGTCGCATTGTACGACAACTAGACCAACGAGGCAGTTCAGGATTATGCTACTAATTTATTATCGAAAAGATAATGTTTATTTTGTAGATACTCAAATACTAGAAAGAAATAGCCTCTCACATTACTATTTTCCTGGATACCTATAGTAAAGTAGGCTACTGAACCTTAAGGGTCCGTTCACACAGACCGGCTCGGAGAGCATCGGCCCGCATTTTTTCACACGAAGCGCTTTCAAGCATTCTTAATGATAAATAAGTGCACTTGCAAAAATAAACTTTACTAGCATTACTCAAAACTCAGTTTTCAACGTGATAAAAATCTGCTCTCCTCTCCGAGCCGGTCTGTGTGAACAGACCCTAAGTATTTGAGCGACTGATGTCTTGTTCAGACATAATTTTGTTGTTAGTATTTTTTTAAGATAATAACAATGTTTTCCAAGTGAACTCATGTCATTTCGCCAAATGTTTGTGCTAAACGAAAATAATGGTAATACAACCTGCCTGTCTGGGTTTTTGCAAAGCACACCAAGTGTGTGAGAGTATGTGACCCCGAGACTCGACTATAAAGAATATCTTTGTGACGGTCCTGACGTAATTACACAAAAAAAACGTTATAAAACTGCCTGCAATCAGGTTGGTTTAGTTACTACCCAAAATAAAGCGGTCTATTGACCTGTTCAAAATATATTACGTCTATCGGCGTTAAACAAGGCTAGGCTTTTTCGCGGATTAGGGTTAAGGATTTTTTTAATAATATATATTAGAGTCACGTATTTTCTGACGAACCAAATGTAGATTATTGAATAGTGCTAGTATGTACTAAGAACGCATGCCTACCAGCTAGCTTGCCTAATGGACCAATTTTCAGGTATCAGGTACTACTCAATAATCCACATTTGATTTGTCAGAAAATAAGTGACGTCTGGCGGCCCTGGGATCTTGGATCATAAGCAATTAGTAGATGTTGTGAACTCATTACGGAGAGTAAAAGGATTTTTAAATTAAAGCAAATGAAAAATATAGTTTTACTTTTTCGTATGAAGTCTATGCACATGAAGATCTTTAAAGTATTAAATTATTACTATTACAGAGCTGCAGTAAATTCTATTGATTTTCAAAGCACGACTACTGAGCGTAAGAAGTCGATTCTGAATCAGAAGTCGAGGAAAGTTATGGGGTAGATAAACATTTTTGGATGGCATCTGGGAGTTTAGATTTGTACCCGGATAATAGCAATAGCGAGCCTATTCCGAAAAAGACTTAGTTTATTCCGAAAAAGACCGTGTTTATTCCGAAATAGGTTGAAAAATGAATGTTTTACAAGGCCTTGCACCAACATATGACGTCATCATCATCAGTGACTGCGATATTTTTTATCTGAACCGTTAGTATTGAACCACATTGCGCCGTTTGACCTACATCCATTTGCTTATCGGTTCACATAATACTTTGGCCGCTGGGTGATACAAAGACTGCATTGAACTTTGTCCCAATTTTAATCTAGAATTTAATCTTTATGTTCACGTTAGTAGCGTCGATATTAGTGTAGCAAACTCTAGCTGAGAAATATCACTTTTAACACGTTAGCTAGCGCCCTAAATACATATGTGATTTAAGTAGTTTTGTGACATACTTCTTCCTCACCTATGTGTCTTACACTAATGTATATTTTGCCAAAAGGCAATCCACTTGTAGCTGATAGGGCAGGATCGAAAGCATAGTGAAGTCCTTTAAAAGCAGTGGTCTCGATCCTCAGCATTTAGGGACCGACAAGATGGATGTATACTTCATCAACGAAACAATTAAATCTATTGTATAAACATGAACTTCATTATCATTTCAAGAGAATTAAACACTTCATGATTCATTTTATTCAGCACATTGATTTCAATCAATACGAATTGGCCATTTGTCTCAATCAGTTCGCAGGAGTCAATTCTAGAGTCAACAATATGAATAAGATTAGTTTGCTGATTTAATATAAAAGAAATCTACTTTCTATATACCCATATTAGCTATAAGAAATATAAATAATTTACATTAGTTGCTTTCCAATAAAAACTAAAAAAGAGCAATAACATGACTCTATGAACTGCCTATTACCAAAAGCATGGCATTATGCTATAAGCGTCTATCGACTTATTGATTCTACGTTTCAGGGGATATTTCATTAAATAAAAATGGCTAGAGCAACTCGCCTCTAAACCTTACGACCTAATTACCTGACATCCGCTAAGTAATTAAATCAACCTCCACTCTATAAGGGACATAGCATTATTTTCAACCTTCGCATTTTATTGAATTACTCTATACAAGCGTGTATACACACTGAGTCAATTTTCTATAGTAGTTCTATAGTATCAGGTATAGTATTTAATTAAACTGGGGCGCGCTGCCGTTGCACTCAGAACCCCTACTCCAAACATACTATATCATATTATATGTTTACTCTGTCTATTGTCTTTCTGAAGAATGCTTGGTTTTGTTGTGAGAACTGTATAATAATATACTTATATATGCTTGCTAGCTCGTAAATGTCAACCCGATAGTTTTAAACAATAAGCCATTCCGATTCTGAACACTTATCAATGATCAGAGTGTATTCTGTTTTTTTATCTTGTAATGGAAATTAGCTCATATCTATTATCCATACTATAAAGCTTTATAACAGTCTAGGGCCGATTGATCTCAAATTTTACCGCAATATACCTACAACCTGCTTAATTTGTTTATGTTTCAAGAGTGGCAAACCTATATGGCCCGCCCGCCTGATGGTAAGCGGTTACCGTAGAAACCTTCTAGGTTTCTTAAAATAAGAGCTAACGGAATTCCCATGCTGTTCAGAATAGTCACTCCCCCAACGGTAACCTTACTCACTCGCACTTCTGCGAGTGAGTAAGGTTACAACTATTGTTATTTTACTCCGGAACTTCCCCAGTCGTGCAGTTCAATTTGAGCGAGGAATCTCGCTATGCCCTACCTCTCGAAAAACTTGCTTCAATAATTGTTTCTATCTATTTTCCGCGTTGAAGCTTTGTTCCTCATTTCTCATTCATGCAACCACAATGTGCCACAGTGGAGCGAGGCAGGGTACAGCCAGTATCATAGGTATACAAAGTGAATAGATTTTTTTTTAATGCACCGACGATCGTTTGAATAAGATCTAAGATGATGCATACAATTCATATAATTATATCCCTCCAGAATCTGGCTATCAAAAATATTAAAATTTTAATAAAATTGTTTTCTCAAAAGAACGTTTGAAGGTGAAGGTTAGAAAGCTATGCAGGTCGTTAGATCCAAGGTGTAATGAGTTTTATTGTCGTTCACAATAGAAGCTATGTCGCAGTGTGCGACAATTTGAGCACTTCAAATTCTTCCACGTACTGCTTTAAGATACAGATTAATGTCGGTCTACCCGTTACCATGGATACTGTAAATAGTCTGAAACGTTGGGATTAAAACCATATCAATATATTTTAAGGTCGCTGGAATCTGCTCAATGCTGGTAGCCCAGGACCGGTTGTTGTGGAAATCTTTGGTGGAGGCATATGTCCAGCAGTGGACGTCATCTAGCATCAAGCAATTCAAACAAACAAAATAGCTAATTCGTTGCAATGGGATACGCACGTAACCCGTTATTTAATCATTTGACGCCGATTCAAATTTAACTACACTTATCGAATCTTTTTATATTTTTTAGCCTATTTCAAGCTAAGATTTTTAAATTTTTATTAAGAAAGAAAAATTCAACCTCAGGCGGGACTCGAACCCGCGTCTTCTGGATAAGTAATTTTTTAGCCTATTTCAAGCTAAGATATCTTAGGCTACAAAAATACAAAAAAAATACAAAAAAATTGTATAAAGGTAATGCAATATCGTCCGGAATCTACTCGCTGTAAAGGGAGTATTCTGGGTTGGACAGAATTGTCCAATCGATGTTGCTATGTCGCAGTAAGACATAAGTAACATAAAGAAGGCAAAATTCAACACATCAGGTGGATACCTCGGTGGCTCAGTTGGCAGAGCGTCTGGAGTACTTATCCAGAAGACGCGGGTTCGAGTCCCTCCTGAGGTTGAATTTTTCTTTTTTAATAAAAATTCACTTATCGATTTATAGTTTCAGCGGTTGTCTTTTTTAAGAAGGTTTTTTATACCATAGTATGCAAAATTGAGTAATGTTTAATGGCGCGTCACCTCGCTTACAACGATAACGTATCTACGCACACGTCAATTACATTTAATTACATAGCCCAACTGGAACGTATTTATTTTTAATCTTTAGACCTACCAATAAAAAAAAATAACTTATTCTTTGCAACACAATCTATCTTATTCTACATTCGTTGTAAAAACAAGAGCAACTACAAAAAAAAAGATTCGTTACGCTTACGGCGTGAACTGCAACCTCATTAAATAAATGAGTTCAGTGTCAGGCCCAAGGTCTTAGGGAACAGGTAACGCTGCTGAAGAGGTCTGGCAATACGCCAGTGTCCGTCAACGAATTCCTCCATGCAAAACAAAACTCAACCTTATTCGTAGTTGATCAGAGTTAGAATTAAAACTGCTTTAATTTGATCGTGTTTTTTTTTTTCTGGATAATGATCTAGCTAAGTTACACGATTATTGATGGTTTAGGTACTAAGCAGATATATTTGAAAGATGTGCATTAGATCTTCACGGTCTGAAATATATGGCGCCTCCAGACTGGGCCTTCCCCAATTGATACATTCTGTGTGTCATTTAATTTAAAAGAATAGATTTTGATAAAATTGTGGCCGATGTGAGTACTTCTGGAGTTGTTGATATTACTTTAAGTATTATTAGCTAAGCTGGTTCATTGATTATTGTAATTTTGGTCGATGGGTTAGTGTTTCGAACTAAGAGTAGCACGGTTAGCTCGATTCTAGAATATTTAATCCTGCAAGGCAAAGGTGTCGAGTACTTTTCGGATCGTATGTGCGTATTTATCACATTCTCAAACGGTAAACGAGAACATCGTGGGGAAACCTGCATGCTTGAGAGAATTTATCGATGACATGTAAATATATATAGCCTAATCCCTCTCAAAATGGAGGAAACCCGTACCTACCCAGCAATGGGATAATAATGGGTTGATGATGATGAATAGAAATTAAAGTGAAATATAAGTAAGGAAATTAATTACTGGTGGTTTTTCACATTTCTTCGACACTGGAAGCTTTGCTAGTCCCAGTAAGTAATAATCAGTCAATAGGTTTTGTTTAAATCGAGAGATGTGTCTGGAGTGCTTCGATTTATATTAATGTGCCGACTCATGCGCACTAAAATAACAGAGTGTGTGTGTGTCTGTCTGTGTCATACAAAACATATAAATCCACAAAACTACGCAGTCTCGAAATACATTAATAGTAGTCGTTTTAAGTTTCTGTGTTCGACGAAAGAGCTAAAGGGAAAGTATAGGTTTGTACCTAGTTAACGGTTACAGCTTAAAGGGACCGCTAATACTTACACAGTTGTTATGAAATATCCTGAAAAATAAATATATGTCACGGTAACACGTGAAGGTAATTAAAGTTTACGGAGTACACCTACCGATTCGACTAGGGTAGTACACTAGAGTAGTACCAATAACTACGGTTATTAAAATAGGTAATCCCATATTAAGAACGATTTATTTATACGTAGGTATATTTTATTTCCGGTACGTTGCATAGAAAAACAAATTTTGTTAGGTATTCCGATTTTACCGCTACCGATTGTTTTACCGGTTCCGAATAATCTGGATTAATTGTTACCTTATGTATGTTAAATTAAAACTCAAAGTATAACTGTTTTTATTGTCACGATTTGTCATGCGGTGGTGACGACCTGCGTTTATTTTATTTTAATGTTAATTTCAATTATACAACTAAGCACTTATTATTGGTGTTAATGAATTCTATTAGCATACGTTGAATTAAATCTAGAAAAGTAAATTTACAATAGAATTTTGTTCGTTAGAATAGCCTGCCCAATTTAGTACAAGGCAGTGTTTTGATCATAGTGGTTCGCTTGCAGTGGACAGCGTTAGTTCGATTTTGTATGAAGGATTGAGTTTTTGAATTTTATTTGTTTTAGTGTGTGTGTGTTTAACATTTATTGTTGGTATACAGGAGATGTTATCAAGAAGGTATCATATTATGTATTTTTTATTTGAATTTGTATTTAATACGGTAGCAAGTTAGTCAGAAAAGTTTACCATAATTGTAATCCGGTGGGACCTGAAACGGTTACTGACAAGGAAAACCTAGAAATACTGGCGCATTTAATTTGATTTTTTTGGACAGTTTCTTTTTTTAACGTACCCACACACTGGGATTTTCTCCTGTGTCGTGGGTGCGTTTACAAACACAAATTTACACATACACAAACGCCCAGACCCGGAACAACTACCTGTAGATCGTACAAATATTTGCTTCATGCGGGGATCGAACCCGTGACGCACAGGCCGATCGCTCAGCCACTGCTCCAATAAGTTCGTCTATTATCTAAGTATGAACAGAGATTAATGGAAGACGTAGGAGACCTTTGCAAAGATTTCTTATAGAAAAACTTATTATAGAAGCGATTGAGAGTTGGTCAATGAAGTGTGTCAGTGACCTCTGCATATCTAACTAAACGACCAAACTTCACATAGATTCAAATGATAATTATGGGGATCCTTTTACAAGACATCTTAAGAGTTTTTAGAAGGATGGTGGTGGCATTTCCTAACTGACGACCTCTGAGGAAAAAATGCTATATATACCTATAGATACTCGGGCTCTTTTAAGATTCAGATATTCAGATTTCCAATGTACTATGTGCTGTGTATACTACTACATATAAACTTTTCGGAGAAAGTGAATGTGAATAACGACTTTGTTTTGTTCTATTTAATGACGATAGTGTAATTGTATGGTGTTTATTTTCATATTGGTTAGTTTCCCTCAGGAATGCGGAAATATATTAGGCATTACAACATTTTAAAAGTGTATTCCAATTAATTATTATTGACTCAATCATTACCGGATCAACAATGAGAATGCATCGCAGATATTTGGCAATATGACTCATGTGGAGATACCATTAACTTACAGATCAAAAGGCCAAACAACTTTGAACTTTATTAACACGTTAATAAATGTCAGTTGACACATTTATAAATTGTATTGTTTTTATTTGTTCTTGATCTTTATTCGTGTTTAGATTTTTTATATATAGAATGGTTTTTCGTAGTGGCGGCGTGCCAGGTTTTTAAACAGTCTTCTGTTTACCACAGTGACGGTAGGACGCGATGTTTTTGTTCCTTATTTAAAATAGTTCATTTTTTTTAAATCGGCTTTTTTATCAATGATATTGTAATAAAAATTCTATTCCAATGTCGAGAGTATGGAAGACGGAAAAAAATGCCGTACTCAAGTATGTTTTTCTGACAAATTAGGTATTAATTAGATCAGTATTTTTAGACTTTTATAATGTTATTAGAACAGAAACTGTTAGATAGAATTCCGTGCTTCACTGCCAAGCTGTTCAATGATAATAATAATAAAAAAAAACATATAATTCAACCTTGTTTGTTGAGTGCAATGACCAAACAAATTAAAAAAAATAACTTGTAACTTCAGTGTCAATAAAAACTAAGATTTATTAAATAAGTAGTGAGTCTAGTTTGTGACGCTTAGTGATACAGTGAATATGTGTGACAGGTTCACGTTGCCCGGGCGAGCTGATGCTGTAGTGGAGTTGTGGAGATCTAGGATGGAGGAGGGGGTGCTGGCTCCGGCGCACTTCCTGGATCACTGGAGGGTGACTGTGCCCAGGATATACTCTCCTCAACCTAATAGGACTTGTTTAGGTGAGTGGAATATCTATATATTAATACTGGAAGCATAAACTTAATACCCCTTTTTAAGAAAATTGCGCGGACGGCGGGGTATGATATTTCCAACACTAATAACTTTTATATAGAATACTACAATTTTTTAAAATGATGTATAAAAAAGCGTATAATTTATATTTATTATGGTCGAATTTCGACCACTAGTATTTTAAACTGTGCGATGTATGATTTTCCCTTTTCACCCTTATTATTACGGCCATAAGGTTCAACAGTAGTCGACTATCAATTTTGGTGATGGTATCAACATACACACTGATCATGCCTTTTTCCCATTGGGGTTAAACAGCAGCTATTACTATTCTTGTGTATAGCAGTTTAGCTTCGTCCACCATGACAGTCGTTGGCCTAAACTTCACACCATACCAGAAACATAAATAATTATTTTATAGATATGTATTCCAATTAAAATCATGCTCTATATTTCTTTTTACTAATGTATCTAGTCAAAATAATATAATTTGCATGTCTTATGTAATTAACCTTTACAAGATCCATGGTCACGGCCAGACTAATGACTCAATGACCCCTTACGGCGAGCTTAAAACAATATCAATATAAGACCGTAATAAAATACGTAAAAAGAAGGCGCCGCCGAGCTGTCAACAGTCTTCCCGTGACCACGGCTTGATGCAAGTCAGCCGAAACGTCGGGTAAAAAAAAAAAAAGGTATTTATACCTCAATAAAATTACACGATCTAGACCCGTTGTCTATAATAATTCAAATACGTAAAAAGTTGTTTTTTTTTTTCAATGTCTCGTAATCGCGTAAGTGTAAGAGATCAGTGTTATATTTTCTAATAGCTTTCACCCGCGACTTTGTCTGCGTGAAATTAATAATTGTAACCAATTAGACTTTTAAGGAATTATGGATACCGGGGATGATTTCCGGGACAAAAACTATCATATGTCCTTCCCCGGGACTCAAACTATCTCCATACAATATTTCATCTAAATCGGTTCAGCGGTTTAAGCGTGAAGAGGTAATAGACATACTTTTGTATTTATAATATTAGTATGGATAGTAAGGATTCACGACCTTTTAGGGTTTTATAAATTACTTTTGTAGATTGCCAATCATGTTTATTCTGATATGATCAATGAACGTCCAAAGTTATAATGACTAAATCAACATTGCAGCTGTGATAGCGTAATGGTGTGAATAGTGTACTGTGATGTCAAAGGTCTCGAGTTAGACTCTTCTGAGTTCGAATTAACGTGCGTATTTAAGAGATGCCCAACCGGTGAATGAAAACATCATGAGGAAACCTGCATGCAAGAGAGATTTTCTCGGTGGCGTGTGAAGTCTGATAACCCGCAGTAGCGTGGTAGGCCATAGCTTAATTTCTCATTTGAAAGAGACTTTTGAAGGAGACCCGCAGTGGGTTGATGATAAATTACTTAAAACGAATTTTTTTTCCAATATAAATATCGTACCAAAACGAAATCTAATAATTATAATATCTACGAGCATCTTAAATTACAGGTCTTTTTTATTAAAACATAACACTTTTGTATGAAAGTATGACTCATTTTCCCATGAACAAAAACTTCAAGATGTCTGCAATGGTTGCATGTCGAGTAGATTGCATGTTGCATCATATTTAGTTGCACGGCTGGGTGAAAATAACGTGCATTATTAAACCATTTGTGTCGTTGCACTGCTGCCTAGTGACTGCGAATACCGAGTTTCATTAATGCTTCGTTCATTAAACTCGTATTATTCCCAGACATACACACTTTTTTTATTTTATTTAAATTTGTTCGTGTATATATATAAAAACGCCATCTAGTTCCGAGCTAACCAAATTGAATCAAAGCTGTTTTGTCAGTATGTACATACATATTATACATAGAAACATCCATAACTCCGTTCAGTTCCTACTCCTGGGCATTGGTCTACCAGCCAGGGTTGTGGTGCATGCTTTCGCGAATTCCATGGCCCCGGCAATAGGGTTGGTCGTTTTGACAGGTGCTGTTTTTTAGTCGGTAAACGCTCAAGCGGAGCCCGACACACCACGTCGCCTCCCCAGGCAACGGAAAGGTCCGAAAAGAAAATCTGTCAGGCGGGCAAGTTTCCTCGATGTTTTCCTTCACCGTTTGAGCATATTATAAATACGCGTGTATTCAAAAGTCAGGAGTGCGGCTTTGGAATCGAACTCGAGTCATTTGACTTCATACTCCGCTGGTGACACCAAGAGGCTATCACAGCCTTAGAGAGTATAGAAAAGACAGTTGTATTAGTGTCTCTTTCACTAGCCTTCAAAGTTAAAAAGGTAGCACTTCTAAATATTTAGTAACGTTTGATTATGGCTATTTCAGCTCTCATAATGACACACTTCTGTGAATTAGGTTCCTGTCTAGACAAAATTATTAATGAAATATCAGAGGGAACCTTTCAAGACGTTATTCTGAAACATATTCCTGCTAAGCTGCAGAGTTTTTGCGGACGAACTCGGTCCGACTAGTCACTCCCTGTCACTCTAAAAATACGTTGTAACTCTCGTAAAACGTATTTTTAGAGTGACTCATCAGACACAGTTCGTCTGCAAAAACTCTGCAGCTAAGTAGGAGTGTGTGTTATTCCCAGACATGCTCGCTTTTTTTTTTCATTTAAATGAATATGGAGAGTATTTAGCTGTTAAGTGTTACAAGAACTAGGTAATTTTAATCATGAAAGTGATAATAATGTAATTAACGAGCAAGTCGTTACGAAAACTAGTCTCTCAGACATACATAATAATGATACGTAATTTTGTAACAGTTTTCACATCGCTGACTTCTTTAGGTCACATTGTGTAACACGCTTTATGTACAAAGTTAACATTTTATACAATTATTCAGTATGACTAATGTTCTAAATAAATATTTGTTGCGATTTTCGGATAAAAACAATAAAACTATTCTTGTTTGATTTTATAGACTGAAAATATAAATAATAGACTGATTTCTCGCAGTTATGCGAATATATATTCATTAAAACAAAACTACTTTTCACGGATATTCTCACAGTATTTGCCAGTAATTGGCGTTTCGGGTACATTTCAACATACCATCGGGAGATAATAATATTCCGCGATAAACTCTGTAAAAAGGTAGTTTTATTTGCCGTCTTCCATCTGCATTGGAATATCGAGGAGAAACGTGTCCAGTCGATAACAAAATGTACTTTGGATGGAAACATATTTAGAAAACGGTCTAGCATTGTATTCATTTTGAACTTTAAAACGTATAGATGCGTGTCTTGAATGATGTATTCCAATTATTTTATATCTATTCCAGATTGGTCATTCGACGAGGATCTAGCAGCCAAACTGCTGATCCAACCCTTGGAGCAGTTCGTGTGGGGCAACAGCGATGGTTCACAGCCACCTCTACCGCGTCGGTCCACGCTCTGCGGCCGCGTGTTCAAACAGGGCGACCCTGCGTACAGCTGTCGAGAGTGCGGTCAGTATTGACATGTAGAATGACTAATTATATTGTACAAATATAGGGTGTAAGGGACGATGCTACTACTTGAATTCTTCAAATTCAAATTTTACATCTATGTATATTAATGGCAAAATACTACTCAGAGATACTCAGGCTCATTTTACAGGTGAATGAAAGCAGCACTATACTTAAAGGGCACTTGATATTGAATAGCGTTTAAGTACTTAGCCATAAGGATTCATAATTATAGAAACCGCGCCAGTTCTATATTATCATCATTATTAGTGCTGGATATATTAACCGCTACACAAAGTTCGGATCTTCGGCTCTTCTTATCCAGTTATTTCCAGTTGCCTGTAGCAAGTCGTTGCTTCAGCTATCCGGCAGTAGTCCTACACTTGCGTTTGCTTGTGGTCTCCACTCAATACAAACGTGATACTGAACATTTTTGGAATAGGCCAGTAAGAAAATTAGCCGATGAAAAATGTATTTAAATTTCGTATAAGGAACTACAGATTGTTGTAATGAATTCATGATATGTCATTTGCTTTTACGATTTGGCGGCAATAAAAAAAAAGAATATCGCATTCCATATTGATAACAAAATATATACTTTATAGGTATGGACAATACGTGCGTGCTTTGCGTGGAGTGTTTTAAGGTGTCAGCACATCGCCACCACAAGTACAAGATGGGTCAGTCCAGTGGTGGGGGCTGCTGCGATTGTGGAGACACTGAAGCCTGGAAGAGGGACCCCTTCTGCGAGCTACACGCTGTGAGTTGTAATCATGTCACATAATATATCTTTACGTACCATCACGCCCGTATCCCCAGAGAGGTGGATTGATATTGTCACATTTATTTAACACGCCATTGAGAAGATCAATCAGGTCTAGGTTTCCTCACGATGTTTTCATTCGCTGTTTGAGTCTGTGGTGCGTTGGGATTGAACTCCAGATCTTTGAATTAAAATTCCAAACCACAACACACACACTTCAAAACACACTTCTAAATCTCCTGAAATATTGGTCGACGTGAAATAAAAACATCTGAATTTGATTTAATTTGATAGATTTTCGGTTTGCTGTCAGTTTAGTAATACCCTATTTTAGAAACCTTAACTGTTTAGCAGCTATTGGCAACGCATATGCAAGCCTTCTGGTATTGCAAATGTCCATGGGCGGCGGTGATCACTTACCATCAGGTGAGCCGCAGGCCCCTTATCGCTATACAAAAAATTGAATTAAAACAAAATGTTTGCTTCCCAGGCGTCTGAAGACGATAACCAAGCGGAGGCGACCATTAAGCCAGATGTGATAGAACGTATGAAGATCGTGGCGTCTGTCTGTCTGACGTACTGCCTGCGGCTACTGACGCACGACCACGCGCCAGGCTTGCCCAATGACCTGAGGTGAGGAATTATTATCGAAACCACTAATATACACACCGGATTAATCGCAACACAAGGTTAAGGGAAATAGTTCACGACTATATGAGCTATAGGGGTAGGTGGATCGGTTATTGTAGGCTTTATAGGGTTCGGGATTTTAATCGGGGTTATAATAATCTATATATAGATAATCGTTTGTCCTGACTGATTCATCAACGCAAAGCCTAAACTACAGCGGTAATAGTCTTGAAAATTTTACAGATGATGCATTTTAAGATAAAAACATCCAATAAGAAAGAAATGTTAGAGATTCGACCCCTAAAGGAGTAAAATTAGGGATGAACGGTTGTATAGAAATCCGTCATTTTTAAAGTTAGAGATACGAAATGCAGTATACAAGTTTTTGGTTAGAAATAATTAATCACGTAAAACGGAATTTTTAAAAATCGTCCTTCTACAACGGGGAAATAGTTAAAATTGCGCGGGCGAAGCCGCGAGCAACAGCTAGTAATATAATAATCATGGATGTATCTAGACTTTTCTGCAGGGGGGCTTGGCCTGGCCCCAGTGTAGATGAGCGCCGGGGGTGGGCACGATCCCACTTATATTGTTCTCCTACAGTAGGCACTAGGCCATTCTGCTGGGGGCACGGCCCAAACTAGATACGCCCACAAAGATTCTTTATTAACCCCTATAATGTTATTTTCTAATTTTCTTGATTCTTGAAACAGTGTGTAGCCTGTGTCTCAGTATGTCAGAAGATAAGTCGTACCAAAAGTTCTTCCATAAATTATAAATTCAATATTAAATATTAAAATATTTTATAACGGATGAATAATTTTATATAACGAATGTAAGTGTGTAAATGTCTATAGCTAATTGGGAAAACCTGTAATTGGCTATATGTTTTTTAATTTAGTTGCTATTCATTTCTTTGTATCATTTCAATCATTTCATTTTATTAAGACAGGAATAATAAATGTTATACAGATACATTCGTTTCTACAAGTCATTGGTCTCATATGTTGTATAATACACGCCTATCAGTGTCATATGCTCCATCATCAACGAGAGCAAGTTATTATAATAAAAATATTAGTACTTTATCTCCTTCCAGACTGAAAGATGCAGAGAGGGACTTGCTGCAGATCCTGGACCAGCCGGACTGCTACTGCACAGTCCTGTACAACGACGAGACGCACACATTCGATCAGGTAGGCTTCAATATGCTTTATTGTACTTAGAGTTTCTGATGGAGAAGATTTAAGGTGGAAGCTTCACGGTAGCCCGCGAAATTAAAATTTTCGTTCGCTTTTTGCAATTTGCCGGTCATTGTCAGACTGAACATTAAACAAAATATGATTCGCGGCTGTAATACTCAATTCTCAATTTTTTATTGCATTCCATGGTAATGTTACAGATGGACTTAAATTAAAATCAGATCATCATGGACCCTGTCGGGCACAGCAAAGTAAAAACATTTTAGGAGAGAGGAAGAGGGCTATATAGTATAGTAGGTATTTAGTTACAGAATTATAATCATTTAAATCAATAAAACAGCCCTCAAAGTGCATATAACTGTGTGCCTTGATTGACTCAAAGTGCATTGATTGAGTTTTTCATGAAATAGACAATCAATGCAGTTACATGCACTTTAAGGGCATTATTAAGGTTAATTTAAATTTCGCGGGCTACCGTGAAACTTCCACCTTAAAGCGTAGAATTCTCGCCGAGAAAGTCATACAATGGGCCTACGCCGCCGGCCGCAGGCCTTTTCTGATATCGCGCAGGATAACTGTACAATAAGTGTAACAACACAGTATTTCTTTTTAATATTTTTTTATTACTATGTTGTCCATGCTGTATATGTCAGAATAAAAGTTATTTTTTGTTTTTTTTAAACTATCGAAAATTGTAATCGAGATGTTACTATGTATCGAGTTCAGTATTTTTTACATATCTATAGAAAAGATTCTATATTATAATGAGAGATATATGAGAGGAGACCAATGCCCAGCGCACATACGGGTATTTTGCTAATCTACGCGGCCAAAAGTAGAATTTACAAACTGTAGATAATGTTGAATAGGACGACTACGTGAGCTAGAGAACAGTCCAGGGAACAATAACCCGCCCTCCCCGCTCCGCTACCTACACTAGTCGCGTCACGCAATTAGTCGGAATTCGATCGTTCAACTTGTTGTTTGTGTCTGTTCTCGGCGCTCGTGCAAAAACATTAACTTTAAAGTTAAATATTAAATATATTGCGTGAACTGAAGAAGTGTTTGTGATGGATCCTGATGTAGCAGGTATTTATGCTGTGTTTTATTATTATTTTTTAATATTTTCATAATTACAAAGGTAAGATATAATCATTTGAAAGTACCCACATGTTAGGGCGATTTTTCATTGTAAATATTTTATTTCTTCGTCTATTTGTTATACTATCCAGTTAGATCCTGCCATAATTCCATATACAAATGAAAGTTTTAAGCTTTGAGTAGTAAAAAATTAAAATTTTGATAATTTGAATTTATTTTGAGTAATGTATAAAAAAATGACTGTAATTCTTATAATTAAAAAAATATATATCTTTTTGTTTTAGGTTTACGAGGTACCTCGGGAGTAAGAGTAGTGACCCGTAAATACATGTTTGATCGTGTGCAGAGCTATGATTTGCCGAACTTGGAAGAAAAACTCAATTCCTTCAGAAGCCATTTATTGTCTGATGAAGATTACACGGAAGAACAAATTGAGACCCTGAAACGTAACTTTTCGCACTTCAAATCACAAATTAAGCAAAGATGGCTAAAAGCACATAAGAAGGAGGACGTATTTCGCAAAGTTAACCACTCATGGCTCGAAGGAACGTTTGAGATACCCGCAATTTCACAAAATCGACCAGGACGACCATCTAAGTTATTTAACGAATCGAGTGAAAGGACCAAGAGGAGGAAAACTGAAGAGATTCGGTCTGTTGTGGCACAAGATATTATTGTTCATGCAGCTCGGGTTGAGTTGCGGAAATCTGGAAAAAGAGATGCTTCCGAAATACTTAAAGAGATCACCAGTACTCCAACTCGAGCATCAAAATATAAAAAGGCTTTTTCTAAGTCAACAAGAGAAAAAACATGCTCACTTACTCCAGTACAAGCATTGTCGATGTTTGTCGAAGCAGATCTTACTCGTCGACAATACGAAATAGTAAGAAATACTAACAAGAAGTTCTTTCCTTGTTATACTCTGTTACAGAAAGCGAAACAAGAATGTTATCCGCCCCCAGAATCATGCAGGGTGACGAGTACCTATGCTGAAACCGATTTACAACCTTTGGTTGACCATACAGTTAGGCGTTTATCTATTTTCCTAGAAGAGGTTCTAACAACATTAAAAGAACAAGAACGAGAGAGCTTAAAATTAATTTCTAAATGGGGATGTGACGGCTCACAGCAATCACAGTTCAAACAAAAGTTTGCAAATGATGCAGACTCTGATGCCAACATATTTCAAAGTAGTTTCGTACCTCTACGATTAGTTTCCTGCTGTGAAGGTGAAAAACTTGTATGGGAAAACCCAACACCTTCTTCTCCACGATTTTGCCGCCCTATAAGATTTCGATTTGTTAAAGAAAATACTGATATAACGGAAGAAGAAATTAACTTCGTGAAAAATTCTTCTAATTCGCTAAGGGCCACAGAGGTTAACATGAATGGGACTAATTACTCGGTCTCTCATGTCTTTGTCATGACAATGGTGGATGGCAAAGTCTGCAATGCGGCCACTGGCACGAAATCTACAAGTCGATGCTACATATGTGGTGCAACTTCTAAGGATTTTAACAAGATTGATAATCAAAGAGAAATAAGTCCCGAGGCTATCGAGTTTGGACTCTCAATTTTACACGCTCGGATTCGTCTATTCGAAAGCATTCTCCATTTGGCTTATAAATTGCCAGTAAAGAAGTATAGAGAGAGGAAGACAGAAAACGAAAAAAAATTGGAACACGAAAAAAAACTTCAAATCCAGAAAAGATTTCGCGAAGAAACTGGATTATTGGTAGATATACCAAAGGCAAATTTTGGCAATACCAATGATGGTAACACGAGTAGGAGATTTTTTGAAGACCCAAAATTGGCATCTGACATAACAGGCATAAATTATGACCTAATATACAGACTTAAGGTCATACTAGAAACTATTTCGAGCGGCCATATAATTGATTCGGAAAAATACGACAAATACGCTTTGGATACTGCCCGCTTATATATCGATTTATACCCTTGGCACCCAATGACTCCTACAATGCACAAAATTCTAATTCATGGTGCAGTGGTCATAAAAAACGCGCTGTTACCTATTGGGCAGCTATCAGAAGAGGCCGCAGAAGCGCGCAATAAGCATTTTAGATCATATCGCCAGAATTTTGCTCGAAAATTTTCAAGAGAAAACTGCAACAGAGATATTTTGAATCGGTTGCTTTTGACATCAGACCCTCTTATAAGTTGTATGAGAAGCTTAAAAAAAAGAAAAACGCAGAGTTTTTTGCCAGAAACTATCGCGCTTCTCATGCCTGGGGCACCTAATGTTGATACTTCAGAGAGCGAGGAAGAAAACCAATAATTTAATTTTAATTTTTTTACATACTTTTGGTAAATATTATAAAGTGAATATATATCAATAAAACCTCTTTTATACCACAAAAAGTATTTTTTCTACTAATTTATATCCTTTAGAAAAGAATAAGAACTTAAAATAATTTTGGCCGCGTAGATCGTCAAAATACCCCTATGTGCAGCGGTGGGACAATAATGGGTTGATATTGAGAATATCCCGAAATGATAATGGGTCTTGATTCTCCTTTCAGGTTATAACAACCCTGGTTCGGGTCACGAAATGCAACCAGCGGGATTCCCTCGAGCTGGTGAGCCTCATAGACCGCGAAGGTCGGGCCCTCGTCAAGTGCAACTCCTTTCAAGTCTGCGACAAATTAAAAACTGACATCGAGATGTAAGTTCTCTATAACTATATTTTTTTTTTATTTATAGCCCATCCGCTTCAAAAAGAACAGAATCATAAATGCTCTCTTTCTGTCACATTTAAAAGTAAAAAAAAAGAAGCGAGAATGAACTGTTTTTTTAGTCAAATTACGGGAAATGTAATTGTTTTTTTTTAGCTTTGATACTAATTTATTCCAATGCTTTTTGCTATTTATCCGTATAATATCAATTGCATAAATTTAAAACAATGCATTTAGTGTAATGCATTATGATTTATGTATACTGTGTGCGTTTAAACGAAACATATTCTTTTTTTATTCGGAATAAAAAAGGATAAGAAATATGGTAGGAGACCATATTTCTTTTTTTTTTTACAATTATACAACAATGAAAGTACTCTTTATAGGTTATAAGGCAATAAAATATTTTTGCTTAACTAAAATACAGTAGCGTAGCGTGGGGGGGGGGGCATGGCCCCGGGCGGCATATGAAAGGGGGCCATCAAGTGCCACGTCGTTTTTATACTACTAGAAAAGGGGGCGGCAAATTTCCAGACGGCCCCGGGAGGCATATACCCACGCTACGCCACTGCTAAAATACAAACTGAAATTTATGATACTGTTCTTTATTGTCGCAGTTAATACATAGCTTACATTTATTTAATAACGAATAAAATCGAATGCCCCTTTAAAGGTAATTATTTTAATATTAACCTTTTGGTTATGACATGTTTATAAACTGCTCGCTTTCAACTAGCACTATCATGCTTATTTATCACCCACATGCTTACATCTCGCATTGGGATCTTCATAATCTTACATTTATCTTAATCAGGCGTCAGTAGTATAAACTTACATTTACATTAATCTCCATAAGAAGTAAGTAGTGTAATATTTTGCTTACATTTGTCTTCATAAGACGTCACTAGTGTAAACTTACACTTACATTTGTCTTCCAGACGTCACGTATGAAACTTTCATTATTTATGAATTAAAATATCAAATCATTTCAATGCAGCCATGAAAATAGATACAGGTTTGATTAACGGAGGGAAATCACTCCAACGTATTATATAGCCATGCAACTATCCGCTTAATTTATTTTTGCAAGTTTCTATTTTGTTGCGATTTCTTTAGTTTTTTAATTTGCATTATATTACGTAAGGGACGTTCAGAAATAATCTGTCTTGAACCGGCCAAGGCCTACACCATGGCCGCTTCTTACATATGACCTTGTAGCGGTCAAACCCAGTTTCAACCGAAGCGGAGAGGAGAGAATAAGTGTGGAGATATGTTTTGAATAACCAAGCAGATATCGTTGCGGATAGGATACGTAAATAACGAAATCTGGTTATTCAACACACATCTTATCTCGTCTCTTTTTCCTCTCCACTTTGGTGAATACCGAATCTCAGTCTTGATTCATTAGCGATCTAGTATACTGCATTAGTGCAGTCGCGTTCACAAACGCACTTTTATGTCGTTGCAAAATGTCGCCATGTGTGACAGTCCGGTCAGCGTAAATTAAACGTCATTCGCACCGGTTTTGGCACAGACTTACTTGATTATACAGTTAGCTGAAATAGAGGTAGTAAGCCTAAAGGGTGGTCTGACAGGAAAGCTACAAAAAGCTTATTGATTTCTTACACTTAGGCGAATATTGGACATTGAAATAAAACTACTTTTTACGGATTTTATCGCGGTATATTGATATTATTTTAACCCGACGTTTCGGATCCTTTACAGCATCCATGGTCACGGGCCGACTGAGGTGTTGGTCGTCTTGAAGTTATAATTACTTACAGCTACCTTACATTTTCAATTATTACTGACAATCCGATTTACACAGAATGAGCTCACCGTGTCAAGCACTGCACGACCGAAGGACGTCGGGTTAAAATAATATCAATATACCGCGATAAAATCCGTAAAAAGTAGTTTTATTTCAATTTACAAAAAGCTGTTAAAACTAATATTTTCAATTAAAGATGACGTTGTTCATTTACCTTGTAAAAGATAACAATAGAATATTTATGTATTTTTTAATCTATCAAAATGATTTTTGGAGACAGGCTTGAATCGTGAAATAAACTGAATTATGATCACAATATAATATTTAAATAAATAATAATAGTAACTATGTTGTTGACCGTACAGAATATTTTTTTAAAATCTATAGTTGTACCTCCTTCCTCATTGAAAACATCTTCTAAGCTTTGTAGGAAGAAGTTAGAAAAAAAAGTGCCAGTAATTTTTTGGATTTTTTTAAAAATAATGTACAGATTTATGTTGCAATTTTTGTATATCTACTTTAAAATTAATGGGCAAAGCAAAAGTGGTATGCAGGGATCATAGCGTGCGGCATTTTGATACCCCCCATGGGCAAGAGGCGTGAGTGTATGTATGTATCGACACCCTTTAGGTTACATGCCTAGTCCCATTAACGTTTTTATTACCATTTTTAGTGATCGTTTGGTCCCTCCGGGGTTTAAAGTAGAAGCAGCCACGCTAGCGGCCCTAGTGAGGTCCATGCAACAATCCGCCAATGACGGCGACTCGTAAGTCGAACCAAGAAGTTTTACGTAATTTGTTTGTTAGGCAGCGACGAGACTTGACGCGGCATCCAATTGAACCCGGTATGAAAGGCTCTTATGTCTACCGCATAAGCGTCAAAATGCTGTCAGCTGACGTCGAGACGTGATGTAAGTGTCAAGCAATATTGGCACTTATTCCGTAGACATGAATGCTCTTTGTGACCAACTCGAGAAGATTCTGCGTTGATAAGTCTGGTCACTCCCTTAGTCAGGCATAGTTCGTCTAAAGTAAAATTGCGTGCCCCTCCACAAATAAACTCACAAATTTTGTGTATATGATATCACATAAAATAATAGTGGAAAAGAAATTAAGTTTCTTCTAATGAAAAAATCGCAAGTAATTAAAATTACCGAGTACTGGCTTCAACCATAAAATCATCATTTTTTTAATCAGCTAAAATGGACTACCTTGGCTACGAGTCCTTATGTCGCGTAACTTGAGTCACTTGAGAAACAGATAAGATTCGATATTTTTTAAAGCCAATCTTTTTTGGTATCTGTTTGTAGATAAAAAATATTTTAAAGATTAAAATAATAAGCGAGTTGTAATTTGTGTCCCTATTCTGTCACAGATCACTTGATAACATCGCCACACCGGTAATTGTTTTGAATTAAACGCACGACTGACCGCCCAACACGTTCGCAGATAGATTCAATCAATCAATTGACAGTAACAAACGTCCCTTCATAATTTGATTGTAAGTAATCTTGTAGTTGGGTGCGCAATTTTAGATTAGACCTACTCTGTATACCGTTACTGTGGCTGCCTATTAGCGTAGGTACATGTTGCATGTCCTACTGAACGAGAATCTAGACGACGACTAAAGGGTAACACGCTTTGTGGTGGGGAGTTAAAAATATATATTATTTAACTATGCAATTAACTGGAACCCTGCCACGCATTGTTGTGGCTAATTTTTGAACCGGGTTGAATATCGTATCAATGTTTACCCTCCATCAGTGCATACTTTTAATTTTTGAGGCTTACACAAACCAACTTATCAGTTTTATATACAGGATTACTTCTAAAACACCAGCAACCTCGCAGGCCTAGATATCTAACATCATAAATAACTACTTATTTTACGACTTTTAATTTCTTCGATTTTATTTTCATAAAAAATAAATTTAATTGCCCGCTTGAATGTCAATAACTCTACGCGCATCGCAAAGATGCGTTACGTTGTCCTTTCATTAATGAATGAAATATAGACTTATAAACGTCACGACAGTACAATAAAAACTTATTTTTTTTTTTTTTTTTTTTTATATTATGTTTGAACTCGAAGAACAAAGTGGTTGCTTGTAATGTTAGTTATAATAACTGAAATGTTGAATTAGTATGCCATGTTTATTTTATTGTAATCGGTATGCGAAACTACACAACCACCTTGACGTTAGAGATAACAGGACACCGTAATAAATAAATTCAAAATATATAATAGTAAGAATTCGTGTGTTTTTTTCGAAAGCCATATAAAGACTTATGCACTAAAGACTTAATTTGTCATTTTTAGTTCAATTGGATCTCATTCATAATCACTTATGATATACTTTTCATAAAAATCGTAGGTTGTAGTTGCAACTTTTTTAACTTGGCCTATTTAATCAACTATTTTTACCTTCATTCCACAAAGCGTGTACCTCTTAATAGGTATTCGCTTTTCATTTTGCTATCTATTTCGCTATTATTTTGCACATTTAAATGCTAAGCTTGTACTTAACATAGAAAGTCTTTAAACTTGCAACAATGCAGTTGGCGCAATTTCAAAACATACTGTGTTATTTGAAGCATCTTTATTGTTAAGGTGTTCGGTAAATCATAAATATTTCGTACCAGTAATGATATCATTACTTGAAGTTACCTGTATTACTCGTTAAAACATTTTTTTAAATAAAATGACATGCATGCGTGTATGCAGGCGGGCGCATGCTTGTCAGAAGGAGCGCGATCGTTGCATGCTATCTCACTCACTCTCATACATTTCATCATATAACGTTAAGGGCTATTCACCCTCAATTGCACTACTTATTCCGGTTACTGGTGTATTATAATACCTATCCCTTTTATTAATTTTATGTTTTTTTCCACTGGCATATTTTCATTTTATTATATGTAGTTACTTTTTATCAATCATTGTGTATACAATCACTTATGTCACTTCACTACATCTCCTCTGTGTTTTCCAAAAGTGGTTTCAAATGAGGGGTATGATTTCATTAAAATTAAATGATATCTCAATTTGAACCTTATATCTGTGATCTAGTATTGCTATTATTTGAAACGTTCTCTTTCAAATATATTAAATGTGTGCTAAATAGAAGAAGAATAGACATAAATTTTGATTCCAAATAATTATTATAATTCACCAGGTCATACGGTTTAAAACACATATTTAAACCGTATGACCTGGTAGCAGGTCATAAAGTCGAATGACAACAGACTTATGACTTATTATCATTTGGTAATATGTTTTGGGATCAAAATTTTATTCGCTTTATCCCGTCTATAATAGTTTAATAATAGTCTTTGGCGCCAAATAACTTGACCGATACGAAGCTCACCGTCTTTCTCGAAGTTTCTGACTCTAGTATACCAACCTCATCCTTCTTATTCTTATCTGTGGAGTTATTTGGCATATATTGTAATTACGTTAGCATCACCTTCACACAGTACGGTACGTAGCAACGCGGGAATTTTGGCTTATAATTTTGGATTATAATAGTTTAGGTACCCACAATTACTGTGGCCATCGGGATGACTTTCAATTTCTTAATCTTGAAAATAAAATATTTTAATGAAAATTTATAAGTTCTAAAAGTTATTTCAGATTTTTTAGAACAATATAATCTTTCCATAGTAGAAGAAATGCAATAAATCTTCGCTCAGCTTTGAAGCGTCTACAATTTTACTAAAATCTGATTGGTTGATTAGATGATTTCCGACTTGAGGATTCTAAGTAGAAATTTATCGAAGATTGCACTCCTAGTATCTCATAAACTGCCACACACCACTTAATTCATCCATTGAAGAAGTATATTTGGTTGACCCATAAATAGATCTATAGAAACAAAACACGCTTTCCACAGTAACATCAGCAACTTTTGTGGTAGAGACTAGTTTTGAATCTTATGTTTATAATAATAAAGGCGAAAATCAAAGAAAGCAAAGATTGCTTATCGCTCGTAGTTACACATTGTTTATTGAATATATTCCCGCATTGTCGCGTAACAAAAGTACGTACCCGTTGTGTCCTCGGTGTACTGGTGTGGGGTGATGTGAACGTATGTGCTCAGCTGTACGGCGATGTTCGAAAGGTTCACGTCGCGCCACGGCCCGAGCCTCAAGGTGCTGGTGATGCACGCCCACGTCATCGCGCACCAGACCTTCGCCATGAAGCTGCTGCACTGGTGAGTATTGCGGAAAATACCTATATCATAACTCCTATATCATAATCATCTATCTTCTAAACTTCGTTTGTCGGTAATTAAAAATACCAAGTCTAGAAAATTGTATTTAAGAAGTTTCAAATTTAAGGGGAACTGTGAGGTTGGGAGAATCGATTTCCAGGTCGTGTAATTTAATTGGAGTTTTCCTAGGGTAGCGAGATGAGGGAAATTACTTCCTGAATGTTATGGCATTCATCTCATATCATCATTTCAACCGTTAGACGTCCACTGCTGGACATAGGTCTCCCCCAAGGATCGCCACGACGACCGGTCATATGCCGCCCGCATCCAGTGGATTCGATAATAGTTCTTAAATGTCTTTATACACCCTCACATAGATTTGTGTTAGTATGAGAGACTTCCTGGTACGAACCAAGAATCAGAAGATACTTCTAAAATGTAAATTGCTTTCTCTATGAGTTAGTAAGCGTCAAATTAGAAAGTAAATAACAAGGGCTATATTGACACTAATAATTCTTTTTAATCACATCAGGCTTCAAAACTTCGTGAGCCAAGAGCCGAGTCTCCGGCTGGCCGTGAGCCATGTAGCATTAGGCGAGGAGGTGTGGGGGGCCAGCGCCTCGGTGGGGGGAGGCGGGGGGGTCGCGTGCGGGGTCATGCAGAACGACTCGCGCATGTGGAAGGCGGCCCGCACCGCCTGGCACAGGCTCCTCATAGCCACCACCCTCATGGACTACACCACCAAGAGGACGATGGCGATATTGTTCACCAAGAATTATGGTGAGTATCTTACACTTACGCGGACCCAAAATAAAATTACTTTTTACGGATTTTATCGCAGTATATCTCTATTATCTAATCCCGAGGCTTAGGACCCGTATTCATCTTCTTATCGTGTCAATGGATAGACAATGTCTTGAGTAAAAAGAGGCTTTCTCAATGGCGCTAGGCGTGGCCGGATAGAGGTCGTCCCTCGTGCAGGTTTTGGGGCACAAGGGACACACCAACAGGTGTGACAAAGTATGTTCTGGATCCCCGCAGTAGCGCTTATGGATGACTTGGGATTAAATAATAGCAATAGATGGTATATGACACCTCTGGTTTTGCAAATGTCCATAGGCTGCGATAACCGCTAACCGCAGTACTTAGCCCAGGGACATTTGCAGGCGGGCCGTAACATGTTTGCCACTCTTGTTGTGAAAAAAATACTGCTCATTGTGGAAATCAAATTTCGTAGATGGCCTCCGCCTAAATTATGTTTAAGATATATCGATATTTTTTACTTATATTTCCAGGCTCAATCCTCAAGGACTTCATCCGAGACGACCACGACCACTCGTTCTCCATATCCTCGCTGTCTGTGCAGCTGTACACGACGCCGACGCTCGCGCACCACCTGATCGCGAAACACGACGCTCTGTTTGTCGTCATGAACACCTTCGTCAGTGAATGTAACAGACGCTGTAATAATGTGAGTTGGTGTACACTGTTGTGTTGTTTAGACGACCACTGCTGGACAAAGATCGCCACGATGACCGGTCCTGCGTCGTCAGGTCGTATACACTATTTGTCATTAATTGAATTTATCGCACGGTGCAAAATGGGCTCCTTTTAGCTGTTAAGGAAATAAGAGAACAAATAATGAAATAAAAAAATAGCCACATCCGAATTGAGACCCTCCTTATTTTTGAAGTGGGTTAGAATCGAAATAAATTCTCATTAATTGTGAAAATCTGCAGATTGTTGTCGTCCTAATATGAACTATAATGTGTAGTAGTGTGTTAGGTTAGTGGTGTGATTAGTGGACTGAGATGTCAAAGGTCTAGAGTCCAAACCCAAGACACGCATCACTGACTTTTCGAAAGTTATATTATGCGTATTTATCACATGCTCAAACGTTTGTAGTGATGTAGGTTTCTGCATGCTTGAGAGATTTTCTCGATGGCATCTGAAGACTATCAATCCGCACTAGACTAGCGTAGTAAACTAAAAATATAATACCTCAGTGGCGTAGCGTGGGTATTTGCCGGCCGGGGCCGTCTGGAAATTTGCCGCCCCCTTTTCTAGTATAAAAACGACGTGGCACTTGATGCCGCCCCCTTTCATATGCCGCCCGGGGCCAAGGCCCCCTTTGCCCCCCTCCCCCCCACGCTACGCTACTGTAATACCTCTCGTGTCCAGCAATGGGATTCATAAAAATTAGTTGATAAACAACACCTTCAACCGAGTTGCTAATTCATCTTTCATGTCCTCAGGGTCGCCTAGAATTCGACCGGTCCCACGTGCCGATGGCGTTTAAGCGCGCTCAGTTCATTCTGTATGACGTGAAGTACCTCCTGAGTTCCGTACCGGCTACCTTCGACGATGACTTGCGCAAGGGTTTCATGCACGGCATTTCCTTAATGCTGAACCTGCTGGTGATGATGCAGGGAATGGACTCTGTTGTGCGACAGGTATACATTTTCCTCTCTTTCCTTCTTATATAAGACTCACTAATTCACAGTCTATACCAGGGGTTGCCAACCTGCGGCTTCATGCCGCTCTTGGAAGGATTATTTTGACGACCTATGTGATCTAGTGGTTCGAGTACCGGACTGCTGATCACGAGGTCGTGGGTTCGATTCCCAGGGGACACAAATATTTGTGCGATGAATATAAGTGTTTGTTCGTCTGGGTGTTTCCTATATATTATAAGTATGTATTTACAAAAAAAAAGTATATAAGTATTATATCCATTGTCTAGTACCCATAGTACAAGCTCTGCTTAGTTTGGGACTAGATGGTGCTGTGTAAAAATGTCCCTGAATATTTATTTATTTTTTATTTATTTGTGGCTAACGTGGCTCCCGATAAATGTACCAAGCTCCCTTTTCATTTATGCAAGGGCGGAGCCAGGTTATTTATGTAGAAAGGGACAGATAGAAAGAAATAAATAAAATGCTCATCCGACTTAACAAATAAAAAAAAGCATAAACAAACAGAGAAATTTGGACCTTGATGTCGCCTTTGATCACCAAGATTCAAGCCAAGCTCATTGAAGTCCGAACCATTGAAAACTGGCTCGGACAATCTTTGACTTGGCCACCCCTAGTCTATAACTCGTTCGTTATATTTAACGACCGATTAGTTCAGTAGTAGTTAACGCTGTCTTCTGTGCTACGGGTCCAGGGTTCGTATCTCGGTAGGGACAATGGTGTGATGAGCATCACCATTTGTATATTTGTAGGATGTATCCTTCTAGTATCCGTAACACAAGCCTCGTTGCTTACCACGGAACTAGATGGCGCTGTGTTAAATATCCAGATATATTTATGCTTAGGTCGGTCAGCACATGGAATACGAGCCTGAATGGGAGTCGGCTTTCAATCTCCACGTGAAGCTGGCGCACAGCATCACGCTGTCGCTGGAGTGGTGCGCGGCAGAGAAGGCGCTCGCCGCCGCCGTGTACCGCATGGCGCTGCGGAAACACAGCGAGACCTATACACCTCCCGCCAAGGTCCTTCGAGGTACGGGTTTAGGAGCTGCTAACAGAAAATCATCTATACATCATCTATACTCATATTATAAAGCGAAAGTGTGTCTGTCTGTAACCTTTTCACGCTTTAACCGCTGAGCAGATTTAAATAAAATTCGATATGGAGATAGTTCGTGCCCGAGATAGACAAAGGATTAGATCCATAGTTTTGGTCCCCGAAATCTTCCCTTGAATGGGCAAAAAGGCGAGTGGAAGTTTGTATGCGGAATCAATATTAATTTCTTAAAAGAGGGTAGAAAAAAAGAAGCGTTGTGATAAAAGAGCATTTTGGACGAATTATTTATTCTACTCAGACATAGTCGCGGGCAGCATGCATGTTTACAAACACTTAACATTTCCCATTATTATTCTATGGATCTCGAAATTTTAGTACATATTGCTAAATTTGACGCCTCGTTTTCCAGCCAAAAAGAGCTTTAAAATAATCTAAATACTTTATTGTATCGACAGAGCTCGGCAACCAGAGCGCGTCCGTGATACCGTACGACGTGTCGACGGAGCCGGTGTCCATACACCGGCCGCTGTCGCGCTACATCGCGGGGCTGCACCTGCTGCTGCACCAGCACGGCCTGTCCTACCACAGCCGGGAGTTCGAGCGCCAGGACCGGCTCAAACCCAGCCCCGATGAGCTGATAGGTAAGTCTTCTTAGCTCTTATTAGTGTAGCATGCGGTATGCGCTACCGTCTTCTATTACCTGCTTCATGCTTAACCTTCCTACTTAATCTTTGTCCAGAACTCCCATCTTCTCTTTTCCATTTGACGACCCAATTAGTCCAGCGGTAGTTAACGGGTTCGAATCCCGGTAGGGACAAATGTTTATGTGATGAGCATGAACATTTGTATCCGAGTCATGGATGTATCTATATATAATATGTATGTATTTACAAAAAAAAGTATATATGTAGTACATCAACCAACTAGTATCCGTAACACAAGCCTCGTTGCTTAGATCGGAACTAGGTGGCGCTGTGTGTCAGGATGTCCGGGAATATTTATTTATTTATTCCGGGAATATTTCCCCTTTTTCTTCTAAAATTTTCATTAAAAAGTTGTAGTGTCGTACCAAGTAAAATGAAATACAAAGATTTTAGAGAAACATAGTTTGTAATGATATCCAATGAATGGCTACAGGCTCGTCCTATCTCACATGGGACATAAAACAAACCTAACTATGTTTGTGTACGGGACAATTTGTGTGTTCAGAAGAAAGTTTAAAACATAAATCTCTGTTTCTGTTTAGAGCCAGTGCTGCAGACGATGGCCATGATAGGCCAGGTGCATGCGGGCATGTGGCGCCGCAACGGCTTCGCGCTCATCAACCAGCTGTACTTCTACCAGAACGTCAAGTGCCGCGCCGAGATGCTCGACAGGGACGTCGTTATGTTACAGGTATATACAGGCCTTTTTTATCACTTCTTTTTTGGGGGCGCGCTAATTCTCAAAGTAATCTATATATATAAAAATGAATCCCTATTTCCCTTGGTCATGGCATCATGCGTGAACGACTGAACCGATTTTGATCAATTTTGGTATTGATAAAGACGGAATTTTGGAGAAGTATAAGAGCTATGTTTTATCATCCTACCACGCGGTGACGCGGGTGAACCCGCTTGCAAAAGCTAGTAATTCTATAATTTTTTGCAGTCTCTCCCCGCCCATTGCAAATTCTATTATAACATTACAATTCAATATTAGTAGATGGGTTATTACTTTTCATTAACACCATTATTCTGTAATATTTACTTATATATTTTGTCATATATATCACTTTGTATATATCTCATACACACGAGAAAATATGTGTAATCTTGCTTATATATTCCTCTCATTTGAGAGGAATGAGAGTATAGTCCACCGTGCTAGCCTACTGCGGGTTCGATATGTACATAAGCAACTAAAAATAATGACTATAAATCAACAAACATTTTCATGGAAGATATTCCAATACAATAGTAAATGTCGTGAACAGATCGGCGCGTCTCTGATCGAGAGCAACGAGTTCATAATCCACGTGTTGAACAAGTTCAACCTGCTGGACTGGGCGGCGGCTGACTTCGAACAGCGCAGCATCGAGGACGACACCCTCAGGCACACCATCAGCATGCTAGAGGAGTTCCTGGGGCTTCTCATCACCAGTAAGTGAAGAACATAGTCAACCTTTATTTAAGGTACCATACTCACATTTTTTGTATAAAAAAAATGTCCTGTCCGTAAGTGTAACCTGGAAATGCTGGCATCGAATTAAGGCCTAGTATTTGCGTAAGTGAAGCTTGGTATCATCGACCCATTATTGTCCCACTGCTGGGCACAGGACTCTTTTCATTTGAGAAGGATTAAGCTATAGTCCACCACGCTAGCCTACTGCGGGTTGGCAGGCTTCACATGCCATCGAGAAAATCTCTCAAGCATACAGGTTTCCTCACGATGTTTTCCTTCACCGTTTGAGCATGTGATGAAAAGTCAGTGATGCGTGTCTTGTGTTGGAACTCGAGACCTTTGACATCTCAGTCCACTGGTCTCACTCACCACTAGGCTACCTCAGCACTCAAGTGAAGCTTGGTAATTATGGCATAAATAAGTGAAGTAAGTACGTCATTATTGACAGCCTTTGTTTGCTTGCAGTCGTCGGCTCCCGCTACGTGCCGGGAGTGGGCGAGGTGAGCAGCGAGCAGCGCACCATGAAGGAGATCATACAGATGCTCTGCGTCAAGCCCATGCCGCACTCCGAACTCAACAGGTTCGTTAACACTAACCAATTCATTAATATATCTTGAAACTATGATACAGCGCCATCTAGTTCCGAGCTAAACAACGCGGCTTGTATATTGTGAATACATGGACTTGGTTCAAATGTCACACCACATAAATATTTACCCCACTGAAGGTACCAGGAAAGGCAGCCAAGTGTTATGCCTTTTAGGTCATCAACAACAGTAACTAGATCCGCTTTATCTTAATGTATAAGGTAGAAATGTGTCTTAGGGTCTGCAACAATATGTTTATGGTGACAAAGCCCCATTTTTTTGGAATGGGCTATGGTGTAACCTGACTGCAGACGATCAGATGAGAAATTCGGAAAAAGCAATAATGGGTTTTGAGGTAAACACAGGCTTATTACTCAAGCATTTTAGATGTTGCCCTATATTGTCAATCGTTCACGTATGCACTTTAAAGGGACTATTCTTTGAGTTTGTTTCGGCGTTTGTTTCTTGTCATTGATAAATTTACTTACAAAAGTGTTTAAAAAAAAACCTCATAACAAAAAAAAAAAAAATTCAACATTTATTTTCAAATACAGGTCATTACCCGAAGACCAGCTCCACGAGACAGGTCTGGAAGCCGTGATCCACGAGGTGGCCGACTTCATCAAGCCGTCGAGTGGCAACAACCGCGGCGTGTACAAGCTGAAGCCGCACCTGTTCGACGAGTACGACACGTTCTTCTACCACTACACCCGCGAGGAGCTGTCCAGGAGCGAGGAGGAACAGCGGACCAGGAGGAAAGCTGCGGGTACGTTTTAAAATTAGAACGTGTTAATTGCCAAATGGTAATTTTAGTACTCATCATCATCCACTGCTAGACGTAAGCCTACTCCCAAGTGTTTACACAACGACCGGTCCTGGGCCACCTGTATCCAGCGGATTCCAGCGAATTCCAGCTACCTTTACCAGGTTCACCCACGCTGCGTCTTTCAGTTCGCGGTCGCCACTCGAGAACCTGCTAGCCCCAACGGCAATCCGTTCTTCGAGCAACGTTTCCTGCCCACTGCCACTTGAGTTTAGCGAATCTTCGGGCTATATCAATGACCTGGGGAATACTACGGATCTCCTCATTTTTTAATTACGATATTGTTGAAGGGAAATATCGTGAGGGAACCTGCAGGACTGATTGATTTTTTGGACAGTAAGTTTATCTGAAGTAACCTGCACTAGACTGGTGTGGTGGACTAAAGAGCAGTTAGGCTCCTGTCTGTGTTATTACTTTTCTTTTTTATATCTTTGACTATTGACATCTCAAGACATGAATTTTTTACATTGACCTCGCATAATTATTACCAAAATAATGTAACAATACCTTCTTTTTAAAAGAGTGTCTATGGAGTTTCTTGCCGGTTCTTCTCCATGAGATCAACTTCTTGGAACCGTGCAACTAGAGTCATAACGTTTTATAAATGCTTGAAAAAGTTCATATGAAATAAAAACCGTTTGATTTTGATTTGATTTTGATCTCAACCACGGGCACTACCCGGGTCCAACTGTAGGAAGGTAAATGAGAGACATCAGCCTTAATCTCAATAACGTGTCACTTGTCCCTATTACGAGCGCCTTAACCTCACCTGTACCTTTGTCCCAGGTCTACCGGAATGCTGTCCACCTCCCCGACTGCCGAAGCTGTCGCCGCCGTTCCGGCTGCTGGCGAACCTGATGCAGTGTGACGCGGCGCTCCACGTGTTAAGAGCGGTACTGGAACGAGCACTGGATCTGAGAGCCAGGTCCTTCTCGGAGACGCAAGTGCATAAAGTGAGGAGCCATTGTTTTATAACTTACTAACTTCTGCCCGCAACTTCGTCTGCGTAGAAGTAATTTTATGTAATCTGCATTTATATCAAACTGCTTATTTATTTCTTACTCTCCATAAACTCCTCCTTCTTACCTCTTTTAAGAAATTGTCGATTCCGCTTACAAACTTCTAGCCCTTGTTACTTCTCTGGAAACCATCCTTCAGATGATTTCCAGGATAAAAACCAGCTTACATCCCTGAGACTCAAATTATTATCGTACTAAATTTTATCTAAATCGGTTCAACTGTTTAAGGTAACAGACAGGCAGGCATACTTTCGCATTTATAATATTAGTATAGTATGAATATAAATATTTCCGATTTCATACACTTTCATAAGTCTTATCAAATTAGTATATAAGAATAATAAGGTCGTATACCTTAAAAGTTCTCTTATCATTAAGAACTACCTGCTTAAAGAAATTGTCGGTTTAAGGCTCTGCACCTGATCGGGTACGCGCTCCGCGACGAGGAGAGCGGTGACTACGAGTTCCTGGCCTTCGCGGAGAGTGCGGCGCGCGCCGGCCTGCTGGCGCTGCTGCAGAAGCTGGTCAGCAGCCCCAGGGTCGACGCTCACCGCCACCTGGCCAGATGGGTGCTCGGCAAGATGAAGTCAGTTCCATTTATTATTATGATTAATAGCAATAGCTTTGCTGCGATACTATAATACTGCGATCTGTGATGGAACTCACTTATAGATAATAGACAATTGTGCTGTATACGAGAGTTTCTTGACATCAAATCACATAAACAGTGATTTTTGGGATATTAGACAGTTATTTCATACTTAAACCACCACTACTACCAACAGTCCGTGTGCTGGCCTCCGAGGATAGGAAGAAATTAAGAAGCAGCTAACGTCTTGGGGCCACACTTAGTAGCACCGCCGTCTCGCCGAGCCACGGCTACAGACTACGAGCCACGCAGGGGGTTTTATTGGCGTGCCTGCACGAAGCAACAATATCCATTTTTACATCCTGTATATTGTCCCATTTTTTAAACCTATCTATTTGTTTAACGCGACAAGATCTGAACTTTTAAATTAATATTATTTGATTTCTAGGTCTTTATTGGGCCAAAACGACGAGCACATTGGCGATGGTGAAAGCATGGAGACCGACCAGGAAGAGAAGCCCGCTACCGACGAAGCAGCTGGTACGCTCCATTTGTATTACCAGCGTACTACCATTAGGGACACTCCAAAATACCATAAGCCCATTGTAAGGTTAGGATTCTTCTGTCATAAACAGATCAACCACTATATGGAGTTGGCAACGCGCGTGCAACACCTCTGGTGTTGCAAACGTCCATCGGCTACAGTAACCGCTTACCAGGGGGGCCGCAAACTTGTGGTATCACCACTTTCGTGATATAAAAAGAAATAAAGATTGGCCCAAGGGGCTGTCCATTAATCACGTGATGTTTTTTTAACATTTTTTAACCCCTGCCTCCCCCATGGTGATACGTGGTGAGGTTTAAGACTACCCCCCCACCCCCCACCAAAAATCACGTGTATTTTTTAGTACCTACAAAGAATCTTAAAATGTTTGTAATACCTACTATTTTTAGGTTTAGAAATCACGCGTTAGACGAAAAAATAATTACACGTGATATCTTTTTATACCCCCCCCCCTCCCCCATGTGATATTTAGTGATTTTTGCTGAACGTCTCCCCCCCCCCCCTTTCGAATCTCACGTGATTAATGGACAGCCCCAATTATACATAAATCAGCATGGATGAGATTGGTATAAATAACTTTATAGTGGCATCATGCGTCTTCTGAGTTTCCTGAATTAAACTTAAACTGCCTTATTGGTCAAGTACTGACATCGTGCGACCACTGAGCGTTAGACAACAGAACCTTTCAATTCTGTGTCGAGGAGTATTGTTCGATTTTTCCATTAATAATTTACGATTCAGATTTTTTTTATTACATCATTACACCCGTTTACATGCCCATTCAGAGATATAGGTTCGTATATAATAAATAAGTAAGCATTAAATTTCATGTGTTTGAACAGAAGCTGAAAAATCGCGGCGCGCCAAGTTAGCGGCGGAGCGTCGTGCTAAGCTGATGGCACAAATGAAGACACAGATGAACAATTTCATCTCTAACAACTCTACGCTGTTTGAGGAGACCACCACTGAGGTTTGTATTACAGTCTGTTCATATAATAACAAGTAGTCTGTCTTTAAAAAAAATAGCAGCGGTAGTTTAGCAGTGTGACCAGTGGATTGAGGTGTCAAAAGTCTCGAATCCAAACCCAAGGCCATCACCGACATTTCGGAAGTTATCAGCGAATTTATCACATTCTCAAACATTGAAATAAAATATTGTGAGGAAACCTGCATGCTTGAGAGATTTTCTCGATGGCTTGTGAAGACAGCCAACCCGTAAACAAATAATACGCTTAGAATGGTTCCCTTTTATAAATCTAAACATAATAATAAAAGTGTATCGTGAAAGTTTTCTAATTATTGAAGCATTGATCGATAGGGATATACACATCTAGTTCCAAAACCGGCCGAAATATGTTGATGATCCTTGAAAAAATTTGCTAATTCACGTTATAAATGCCTTGTATTATAAATAAATAAATAAATAACAAATATTTCTGGACATTATCACACAGCACCATCTAGTTCCGAGCTAAGCAACGAGGCTTGTGTTACGGATACTATCTGGTTGATATACTACATAAATACTTTTTTTTGTAAATACCTACATATTATACATAGACACATCCATGACTCGGATACAAATGTTCATGCTCGTCACACAAACATTTGTTCCTACCGGGATTCGAACCCGGGACCCATAGCACAGAAGGTAGTGCTAACTACCGCTGGACTAATTGGGTCATCAATTGTGAGGAAACCTGCATGCTTGAGAGATTTTCTCGATGGCGTGTGAAGACAGCCAACCCGTAAACAAATAATACGCTTAGAATGGTTCCCTTTTATAAATCTAAACATAATAATAAATAGTGTATCGTAAAGCTTTCTAATTATTGAAGCATTGATTGATAGGGACATACACATCTAGCCCCAAAATCGGCCGAAATATGTTATAAATCCTTGAAAAAATTTGGACATTTCACGTTATAAATGCCTTGTATTATAGGTGACGGCAGAGGAGCAAGAACTGCGGCCGCTGTACTGCGGCGCGGCGCTGGGCGTGTGGGGCGGCGGAGTGCCCGAGGCGCCCAGGGTCTGCATCATGTGTCAGGAGGAGGTACGGTCTATCATTGTTCTAGAATAATTTGGGACCCTACATCCCAAATTTTTTTCTTTGTTTTTAACATTCACCGTATGTCGCTCTTTTATACTAATTACTGATATTTTCATTTTTTATATCAGAAATTTTCTTTTCTTATTTTATAATTTAGCAAATTTCCCTTTGAATACTATATTCGATTCGAACGAAGGATACACGATAAAATTTGTTTTCGACGAACCATAAAATCTGTCTCATATCATGTTATTTAAACTACTGTCTGCAATTTTTTTCGTAGCTTTTGTTTAGATTTATAGTTTAGTTAAATTTTTTTATAAGTATAATAAAAGATAATAAGGAGTATATCATTATCTTCATATCAGCTAGATGACGTTCACCGAGTATAAGCCACACAAGGATTTTCTTAATGACCGGTTTTGTGCCATCTGCATCCAGGGTATTCCAGCGACCTTTACCAGGTCGTCGAGTAGTATATAGTTTAGTTATATTCGAAGATTAAAATAAAACTACTTTTTACAGATTTTATCGCGGTATATTGATATTATTTTAACCCGACGTTTCGGATCTTTTACAGCATCTATGGTCACGGGCAGACTGAGGTGTTGGTCGTCTTGAAGTTATAATTACTAACAGCTACCCTACATTTTTAATTATTATTGACAATCCGATTTACACAGAATGAGCACTGTGTCCTTCTGTATAAATCGGATTGTCAATAATAATTAAAAATGAAAGATAGCTGTTAGTAATTATAACTTCAAGACGACCAACACCTCAGTCGGCCCGTGACCATGGAAAAAGTAGTTTTATTTCAATGTCTAATATTCGCGTAAGTGTAAGAAATAAATATTGGTAGATTAAGTTAATCAGTGTTTTGTGTACATGCAACAGGCCCGCGTGGACATAAAGAGCTCGCCGCTGGTGCTGGTGGCGTTCGTGCAGCAGTCCAGCGTGCTGTCGCGCGCGCGGCGCGGCGGCTGCGGCCGCCTGCCCGCCGGCTGGCGCGCCGCCTGGCTGCCGCCCGGCCTGGGCCTGCAGCCGCACGTGTCCTCCTGCGGCCACGCGCTGCACGCCGCCTGCTGGCGGAACTACGTCGACAACGTGCAGGACAAGGAGAACAGGCGGTATGCTAAAAAAACTATGTCAAAATCGACCAATGTATTCTTTCTATCTAATACAAACTTTATGGTAAAAATGAATATCAATATTAGAGATGAAACGGATAGTGGTTCGGTCGGATGCCGGATATTCGGCAAGCTACGAAGCCGGAGCGCCGGATATTCAGCCCTTTATCGCGATATATAACGCGATCAGTTTGATTTAAATATTGGCGAGGCGAACAAGATCTGAAACTTTCGGGCACGTTCGAGTGCTATCGCGCATGTCAGTTTGTTTGTTTCCCAGATCGCTTGATTATTCCATTGTTTTCTCTCTTGTCGTCGTCATTTTTTATAGCGATTATGAAAATAAACCGTCCATTACCTATTGTAATTGTTATGATTTGCCTTGTGTAAAATAATGAGATATTTTTGAATTTTACTATCCGGCCGGATAATGAAAACAAGGCCGGAGACCGAATAGTTACCGGATATCCGTTCCATCTCTAGTAAACATCAGATAAAATAAACATGTGTATATATTGTTACACTATACCTATTCACTAAAACACAACACGATAAAAAATCAATATCCAACATAATACTGATCTTTACAGACCATACCGCGGCCGGCAACCTGCCGCTTTTGACGTCGAGAAGAAAGAATACCTTTGCCCTCTCTGCGAGCGTCTCTGCAACACAGCTCTCCCCTTACTAGCGGCACCGTCCATGCCGGTGGGGACTCCGCCCCCCATCACCGAAGAGAGCTACAACGAATCAGTCAACATGATCCTCAAACTGAAACACCAAGTCAGCTCAGAAGCCCTGCACATCTGCACGGAATTCTGCGAGGAGATGCACTGCCAAGCCCGCGCCAGGAGTGTGGGGGCCATGTCCTCCGACATGGAGGAAGGGGAGTCCGCTGATGAGACCGAGGTCTATGTTTCCACTCACGCCGAGAATCTCCTCAAACCGGACTTTTTGGCGCACTTTGAAAGTGAAGTCCCGCCCTACAATGATGCTATGAAGAGCCTCATTGAAGATTTTGCTAATGTAAGTTATATGCGACCTAGATAATACGAAAAACCGTTTCTTTTTCCAATTGGATTTAATATATTTATATGTCAGACCGTTACGCTGGTAAGAATGTGAGAATGTTTGATTTTTAAACGCACTCAGAAAGCTGTAACTCATTTGACTTGCCAGTGAAATGTAAAGTCAAATGTCTCGCAAGGTTCCACTAACATTTCGATGTTGTGACTATGCACACAACTGGCAACACATTGCAACAGTAAACGGGGTTGATGAGGAATTTTTGTTTCCTTCTACCGTGGGTACAGGGGAAATCCTAGTCTTGAATAGCGTTCTTTCGTAGCATTCATCACACAATGTTGATAGGATATTAAATCTGTAACAGATATTATTATTTTATTTTGACAGATTCTTCCCATCTCAGAATACGGAGGCATGGTATCAAGTGCCGCCCTCTACCGGGCCACATCCTACACAATATTCAGTACTAACGCTGTCCTACACGCTGAGAACAGGCCGCTATTAGGCGACCTCCCCGCCCGGCATAGGGATACTTTGCAGGCATTAGTCCGTCTAGCGGCCGCATTACCGTCCGTATGGGCTTCACCCAAACACCTCTCGCACCACGCACTGAGCTCCTTAAACACACTTGAGAGTACCTCCCCCCTTACTCACGAACCATTCGGTACCTTAGTTTCTCTAGTCCTAACTGCCCCCTCCCTATTCTGCAAAGTCGCCGGTCCAGCGAGACCAACGAATTTGGCGAAGCAGATCACATTGCAATGCTTCAGGGCAACTCTAGCAAGAGCTTTACTAGTCACTGACGTTACTTCATGCAAGAATCACCCAATGGAAGGTCAAGAAGACTTCAAGACTCCCGCTCTTGAAAATCTCTTGCCGTTCATGAAAGAGCTCCGTAAAGGGCAGCTAGAAGACAATTTGAACCCTATAGAAGTTTGGCAGAAGATTAAAAGTCAATGCCATACGTTCTTACGCTGCTGTTGCTTGTTCTACCACTTCTTGAGTGACATAAATGCTCCTACGGAATTGACCGTTTTTGGAGGAGACACTTGGGACGCTCTATGTGGGTACCTAGATCTGCCTAAGACGTACAAAGAGTTGGTAGATACTCCTACTGCTACGAAGAAGATTACTGAATGGGTTGACCTATCTACTGAGTGGTTTAGTGGCGAGATTCTTCCTCACGTGGTAATTGAGCCGGAAGAACCGCCACGACTGATACCGTTGCCGGAAGACTTCTCGGAGCTGATGAATGTGGTGTCAGAGTTCTCATGCCCCAATTCGGAGCGAGACGAGAGCAAGAAACCCACTATGTGTCTGGTTTGTGGACAGATACTGTGCTCGCAGAGCTACTGCTGCCAAGCTGATATACCGAAGGTGAGTTCATGCAAGATACTAATTAATACACTTTATTATAACGTCAAGCAAGTTGGCATAGTTAAAGTTTAGACAGGCGAGAAGTATTACAATAACTTTTTACGGATTTTATCGCAGTATATTGATATTATTAAATCCCGTTGTTTTGGGTCCTTAACAACATCCATGTTCAAGATCAGACTGAGGTGTTGGTTCTAATTTCTAACAGCTTCTTTACATTTATGTACAATCTATACATATATATACAATCCAATTTACACAGAACAATCTCGCAATATAATATCGATATACTGCAATGAAATTTCATAATAACCAATTCGGGTTTACTATAGGCAAATCTACAATTGACGCCACGCTTTCTGTTAGGACAATAGTTAATTAATCGAAATGCAAATAAGTCGCAGGCATCTTCCTCGATATTTCTGGTGCTTTCGACAATGTGTGGTGGCCAATGTTACTGCTAAAATTGAAAAGTCGAGGTTGCTTTAGAAATATTTACACTCTTATATACTCGTACTTCTTACACGGTACCTGCTGTTAAACAGTACTTGTTCACCATTCTGTGTCGAAGGCACCGACTATGGGATGTCCTCAAGGTTCTGTAATCGGGCCGTACCTTTGGAATCTGGGATTTGATGATTTTCTCGCGATACCGCTCCCGCACGGCTGTTCATTGACTGGTTACGTGGACGATGGTCTTCTGCTCATTCAGTCAAATACGCGGTCAGGTCTCGAAAACTTAGCCCACTCGTGTTTACATTTAATATCCGCGTGGAGCGAACTAGAATATCGACGGCTACATGGGGTTTATCTTTTATACATTAAAACCATCTATGGGGCTACTTACCTAGGTTGTATGTGCTACGGAGCACCTGTTTGGGCCGATAGAGCCACCATAGGCGTACGACGTAAGTTACTTCAAGATCAGCGTCTAGCATTGATATCTTTATATTTCTTGTAGAACGTGACCGCACTAAGATTCTTAGACTATTTAAGCCATAGCCTGATGTATGGTAGGAATAGATGTATGGCAATTCAGGTGGGATAATTTTACTAAGGGCCGCCACCTTCACCAGTTCTTTCCATCCGTCCGTGAGCGGTTGGAGAGGACTTGGTTGGAGGTGGATCACTGCGTTGCCCAATTTCTAACAGGACATGCCAACTTTAAATGTTAGTTATTTTCTAAGCTAGTAGATAATGTGTGTGTGTGTGTGTGCAGGTGGGTCGCAGCGGCGAGGTGCAGCGCGTGGGCGCGGTGGTGGCGCACTGCGCGGCGTGCGGCGGCGGCGCGGGGCTGTTCCTGCGCGTGCGCGACTGCGAGCTGCTGCTGCTGGCCGCGCCCGCCCGCGGCGCCAAGCTCGCCGCGCCCTACCTCGACACCTACGGCGAGACCGACCAGGTACCTACCGCCTACCTACGTGGTGCAGCGCGGGGGCGCGGTGGTGGCGCACTGCGCGGCGTGCGGCGGCGGCGCGGGGCTGTTCCTGCGCGTGCGCGACGTTGTTTTTATACCTGTCGCTGATAAAAAGGTTACTTACGGCCCGCCTTAAGGTAACCGGTTACAGTAGCTTATGCACGTTAGCAACGACTGAAATGTCACTCGCCGTTGCCGTCCCAAACTTTTTTACTTACCTACATCCTGTTGTCCTCGAAAAGTACGACAAAAGTATGACAAAAAAATCTAATCAGATTTCTTTTTCCTATAGGTACAAGTTATTATAAAAAAAATACAGATTGAATAGAGCCACCAAGCCTCCCTGCAGTGGACAAATATACAATAATAATACTAATTTTGTCCTTTTTATACAGGGCTTACGGCGCGGCAATCCACTCCACCTGTGCAACTCCCGGTACGAAGCTCTACGCATGCTGTGGTTGTCGCACGGCTTACACGAGCGGATCGCACGATCCATAGACACGAACGTGCTCATCACCACCACTTGGCAGAACTTGTGATCGCGTGCCACACACGCGCGAGTGCTACACCACGTAGGACCACAAGATCCTACTGACATGCGCCTGCGCAAGGACGACACGCACACTTACGTACGGCTCTGAAAACGCCCGTGTATACATGCCTTAAACGGAATATTTACGTGACATTATGTCCTTGTCTAGTTTATCTGTAGGTCTATGGTAACTATAGCCTGTACTCAAAGCATAGAAAGGCAGAGGCAGAAAACTATAGTTCAAAATAATGACGTAAATTTGTCTGTTTAGCCGCTTGTATACTGCCAATACGTACACCGGCTAGAAATTTAACTGATATCTTAGAATTTAGCGTCCAAAACCAACGCTTTATTGTATTAACTTTTAATCAGCTTCAAGTTAGAGAGGTTATTTCAGCTAAACGCCTGACTGATCTGCGTTTGAACCGCCTTCAATTTATATTTAAAACGGTTAACGCGAGTTCTGTACCGCTGTATGAGGGAGATGGATTCACCAAATGTATCGCGCTATCTCTCTTATCCACAGCAGAGATGGTATTAGTACTTCATTGTAATATTTATAGATAGCGCAGTTTTTTCAAGTGATCAGTTTTGCCCAATGCTGGGCTAGTGGTGTTTCGTACAGCCATTAAATAGTGTTAATTTGGCACAAAGACGATCTAGTTATAATCACTGTGATTTTCTCTTAGATTAATAATATGATGTTTTGAATTACTAACCCAAATGTTGATGAATAGAAATAGATCTAACATAGAATTTAAATTGCCTTTGTAAGTTGTCTTTAGTTCAGAAATTTTGACTAACAGTTGTACAGTCGGCAAAAGAGTTTACAAGCAGCAGCTTACGTAATTTTTTTAATGTCACAGACCTCTACTATGTCCAGCTGTGGGCGTCTAACGGTTGATGTGATGATGATGATGGTCTCGGCAGCTGATTGTGTCTTTACTGTCTTGGCAGCTTATTTGCTTCCCATAAAGATTTGGAAAATCTCGCTAAAGTGAAGTTTGGGTAATAAATCTACATTCTTTTGCCGACTGTGCTATTACTCTTTAACTTTCTTATTCAGTAATTGATAAAATATGAATGTTATTTATATGGGGTAGGCAACGTGAACATAACACAGATGGCGACACTTACGCTTGTACTACAGACATTATATTAAGCCTGTTGTCAATGGAGGTAGGCAGAGACTTGCCACTTGCTGCCTACTCCATGAGTCATAACGTCAGTATAGTCTAAAAAGTTTCAACTATTAGAGGGACAAGCGATTGCAGCGCCATTAGTTCATAGATTGCCCACCCCATTGACAGTGACATTGACATATTATTTCAGTGTTCTTACCAAGATAAGTAATATAGTTCCTGAATAAAGGGATCCCACGATTATGTGTTAGAAAAATAAAATAAATATGTACGCAATTCATGTTATTCAATATCTCATATATAGTAATATGACCATAAAATTAAACTAAATTTTAAACTGAATTATAAGATTTATTTGCTTTGTTTGGCCATTAGACAATCTGTATGGGTCCCGGGTTCGAATCCCGGTAGGGAAAAATGTAGGTGTGATGAGCACGAACATTTGTATCCGATCATGGATGTTTCTATGTATATTATTTACGTATTAAAAAAAAAGTATACATGTAGTATATCAACTTACTAGTATCCGTAACACAAGCCTCGTTGCTTACCACGGAACTAGATGGCGCTGTGTCATAATGTCCAGATATATATTTTATATCATCCTAAGGCCCAGTTTCCACCAAACCAAAGCGGAGAGGACAGATGTGCGGAGATGTGTTTTGAGGAGGAGACGTAGAAATAACGAAATCTGGTTGGTTATTCAAAACAACTCGGCACATCTCCCCGCTCTGGTGGAAGCCCGCCTAATTCTATTTCTCACTGTTAATTTTTAACACTATAATTAAGTTCCTAATAATAATTTGAAATATTTGTGTGTTCCGTGAGTTATTTTAATTTAGATACTTATGTTAAAAGTAAAATTATTGTTCATTTATTAATATGTATAATAGTATATTTTATAATTATTTTTATTACTTTAAAGAGATTCCTAACACATTCATAGATGTTTAACAGTTTTGATTTACAAAGATTATTATTTAGAAGATTAATTAAATTTACATCAAGTGGAATTATAGTTCTTTTTTTTGACAACCACAATATACATTATTCGTAATTATAACGTCTCATTTTCTCGCCAGTCGATAGCTGTAGCTTAAAGTCAAAAATGTATTCTATGATCCCCTGTCATAGAGTATATTTTGTTAAAGGCATCTCCAAATGCTTGACGTTATCTTGCCCTCTCACTTACTCGCTCATGAAATATTGTTTTATCACATTACATCAACCGTTAGACGTCCACTGTTGGAGATAGGTCGGACTGGTCATGCGCCGCCCGCATCCAGTGGATTTCAATATTGTTTAATAAAATAAATTTAAAAAAATCAAGCTATTAATAAGACCATGATTTTCTGTTTGTTTCGATGTTTCTTCTCAAAGTTCGTCAGTTAGGGAATATCAACACCATCCAGTTGTAATAAATTGTCTACAAATTGACTTGTGAAAATAAATATCATAGGTACATATTATCATTTAACCGGCACAAATCTAAACAGCGAGCTGTTACTGCGAATTTTGTGGACAAATCTGAGTCTTCAGGGTTCCTAATAATATACTAAAAATTTTGACAAATTTGAGATTAGTATCAATTTTTTTTTTTTTTTTTTAATAGCCTGTAACGTCCCACTGCTGGGCAAAGGCCTCCCCACTCTTCTTCCACACCTCTCTGTCGTCAGCTCTCAGGGACCAGTCTTTCTGGAAGGAGTCCAGCTCGTCTCGCCATCTCCGACTGGGCCTGCCGCGTCGCCTTTTGCCATTACGTGGGACCCATTGGGTCGTGATTTTGGCCCATTGGTCGTCTGGCATACGGCAGATGTGTCCAGCCCAGTTCCACTTCAACATAGCAGCTTTACGAGTCACATCAATTACTTTTGTTTTGGAACGTATGGTGGTATTCCTAACCCGGTCTACAAGTTTTATCCCGAGGATGCTAGTATCAATTGTCGAATAGTTATTACTATTATTTTATTTAATTACAATATTATATTGTATTGTATTAACAAATTGAACATATTTGTGTAAAATTTTTAACATTTCTGCCGTGTTATATGCACTTATGTATGTATATATTTGTTTATTTTTAAACGTTGCCCCACTAGGATTTTCTCCTGTGTCGGAGGTGCGTTTTCAAACACAAATTTTCACATACACCAACGCCCGGAACAACTACTTGTAGAACGTACAAATATTTGCTCCGTGCGGGGATCGAACCCGCAACTCGTGACGCACAAACCGATCGCTCAGCCACTGTGCCACCGAGTCGTCAAATTATATTTATGTGATAATTATAATATTATTATTCTCTTTTGTCGTGTGCCCGTAGGACAGAAAGGAAGGAAGGTTAAGGAATTGTGGTTCAAACATTGTCACTGCTTGCGGGCCAATATCATTTCATGACATGAGCATGTTAAAAAATATATATCTACCAAAAACAAATCAATTTCCTAGCGTAAATGGATTTAAAGGATATTATTGGATAACGGCACCTATGCAAATATATTTGCGTTATTTTGCCAAAGAAAAATAACACTTGATAATAAATTACATTAGTGTATTTGACTTAGTCAGTAGTTATTTCAAAATGACGCAAATATTTACCTCAATACGACAATGGAAGTATTAACATGATAATGATGATGAATTTTCATTTGTTTCTTTATTAATTTAGCAATAATGACGCTATGACCGTCACGGTTACATTTAAACTCGGAAATATTTGCTTAAAAAAGTCATCACAATGTCCATATCGTGATATAGATATTTGTTCAATACCTATTGCTGAACACCCTCTGTGTTATTGGTCTCTAGTATAAATAAATAATAGTTATAAATCACCACACCAGCAGTTTCGTTGTCACTAGGGGATAACGCGAAATCAAGACAATTTGTCGTATAAAATTTGCCAAAGAAATTTTCATACAATGAAAATGTTAATCTCAGGTGTCAACGAATGCTGCTATAAGTTATAAGAATCGACCCGATGAGACCCATATTCTACATCAGAAAACTAGAGCAACATACTTTTTAGGATAGTTTTATTATCATTAAAACTAACATGTCTTGTTCTTTTGAAAGTGAAGTTTCATTAACTAAAAGAAGCTGACAGGAAGTTTGTATGTAACAAAAATATTGATATATGGAAATTAAGAGGCAAATACGAGTACTCGAATATGCGTCTTTAATCTAGAGATAGGTACTGTGCCTCTAACATAAGGTCAATATTAGCTCGATTCTATTTCTAAGGCATGAAGTTTGTGATGATGAGAAATGATTATCAAGCACACCAATACATTCTTGCTGTCAACTTGAATGCAGCCTATTCTAGTGCTCCTCATAAAAAAAGATGTTTGTATACTAATTTCTTACATTTACGCGATTATTGAACATAGAAATAAAACTGCCAACACGGTTGCTATGGATATTATATAGGATATAAAAACGTCGGGATTATTAATAATCAATATACTGATAAATTCCGTATACTTGATAGTTTTCATTCAAAAAGTTTGTAGTTTTGATGATAAGAATGTTGTTACTAAAACATGCCTGTTACATTTATACCTAATTTTTTGGAGTTTGTGATATTAAGTCCCTTATCGTAAATCTTGAATATATGTAGTATTAAACGCGACAGCAAGTACCCACATGTATGGCGGAACTCCTTGTATGGTGTTCCCGTATGACGAACGCTGTCAATGTTCTCTTAATAATTAAATTAATATAATTGAAATGAAAATATTCTTTGGGGTTTTTATTTCATACCTGACTTCGAAGGAGTACCTACCACCTACCTACCTTTTTACCCTACATACATACTATCTTACTTAACGACCCTCCAAAATACTCCAAATCTATTACGTACATTTTTAATGTCATTGGATGAAGCACTTACACATTAGGAGAAGAAAAGACACATCATTTTTATTATTTATATAGCTAATAACAGATGACTTTTGTCCCCGATTGTTCAAGTTGAATTGTTTCACAGCAACAGGTCAATAAAATAAAATATTATTAACAAGTATTTTGAAACTTAAAATATATCACCTAACATACCTAGACAAAAAATACATAAAAAATATCAACCAAACTGTCGTTTAAATGAATATCGTCACGAAGATTGACGTCTATTGATAAAATAGTGGCAAGGATATTTATTATGTGAACAAGTTGCTATGTCATAAAGTTTAAAATCAAAAGAACATCCAAAAAGACAGTTTTGACCCCGACGTGATTTGAACACGCAACCTTCTGATCTGGAGTCAGACGCGCTACCGTTGCGCCACGGAGTCGTTATGAAGGGTGACGAAATACACATACTAAATAAACATACTAAAAGTCCTATACAGAGCACATTGTTGCTCTTGTATAGCAATACACGAGCTATTATTTTATTCTACCTCCGTCAATATAAAGATCATAATTATTATTGCTGTCTTTTGGAATAGACGTCAAAGGCACTGGTCAAGGACTTTTAAATGTGATATTTAATATATTTTCATATTATATACTTACAATTAATGCAAACAATATTTTAAAATTACTCTAATTTAATTACGTCTTCAAAAAGGTCATGTGTATGAATGTGAACGCAGCGAAAGTAGGTCGTGTGCAAGAAATATAGAACGTGGCGTTCTGTAGCTTCTACCTACCCCTAATGGAAAAAGGCGTGAGTGAATTATAAAATTATTAATTTCTTACTCCGTGTAATTGCAATGAAATAACGACATAACGTAAAATATGTTCAAACCTTGCATCATCCACAATGCATTCATTAATTACTATTGAAAATTTGTGGGCTGATTTGGAGTTTCTTATACTTTATGCCCTGTTTTATAGGGTCCAGCAGACGGGTGTTTTCGGGACATATCGATATTTACGATATTTCAAGTAAACAACTATTTATTATCTGGCTCATTCACGTGCGTGTATTTGAGCAAATATAAAAAGGTTTTAATAAAATCGTGGGCCAATATTCTAACTTCAAACCTTTATTTTATGGAAATGAAGGGAGTATTCCCGTTTTAGCACCAACTTTTAGAGCACCTATGCATTGAGCACCAAAGGTATTCCCATTTGAGCACCAATCAATATAATAGCTTGGTGCTCAATGGGGAACAATAATAAATAATAAATATTAAAACGGGAATACTTCAAATGAAGGGGCATACGGGCAGGACGAGTGATTTTAAATTGTCAAAACTAGTTGCATGGTTTCAAAAAGTATGTCTTCTAAAGAGCTGGCATGAAAATCCACAGATACTCCTTTAGGTACCATTTTACTCTTTGGCTATTTATTTTACAGTCAAATTTTATAGTTTTTATTATGGACAACTAGATGGCGCTAGCATAGCATTAGCATAGCATAGCATTTCCTAACTGGACAACAATCCCTGAAACAAACTGGAGCTAGGCCCCAGCGCTAAGTGAACGAGCGCACCCTCTATCTCCTTGCTACTCCAATAAAATAATCCCAAGATCCTGGAGTGGGCTGTTGACAATTTTTCGGAATTGTTTTTATTTCAAAGATCGACTCTTGTTTATGATAAAAAAATATATTTTATTTAAAAATATAAGTATTTTCTATGAGAAAATATACTAAAATAAAGGAATATTTATATTACCCGCCAAAACACTGTCACAGCTGTCACACGATTTCATGCGTCACTAACCGCTAAACATGGATCTCGATTGATGAGAATTTGTCGAATTTATGCTTAATTCGTATAAAAGTGAATACAAAAAATTAAATAAACACAATGTTTTACAAATTTTTACAATTTCGCGTCGATATGAACACAAAATCAGAAATGTTTGCGGCTTGTTTATCGGTTAGTGACGTCATGCGCTCTTCTTGATGTTTTGCAGTCACGTGACAGTTGGTGATAAATAAAACTTTTTAAACTAGTTTTAATGAATTGAATTTGATATATTAAATAAAAATTATGCGATTTTCGATATTCTAATAATACAAGCTATAATAAAACTAACACGAAACACGATTATGTGATTAGTGTAAACACTATCCCTATTCTGGTGTGGGCACGCCTTTTTTTTTTAAGTGCGGCAAAATCCTTTACGGACCGCCCCACCGCGCGCCGCCTGGGGAGGCGACGGGGTGTCAGACTCGGCCTAATGTGAGCGTTTACCGACTAAAAAACCGCACCCGTCAACGCCACCAACCCGATCGGCGGGGCCATGGGATTCGCAAAAATATGCACCAATTGGGAATCGAACCCAAGACATTATATCTATGCTCAGCAGTTGCACTGAGGACCACTAGACCAACCAGGAACTTGAATCTTAAAGGAAACGTGAGTAAAACACAAAATAACAACGTAAAATGATTTATTTAAATCTCAATGATTTCACATATTCTGTCTAATACTTACAGAGCTATTCTTATATAAAAATAAATAATGGTTTTTAGGTACACAATTCAATTCGTATTTATTGAAATGTTATCATGCTCTCTTTATATTTCTTAAAACCTTATAAATAAGGCTTTAAATACATTGTTTTAATTCTTTTTCACAGCACAAGTATTTATAAAAACCATCCTTAGATAAAAATTGATTACAAAGGCAAATATATGGAATACTTTTTATATAGACGACGATAATGTGGAAAATAACCCACTAACTAGTACATAAAACATGATTCATTTATATATTCTTACTATTTGGTGTTACTACATTTTCTTACGAATTTTATTGCTGTAATTGGCACAGTATTTAGTTTGAATAGTGTATATTAATTTTAATTCTATATAACAATTCTTTCAATGTCACTCTATAGATATATAAGCTGCCAGATTTGGTAAAGAGGTTAAAAATTACATTTGAACATTACTTTCAATACAGAATTCAATAAAAAAAACTATGATCATTTATAAACGTCTGCATAAGCTAATGAGAGGCTGGGTGAGGTTTTTTTCCAACTTTCTTGGAATAAAAATGTGACAAAATTGTGGTAAAATGTATGTTTGAGTTACTAAGTCTATTATTCCGTATTTTATTATGTGTTCTGTATATATTTATTTGTGATTTAATTACCCATTACAACTAATCAATATATTATATATAGAACTCATAGTTATGTATGAACTGCAGTAGTATTTCAATTTTATTCAATAATGGTTAATTCTAAATTGTTCTGTGTATGTTTTCCATTTTCAAATAAATTTCAAATAACAGCAATTCATAAGCAACTATGTGTATATATTGTTATGCTCCTACATGTAAATAGATGTATCTTACTAGTTATAAATTTAGTTCCGTATTTTGGCGTGGCGCTGTGGTCTGTGTTGTGTTGCCAGTCTTATATTATACTAGTTTCCGTCAGCGGCTTTACCCGCATGGTAGATATATTGATAAAAAGCCTGTTTTAATCCAATTTATAAACTATTTGTATGCCAAAGTCCATCCAAATCCGTTAAGCGGTTTTTGCGTCAAAAAGGAACAAACATACATACAAACTTTCGCTTATATAAGTAGGATAACAATAGTATATAATATATGTACGAACGACTAACGGGACCGACAACCTACGTGAACAGGCACCTATTGATGAACTAAGAAAATTGCTAGAGGTCAGTTTATCTATACTATGTAATATTATAAAGAGGAAAGATTTGTATGTTTGTAACGAATAAACCCAAAAACTACTGGACCGATTTCAAAAATTCTTTCAGCATTAGAATGCTACATTATCCTTGAGTATCAGGCTATTTTTATTAGGTACTAGAAATAAAAATTGTCTCTCAAAGTTTATGACACGTGCAAAGCCGGAGCGGGCCGCTAGTAGTTAAATAAACTAGATAGTGCGTTCGGGTATCCCCGGAATTGGTCAACTAGTTTCGTAAAGCCTCGAACATCAGCCAAAAGAGATAAAATTGAAGTGTTTGTCAAAAGACTGTTTTTTGCTTAATGCCATAAAAAAGAGGAATTTATATTTAGGATTTTTTTTTGTAGGATAAATTTACGAATAAATAACCGAAATAATTTACCGATATTAAGTCTAATCTACAATAACAAAAAAAATATGTTTCGGCTGCGCCTTACGTTTTCTTAAAGCAACATGTTGTTGATACTTTGTGACTTTCGTAAATTATCATCAGGCGCTTTTTAATGACGTTGGTTGTAAATTATTAAAATTGTAAAATTATAAGTAGAACATTCCGCTTGTCATCTTCATACGAGAACGTTGTAGCCTAACCTAAACTTAATTATATTGATTTTAATTGGAGAAATTCATCATTTTACTACAAAAAGAAACACTTCCTTTGTGTCTGACTAGACATAAATTTGGCGCCCCCGGGTGGGCACGGCACGAAATTCACGAAAAATTTTGATCGTCGAACCAGCTCACCTGCGAGTTCATCGAGACCACTTAAGGCCAAAACTCGTTCGGTAAATTCAAGAAGAAGTCCTAATCAGTCTGGAGCATTGGTGCAACTTAAGTATCAACCCAGGATTATTGAAGAATAGCAACAAAGGTTATATTCTCGTGGATCGGTCAGCGGATCAGCATAAGTTAAGTGACCTTCCTTCCTCAACTTTTACCAATTTTTACCATCCTAGACTTAGTCATCTTAAATCCCGTCTAATCTTATCGGTGTAAGGTTTAAGAAATTTGCCTTCCACTTGTGCCATAATTTCAAATTTTAGGTTCGCCCACACCAACGGCTTGAAATAATTAATAAATTTGTTATAATTTTGCCACCAAATTAATCTAGAAATACTGCGCAATTATCTATCATATATAATATTATCGTACATAACTAATAATTTAACTAAATTCCATTTCTTCAAATTCAATATAAAATTAATGATAATTGCAGGTATATTTTTTTTCTTTGAGTTCTCAGTCTACCTACATTTGGTTTTCTTACGCAATTCTAGGAAAAATAACTAGCCACTCTCAGTTTTGACGTGATTCGCCGGAATTTCCAGATTTATTACTCTGAAACATCACGCCATCGCCGCGCGGGAATACGAGCAGAGTTTATCTTTCGTGCTTCTCGGCGCGAATCCGGTTTCCTGGTCGGCGGGTGTCGTCGGATTGAGGGGCGTGAGATTCTTTTGTTGTATTTTAGAATAGTTAGATGAGAAAATAGTGCGCTCATACGTATACGGTTTTGTTATTCCGTTTGGTTGCCCGTAATTGTTATTGTTGCTTTCATTATCAAACTTATTTGTCCAATCATGCAAGACACTGAATCTAAAACATTACGGGAGTTATCCATTCGGCGTAGCTCAATCAAAGGCCAAATTACCAAGTTTAAAAATTATTTAGACAAAATATCACCTTCAGGTGCCTTAACAAATGTAGAAATTGCTGAATTAAGTATTAAACATGGTAAATTTGAGCAGTTATCGGTTAAGTTTGATGAGTTGCAAAGTCAGATTGAGGTCGTAAATAGTGGAAACTTATCATCAGAGCTTGAGGAGCGGGAAAAAATTGAATATGAAATGGTAAATGCACTTGCCATTGCAAACAATTTATTGGATAGTTGCAAGCAAAGTAGTCGTGAAGCGAGAAATGAACCTCATGATTCTGGTGTTAGGTTGCCACGTATACAAATTTCAAAATTTGATGGTGCGTATTTTAAATGGCTCGAGTTCAGGGATACATTTTTAAGCTTAGTTGATGATAATAAGCAAATCACATCAGTACATAAATTCCACTACCTAATTTCATACCTAGAAGGGGAAGCGGCACGAATAATTTCCAATCTTGAAGTTTCTTCTCAAAATTATAAAGAGGCTTGGAAATTATTATGTGACCGATACGATAATAAAAGGTTACTTGTCAACCACCACCTAAATTCATTATTCAACATTCAGCAATTTAACAAAGAATCAGAGAGGTCACTAAGGTTTTTAGTTGACCATGTAACAAAAAATTTAAGGGCGTTGGCTAGTTTAGGACAGCCGACTGAGCATTGGGATACCATCATAGTATTTAATTTAACATCCAAACTAGATAGTCGTTCGCTAATAAAGTGGGAGGAGTTTAGAAACAATTTTGATAGCATTCCAACGTTAGAAAACTTTAAAAAATTTCTAGTAGATCGCGCCGATGTACTTGAAGCCTTAAATAGGAACAAAAATGATAATAATAACCAAAAGGACTCTCAAGGTCAAACTCGTTATAATTCAAGTACACCTGTAAATCATAATCATAGACCTGAAAAACAACATACTGTAAAATCATTTACGAACGTTAACAAAGAAAATTCTAATCAATTTGTTTGTATAATTTGTGGTCAAAATCATAAAATATATGACTGTACCACTTTTAAAAATAAAACATTACAGGAAAAATGGTCAGATGTATCTAAGTATAAGCTGTGCTCAAATTGTCTAAAACAGGGGCACCCTGCTATCTCATGTGGTATTGGTCCATGCCCTGAATGTAAACAAAAACATAACCGGTTGTTGCATAAAACTAATCTGTCTGTTACTAACAATCATTCCCACGTAGAAGTAGATTCAATAAACGTGAACTCGTCAGCTTACGACTGTAGTCAAGTTATTTTATCTACTGCTTTAATTGAAGTTCATAATCCCGTTAATAATAAGTGTGAAACAGTACGGGCATTGTTAGACTGTGGCAGTCAGGCTAGTTTTATTACGAAATCTTTAAGAGACAGATTGTCACTAAGGTCAATACCTATATCTAGCCTTAGTGTTATTGGCATCGGGAATCATCCGTCTTATAAAGTAGAAGAAAGCTGTATTGCTCAGTTACAATCTATTTATAAAAACTTTGATGTAACGCTTAATTTACTAGTTATGAATGAGTTAACTGGTCAATTACCAAAAAATAGATTTAAAATTCAATTCGAAATTCCAAAACATATAAAATTAGCAGATCCAAACTTTTATGAGCCGTCCGAGGTTGATATTTTGATTGGGTCTGATCTCTTCTGGGATGTCCTAGGAAGCGAACAATCTTCCCTAGGTTTCAATAACCTAAAGTTACAAAATTCCAAATTTGGCTGGCTGATAGCCGGTCCCATACCAATAAATAGCTTAGATAGTGTACATTGCAACAATACCATGATAAATAAGTCTAAAGACACTCATAACGAATCTCATATTGAAAATTTACTCACAAAATTCTGGGAGATTGAAGAAATACCAAACAAGCCCATTCTAAGTGAAAGTGACAGAGTCTGCGAAAGGCATTTTTTGCAACATACAGTCCGCTTAGACAATGGACGATTTAAGGTTAAGTTACCTCTTAATTGTTCTCCAAATAACTTAGGTGAATCTTATAATACTGCAAAAAAAAGATTTCTAAATTTAGAGTCACGTTTTAGAAAAAATCCTGAACTAAAATACCAATATATTCAATTTATGAAAGAATATGAGCAACTAGGACATATGTCTGTAGCTCCTAAAGAAAAACCATTCCCCTCATATTTTTTGTGCCACCATGCTGTATTTAAGGACAACAGCGAATCTACTAAACTACGTGTCGTTTTCGATGGATCAGTCCCCACATCTTCTGGTCTATCCGTCAATGACATTCTGATTGCTGGCCCTAACATACAAGATTCTCTTTTCTCCATATTGATAAGAGCAAGACAATATAAATATTTATTAACAGGAGACATTGAAAAAATGTACAGACAATTACTTGTAGATGAATCTTCTAGAAATTTACAGTTGATATTATGGAGAGAAGACGAGTCTTTGCCCGTCAGAACAATGCAATTGAATACTCTTACTTATGGAACCACAAGTGCGAGCTATTTGAGCACACGTTGTCTGTGGCAGGTGGGCGGGGAATGTGCGGACGAAACTATCAAAACAATAATTCAGCGCGATTTTTATGTCGATGATTTAATCACCGGGTGTGATGATGAGCAACAATTACGTGACATCCAAATATCTATATCTAAAGCCTTAAATACAGCATGTTTTAATTTGCGTAAATTCAAAACAAATTCAAAAATTCTTTTCGAAAATTCATCCTTAAATGTGCAAGACAATTTAACCTTAAGTGAAGCGTCGAGCACCTTGGGCCTAGGTTGGGACCCTAATTCTGATATTTTGAACTTCCCGGTTCAAACAAAATTCCATAATGATAAAATAACAAAAAGGCATATATTATCGAATGCATTTAAAATATTTGACCCTCTAGGGCTTTTAAGTCCTTGTATTATTCAAGCTAAAATGATGCTACAAAGTTTATGGTTGCAAAAAATAGACTGGGATCAAGACATTCCTCAGGAAATAAAAGAAAGGTGGTTAGAATTCTCAAATAATTTAAATTCTTTATTAAATTGCCAAATTCCTAGAAGAGTATTGTGTAATTCGCCAAAAATAATAGAAATTCATTCATTTTGCCACGCCTCGGAGCGAGCCTATGGAGCATGTTTGTATATAAGGAGCTCGGAAAACAATCGTGACTTCATGGTTAGACTATTGTGTGCGAAGTCCAAAGTTGCTCGTATAAATCCCATGACCATACCACGATTGGAACTGTGTGCAGCGTTACTAGCAGCCAAATTATGTCACAGTGTCACGCAGTCTATTCGTTACAGACCATCACGAATCGTATATTGGTGTGACTCGAGCGTAGTACTTGCTTGGCTTAAGGGTGATCCAACCAAACTCAAAACTTTTGTTGCCAACAGGGTGGTTGAAATAAATGAGCTCACGGATTCGTTGTCCTGGCGACATGTCCCCACAGACATGAATCCCGCTGACCTTATATCACGAGGCATCAATGCCTCACAGTTAGTAAAAAATAGTCTGTGGTGGTCAGGCCCAAATTATTTAACAAAATCTGAAAATGATTGGCCCGTTTTAAATTCAAGTGAATTAAGTGACGTACCTGAAATTAAAAATGTATCTAAAACTACTAACAAACGTAAATACTTACCTCTTACTAATAAAAAATACACTCCACTTACCATAAGTTCATCGAACAAGCTCCCGGGGAAGTCTGCATCTGAAACAAAAACATCTAAAATACAAAATTCATTAGGTTCACATAATAATATTACCAATAATACAATATATCAAATTCAAATAAATACTTACCTTAATACCAATATAATACAACCTATAATAAATATTGAAAACTACTGCAATTTAAATAAGCTCATAAAAATAGTTGCATTCGTTAAAAGATTTTGTTTTAACATTCGTAATCGCGATAACAAACAGGTTTTGCCTCTTACGATTGCCGAGTTGGATGACTCATTTTATTATCTTTGTCGTATATCTCAGTATGAATGCTTTCCAAACGAATACAATGCGTTATCTAAAAATGTTCCTTTGAGTAATAAATGTAAAATTTTAGCTTTATCACCTTTTTTAGATGAAAACAAATTAATTAGGGTCGGTGGTCGACTAAATTCTTCAACTTATAGTTTTGAAAAGAAACACCCAATAATACTTGATTCTTCTCACCATCTGACTGAACTTATATTTGAACGTGAGCATATACGCCACATGCATGCCGGTCCGCAGCTATTGCTATCCATGATTAGGGAATTAGTGTGGCCAATAAATGGCAGACGGCTAGCTCGGCGCACCGTGCATAACTGTGTGCGATGTTGTCGAGTCCGAGGCAAAACTCTAAATCTTAAAATGGGTGATCTACCTAGTCAACGTGTGACGCCAGGTTTCCCGTTCATTTCAGTAGGAATCGATTTTGCTGGACCCTTTTATATAATTAATCGTAAAGGCAAGGGTGCCAGAATACTTAAATGTTATCTTTGTTTATTTGTATGTTTGCGTTATAAGTGTGTTCACTTGGAAGCGGTCAGTGACCTCACCAAAGACGCCTTTATAATGACTTTACGCAGATTTATTTCGCGACGTGGCAAGCCATTAGAAATATTCTGTGATAACGGTACAAATTTTGTGGCTGCTGCTAAAGACATAGGAGCTTTTTTAAAATCAAATAATATGGCCTTAACGGAGTTTGCAACTCATGAAAACATAAATTTTATTTTCTCACCTGCTCACGCTCCTCACTTTGGCGGCCTTTGGGAAGCCGGAGTTAAATCCGCTAAATACCATATTAAGAGAGTTATGGGCAATACCCATCTTACCTTTGAAGAACTTACCACACTCTTCGCACAAGTGGAGGCAGTCTTAAACAGCCGCCCTTTGTGCCCGCTTTCCTCATCTCCTGATGACTACCTTCCCTTGTCCCCAGGTCACTTTTTAATCGGAAGGCCATTGAAGGCATTACCGGAACCTAATTTGGAAAATCTTAAAGAGAATCACTTACAACGATATGCTCGACTACAACAAATTCACCAACACTTCTGGTCACGCTGGCAGCATGAATACATACACGAGCTGCAGCAAAGAATGAAGTGGAAAACGAATCATAAAACCCTAAACATTGGAGACCTCGTGCTCATACATGAGGATCATATACCCCCATTATGTTGGCGGCTGGGTCGTGTCGCGCGCTTGTTCCCTGGCCCCGATGGGATTTCAAGAGTTGCCGATGTGAACACCACAAGAGGTGTAATTCGTCGACCACTAGTCAAGCTGTGTCCTCTACCTGCAGCGGAAAATTTACGTTGTTGAAAGACAAGCCTTTCAACGGGCGGGAAGATGTTTCGGCTGCGCCTTACGTTTTCTTAAAGCAACATGTTGTTGATACTTTGTGACTTTCGTAAATTATCATCAGGCGCTTTTTAATGACGTTGGTTGTAAATTATTAAAATTGTAAAATTATAAGTAGAACATTCCGCTTGTCATCTTCATACGAGAACGTTGTAGCCTAACCTAAACTTAATTATATTGATTTTAATTGGAGAAATTCATCATTTTACTACAAAAAGAAACACTTCCTTTGTGTCTGAATAGACAAATATCTTACTTAAACTCGCACTCACAGACGTCAATGAAAGTAAATAAATCTTTAACTGATGACGGTTAGTACGTATTGGCATATTTTGATAACGTAGTATGTATTGTGTACTGTCTAGCGGCTACAAACGCAACAGCTGAGCGTGAAATTCCTGAGTTAGATTCCCAGGACAAGAAAATTTATAGGTATTGTTTATTTTTTAAATGAACTACTCAGTAGCACTTGGAATGTGGATATAGCTAAGTTTAGTGGTAATAATTTATTAGGAGGTAGGGCATAGCGAGATTTCTCGCTCAAATTGAGCTGCCCGACTGGGGAAGTACCTCCGCCTTACAGAACACCGCAGTGAATCAACAATAGTTGTCTTTCTGCGAGTGAGTAAGGTCACTAGAGCTCATTGTGGGAGTGAATATTCTGACAGCATGGGAATTCCGTTTGCTGTCAGTTCAGTAACTCCCTATTTTAAGACACCTGAACGGTGTCTAAGGGGTTTGGCAACGCATTTGCAAGCCTCTGTTGTTGCAAATGTCCATGGGCGGCGATGATTTGCACCCTTATCACCATTAAAAAAAATTAAAAAATAGGATCAACCCCTATTAGAGGATACCTCTAAAACATACTATGCTAGTTAAAGTAATGACCAATAAATTTAATTGATGTCTCTGAGTATGACTAATTATCATGTTCAAGGGAATAACTAGTATTATAAATATTTTGTCACGTGGCGGCTATGGTGGTGTAGACGGAATGGTTTGTGTCGCATACATTGCGCAGTGACTTGGGTAGTGCATGATCTAGCTGCATAGACAACTGTCGTTGGATGTTGCTGCGGGACGTTTCTGCCGCTGGAGTGTGACTAAACCTGGCCCGTGTTCGCCCTGAAAAAGTAATTTTCTTATTAGAAAAGTGACAGCAACGCGGGAGCGATACCTCTGGTGTTTCAAACGTCCAGGCTATGGTAACCGCTTACCAGGCGGCTCGTACGGTTGTTTGCTAGATTCGTGTACTGTTGTAGAAAAGTGCTTTAACTTAATTTTAACAAATTGTAAATTTTATTTAAAAGCTATTTAAAAATATGAAGATTCAGTTTTTGTCCATTATGTGTTTATGTAAAGTGTTAAGAAAATATATAAATATTTTTTTAATAAATATAATAATAATTTACCTCAACACTGACAACTCTCAGAGGCTGTTTGGAGTATAACTTGTGCGCCAGTGTCATGAATATAGACTCCACATTGTCGCACTCTGAATCCAGTAGAGCTGAAGTTTCAAACAACTGAAACATTATACAACATAAAGTTTAACATACTCGCTGTCACTGTACTAGCCTATAGAAATACGATATCACGGGTATTTCTATAGGCTATATACAAAATACCCACCGAGTACGTCACAAAATAAAGCATTGTAGAGAAACTTGCTTGCTTGAGAGGTTTTCTTGATGATATGCTAGGTCTAGGCCAGAAATACTGCATAAGCCTAACCCGTCTAAAGCCCTAAACTCAGAAGTGATTTCAGTAAGTTTTATTAGTATGCAATAAAAAAATATTGTCGTTATAAATTTTCATTAAAACAGCTTCATTAGTTCAGAATTTTATCACGTTTTTTTCCCCAGCTTTTACGTTTTTTTTTAATATGTATATTTAAACTTACAGGCATTCCATATTTGTCAGCTAGTCTCTGAGCATATGTAGTAGCCAGCCGAGACTCTGGCGTGCCACAATCGCACTTGTTGCCAACCAGCACTCTTGGCGCTCTCATCAAGCCATGGGACTCTACTTCCTGCATCCAGCTGGCTATTGACTGAAACCAAACAGTTTCAAAGGATTAAATTAAGTTATGATATTTTTAACTGACTATCACCTTCAATTTCAATAATTGAACAACAATTTTAACCTATAGTTAAAGTGAGACCATAGACTTCGTAAATACAGCATGGATTAACTTGAAAAAAACCTACCGGACTAACTGGAAACATGTACTGCCTCCACTATTGTTAGGTTATGATGCGGACTGGTCGGAAAGGAACTCTTTAAGGTAGAAGCTTCATGGTAGCCCGCGAACAACAAATTTTCATATGTTTTATGCAATTTGCCGGTCATTGTCAGACTGAACATTAAACAAAATATGATTCGCGCCTGTAATAGGTATTTAGTTAAAGAATTATAATCATTTAAATCAATAAAACAGCCCTCAAAGTGCATATAACTGCATTAATTGTCTATTTCATGAAAAAGGATACATGATAGAGTTATTATGGATAGTTACTATCATATAATCAAAACTATGTTTAACATCCCTTAAGTTAAATAAAAACAAATATAGGTACTTAAACACTAAAAATGTTCCATGACCTAGATGGGGAAGCAGATAACTAACCCACTGGACCAGAGGTGTCTAAGCACAAATTACTTATAAATAAACTTATAATCTCACATGGAATGTTTCAGGTTTGGTGACATCATAAACTATGACAACTGCATGGACGTTCCTGTAGTAGTGCTGCACCATAGACTTGCGGAACCGTTCCTGACCAGCTGTGTCCCATAGTTGCAGCTGGAATCAATTTAATTATAATGTTTATTAAAACTATCCTTTATGGATTTTATTTAAAAAAAAAATTTTTTTTTAAACTTATTTCTAGAGACAAATAGTTTGGTATCTTTCTCTAGATATCAGTATTTTATATAAAGCAACTGCCACCAGAGTTCACCAACAAATTATTGAGTAATATCTGGGTACAATACATAATAATAATATTGTAGCAACATAGCTATATAGGTAGTTTATTTATTCATTAAAGTAAGTACACCAACAGCTTCTGTATACATAATATTTAAGTTTATTCTTGTGCATTGTGACTTTCATCTTTAATAATTACAATCCTATAGCAAATTTTGTTGTCTGTTATATTTGCCTTTGTTGTGTATTTTATTTATAAAACATGAATAAACAGTGTGAAATTATGACATATCGAGTACCAGTTGAGTGGTCAGATGATATTGTTGCGCCGAAAATCACTTTATGACTACACAATATGAGAATGATAAGCAAAAAATATGATCTGTTTAGTTCCCTATATGAAACATACCAGGCATGGGCATTTAATAAAGAATTGTGGTTACCTTTATATCTTCGCCACCAATTTTAGTATTTCTTTCTCTAAAATCAACACCGATTGTAGCCTCAGATTTATCTAAAAATTTTCCTTCGCAAAAACGATAAGTTAAACACGTTTTGCCAACACCTGAATCTCCTAACACTATAATTTTAAACACTTTCTTCTGTTGTAATCCTGGTATTTGCTGGTTTGTGGCATCCGACATTGTTTTCGGGGAGAAACGGCAATTTACGGCAATAAGCTGATTATTTCCATGTAACTAAACATAAAGAGTAGGTAATTGAGAATCAAACATCAATATTATTTTGATTTCAATACCTATATTGTTTGCGTTATCAGTGGTATGATAACACAAACAAATTCAAGAAATCACTCAGTAATATGTTATTTCTGTAAACCCAATATAACTTTTAGTCTTTTATCAAAAAGAAAGAGATAGATAGATGACGTTTAAACTTTTTGATTTATCTGGTTTATATTCGTAATTCTGCGAATCACAGGTAATAAAATATACGGCCTGATAGGGAAGAAAAGAAGAAAAAAATATAATAAATAAATATTCCTGGACATTATTGATACTAACAAAATATGGACATAGTCTGAAATAAATGTTTATTATTATTATTATTACACAGCGCCATCTAGTTCTGTGGTAAGCAACGAGGCTTGTGTTACGGACACTAGTTGGTTGCTAAACTACATTGTACGGTTTGTACACTTGTAGAGTTAATGTTATTGGTAGGTTGAAGCGCGTAAAGGAAAGATCACTTAGTTCCCGTTATATTTATTTGTATTACAAGTAAACTGTTGACGATTCCTTTCTCTAATGTTAGTCACCGCGTTGCAGTAATCGCACTTGTTCGTTTGTTGTAAGTTATCAATATTTATACTACAAAAATGACGCACGTAGGGTGCGAGGCACCGCGTCAGCAAAATATGTACAGTTGAAGACTGTACATCTTGGCAACCCCAAAAGGAGATATGAACGAGAAGAGAAAGGAAAAGCCATTACAAAGTTAAATAAAAGTAAAATGTACAGTGTAAATTAATCAAATTCAAAGGCGACGTTTCTGCTTCCATGTTGAGGCTCCGGCCGCGATTCCTTTGTCGTTTGTGCTGCGACTGCTTCTTGCCCGTACCCTGGCTTCCGGATGACTTGTAGTTCAATATCTTCAGGTGGTTGACTAGGAGTTGATTTGTTCCTAGCGTTGTTTGTGCAGAAGTGCGGACAGCGATTTCTCCCAACCACAACAAATACAACTATGATGGCGGCTGCCAGCAAAGAGTAACAGACGATATATTGATGAATGTCGTGGCTTGTTATTGCCGGTAGGGAGGCCTCACTGTTCCGTTGATTTGCAATTTTCTGTTCAATTACCGCTATTTCTTGATTGGTGGTCTTTGTCTGAGAGATAGAGGGATGGCGGTATGATAAGTTCACTATCTTGTTAATAGATGTGTCGAATGTTGGAGCTGTGAACTCATACTCCATCTTCATACGGCTGCTGTATTGGCGTTGAGCGTAGATAGTGAAGTCTGTGGATTGCAATACGCATCCCTGGGGTAATGTCACTATGCTCGATGATGAGATGGTTTGTGACGAGACATCGTTGTTACATATGATCCGTAACGCGCAAGTTTCGCAGCAGATTGCTAGCCAGCTGTTTTGTTTGTGTAACTCTATCCAAGAGTCTCTGCATGACGCGCGTTTGACGTCACACGGCCCGCTGTTTTGATGAGAAAGCAGTTTGGCCTCACACGGAGCGTTTTTGCTGTGTAGATCATATGATGGCAGGGTTTTCTTGCATAATAAGTTGTGCGTATTTTGTTGCAAGCAATGTTTCAAGTCATCTTCCGACAAAGACTCGTAAATGTTCTTCTTAAAGTTAACAGCGATGTACTTGTTTGATAATTGCACATATGTAGTTTCCTTATCAGTGGTAACCGGTAAAGGTATAACTTTGTATAAATCCAAATCTTCGTTGGCCACAAGTGGGATATGTGCTTCGAATAGAAAATAGTTTTCGGTAACTCGTGCCTTCACGTTAATTAGTTTGTAAATATCCTTAATGTTCTCTTTGTAGTTATCAACTGGTAGTGATAAAGATTTCGGAAGACTTCCAGATATTTCCGTTAGTTTTTGCATCAGACGAACCGGCGTTATCAAGTGAACATCTACATGTCCTTGGTAGACGTTAGTTAGAGTGTTGAACAGCATTTCCTGGAACGTCCTTAAGCTGTTTATCAGAAGGTACGTTGTTAACGAGGCAGAATTAATGTAGGTATTGGCCGAAAGAATTTCCATTTCCGTTTCGATGGATGCTATATTAGTGTTGGTCTGATTGATGAAGGTGTCAATAGAGTTGAATTGACGCTGAATATTGTCTTCACTTTGTTTCAGTACTTGATTTTCAAGCTCTACAATAGTCGTTTGGTTTTTGATTAACTCAAGTAAGTAGTTCTCGTTGGTTTGCAGAGATTGTATGTCGTTTTCATATTTTTTAGCGAATTGTTGGTCCAATATTCCAAACAGACTATTAGCTATGTAGCCGACTCCATCGATTAGACCCCGCTTCTTCCTGTTGCTAAGGTGTTTGTGGGGATTTATAAGTATGAAGTTGTAGTAATTTAGAAGTTCTATTTCGTGGTTTAATTGTTCCATAGTTGACCTGCAGTGTTGTATATTCGTTTTATGGCATAAGGTCTTGATATTCTCGAAGTAACTTTGAGTACGACGAGTTCCTTCCCAGTAGTTTGTTAGATTGTAGTACATCATTAGAATCCATTCATCGTGCATTACTTGCATTTTGCCGACAGTGTCATAGTATATGGGCCGCTCGCGTTCCAAACGTGTAATTTGAGCGGTCGACACCGGCGCTTCGCGCGTGCCATCAATGCTATGAGATCCCGTTACAAATGTAAACAATGATAACATTGTTATTAATAAAGTTGAAATAGGTTTCTTTGACCTCTTCCTTCGTTCACTTATCGAATTCTGTTGAGGCTTTTTTTTCGTTTCGTTTTCCTTGGCATCCTCAATTTCCGAGTGTAATGGTAAGGGCGATAGTTTTGTTATGGGGCGTTTTATGATTCCTGCTTGAGTTTTGACGGTAGTAACTCGAACATATCCATCAGATCCTGGATGCGTCTCCAGTATACGACCTAATGCCCATTTTCCTGGCGGTAGGTTGTTTTCTTTCACCAGTACTATATCGCCTTCCTTGACATTTCTAGAAGGCTTGTTCCACTTACTACGTGTTTGTAGAGTAGTAAGGTAATCGTTTGACCAGTTCTTCCAATATTGTTGAAACATATGCTCAGTAAGCTGCCACCTATGACGTAAATCAATGTTATTTACGTCGTTGTAATCCGAGAGCGGCATAGACAATATTGGGCTTCCTGTTAGGAAGTGTCCGGGAGTGAGGCAGTTGTAAAACTCTTCTGGATCTTCAGTTAACGGGCACAGAGGTCTTGAATTTAAACAGGCTTCTATTTTCGCTAAAATCGTTGTGAACTCTTCGTATGTTAGTTTTTGGTCTCCCAGTACTCGCCGCAGATGGTGCTTCATCGACTTGACGGCAGCTTCCCACAGACCGCCAGCAGTTGGCCAAGCGGGGGCGTTGAAATGCCACTCAACCTCCAATTTCGCTAGCTCGTTGAAGAGATCTGGTTGCAGTAGATGTTTAAACCCTGCAAATTCTTGACGAAGTACCTTTGCAGCGCCAATGAAGTTGGTTCCACAGTCGGAGTACATGTGCCTGGGGGTGCCGCGCCTCGCACATAGTCTTTGGAAGGCTGCAATAAACGTTTCAGTGCTAAGGTCAGACACGAGTTCAATGTGAACAGCTTTCGTAACCATACAGATGAATATGGCAATGTATCCCTTTGAAGTTTTAACGCCTCTGCCCTTGTTGTGTTTTACGTCCACATGACCGGTGAAGTCTACTCCTGTGTGAGTAAACGGTCGGCACGGTGTGACCCTTTGTTGTGGTAGATCACCCATCAGTTGATAGCCGTCTGTTTTATTGAAGCGATGACAGCGTACACACCTACGAAGTTGGTTCTTGACGGCCCGGTTTCCGCCAACGATCCAATAACGCTGTCTTATGTAAGTCAACGTCAGCCGAGCTCCTCCATGTAACGTTGCTAAATGTGCATGTTCTATAAGAAGTTGAGTAAATCGTCCGCTATGGGGTATGATAATTGGATTCTTCATTTCCCTGGGTAAGTTTGAGTGCTTGAGACGACCTCCAACACAAACAATTCCTGATTTATTAATATACGGATTCAATTTGCAAATTGCGCTTTTCTTTGATAATGTCTCGTTGTTAGCAAGTTGTTTGTATTCGGAATTGAACTGCAGTCGCTGCGCATGAATTATGACACTTTTACGCGCTGCGGCTATTTCACTTGTTGTTAGGTACGTGGTTTCCGATTTCGTTTTATTGCGCATATTTGTAATGAAGCGTAATATCCATGCTATGACCCTGTTTACTTGTGTCAATGAACTGCATTTATTTATGAGTTGTGATATTATGTTATGTTCATTATTATCTGGTGAATGTTTTGCTATTTGAACATGATTTATGCAGCCCAAATTCGTTTGGAAAACGCAAGGATTGTCCTCTGACGAATCTTGTTTTGTTAAAAATTCGGGGCCCTGCCACCACATATTGAAATTCATTAGTTTGTGTGGTAAAAGACCTCTTGATGCGCAGTCTGCGGGATTTTGCTCGGATTTGATATAACGCCACTGAGCTGCTGGAATGACTCCTTTGATCTTTGTGACTCTGTTCGCTACATAAGTTTCCCATCTTGATGTTTCGCCTTGAATCCACGCCAGTACAACCTGAGAATCCGACCAGGCCCGCGTTGATATGTTGTATCCACAGAATGTTTGCTTGGTTTTCTCCATCAAGTCAGCCAGTAATTGAGCGCCACACAGTTCCAGTCTAGGTAACGTTGTTTTTTGTGTCAGTGGAGCCACCCTTGTTCGAGCAGCTAGTAAAGTAACGATCGGCTGACCGTGTTCGTTGAACACCTTGCTGTAGATGACACAAGCGTACGCCTTTTCACTTGCGTCACAGAAGCCCAGAAGCTCGACAATTTTTTGTGTGCCACCAATCCATCGATTTATCGTTATGTTACTAATACTCGGCATTTCTGTTCTTAGATTAAGCCACTCATGTTCGATGTTGCTGGGAACAACGTCATCCCAGTTAAGTTTACTCATCCAGAGTTTCTGGAATAGTAGTTTGGCTTTGACCGTTACTGGGGAGAGCCATCCTAGTGGGTCGTAAAATCTTGATATGGCTGAGAGTAAGGATCTCTTTGTTAGCTTTTTTGAGTTTTCTATAGGCCAGTTGAAGTGGAAGGTGTCACTGTTTGGATTCCAACCGAGTCCTAATGTTTTGCTTGGTTCTTCACCCTTAAAATCAAACATGGAATGAGTCGAAATCTGATCCTCGCATAAGTCTTCGATTATGGCGCGGTCATTGGCTGTCCACTTCCGTAAATTCATGCCTCCCCCTTTTAACAGCTGGATCAAGGACTGCTGCAATTTTTTCGCTTCTGTGAGATTGTTATGACCGCTAATGACGTCATCTACGTAACATTCCTCTAGGAGTATCTTGGCAGCTTCCGGATGTTTGTGACCATCGTCAATAGCTAGTTGTTTCAATGTTCGCATAGCTAGCCATGGTGCACATTTGGTTCCATAGGTTACTGTGCAGAGCTGGTAATCGCGGAGATGGTGATCTCGTGAATTCCGCCATACAATTCTTTGCAGATGTTGTTGTTCCTCTGAAATCCAAATGCAGCGGTACATTTTTTCAATGTCGGCCGTGAATGCGTATTTGTAAGTTCGCCATTTCAGTATCAGAGCCTGAATATCTTTTTGTAAATTTGCGCCTTTTTTCATAACATTGTTCAGACTGTAGCCGCTCGTAGTTTGTTGAGACGCGTTAAACACGACCCTCAGTTTCGTCGTTGACGAGTTTTCTCTCAAGACCCCGTGATGCGGTAAGAAGTAGATGTCAGTAGGTGCTTGAGGAGCGAGCTTCATGTGACCCAGATCTGCGTACTCTTCCATGAATTGCTTGTACATTGCTGAAAGTCTTTCATTCTTTTCCAACCGTTTTTCCAAGTGTAAAAACTGCGATACCGCAATTTTTCTGGACTTGCCTAGCTTCTCTGCGTAGTCTGAAGCGATAGGCATCTTCACGATGTACTTTCCATCAGATGATCTTCTCACAGTTTCGTTATAAAATTGTTCGTACTCGTCATTTTTGGGTATTTCTTTTGTGTGGTGAATTTCTTCAGTCTCCCAAAATTTTGTTAGATCTTCTAAGTTAAGTAACGTAGTGTGGCAGTCAAACGTTTGTTTCGTCTTTCCGCATAAAATCCACCCGATTTGCGTTTGTTGCGCGACCAGAGAGCTGTTGTTGCCTTTCAATACCCCCTCTAGTATAATTTCGGAGTATACGTCGGCTCCCAGCAATAGGTCGATTTGTCGAGATACGTTGAAATCAGGATCTGCCAGTTTCAAGTTTTCTAAGTGCGTCCATGTACCTTTCTCGAACGTTCTCGTAGGCAAGTTGTTAGTTAGTTTCGTCATAATAAGCGCTTGAGTGTCAAAGCTATAATCGGAGTGAATCGATTGACAAGTAAAATTTAGTTTTCCCTTGCATTCTCTAGAGACAGAGCCAATTCCCGATACTGACGCGTTAATCCCCTTTCGAGGAAGGCGTAACATTTGTGCAGCGTTTTCTGTTATCAAGTTCACTTGTGAACCTTGATCGAGTAGTGCACGCAGTGTTATATAAGTTCCATCTACGGACTTAACTCGTAGCTGAACCGTAGTCAGCAGAACTTCCATGTTGTCTTTAAACAAGTGGTTAGATGTTAGTTGCTGGTTTGATGAGGAAGAGCGTTGCTCAACGTTGTTTTTTCTGCTCGATGACGTAGTGTTTTGTTGTTTATCCGAATTGTGCAATAATGTGTGATGTTTCGCGTTACATTCTTTGCACGTTTTTGTTGATTTGCACTCGTCATTTCCATGGCTGTACAAACAGTTTTTGCAGAGTTGCAGCTTCGTTACTGTGTCATTTCGTTTGCCAAAGTCCATTTTAAGGAATTTGTCGCACTGACGCAGTATGTGACTTCCGTTGCAAAATGGGCATTTTCCGTATAATGTGTGGTAATTACTCGTTTTGTTTTGGTTGACGCCATAGTTATGTTGCTTCATCTGGGTTCGCTTGTTGAATGTTTTCCAGCGGGATGATTTTTCTGGAGCTGCATGATTCGGTTCCTTAGCAGACTTCATTGTTTCGTATGCCATGAACTGTGTTTCGAGGAAATACAGGAAGTCATGAAGGCTTTGTAGCTCCCTGTGATCTTGGAGTTCCTTCATGTAATCACTTAAAGTGTTGGAATCCAGTTTTTGTGACATGATGTGCACAATGATAGGGTCCCAGGTTGTTGTGTCAATCCCAATGTTGGAGATACCGTTGAGGCATTCGGTGATAACGTCATGCATCTTCTTCAAATTTGATGAATTTGCATGTTGTATGATCGGCAGATTTAGCATGTTGTTCATAAACGAAAAAAACTGCAAGCGACGGTTGTCGTAGCGCTGATTTAATATATCCCAACATGAGTTGTAGTTTTCAGTGCTAATAGTCAGGTGCTGCACTAAGCGTTCGGCTTCTCCTCGCAGCTTTGTTTTTAGGTGTTGCATTTTCTGCGCGTTGTTGATCATGGGGTTTTTATGTATCGCTTCCAGAAACAGGTCTTTGAAGGAGATCCACTGACTGTAGTTTCCTGAGAACTCAGGGATTTCAATCTTAGGTGTCGATCTCTGGAAGTGGACGGTAGACCAGATTTTGGCATTGATTTTCCTCTTCAGTTCATCGTATTTATGTTCAATGTCCGTGAACATTTGGTTGTATTGCTCGTTGGATCCTTTCAGTTGAAAGTCTAGTTCCCAGTGAAGTTTATCGATGGGTTCCCATTTTGATTTTAGGGTCGTGAGGTGGTCTTCCAGTTCCCATCTTTCCGATGTAGTGGCTACGTCAATTTTGGAGATAACACGGTATATTGCATTGAAGTTGCATTTTTGCTTGTTAAGCAATAGTTGTATGTTGATACTATCGTCATCTTCTGAAGTCCCATCTAGGTCGAACTTCATGGTTTGTTTTTCCAAAGTCGCCAGTTTGTTCATAATGTCCTTTTTGGTTGATAAAAACATTTCTTTAGTTTTCTCATAGATGTCATCCTTGAAATATGCTATGTTCTTATCTTCCAGTTCCAGCAATAGTTGAGCATGCCTGTTCTCGAAGTCTTGCCATTGGTTTTCTAGCGACGAGAGGCGTTTGTTCAAGTAATCCACTGTTTTTCGTGAAGCGGAATCCTTGCGGTAGTTAACACATAATGTTTTTATGTTGTCGAAGCAAGTTGACTGCAGCTCTAAGTTAGCCATAATGATGCTTCTTGTTGTTACCTGTTGTTGACTCAGGAGACCCGGCACGTCATTGACGGTGACGGAAGAACGTTGATTGTTGTGAAGGCTACTGCGTTGCTTGTAGTCTTCTCCGTTTCAAATCTTGAAAGCGTTTTCTTTCTTGATCTTGAAATGGTCTGTGGAACTCAGCACTCTTGCGCCTCGCTTACGATATTATGCGACTTCTCAATCTAACTGGGGCGACCCTCTTCTGGGAGACCAGCTAAACCGATCCGCTACCGTAAAGAGATACAACAGCACCAAAGATCCGGCTCGAAGGACCATAAAATGTACGGTTTGTACACTTGTAGAGTTAATGTTATTGGTAGGTTGAAGCGCGTAAAGGAAAGATCACTTAGTTCCCGTTATATTTATTTGTATTACAAGTAAACTGTTGACGATTCCTTTCTCTAATGTTAGTCACCGCGTTGCAGTAATCGCACTTGTTCGTTTGTTGTAAGTTATCAATATTTATACTACAAAAATGACGCACGTAGGGTGCGAGGCACCGCGTCAGCAAAATATGTACAGTTGAAGACTGTACATACATATATACTTTTTTTTGTTGTAAATACATACATTTTATACATAGATACATCCATGACCGGGTACAAATGTTTATGCTCATCACACAAATTGGGTCGTCAATAATATCTATCTTCTATATATCACCGCGAGTGACCTTGAGCGAGGTGGTTAAAACCACCACATCATCGGCACCGACTTCATACCTTTAAAACTAAAAAAAAGGTCAAACTGTATGAAGTTATTTTTTGCTTTTTAGTTTTTGAAGTTGGTTTTTCTTTTTTTTAAAAGTTAATTTATTTTTTTCTTTTTAGTGTTGTATATATTAAACTTTTCATATCAGGTCAATCTAACTGCCTGAAAGATTACAACTATCCATCCATATATACTTATAATTATGAAAGAATTTTCCTTCAACTCCTAACCGTTGAGGAGTTGTACCTTCCATCATCAGATCATTACATGAGATGGTGATTTTCAAATGCAAATACTTGAACAGCTTTGGAGAATACATGTAAATGTAATAAATGCCTATAACTGTAAGAATTTTCTTTTAACTCTTAACTGTTGAGGAGTTCTACCTTTCACCATCAGCTCATCAACATCAAATGATGATTATCAGACGCAAATACTGGAACAATTTCAGTTAATATATTCAAAACGTGATAATTGCCTATAAAATTTGAGGGTTGCCCTCGATTTTCCTGGCATCCCATCATCAGATCATGATGTGGTTACAATGGGACCAACTGTGAAGTCTACCCTTTTAAACAAAAAAAGAATTTTGCAAATCGGTCCAGGCGTTTTTAAGTAATTCGTGAACATACATAAAAAAAAAAAAGATTCCGACGAATTGAGAACCTCCTCCTTTTTGAAGTCGGTTAAAAAGGAGAAGCTGACTGACTGACATATCATATATCAACGCAGGGCCTAAAGTATAAGGGTTAGAAACTTGAAATTTTGCACAGGGATTCCTTTTATAACGTAAGGGAGCACTAAGAAAGGAATTTTGAAAAATCACCCCCTAAAGGGGTAAAACGGGGGTGTAAGGTTAGTATGTAACTTTGCTGTTTTAGAAGTTATTCAATTGAAATTCGGTTTGAAGGTTTTTCATTGTAAGTTATGAAACACGTGTAAAATATTTTTTCAAAAATCATCCTTTAAAGGGGTAAAATGGGGGTGCAAAGTTAATATGAAATTTCTTGTATTTTCAATGAAACTTGGCGATTGTAGTCTTTGTATGACGTAGGCATCCGATAAGAAAGGATTTTCCGAAATTTTGCCCACAAGAGGGGGGGGTAAGGGGGACCAAGTTTGTACGAGACAACGTGATTCCTTGGTACTGTAGTGTACTGTTAGGACTATTATTTAATAATTTATTGTTTTATATATTCGCTTTTGACTTTTACCTATGTAATAATTTAAATCAATTCTATTTATCAAACTAATCTGTTCTTTTATATAATATGTAGTTTCACACAGGCAGAAGCGAGTGCGCACCATTGCCTTCTCTCTCGCGCAGCATGGAATGCGACCGGTTCGGCTACCGCGTACTTTATATCAGTATAGCCGCGGGCGCAGACCTCAGTGTTTTACCGGCTCCGACGGCGAATGCACGCTCGCTTGCGCCTCACAAATATTCACGCTTTTAACTAAAATCTGTGCCTAAATCTAGACCTATCCGCTCATTCTTCTCTTTCATACTTCGCGATTGTTTTCCGTATATGTTCTTCTAACCTATAAACGTGCTTGTATCATTAAGGACATTAAAAATTCATAGTGTGTGCAAAGAAACGCATTTTTATTAAATCGCCCGAACACCTATATTGGTGACCCCGTATAGCAAGAACGCGTACGTGCATAGATAGGTCGCGTGGCGGTTGGCGCGGTACATACATACGATGACGGATTCAAAAAAAACGGGCGCGGCCGGCGAAGCTTCCCGAACGTTCTCGACGCATACAACCGGAAGTGCTGGAGGCGATGACGTGCTCGGCGACCGGGGCGTTTTTAAAGTTGGTGTACGAATACCTCCGTTCTGGCCTGAAGAACCTGGACTTTGGTTTGCACAAATGGAAGGTCAGTTTGTCTTATCTGGAATTACTGCAGACAGTACAAAATTTTACTACGTTATATCTCAGCTAGAAAATAAATACGCAATTGAAGTTAAAGATATTATCAACTCACCGCCCAACGAAAATAAGTATCAAAAATTAAAGACTGAGCTTATTAGGCGCCTTTCAGCTTCACAAGAGAAAAAGGTACAACAATTGCTCATGGATGAGGAACTCGGGGACCGCAAACCCTCTCAATTTCTGCGGCACCTCCGAACCTTAGCCGGCCCAACGGTACCGGATAATTTTTTATGCACATTGTGGTCCAGTAGGTTACCGAAAAATATACAAACTGTGATTGCGTCGCAACCAAGCTTATCTTTAGAATCTGTTGCAGAATTAGCAGACAGGGTACATGAGATCGCGCCGCCGGGACCAGCAGTAGCCGCTGTGGCTAAGGCGGATGTCAGCAACAGCCCGCTGGAGGAGCTGGCAAAACAGATGGCAGAGCTGACACGACAGTTTGCAGATTTTAAAGGTCAGGTACACGCACTTTCTCCTAGACAAAGTAGATATGGCAGTGACAGAAAACCGACCCCGCACAGAGGCCGAAGCCGTTCACGGTCGAACCGACGCAATGAGGGGCACTGCTGGTACCACAACCGATTTGGTGACAGAGCAAACAGATGCACCACACCCTGTACATACCCGGTAAACACCAACGGCAGCCGGAAGTAGCGGCTAGCGACTGCCACGTTCAACCCAGCCGCTTATTTATAACGGACCAATTATCGAAATTGATTTTTCTGGTAGATACAGGATCTGACCTCTGCGTGTTTCCAAGGTCAATGTTGCGTCAATCACGCGGCAAGACTGAATACCAGTTATATGCAGCAAATGGTAGTCCGATTAATACGTACGGCTGGATTCATTTAAATCTTAACATAGGACTTCGTAGAATTTTTTTCATGGAGATTTGTGGTAGCGGACGTAAGTAAACCAATTATTGGAGCTGATTTTCTTATATTTTACCATCTGCTTGTAGATATGAGGAATCATCGCTTGATTGACGGCCTTACGCATCTATCCTCAACGGCGGCACCTGCGAGCAGCTCTGTAGAGGACATAGCGTCAGTCAAAGCAGTAACCGGCGACTCCAAGTATCACTGCTTGTTACGTGAATACCCAGACATTACTCGGCCTGCTGGAACGCAGCGACAGGTAAAGCACTCAACTGTCCATCACATCCGCACAGTTCCCGGACCGCCGGTAGCCAATCGTCCACGTCGTCTACCGCCAGATAAATTACAAATTGCTCAAAAAGAATTCGCTGATATGTTAGCAAATGGAACCGCGCGTAGATCGGAGAGTCCGTGGTCATCGCCACTGCACCTGGCACCTAAAAAAGACAACGGGTGGCGCCCTTGTGGTGACTACAGGGCACTCAACGCACGTACAATCCCGGATAAATACCCAATAAGGCACATTCAGGATTTTGCTCACCTGCTTGCCGGCAGCAGTATTTATTCCAAAGTAGACCTCGTAAAAGCATACAACCAAATCCCCGTACATACAGATGACGTCATGAAAACTGCGATAACGACACCATTCGGGCTCTTTGAATTCCCCTACATGACGTTTGGTTTAAGGAACGCAGCTCAGACGTTCCAAAGATTTATTGATGAAATGCTCAAGGATCTCCCATTTTGTTATGGATATATTGATGATATTTTAGTATTTTCTGAAACTGAAGATCAGCATGTACAGCACCTGCATCTTCTGTTCCAGCGACTAGCTGGCTACGGCATGTTGATCAATTCAGCCAAGTGTGAGTTCGGCAAATCAAAAATAACCTTCTTAGGCCATGAAGTCTCCGGAGACGGCATTCAACCGCTGACAGACAAGGTCCAGGCATTACAGGACTACCCAGCACCTAAAACCGTTAAAGAAATGCGACGTTTCTTAGGAATGTACAATTTTTATCGTCGTTTTGTTTCTGGAGCAGCGAATCTGCAAGCGCCGCTGAACGTCGTACTCACAGGTTCAAAAACGAAAGGTTCGCAGAGCATCACGATGACAACCGAAATGCTGAAAGCTTTCAACGCCTGTAAGTCTAGCTTAGCGGAAGCAACCTTATTGGCTCATCCAGCACCAAACGCACAGTTAGCTATCCACACTGATGCATCTGACACATCCATTGGAGCAGCACTTCAGCAAAGGGCGGGTGACTCGTGGAAACCATTAGCGTTTTTCTCAAGGAGACTATCTGCTGCACAGAAGAAATACAGCCCATACGACAGAGAGCTTCTGGCTATCTACGAGGCCATCAGACACTTCAGGCACATGGTTGAAGGCAGACACTTCACTGTGTACACAGATCACAAGCCTCTGACGTACGTGTATGACTCAAACCGTGACAAATGTTCTCCAAGACAATTCCGCTATTTAGATTTTATTGCCCAGTTCACAACGGATATCCAATACGTAGCCGGCAAGGATAACGTTGTGGCCGACGCCCTATCTAGAGTAGAAGTTATATCACCAACTGCTGTCAACCATGAGGAACTTGCACAGTCTCAATCATCAGATCCGGAGTTGCAAGATCTTCTTCAAAAAGGCACAGCATTAAAACTTGAAAAGATGGAAACTCCATTCAGCAAGAAAGAGATATACTGTGACCTCTCAACTGGTACTCCTCGACCCTTCATCACTGTAAAATATAGAAAACAGGTGTTTGAGTCATTGCACAGACTAAGTCACCCAGGTACAAGGGCAACCGCGAAGTTATTGTCAGAACGGTTTGTTTGGCCTGGCATAAAGAGAGACTGCAAGCAATGGGCTAGAGAGTGCATCGATTGCCAGCGTTGCAAAATCACCAAGCATACCTCCGCTCCCATCTCAACCTTTCCTGTTCCCTCCCAACGCTTTTCCCATGTCCACATGGACATCGTAGGGCCATTACCAGTTTCTTCTGATTTCAGGTACTGCCTCACGGTCATCGATCGATTCACCCGGTGGCCTGAGGCATACCCACTGGTCGACATCACAGCCGAGACATGCGCCCGCACATTCATCGCTGGGTGGGTGTCGCGCTTTGGCTGTCCGCACCGCATCACCACAGACAGAGGTAGACAGTTCGAGTCCAAGCTATTCAACACAATGAGCGCTATTCTCGGGGCTGAGCATCGTCCTACCACTGCATACCACCCAGCCTGCAATGGGATGGTGGAACGACTCCATCGCCAGCTGAAGGCTGCGATCAAATGTCACACAGGGACCAACTGGACAGAAGTTCTTCCCCTGGTACTCCTTGGCATCCGCAGCGCCTGGAAGGAGGACCTCAAAGCTTCAGCAGCAGAACTTGTGTATGGAGAACCCCTACGCTTACCCGGCGAGTTCTTTAATCCCTCAACCATTGACATCATAAATGTTACCGACTTCACTGCACGGCTACGCCTACACATGTCAAAACTGTCACCTGAACCTGCAAGTCGACATGGCCAGCGAAATTTCTATGTCCCAAGAAACCTGGCGACAGCTGAGTATGTGTTCCTGAGACAAGACGCAGTGCGAAGACCACTTGATCCTCCATACACAGGACCATACAAAGTTAAGGAAAGAAACAACAAGACATATAAGATAGAAGTTCAAGGACATGAAGTAACAGTAAGCATAGACAGGTTAAAACCAGCTTACCTGACTAGAGACATGGACAACACCACCACGACTCATGCAGCACCTGGGGAGGCTGCCGAGAGGAAGACCAAGTCGGGACGAAGTGTACGATTCCCAGATTACTATCGACCTTAGCGTAGCTCCGGTCTCAGTGGGGGGGTGGTGTAGTGTACTGTTAGGACTATTATTTAATAATTTATTGTTTTATATATTCGCTTTTGACTTTTACCTATGTAATAATTTAAATCAATTCTATTTATCAAACTAATCTGTTCTTTTATATAATATGTAGTTTCACACAGGCAGAAGCGAGTGCGCACCATTGCCTTCTCTCTCGCGCAGCATGGAATGCGACCGGTTCGGCTACCGCGTACTTTATATCAGTATAGCCGCGGGCGCAGACCTCAGTGTTTTACCGGCTCCGACGGCGAATGCACGCTCGCTTGCGCCTCACAAATATTCACGCTTTTAACTAAAATCTGTGCCTAAATCTAGACCTATCCGCTCATTCTTCTCTTTCATACTTCGCGATTGTTTTCCGTATATGTTCTTCTAACCTATAAACGTGCTTGTATCATTAAGGACATTAAAAATTCATAGTGTGTGCAAAGAAACGCATTTTTATTAAATCGCCCGAACACCTATAGTACAATCTACTTCAAATTTTGCATAAACATTCTTTAACAGAATTGATGGAAGACGTATTTCGTATTTTATCTGACGGGATTAAAAAGAGATAGAGAATTATGTTGGAGGTGATATCAATACTCAGTGCTTTTGATTTAAATTACTTTTTATTTTGACACATGCTTGAAAACTCAATCCAATTTTATTCAAAAGAGGTTGAACTCACATAAAAGCTTGATGCAATGCAAATATGTTATACTCCTTAAAATTGGAATTTCTGTTTGTAATTTCATATATAAAAGTATATATACGGTAATTACACAAAAAAAATAATTTCTAAAATGTTTGTCTGTCTCTCTCTTCGTTCCTTCTAATTGCTGCAACAGCTGGACCGATTTTGTGGGGACTTTCACCATCGTTATAAGGAGTAACTTAGGCTACTTTAATTTAAGAACAAGAAACGAATTAGAGTTCCGTATGACTTAATAAAAGTTAATTTATTTTTTTCTTTTTAGTGTTGTATATATTAAACTTTTCATATCAGGTCAATCTAACAGCCTGAAAGAATACAACTATCGATCCATATATACTTATAACTATGAAAGATTTTTCCTTCAACTCCTAACCGTTGAGGAGTTGTACCTTCCATCATCAGATCATTACATGAGATGGTGATTTTCAGATGCAAATACTTAAACAGCTTTGGAGAATACATGTAAATGTAATAAATGCCTATAACTGAAAGAATTTTCTTTTAACTCTTAACTGTTGAGGAGTTCTACCTTCCATAATCAACTCATCAACATCAAATGATGATTATCAGACGCAAATACTAGAACGATTTTGGTAAATATATTGAAAACGTGATAATTGCCTATAAAATTTGAGGGTTGCCCTCGATTTCCCTGGGATCCCATCATCAGATCCTGATGTGGTCACAATAGGACCATCTGTGAAGTCTACCCTTTTAAACAAAAAAAGAATTTTGCAAATCGGTCCAGGCGTTTTTAAGTAATTCGTGAACATACATAAAAAAAAAAAGATTCTGACGAATTGAGAACCTCCTCCTTTTTGAAGTCGGTTAAAAAAAAGAAAAACCAACTTCAAAAACTAAAAAGCAAAAAATAACTTCATACAGTTTGACCTTTTTTTAGTTTTAAAGCCAAACGTAATAGTAAGTACACTCACCGCCAGTGACCTTGAGCGAGGTAGTTAAAACCACCACATCATCGGCACCGACTTCATACCTTTAAAACTAAAAAAAATGGTCAAACTGTATGAAGTTATTTTTTAACCGACTTCAAAAAGGAGGAGGTTCTCAATTCGTCGGAATCTTTTTTTTTTTTTTTTATGTATGTTCACGAATTACTTAAAAACGCCTGGACCGATTTGCAAAATTCTTTTTTTGTTTCAAAGGGTAGACTTCACAGATGGTCCCATTGAGACCACATCACGATCTGATGATGGGATCCCAGGGAAATCGAGGGCAACCCTCAAATTTTATAGGCAATTATCACATTTTCAATATATTTACTATAATTGTTCCAGTATTTGCGTCTGATAATCATCATTTGATGTTGATGAGCTGATGATGGAAGGTAGAACTCCTTAACAGTTAAGAGTTAAAAGAAAATTCTTTCAGTTATAGGCATTTATTACATTTACATGTATTCTCCAAAGCTGTTCAAGTATTTGCATCTGAAAATCATCATCTCATGTAATGATCTGATGATGGAAGGTACAACTCCTCAACGGTTAGGAGTTGAAGGAAAAATCTTTAATAATTATAAGTATATATGGATCGATAGTTGTATTCTTTCAGGCTATTAAATTGACCTGATATGAAAAGTTTAATATATACAACACTAAAAAGAAAAAAATAAATTAACTTTAAAAAAAAAGTTGTATTCTTTCAGGCTGTTAGATTGACCTGATATGAAAAGTTTAATATATACAACACTAAAAAGAAAAAAATAAATTAACTTTTAAAAAAAAGAAAAACCAACTTCAAAAACAAAAAAGCAATTAGGAGTTGAAGGAAAAATCTTTCATAATTATAAGTATATATGGATCGATAGTTGTATTCTTTCAGGCTATTAGATTGACCTGATATGAAAAGTTTAATATATACAACACTAAACAGAAAAAAATAAATTAACTTTTAAAAAAAAGAAACCAACTTCAAAAACTAAAAAGCAAAAAATAACTCATACAGTTTTACCTTTTTTTTAGTTTGAAGGTATGAAGTCGGTGCCAAGCCAAACGTAATACTAAGTACACTCACCGCGAGTGACCTTGAGCGGGGTGGTTACAACCACCACATCATCGGCACCGACTTCATACCTTTAAAACTAAAAAAAAGGTAAAACTGTATGAGTTATTTTTTGCTTTTTAGTTTTTGAAGTTGGTTTTTCTTTTTTTTAAAAGTTAATTTATTTTTTTCTGTTTAGTGTTGTATATATTAAACTTTTCATATCAGGTCAATCTAATAGCCTGAAAGAATACAACTATCGATCCATATATACTTATAATTATGAAAGATTTTTCCTTCAACTCCTAATTGCTTTTTTGTTTTTGAAGTTGGTTTTTCTTTTTTTTAAAAGTTAATTTATTTTTTTCTTTTTAGTGTTGTATATATTAAACTTTTCATATCAGGTCAATCTAACAGCCTGAAAGAATACAACTATCGATCCATATATACTTATAAATATGAAAGATTTTTCCTTCAACTCCTAACCGTTGAGGAGTTGTACCTTCCATCATCAGATCATTACATGAGATGGTGATTTTCAAATGCAAATACTTGAACAGCTTTGGAGAATACATGTAAATGTAATAAATGCCTATAACTGAACGAATTTTCTTTTAACTCTTAACTGTTGAGGAGTTCTACCTTCCACCATCAGCTCATCAACATCAAATGATGATTATCAGCAGAATACTGCAACAATTTCAGTAAATATATACAAAACGTGATAGTTGCCTATAAAATTTGAGGGTTGCCCTCGATTTTCCTGGGATCCCATCATCAGATCATGATGTGGTCACAATGGGACCAACTGTAAAGTCTACCCTTTTAAACAAAAAAAGAATTTTGCAAATCGGTCCAGGCGTTATTAAGTAATTCGTGAACATACATAAAAAGGAAAAAAAAAGATTCCGACGAATTGAGAACCTCCTCCTTTTTGAAGTCGGTTAAAAAACGCGGGAGCGGACCAATGCATGAATATGAACATTAAATTTTTCGTTAAATTTCACATGAATGAAGTCGCGGGTAACAGCTAGTCCTTCATAACCCATTAATTCACCAAGTCATCAACCATTATCATGTATCATCCAGACATCCATCATAAATAAAATGAAAAATACTAAAGACTAGGCTGTATGGATTAGATTTCTTTGCTTTATCCCGAAAGGGAAGAAAAAAAAAAAAACTTCTACTATCTTGACATTGACATTATTGACAACTAGAATCATCGAATGTCATCTCATGAAGCATTAACTTCAAAAATTTTCTTGAAGATTAGTGTTCAAGGGTACATATTGTTTTGACTTGACGAAAGCCCGCCAAATTTGATACGGTGAATTTTTTTTCTCAAGTTAATTTTTATTATTTATTGTGGTGATTTGTGAATTTGGATACGAAGAAATAAACTAAACTGAGAAGAGTACATTACGCAAGTGCCCGCCAACGATAATGGAAGACAAAAAGCCGCCTGACCCATCTGACCCGCCTGATCCGGACAATGAACTATTTGACTTCACTCCGGTTCTTACCGTATCATTGCCTCATGAAAAGGAGTATAATATGGAAAGTACCAATCGAAAACGAGCGGCTCTTTCGCCCACTACTGATGATAATAAGCCCCCAAAATTAGTTAAACAATTTTTCGGCAGACAGTTATATAATGCCAAGGACAATGCACCTTTCATCATCCATGTTTCTATAAAGGATCAACAGACTTCAGGTACTGTACTTCATCCAGTCAAGTTTGGTATGTTTTTAATGAAAAACAACATTATTAATATACGCCCGGATGGGATCAAACGTTTAGGAAGAAATCGTGTATCAGTTGAATTTAAGTCATACCAGGATGCAAACGGTTTTTTAAATAATAACGTTCTTATAAAACATTATTATATTGCCGCCATTCCACAATTTAATATAACGAGAATGGGCATTGTTAGGGATGTCCCAACAGAATGGTCCGATGATGAGGTGTTAAAAAATATTAGGGTTCCTACTGGATGTGGTTCTGTGATAAAAGTTAGAAGGTTGAGCCGTAAGGTCACATCCTTGGGTTCAACGGAGTGGAGGCCAACCCAAACCGTAGTTCTGACTTTTGATGGCCAAATCTTACCATCACGGGTTTTTTGTTTTTATTCGGCACTAAGCGTGGAAAGATACTTATATCCTACCATTCAGTGTTTTAATTGCTGTCGTTTTGGTCACACTCGTAATGTTTGTCGATCCAAACCGCGTTGTTACAAGTGTGGCCATGACCACCCTGGCAATGAATGTGATGTATCCGTTCATGGGGCTAGATGCATAACGTGCTCTGGCAACCATTTTGCTAATGATAAAGCTTGCCCTGAGTTGGGTCGTCAGAAGGCAATTAAAGCACTGATGGCCGAAAAATGTATATCGTATGCTGAAGCAAGTCAAATCTTCCCCTCTGTTTCTCGTTCGTATGCTGATGTCGCAAGGCAATTTCAGTCACCTTCTAAGTCAATAATAACTCCGCTACACCAACATCCCAGCCCAAACCCTCAAACCGCCAAATCTTACCGTAAAACGGTTTTCCTGAAACCTAAGCCTCATGCTCGCTTGTCTCCTAGCTCTAGTTCATAATGCAATCATCAAAGACTACTCATTTTCTCCAATTTCAAATGGTGGCGCCCTCCCTTTGGAAACGGCGCAATCATACACTGATGAAATAAAAGAAAACCCAACCAACATTTTAAATATCATAACAAGTTTACTATCAGCTGTTTTAACAAATCCAACCCAGCATGTACCTGACCACGTTGCCCATAAACTGTCATCGATTTTAAATTATATTAATAACATTCCATCCCCTGAAATACCTCCAATGGAACGTGAGGAGTATTACTCCTAGGAAATCTGATCTTATATACTTACTAAATAAATATAAACCATCGATCTGCAGCATTGCTGAAACATGGCTTAATCCTGTTAGCAATTTCCGGATTCCATACTTTAGTAGTGTTCGCAATGATAGATCGGATGGATATGGAGGATGTGCTTTGCTCATTAATAACAGAGTAACATTCTCTCCCATTCCTCTACCCTCTTTTAGTGATAATATCAATGTTGTCACTGTCAAGGCTGAGGATATAACTATTTTTTCTTTTTATATTGCTCATCCAAACACTGATGATCTTTTGCCTATTAAAAATATATTAAATAGCATTAGCGGTCCATTATTAATTATGGGTGATTTTAATTGTCACCACTATCGCTGGGGATCAGGGGTTTGTGATAGTTTTGGTTCTGGTTTGGTGGATATATTGGATGAGCTTGATTTATGTATTATTAATGATGGCCGCGCCACCCGTAGGTCTTCCATTGGGCAAAATAACAGTTGTGTTGATTTAACATTCTGCTCATCCAATATAGCTAGTCTATTTACTTGGTCTTGTTTAGACATGACTTTTGGAAGTGATCACTATCCTATCATAGTTGATTTGCCCTCTAAAAATATTCCAGATAGACTGTCCCCCCCACTGTTAAAATACCGTCTAAATTCGGTGGATTGGGACCTTTATTCTAAAATCCTGGATTTAAGGATATCGTCCCTTCCACCAATTAATGACCATAATGCCCAAAACTGCTTCCTTGCTTTTTCATCTACTATTTCCACTACTGCTGACGATTGTTTTCCCCCTAAACACACGTCTTCTGGGAAAATCCCATCTCCACCTTGGTGGGATAGCGAATGCACAAAATTAATCAAGATTAGGAATGAGGCTGACGAGATTTACAATCAGAATATGAGCCCGGATAATCTTATTGCTTTCAAACGGATATTAGCCAAGTCCAGGAAGGTATTTCGTCAAAAGAAGAGAGAAAGTTGGCAAAAATTTTGTAGCTCACTGTGTCCATCTACTCCATCGACTATAGTATGGAAAAAGTTGAAATGTTTCAGAAAAAGTCAGTCGCAAACCTCCCCAAATAACTTGTCTGGAGAATTGGCGTACCGCTTTTTCTCTAAAGTTGCTCCTATGTATGTCCCAAATGAAGATGAACACAAATCTACCATCTTTAAAAATACCTTCTCAGTTAATGACTCAATGAATTCACCTTTTTAACAGAAGAACTTAAAACGGTACTGTCCCATGTAAGGGATTCCGCACCTGGGGTTGATGGATTCACCTATTCTTTCATTACGAAAGCTAATTTAAAATGCCACCAATACTTCTTGGATTTGGTTAATTATAGTTTTACCTCCGGTTATATTCCTGAAGAATGGAAGGTTCAGGTTGTTATTCCATTGTTAAAGCCCGGTAAAGATCTAAATGATTACTCTTCATATAGGCCTATAGCCTTATCGTCTATATTAATCAAACTATTGGAACACCTTATTAAAAATCGCCTGGAATGGTTTACAGAAAACAGAGAACTATTGCCAAGGACTCAATTTGGTTTCAGGAAAGGTCGGGGTACAGCGGATAGTGTGGGTATCCTCACATCTGAGGTCAGATTATCCCTTAGTAATAATGATTCAGTGATAGCAGTCTTCCTGGACATTTCATCTGCTTATGATTCGGTCCTCCTGCCACTTCTCATGCAGAAGCTGCGTAATTTGAATATCCCAGTTAGGATCTGTAATATCATTGGTAGCATTTTTTCAAGTCGTGTCCTCCAGCTAAGGATCCCTGGGGAAAATCCAGAGCGGAGAACAGTATGGAGAGGATTACCGCAAGGTTCTGTCCTCAGTCCCCTTTTATACAATATTTACACATCCGATCTCCCTACCTGTTTAAATTTCGATTGTAAAATTCTTCAATATGCTGATGATATTGCATTAATGGTCTCCAGTAATTCTGTTCAACATGCCGCTTTTTCTATGAATGTCTCTTTAGCCTCATTAAACCAGTGGCTTATGAAGCATGGGTTGTCTCTGAGCGTTCCAAAGAGTTCCGCCATTATATTCACCCGCAAACGTGTGGTTCCTCGAGTAGATATTACCACTGATGGACAAGTCATCCCGTTTAGAGATCATGTTAATTTCCTGGGCGTAACTTTAGATTCCAAATTGTCAGATATTCAACATATTAATAACGTTGTTAAAAAATGCGAGCGGAGCATTTCAATCCTTAAAGCTCTTTCAGGTGTTTGGTGGGGTGCTCATCCTTTGTCTCTTAAAATGATATACAATGCCCTAGTGAGAAGTGTGATGGACTACTGCATATTTTTGATTGAGCCCTGTAACAAACAAGCACTCCGTAAGTTAGATTCTATTCAAGCTAAATGTCTTAGGATTATAATAGGGGCCATGAGATCTTCCCCAATTAATGCCCTCCAAGTGGAATGTACAGATCCACCCCTTGACATAAGGAGACAATATTTGACAGATCGCTTCCTATCTAAAGTTTTTTCCCTTTCATCTCACCCCTTACTCCCTATTTTAGAGCAAATTGACCTCACCTCTAACTGTCTTTATTGGAAAAATAAAGCAGTTCCCCGATTGTTGTGCCGATATAGAGAGATTAAAAACCTCTCCAGTTCCATATATCAATATTCTATCCTTCCTGTCTTTTCTGCGGCATACGAGGTCATTCATTTCGGCCCCAAAACGATTTTAAGTCTTGGAATAGTTAAAACGTCTCAAAATTCAAAATTAAAATTTGAGTTGGCCATTAAGAGATACTGGGAGGGTTGGCACTACTTCTTCACAGACGCATCAAAATTAACACCAACGGGTTGTACAGGAGTTGCCATCTATTACCAGAACTCAAGAATCTCAATGTTATTTCAATGTCCACCAGAATCGTCTGTATTCACGGGAGAATGTGTGGGCATTTTAGAAGCCATTCGTTTCATAAATTCTCATAACATTGTAAGATCTGTAATTTTTTCTGATTCCCTTAGTAGCATTCAGGCCATAAATAAAAATCAACTATATTCTAAAACTCATAGTCAAATAATAATAGATATTAAAAATGAATTATTTTGTGCTTCTAACAAAGGTTTGAACATAGAGATAGCTTGGGTACCTGGTCATGTAGGTATCGTTGGCAATGAATGCGCAGACTCGCTAGCAAAGTTTGCTACGAAGTATCGCGTTGACAGTAAACACTTTAAGGTTCACAATTATGATTTACGTAATTATTCTAAACAGAAATTATTCTCTTTATGGTCAGAATCGTGGACTAAAAGTTTAAGGCTAAAGGGTAAATATTACGGAAATATCCAACCGGTCATTCAGCAAAAACCTTGGTTTTTCAAATGCGCCAAATTATCAAAAAGAACCGTTTCTTCCTTGTGTAGACTAAGACTTGGGCACTGTTGCAGTCCAGTATTCTTGAAGAAGATCCATGTTCGAGATAGTTCCCTTTGTGAATGTGGAGAGGACGAGGGAACCCTAGATCATATATTTTTTGCATGTCCCCTGACTTCCAATCCTCCCAATCCGTCTAATTTCTTTAACCTATATTCAATGCTCCCGAAAATTAAAATTCCCAATAAACTTTCATTCTCTGTTAACCTATTTTTCCCCATCCTTAATCAAAATTATAACAAAATTTCTAAATTACAACAATATTAAAATGTAATGTACATACAAAACGTGTGAAGAACCACCCCGAAAGATTGACATCACACTTGGCAGTCCGAGCTGTCACAATCAAAAATCAACGCAACGTGACATTGGCAGAATAGTCGACATCGACTCAATTTATTTATTTATTTATTTATTTATTTCTTCACAAAATAATGGTACAGTCTGTTACAAATTAAAAATATGAACAAGTAAGGAATAAAATTTTAAATGAGTAACAATGGATAATCAGATCTGATGCCCTTACTAGGTTACAGAGTAGCCTGTATTAAGGACAATCAGCCCTCTTTTCCCAAATGTAGAATTAATAACAAAGGTAAAGGTAGACTGCAAGATAAAAGTGAGAAAACAAACATTGAACAAAGAAAACCGATTGACAATTAGGTGTTTGGTAATGTGAGTGGTAGTGGGACAGTAGTTTGAGCGGTGTTGGTGTGTGTGTATGTGTGTGTTAGTGTTTGTGAGGGTGAGTGTGTTTGTGCGTTCATGTGCGTTAGATCATTGATGTGAGTAAAGATTCAGTATCGTCATAACTTTCAATTGCCACAAGAAAGAAAGAAGAAGAAGAACATATTGTTTTGTTTTAACTTAACACGGTGAAGTCAGTTTGTCGGTGAACCCATTATTAAAATAAATCGGCTCCATTGGATAAATAAAATAATGATAGCATTGTTTCACATAAAGGATTACTGCGTCGTAAAGAGAAAAGTAAGTTAAACGATATATAGGGGAGGGGGGGGGGGCATTTTAATATTATTTTGGTCAATCATAACACATAAATTGATAAGTAGACATTAGCAATATTACGCTAACTAACTTATTAAAGTGTACTTTAAAGGAGGAGCCTTTAAAGGTTAACCCTTAATAGGGCAAAGGAGAAGGATAATTGCTTACCTCAGCTTTTTGATAATAGAGTGTTTTATAAATCAGTCTCAATATAAAATCACGGAATTTGATATACATTTTTACTCGTGCCTCAGATCCACACGCCCTGACGTCCCCGAAGGTGGGCTGTCAAATCTACCTTTTTATGAATCTGACACAGTGGTTATTAGCTCATACAACACGCTGTCTTTTCATGAAAACGTATCTTATCTATCTAACTTAACTATATAATCTAGTACATAGTCTTTCAGAAAAGCTGGAGTTTTCTTTCTCTTCTAGGTCTATTAATTATTGGACTAGGCGACATAGTAACTAAAGGAGTCTTAGTAGATTTAGAACTTGGAATGGTAGCTACCAAACACTTGGGTTTCTTGATCCTCTAGGAGGTTAACATCTAAATTAATTGAAGATGCACAAGGAAGTGATATACTTTCTCATTATCTTGTTGTGTGTTAGATGAAGTTACATTCTCTAGTTCCTTAACAACAGGAAGTTGTGGTGTGATATTCGTGGTATTTTGAGTTTCTATTGAATGTGGTGAATGTGGATGAATGCGTATAAGGTCTCTTCTATAAGTTGAATCATTCACATTCACTAAGTCTGCAAGTAACGTCTGCACTTACTCCAGGTGTCCAAGTTTTGTTAGATGCTGGGTGAACCTAAACTGATACAGGTTGTCCTATTTATAATGTGGTTGCTCTTTTGGTTCTTTTGTCATGAGAGTGTTTTACCCTCTCTTTTTTAGTCTTGATGTTTTCAGAAACATTTTCAACCACATTTGGTTTCAGTAAAGTTTTAATAGTTGGTAGGAATCCTCTTGTTCTACGTGAAAATAACCTTTGCACTGGGCTTGAATCTAATTTGTTAGGGGTATTTCTCAGGCAGAGCAGACTCAACCAGATATCTTCCTTATCTTCAGTAGCTTCTGCTAATAATTTTTTGGCTATCTTGACTGTGGCTTTAGCCTTGCCATTGCATTGGGGATGATGCGAAGATGATGTGACTTGTGTGAAGCTCCATTTACAAGCAAAGTCTGACTGACAAAATTAGTGCCACCATATGTGACAACAATTTCTGGGATTCCATGTTGTGAAAAGTTTTTTTTGCAAATTTCTATTACTTGTTTGGAGGACGTCTTTTAGTACATCCATCTAAAAGAAATCTGAGTAATGGTCAACTCTTATCAAATATTTAATTTGTTTACCATTGTGGTTGAAAAAAAATACATCCATAGATATTATTTGGAATGGATATTCGGGTATTTTGTGAGTTTGTATGGTAAATTTTTGCTGTCTTGGCTGATATTTACTACAAGTAGAGCAATTTTTAATCATTTCTCTTATATCATTAGACATTGATGGCCAGAATATAGCATCTCTAGCTAATTTTAATGTGTTTTCAATTCCTGAATGTGCTTTATATAACTTACTCAAGATTTCTTTTCTTAAATTTTCTGGTATTATTATAGCTTGATTCTTAAGTACAAGACCATTATAGGTTGTTAACTCACTTTTATAGTTATGGTATTGTTTAATAGCATCTGGCACATCTCTCAAATATCATGGCCATCCATGTAGAATAAAGTTTTTTAAAGCCAGAACATTGTTATTAACCTATTACAGATACTAAAAAGCAAAAAATAAAATAAAAAACTGCGTTAAAAAAAACCGACTTCAAAACTAAAAATTTAAAAATAACTTAATACAGTTTTAACTTCTTTTTAGTTTTAAAGGTATGAAGTCGGTGCCAGTGCCTGGTTGTACACTGCGCGATGGGTGCATTACATTTGGCTTGGCACCGTCTTCATACCTTTAAAACTAAAAAGAAGTTAAAACTGTATTAAGTTATTTTTAACTTTTTAGTTTTGTAGGGATTGGAATATTTGAAATAGACTCTATTTTTGATGGATCTGGTTGGAGACCTTTGTTGGAAAACACTCATGTCCATAATATTTTACTGAAGTTTGTAGCAGTTTAGTTTTATTTAATTTACAATTTTATTTTTGTAGTATATTTAGTAAATTGTCAAGGTTTTTGTGATGATCTATAATAGCTTCTGTCATTGTATCTCCAACTCCATAAACAAGCAAATTGTCGACCATGGCCTCAATACCATTTAACCCTTGCGTAATGGTTGTGGGTGAAGCGGTCTCGAGTAAAACCCAATATATGAAGAAAAGGATAATATATTAAAACTGTAGGTACATCAGAAAATAGATAGGGCAAACAAACGTGCGGCTTGCGCAGAGTATTTCAGCCGACTGCTTGTACTTGCACTACATAAACGCGATGGCTCGCCGCTCGCTTACTTTTACAAAAGAATATTAGGTAGGTATGCATAGATATCCGCGTAGCTATGACGACACTGGCGCAGTGGCCGAGCGGTCGGCTCCTGCGTCGTCGCCGTACGGTTCGCGGGTTCGATTCTCGCACGGAGCAAATATTTATTTTATTAATTAACGCTTGCTTACACGCCCCACCCTAGTGCTGCCTTAGCAGCACTCATTATCCAAGGGTATTCGAGCGACGCGTGCAGCTGACCTAGTAAGGATGCCTGATTTTGTTTTTATTTTGACCATTCGTACCCGGCCATCTTTGCCAGGGTAAACCTCTTGTACTAAGCCTTTAGGCCAAAGGTTACGGGGGCCATCTGGATCCACCACGAATACTAGATCGCCAACTCGTAATTTCCTCGTTTCTTCTTGCCATTTCCTGCGAGGTAACATGTCTGGCAATATTTCTCTAAGCCACCTGCGCCAGTACATGTCAGCTAATCTTTGAGAAACTCGCCATTGTTTCCTCAGGTACAAGTCGGAATCATTAAAATTTCCAATGTGAGGCAAGTTGGATGCTGTACCCACAAGAAAGTGATTAGGGGTTAAGGTTTCCGGGCTGTTCGGGTCTACAGAGACATGAGTCAATGGTCGACTATTGACCATGTTTTCTACTTCCGCCAGCAGTGTACTTAGGGTCTCGTCCTTAGGGGCGCGCTCATTTAATATCACTTTTAAAGATGTCTTCACACTTCTAATGAGCCTCTCCCATGCCCCACCCCAGTGAGGGCTGGCAGGCGGTATAAAGGTCCACCTGGTGCCATGGTTCAAGGCCTCATTTTTCAGGACATCTTCGTCTAAACCTTGAATTGACCTTTTTAATTCTGTGTCAGCTCCCTTGAAATTAGTGCCGTTGTCGGAATATAAATATTGTGGCCAACCACGTCTCGCAGCCATACGTCGTAGTGCCATTATAAATGAGTCAGAGGTAAGTGACGCAACAATTTCCAGATGAATGGCTCGTACAGTCAGTCATACATGTAAACAGGACGCCGTATCTTTTTTCCCTGCGTCTTCCAACCGTCACATCCATGGGGCCGAAAAGATCCACGCCGCAGAAAGTAAAGGGACGTTGGTGATGTGCCAACCGAGCGCCAGGTAAGTCTCCCATTCTTGGTACTTCTGGCTTGCATTTTCTTATTCTGCACAACATGCATTGAGAAGTAACAGTTTTAACGGTAGGTCTAAGTCTTGTAATCCAATATTTTTGTTTAATTTCGTTCACTATCGTCTCTTGGTTTCCGTGAGCGTATTGTTGATGATAATGCTTTATAATTAATCTTGCAATGTAATTTTTCCCATCTAATATTATAGGGTTTTTTGTTTCAGGTAGCACACCAGCAGCCGCTCTGATACGGCCACCAACACGCATTACTCCGTGCTCGTCGAGGTATGGTGACAAGGTGAGTATTTTACTGTTTTTTGATATACATCTTTTATTTTTTATTTCAGCTTTTTCTTTCTCGAATGACTGCGCTTGTGAATATCTCAATAATAACTCTTCGGCTTTCTCCATAGTGTCATCGAACTTGTCGGAAAGCTTTTTGCATTTTTTTATAAATTTCAGAACAGTAGAAGTAGTTCGACGCAAGCGAAGCCAGGAAGAAAATCGAGTAGCGTCTGGTACAGGTAAGTTCATTTCTATGTTTTCCGATTGTATAGTGTTAATACATTTTATTTGTAACTCTGTTTCCTTTTTTTCAGGTTTGAAATGCATGAAATCTTGAGGCCATTGGCCCTCCTCACTATGTAGAAATGTAGGTCCGTATATCCACTCATTTTGTAATGTAGAATCATCATATGACTCCCGGGTAGCGATGTCGGCTACGTTGAACTTCGTCGGTACGTATCTCCATTCATTAATATTGGTAAGCTCGTCTATTTCGCCGAGGCGATGCGCCACGTATTGTTTATAATTACGCGCTTCGTTTCGTATCCAGGTAAGCACCGTACTCGAGTCACACCAAAAATATTTTCTGTCTGCTCTCATTTTATGTTCTTTGCTAATAGTGTCAGCCAGTCTGGCGGCGAGCACAGCCGCCTGGAGCTCCAAGCGCGGAACTGACACTAGCTTAACAGGTGCAACGCGGCATCGACTGCTGATAAATGCTACATGCACACGGTCGTTGTATAACCAACGCCAATACGCCACCGCACAGATCGCCTTTGTAGATGCGTCGCAAAATATATGCAGCTGTAGGCATGTATAACAAGTCGTCGTAGCTTTATTCATAGATGTGATTTGCGCGCGAGCTCTGCGATGTGCTTGCGGCGGCAGCGGCGGTGGCTCTCTGGGAACCGGTTTTGTTTCGTCCGTCTCGTTTGTACTCACACCTGCTGTCGCCATTGCATAATATCGAGGTAGGCGCACGTGTCGTACTGATTGCAATAATTTTATCCATTTGACCCATTTTTCGAATATTATGTCGGTTACGTAATCATCCCAGCCTATTTTTTGCTTCCAGGTTTCTTGTAATATAATTTTTCCATTTATAGTATACGGTGATAGAAATCCGTAGACGTCAAAAATAGACATTATTACTCTGAGCATCTCCCTTTTGGTGGGCCTTTGTGATCCATTTATTATATTTTCCGGAATGCGCTTGAAAGATACGTCGAATCTTAGTGTATCGTCGCATGGATACTAAATCAAACCTAATGTTCGTTCGCCTTCGTATTGCTGTCCAATTTTGAACTTTACAGCCGCTTCTCCCAACGTATCTTTTGGTAAACTATTCAGTACTTCTTTACTATTGCTAGTCCAGTTGCGTATTTGAAATCCGCCCTTCTTGTGAATAGACATGACGTCATGAACCAGTTGTATTGCAGTTTTTTCATCAGGTAAGCTATCGATGTAATCATCCATATAATGCTGTTTATATATGGCAGCAGCTGCGCTAGGCATAGATGTTTCATATTGCTGTGCGTTCTTATTTTTTACAAATTGGGCTATAAAAGGTGAACAGTTGGCACCGAAGATCAATGAAGTCATGACGTAAGTATCCACGGGCCCTTCTGGTACATTTCTGTGTAAAAATCGGAAGGCGTTTTGGTCTTCTTGTTTTATTTTTATTCGTAAAAACATTTTTTTTTTTTTTTTGGAAATAAGGGGGCAAACGGGCAGGAGGCTCACCTGATGGTAAGTGATTACCGCCGCCCATGGACATCTGCAACACCAGGGGACGTGCAAATGCGTTGCCGGCCTTTTAATAAAGAATATACTCTCCTCTTGAAGGTTCCCACGTCGTAACGGTTCGGAAAGACCGCCGGCGACAGCTGGTTCCACAGAGCGGTTGTGCGAGGCAGAAAATGCCTCAAAAACCGCACTGTTGTGGAACGCTGGACATCGAGACAAAATGGATGGAACTTTGAGTTCTGGCGCGATGTCCGATGGTGAAATTCAGCGGCCGGGATCAAACCAAACAATTCCTCGGAACACTCCCCGTGATAGATGCGGTAGAAGATGCAGAGTGATCCAACATCTCTACGCAGAGCCAAAGGATCAAGCCGATCGGAAAGAGCCTGATCATCGACAACTCGAGCCGCCCTTCGTTGGATTCGGTCAAATGGAAGTAGCTGGTACTGGGGGGCCCCCGCCCAGAGATGAGAACAGTACTCCACGTGGGGCCGGATCTGCGCCTTATAGAGATTTAGGCGCTGCGCCGACGTGAAGTACCGTCTCGCCTTGCTGAGCACACCAAGCTTCTTTGAGGCCAATTTGGCCTTACTTTCCAGTTGACCGCGGAACTGGACGTTGCTCGAGATGTCGACACCAAGTATTCCGATGCTGGCTGTGGCGGATAAGGGAGTGTTCTCAAAATTAGGAGTTACGACGAATGGTGACTTCTTAGCGGTTAACGCGCAAACCTGTGTCTTTTTGGGGTTGAATTGGACTAAGTTAAGTCTACCCCAGTCCGAGACTTTGGTGAGCAAAGACTCGACTTCAGACACCAGTTTGTTCCGACACTCAACGACGCATTCCCGAGAAATGTTTGCTCGGCCAGTGTACACGGCATCCACAGTGCTGTCGTCTGCATAGCAATGAATGTTGCTGATATGCAACATGTCATTGATATGCAGAAGAAACAGGGTAGGAGACAGGACACAGCCTTGTGGAACACCAGCATTGACAAATTTAGGATCAGAGCATGCACCGTCAACGACGACCTTGATGCTCCGATCTGCCAAAAAACTGGTGACCCAGTCGCACAATTTCTCGGGAAGCCCAAAGGAAGGCAACTTCGACAGAAGCGCTTTGTGCCACACCCGATCAAAGGCCTTCGCCATGTCCAGACTAGCTGCAAGCGCCTCTCCCTTGCTCTCAACTGCCTCCGCCCATCTATGCGTTAGGTAGACTAGAAGATCACCAGCTGACCGACCCCGACGAAAGCCGTACTGGCGGTCACTAATCAGCTGGTGCTCTTCCAGGTATCGCAGGAGCTGGCAGTTGATAATGGTCTCCATTATCTTGGAGAACAAGGAAGTGATTGCTATAGGCCTGTAATTGGACGGATCCGAGCGATTGCCCTTTTTAGGGATCGGGTGCACTAAAGCGGCCTTCCAGGATTTCGGGACTATGCCTAATTCGTAGGAGTGTCGGAAAAGACGCGTTAAAACCGGTGCCAACTCTGGAGCACATGTCCGCAACACGATCGGAGGGATGCCATCGGGCCCACTCGACTTGTGAATGTCCAAGGAAAAAAGTGCTTTGCGAACTGCACTTTGCCGGAACTTAATCTCCGGCATCGTGGTATCGCACCGCGGGATTGTCGGTGGTGAGTTTCCTTGGTCATCCAGGGTCGAGTTGGACGCGAAGAGAGAGCCCAAAAGATCGGCTTTCTCTTTCGCGGTATGGGCCAGCGAGTCATTCTCCGTGTGTAGGGGCGGAAAGGATGGCTGACAGAAATTCCCTAAGACAGCCTTAGCGAGAGACCAAAACGCACGGGTTCCCGACGGGAGACGTGCCAGTCTGTCGCCAATTCTGCCAATGTGCTCCGACTTCGCCTTAGCAATAGCACTTTTGAAGGACCTAGAGGCAGAGTTATACTCCTTTTTAAGTGCGCTGGTATTTACATCACTAGACGCCGATGCGTTAGCCCAGGCCCGGTAGCATTCCCGCTTTCGGCATAGTGCCGTCATGCAGGAACGACCATACCAAGGCTGGGATCTGCCACCGATGGGCACCGCAGAGAACGGAATAAAGAGTTCCATACCCTGCAGCACCACATCGGTGACAGAGTCAGCAACGACGTCTGGATCATCCGGCGAGAAGCAAATCCGCCCCCATGGGTAGGATGCAAAGAATGACCGCATCCCGTCCCAATCCGCTGACCTGTAGTGCCATATGCGGCGGCAGCCCGCAAAGCGAGGCCGTGTTAAGCGCGCAACTGGCACCGTACTCCGAACGAGGCAGTGGTCCGACGAACCAAGAGGAGGATCGACGGAAACCAGGTAGCCATCCGGATGAGAGGTCAACAGAAGGTCCAACAGGGAAGGTAAATGATCCTCCACATCTGGGATTCGCGTTGGCGAGGCAACCAGTTGTGTCAAATCATATGCCAAGGCGAAATCGCAAACAGATCTCCCCGCATGATCGGTAGTGCGTGAACTAAGCCATTCGGCGTGGTGGGCGTTAAAGTCGCCTAGAATCACGATCTCTGCGGATGGGATCTGCTGCAGCACAGAATCTGTAGCCATTTGTATGTGCTCAATGAGTCGATCAGTTTCGGTATTGCCGCTATGGGACCTATACAGGCACGCGTAAATGCGGGGATGGTCGTCGCAGTCTACGCGCAGCCAGAGGATGGATAGGTCCCGTCCTTCAAGGCTCCCGAGGCGACGATAACAGATATCCTCTCTGACGTATACGCACACCCCAGCCCGCGGCACAAAGGAATGCTCCAGTTTGTACCCCGGGTAGGAGAGGAAAGAGGTGTCAGCCGGAGTGCATATCTGCGTCTCGGTGAGAAAGAGCAAGGCCGGCTTCGCCGTCTCAAGGTGAAAGTGTACGGCGTGCAAGTTGGAGTTCAGCCCCCTAATGTTGCAGAAATCCACAGCAAGGGTCGAAGGGGTAGCCTTAAGTTGCCTGTTCCGTTTACCCCTAGTTGGAGATGATAGCACAAAATTGCCCTCCCCAGAGTACGAAGGGCAGCCTGGGCGTCCACGCTCAGGTGGCGTACGACCTGAGCGTGGACGTCCAGGGAGGGATTCTCCACAACGATTTACGCTGGTGGTACCCTCCTGGGGTATTCGTACTGCATCTTGCACTATCATAGGAGAGAGGGAAGGGGGAGTGGGCCGCCGGGACTCTCACAGACCGAACGAAAGGCGACAGTGTAACTGCCACTTCACGACGGTTTTACTGTGAGAGAGTGGTCCTTCCCCGGACGTGCCGGCCCATTCGGCTACTACCCGAAGGTTCGCAGCATAGCACTACCACTAGGAAAAACATATCTTTTATATCACCAGACACTGCTATACGATTTTCTCTGGACAACATTATGCCGAACAAGGACGTCAATAGGTCAGGACCTTTTATTAAATAGTCATTCAGTGACAAACCATTTGTTTTAGCCGCTGCATCGAACACCAACCATAACTTACTTTTGTTAGGGTTATCAACCCCGAAGTGAGGTAAATACCAAGTCTTTGGTGTAACGTCTAAGTTACTTAATTTTTCAGCGTATCCGTTATCGAATAAATGTTGTACACGTTCTCTATACCTTTGTGCATACTCTGTGTTTTTTATCATTTTTTGTTCGACGCCTTTGAGTCTGGATAAAGCGGTCGGAAATGAATCTGGCATTACGCATTTCTCGTCCCTCCAAGGTAAGCTAACGTACCATTGTCCATCAATGTATGTAGAAGTTTGTTCTAAAATATTCTGGGCACGTAAGTCTTCAGAGTTCTGCCTTGGTTTGGCAGACACGCCCATCGCCTCGATAGAGAACGACCTTCGTACTTCCTAATGAATTTCCCGCAGGATACGTTCAGTTTCCATGACGTCACTAGTAGCAGACAACGTGGAGTGACATACAGGATTAGATGAGCTAGCGGGTACCCGTCCATGCAGGCACCATCCCAGAGGCGTCCGGGTGGCACAGGGTTCATCGGGTCTACCTATCTTTGTTTCCAATGATAAGAGGAGATGATGGTTATCTTGGCCAATCAAAACTTGTGGTTGTAGTAGCTCGGTGCATAAGTTTTGGTCAACATTATATAAGTGTTTATATATTTTTAAGTTTGTAGTAGACAAGTTCTGTGCAGGTAAATTAAGTTCATCAATAACTCGCGCATTCATTGTAAACAATTGTTTGTTGTCACCGCACAGAGTTATGTTTACCAGCTGAGCGTCGCACACTAGTTCAGTGTTTATCCATGCGCCACGCACACGGAGGGATTCTCGGCGCCCGCGCAAGCCCATCTGCGAAGCGAGTGAGGCGCTTATCAACGACACAGTTGATCCATCGTCTAGCAGAGCAGTCGCGCTTACGATGCCGTTCGGTCCGTGAATGGTTATAGGCACAACTTTTAATAATACCGAACTATTATATTTTATGTGGTTCACTGTTTCAGATGACGCGTTATTTTCGTCTGTCGGTGCGGGTACACTACTGTCCTGACGCGGCACATAATGAAGTAAACGGTGATGAGATTGTCCACAATTGTCTATATCACAGCTAGGCGCAGGGCAGGTTTCCCTGCGGTGGTGCGCTATTAAACACTTATAGCAAATTCCGTAACGCTTTACATACGACCATCTGTCCTTACGCAACGATTTTTTAAACTTTCTGCACTCGGTTAGTTTATGATTAGGATAAGTACGACAATAACGACACTTTTCTGCACCTTGTTCGTTTTGCACCACACTAACTGTTTGTATATTGTTCACTTTGTCGTATTGTTTACGTTTTGAATTGTCCGGTTTAGGTTGCAATAAACTAGCACTGCAGGTTGACACTTTCACGGCTTCCTGGGTGAGAAAATCTGACATCACCTCCGATCTAGGTTCCGGCGAGTCGGCGGTGATAAATGGGTAACTATAATCTACCCACTTAGCAAGAAGAGTTGTAGGTAGCTTGGACAGAACAATAGAAGCTACTTCCATCCCTTGTAAGTACTCCTCTCGACCAAGCGCTCGTACCGCCGCTACGTAGTTCTTCAATTTGACAGAAAATGGTACTATTTCTCGGTGGTAATCTACTGGCAGATCGCTCATCTTCTTTATATCGGTTATCATGTGCGATAGGATGACGTCGGTATTTCCAAATGGTAGTTTTAGGGTTGCCATCACTACTGCAGGTGAAGTGGCACTGATGAGTAGCGCTGATACAGCATCAAGAGCAGGACCTCGCAAACATTTACGTAACCGCCATAAGTTTTCTTTTTCTGTAAAATGGCACACTTCCGTCGACTCTTCATAAGCTTGTTGAAATTGTAGCCATTCTTTTGGGTTCCCATTAAAAATAGGTAACTCTTTAGATGTGCTAAGACGACTAAGCAAGTTAGTGTTGTGCTGCATCGTGGAAGTAGACACTAATGCTTTGAATGCGTCGGCCAGCTGCTGCACTGGTTCACTATTTGCGGGTACCCTCAACGAGCGCGGTTTGTCCTTGCTAGCAAGCATAGTGGCGTGCTGCAGCTCCTGTTGACTACGCTCAACCCATCTCTCAATATCACTACCAGCACCGTGATTGCACTCGGACTCTTCTGAAGGTGGACTGTATTCTAGTTCGGCCAGGTCTGCCTCTAGCTGCCTGTCTATTAGCTCCATTTCTATACGTGCCTTTGCCTTAGCTGCTTCAAGTTCCAGTTTCTTTCTCTGGGCTTGAATAGAAGAAGCACATGATGAGTGTTTCTTGGACTTAGCGGAATGACAAGAATCTTCCTTTTTGGTCTCATCATCATTTCTATTTCTTGTTGCTGGTGTAGGCGGTGGCATTTCCTGTGCCCTCGTAACATCTTGTAACCTTGCCTGGGCCTCCTTTTCTTGCTGTTTACTCGTGGTACTACGGGTGTTCACCATAGCTTTCTTTGGTGGCGTAGTGTTGAACATGAAGATCCGGCTCGAGGGACCACTTGTAATGGTTGTGGGTGAAGCGGTCTCGAGTAAAACCGAAGATAAAAATATGAAGAAAAGGATAATATATTAAAACTGTAGGTACATCAGAAAATAGATAGGACAAGCAAACGTGCGGCGTGCGCAGAGTATTTCAGCCGACTGCTTGTACTTGCACTACACAAACGCGATGGCTCGCCGCTCGCTTACTTTTACAAAAGAATATTAGGTAGGTATGCATAGATATCCGCGTAGCTATGACGACACTGGCGCAGTGTTCGAGCGGTCGGCTCCTGCGTCGTCGCCGTACGGTTCGCGGGTTCGGTTCTCGCACGGAGCAAATATTTATTTTATTAATTAACGCGTCGCTTACACCTTGAATCATTTCACTCATTTTTATCTGAAAGTGATCTGGTGCTGAAGAGATGCCAAAAAGGAGGACATTCCATCGGTATTTACCAAATGGTGTCCAAAATGTTGTTAATTTACTGCTTTTTCAGATAGCTTCAAATGCCAAAATTCTTTTTTTAACATCAAATGTAGAGAATACTTTAGCTTTACCTAGCTCTGGTAGGATTTCTTCAACTGTGGTAAATTGGCTTTGTTTAACGGAATTGGATCTAGGCATATTTTGAAGTTTTCATTCTTTTTTATAATAAGTACATTGCTTTTTTTTTTGCATTGCAGTCTGTGAGATTATCTTCTTTGCAGATTATCCTTTCTTTTTCTAATCTCTTTAGTTCTTCTTTCAGCATTGGTTGTAGAGCTACCGGGACACGACAAGCTTTTTGGATGACTGGTGAAACCGTCTCATTAATTTCAAGATCCACCTCACCTGAAAAACTTCCTTTGCCTTCAAAAACTGAACTATATTTATTTATATTTTTTGTGTTTCCTGAGTAAAATTGCACTTCCTTGCAAAATTTCACAAGACCCATATTAGTACAAGCTTGGCATGATAAGAGTGAATGTGTTTGTTGTGTACTATTTGAAATGTAACAATGTGATTGTTTTTATGACCTAAAATATTGGTTCTTAAAGTTAAATCTATTTCCCCATGTACTATAATATGATTTCCTCCAAAACCAAACAGTTTTCTTTGAAGGTCGCATTTTTTCTTGTTCATAACTTTCACCAAACATTTCCTTAACATTTTGAAGACCAATTAGACACTCATCAGCTGCTGTATCAAGTAAACATTTTGTGGTTTTCCATTTGCTTTTAACGAAGTATTCAAGTGTGCATTCTGCTAAGTTTTTATTTTTGTTGTTGATCTTGTTGATAACATATTCCGTGTCAGAGTCTGAGACAAGGCTGTCATTTTGTTCTTCTTTCACCACTTTTACTTGTTTCTTTTTCTTACATACTTTCTCTAAATGGTTTTTACTCTTGCAGTTTTCACATTCTTTGTCCCAGGCTGGACATACTTTTTTCTTGAACACATGATAATTTGCACAAAACTTGCATTTTCTTTTTTTGATGACTTTCAGTGGCCTCTGCGGCGCGGCACAAATTGACTGCATCTGACAAAGTCACGTTATCTTTTTTTAATAACTCTTTCTTTGTTTTCATATCTATTATTCCTAAGACCATGTTGTAACATTTCATCTTTGAACGTAGCATAATCACAGTCCTCAATCAGTCTTGTTAGGTCTGCATAGAAAACATCAAACATTTTGTATTTTTGTTCTATTTTTCTACTTAAGAAGACGTACCTATTATAGATGATGTTTTTTTAGGGAGCATTTTAGTAGTTAAAATCTGTAATATCTCCTTGCATGTTTTATAAGCCTTTTCTGTGTCTGTAAGACCGAAATTCCCATATTTTTATAGTGCTTCGACACTTATGGCGCTGAAAAAGACGCTCACCTTTCTCGGTTCCTGTTCCGCTGACCACTGCAGATAAGAATGATTTAAATGCGTCTTGCGGGTCCGCATTTTTATGGTTTTTTTCGGCATGTATTGTTTAAGTGCACTTTTTCCCTTAAACTTGACCATGCTTTCATCCACCGATTGGGTACTAGACTGGGAACATTGAGTCTGAAATACTTTGTTTGGTTTTGTTATCATAGGACGTATTTTATAAAGCCTATCATGGTCTGCCGTATCTCGTGCGGGCTCTTTGGTATTATCATTCAAGTGAATGTTTTCTGTTAGTTTTTTTAATCTCTTTTGAGTGAAACTTTGAGCAATTTTCTATAAAAAATTTTCTATAAAATTTATTTTTTTCTATAGGATTTCTATAAAAAGTATCAGTTGACCAATATAAATTGACATCAGGTAAGGGATGGAGACCCATCAAATACCAAGATACGCAGACATTTCCGCTATAAATGTTGGACTCCAGTGAAGCGTTTGCTTTTGTATATTTGTTTGTTCAACCAGCACGAGATCACGAGGAAAGTAATTATCGTTTTATGAGTGACGCGCATGTTGACAGTCAGCCGTTTATCAAACTTTGGTATGGTATATATTTGGAATCTTAACTGACCAGTTTTGTGCCACACGAATAGCCCTACTAACTACGTTTGAGCGCGCATTTTCATTAGGCTGGGCTAAGTCAGACTGAGCTAGAGTCGAGTGGCTTGTTTCAGAAGTAGCGCCAGAAAAGACGTCATTATCATATTCATTTCGCGTGCTTACTTCCCTCACCAGTTGTTCAGTAACTTGTTCAACGCTTTCGAGATATTCTACCGAAACAAGTGGCCCGGGAGGATTTTGAAAACCCTCTATTCCCCTCGTCTTAAACTCAGGTTCTACACCAAATATTCTTGAAAGACCGCGTGAAATTTCTTCGTTGTAATCGAGTACGTAATCCTCTAAAAATGGTTCTTCCGAGAAACTTTCGTCGCTACTTTCAATAGCGGAGAGATCATCTTCCAGAATACTATACTCAAATCGCGTTAGATTGGCAATACAGGATAATGACCCCAACCTGTACCAAAAGTCGCAATTGAAAACGATAATTATCATTTGCGTATCGCCCCCCATACTAACTGTTGCTGAAGGTCATATCGCAAGCGTATCATAATACATCGCCGTGCAACAAACGAGGGACACCTTAACAATTTACGAAATGGAGTTAGTGACTGAGTGAAATTTATTGATGAAATACACGTATAATATTATAACAAAAAATTATACTGCACTCTAATTACTGTTTCATTATTATAAAGCTTTACGTCAATATTCCCCAAATAAAAATGATCGTAGTGTTTAAAAAATGCTCTCAACGTAATAATAATCAATTGAATGAATTAAAAACCATAATCAATAATTGTAAAACAAGTTTGAGTAACAAGAATATAATATATTTGTGCATGTAAAATAAAAAATGGAACGTAGCCCATTCGAAATGAGTGGGGCGACGCGCCATTTTTTTGTCAGGAGTGCGCAACCTAACGACACATTTATGATGCCGGACCGATTTTATTATATTTATTTATAATACGGGAAAGAGAACCTACTTTATACGATTTTTATTTATTTATATATAAATTTATTTTATATTTATTTTATTTTATATTTTTTATTTATTTTTATTTATATATATATTGTATTGTATAGCTTATTAGTACAGCTACTATACCCATTGTCGGCTAAAATGTTTAAACTATTAAGTCAATTAATATGCTACAATCATTAGCAAATAATATACTAAACAGTTTCAAGTACTGTAGTATATATAGTTATGTTTATTATTTTAGTTGTAGTCACTTGGCGTGTTTGTCCAAATATTCGCGTTATTTGAGCAATTAGCAATTTAGCACTAAAGGTACATACACAAACTTACTCTTACTCCGTCAAAACCTTGCCAAGTTACGTGCCAGCAACTACGTGTAAAACTTGTTACGTTAATATATGTACCTATCTACCTAGTAGATATAGTAGTATAGTAATAGTATTTAACGGTTATTAAAAATACACACATACCTATTTTCTACCCTGTTAGTATTTCTCTTTTACAAAATATGTATGTTAACATCATGAAATAAAAAACAAATAAGTTCGAAAAAGCAATTAGGTTTAGCCTCCCTGCGACGACCTTGACGACGAACGTGTCGTTTATCCCCGCCTACCACGATATAGCGAGCGACAGTAAATTTGGTCGATACGTAGAACAATGTTAGGTATCGCTTCCGCAAACACGAGTAATATGGTAGGGAGGGTTCAATAATTTGTATTGCCAATCTTAACGCGATTTGAGTATAGCGATAATACTGTCAGATATCTTCTTTTTATTCGACATTTTCCTGAAATTACAAGCAGGCTACTGTGTAAAGGTACCACCAAATACAACTACGTTGATGTAACTTGGCAATGGCAACGGTTTTACCACCAAGTTTGAAGCGATTTTCCAATTAGTTCAAGTTTCATTTAATTAAATATTCTACGAATCACACAGGATAATATAATCAATTATTCTACCAAATATCACAAAACCACTTACCGGAATCTTGTTAAAACAAAACTTTAATTTATTTGCACCAAACACCTGCGATTTTAAAAATTCTTAGTTTTTTTTTCTTAACGTTGGTAGTTCGCAAACTTTTATCGTTGCGGTGGTTGCCAGTACTAATAAAAGTTTTTAGGGTCTTTTCAAATCATAATTATTGATTATGAGAAAGTGTACATAGAACAATTCATGCTCTATGGTCAAAAATCTGAGGTGGTAAGCAATTATCCTTTGCCCTATTAAGGGTTAAAGGTCTAAATAAGAAACAATTTTTTCAGGTCATTCAACATAGATTATATTGGCTGCGGGTCATCAACCAGGCTACACCATAGAGATCTCGAACATATAGGTAATTTAATATTGTATTAATTTTTGCCCACAACTTTGTCTGCATAGAACTTTTATCTGATGTTTCTTTATTAAAAAGTGCCTTGTTGTTACAGGTTATTAGATACGCGTTAGTTGAAAACCTTATTAAGGTATTAGACATGTGCCAAACGCCGTTGCCGACAAGACTCTATGAAAAAGTACCAAAGTTTTCAAATCTTTCGACCTCTTCCAATATTATGAGCCAATATACGTCCATAATAATATTCGCAATTATTATTTGTGTAGTATTATTAGTAGTTATAATTTATGAATTAACAAATAGATATCATCAATTTTATAATGAATGGAAAAGAAGAAACGGTCCAAAATCCTTGGATACAGCAAATGGGGCGGATGTCGAAGCTCAGGAGCCAATTCTAGATACAACCGTTCGTGATGAAACAAAATTGTGACCCTACGTCAACGTGGAACGCCATGCCGACAGACAACTTTACTATATTATCTGTTCAATGGATTGCATTTAATTTATTATAGTCTCTAATAGAACTGAATGCATGGGGGTGACCCCCCTGTTTTCATTCGTCAAGGATGTTTTATTTATTTGCTTCTGATTAATGTCTCTTGTCTCTGAGGAAGGCGGAGGAAAGTGTTATGGCGCAGTTTGGGAGAGGCCTATGTCCAGCAGTGGACTGCGATAGGCTGAGTTGATTGATTGAATGTCTGGTTTTAAGGAGGTGACTTTTTTATAATTTCATTATAAAACGCATTGGCAACTCATTTCTATTATTTATTAAATATCGCACCTTTAAAGTAAAACCGTTACTAAACGAAAATTTTCATGAATTGAGGTTTCAATGCCATCTATTTAAGATACACGTAAACTACAATATAAACTTGTTCTTTCTATAAAATTTTGTGTTTTGCGCCATGTAGCGGTAACTCAAAGCGTTACTAAACCGAGTTATGATCTGCTCGCTAAGTACAATATTGTGTCTATACCAGTAAGAACATGATCGTGGTAGAGTGATGACGGAAGTTTAAAACAAAAGTGTTATTATTTGCATAAACACGGCTTGAAGTCACAAAAAGGTAAGTTGTTGATTTTTTTAAATAGGTATAGTGTTTCAATTTGTTTAGACACCATTTTGGTGTTATAAATTACGCAATTTACAATTCAATTTCATTGATAAAATGTAACAGTTTGTATAGTCACAGTTTGCCTTTTTTTTTTTAGAGATTAATCTAATAACGTTTATCTCTAGAGTGTAACCATTTCTTTAGTCACAGTTTTTCGATGAGCTATGAGTAAATTAAATCATACACTTAATTACAATAGTGGGACATTTATGTTAGTCACGGTTTATTTCTTTAAGCAGCGTACCTTTTGTATTAACGTTTAAGAAGTAAAATATTACATTTTGCTTAAACTCCATTTAATATTTAAATTGACACCATAATGTATGAAACTGTTAATGTTACATTACACATTTTGCTTTAGTATCACTTTACTACTAAAATAAATAAAAGTTATTCATAATAGTAACTAAATTGATTTCTGTTAAAATGTATTTTATATATTATTATATATTATAATTGATAAAAATAATAAAACTATTTGTTTCAGGTCATGGCGCATTTCCGAAACCCACGTTTGTCACGTATTTTAGAGGCTATGGAAGTTAAAAAAGATTCTGTAAACACCGAGAACCCCAAACAAATATCCATGGACGATCTGGATAATAATTTTTCACGCGATGTGAATCCGATAACTATCGATACTTGTAGATCTCCTTCTTTATTGCAAGAGCAAACGCTACAACCGTCCTCAGTTTACGCTAGTCAGACTATGGAAGCTGAATGTTATGCTCATCCAATTGATGACGAAATGACTAACCCATATTTGAGCGGTACTGGTTTTCCAGAAGTAGCTCCACAAGATGTTATTGTACCAGGTCCTAGCAGTAGAGCAAGATCCCATTCAACCAGCTCAGGATCATCTTCGAGTTCATCATCAACAAGCTCAAGCACATCATCTTCATCTGCGTCTGAATCGGGTAAGGATTTTTCCCCTGATGACGCAGATTGTGATCCTAATTACGTACCGGAAACCCCACCACGGCGTGTATCATTTAGCCCAAAGCCTCAAACTAGTATTCCTGCGCCACTGGTTGAAGAAATTAATTTGAGTTCTCAAGAAGAAAACAGAACTCCGATCAAACGAAGGCGTAAAGGTTTTAAAAATCTATCTGAGAAGCAAGATGCTAAAAGACTTCGTAATAGTGGTCAACAATATAAAACTGTGTCTAAGTCTAAAAAAGTCATGCCTAAGAAGAAGATAGGACCACCATGTGGGGAAAAATGTAGACTATAGTGCAGCGAAATAATCAAACAGGAAGACAGAGAAATTATTTTTGACAATTATTGGAAAATGGGAGATTTATCTAGACAAAGAGATTATATTGCAAAGTGTATTGATGTGATTAAACCTAAATATCAATATAAAGTTCATAATAGTAATAGAGGACCTAAACATGCATTTTCATTCGAGATTAACAATTTGAAGCATCGTATCTGTAAATTGTTCTTTAGGAACACATTGGCCATTAATAATCGACCTATTGCAACTGTTATAGCAAAAAGAAGTCAAGCGGGAACGGTTGAAGAAGAAAAAAGGGGTAAACATGGGAAACAATATAAAATAAGTTCAGATATCATTACAGGAATAAAAAACCATATAGACACAATACCAAGAATAGAATCCCATTATCTGAGACAGCAAACGACTCGTGAATTCATTGATGGGGGTAAAAGCATTACAGATCTTTATACCGACTACCAAACGAAATGCTTGAATGATGGTGTTGAAGCTGCTAAAATACATATCTACAGGAGGGTATTCAATGAAGATTACAACATCGGCTTTCACATGCCTAAAAAAGACCAGTGCGAACTATGCATCAGCTTTAAAAATGCTGATAATAAAACAGTAGAGTTAAAGAACAGATACGACCAACACCAGCTTGAAAAAGAATTAAGTCGCCAGGAAAAATCAAACGATAAATCAATGGTTCAGGAAAACTACATAGTTGCCTGTTATGACCTCCAGGCAGTACTGCCTCTTCCGAAAGGAGATGTATCTACTTTATATTACAAATGTAAGCTCAATGTTTGTAATTTTACAATAAGTGAATTAGCAAAAGACTATTGTGATTGTTTTGTTTGGAGCGAGGTCGAGGCACTAAGAGGAGCTAACGAAATAGCAACGTGTGTCTGGAGATATCTGACAAAGAAGGCGTCAGAAATAAATGATAATGATTTGCAAATCATATTTTATTCCGACAATTGCTGTGGCCAGCAAAAGAACAAGTTTATGTTTTCGATGTATGTATATGCATTAACTGTACTTAAAATAAAGTCCATTACGCACAAATATTTAATTAGTGGCCATACACAAAACGAAAATGACTCTGTTCACTCTGTGATAGAAAAAGCTGTCACAAAGTGCTTACGTTCTGGTCCAGTGTACACACCAGATCAATACGTGACCATAATCAGAACTGCACGAAAGAAAGGCAATCCCTACAATGTTACCGAAATGTGCTATTCAGATTTCGTTGATATAAAAAATCTTACAGAGGCATGCGGTGGTCAATTTTCAAAAAATACTGAAGGAGAAATAGTTAAAACGAGTGACATTAAGATAATTAAATTTGAAAAACTTCAAGATTCGAACCACGTTAGCATTTATTATAAAACTTCCTATTTAGATACAGATTTCAAAGAAATAAAATTCCATAATAATCGTTCGTCGCGAACACGTACTAGCACTAATCTTCAAAATTTCCAGCTCAAGCCTTTATATCAGTCAAGATTAAAATTAAGTGACAGAAAAAATAGCGATTTAAAAAGCTTAATTGACAGTAATATCATACCACAAAGTTACGCATTGTCTTATTACAATAACATCTTGTTTTAGCATTGCTACCTAATATTATTATATTGATGATTATTGATTTATAAACACAATTCTTTGAGAATGTCATTATTTTTAAGTTTTTTTAAAGAGTTTTTATTTATTTTTGATAAAAAATATATTATGTCATTAAGTTTAACTCATTATTCTAATTAAGTGATAGGAGTGAACATTACTTTTGTTAGCTCAAAATACCTTTCGTGAATAGAGAAATGAGGCTGTGATTGTTACTTTGTTTATTTTTTTTATATTGCTATTTCCAGTTGATTTGTTTGTAGTCGAAGTGTTGTAAAATGTTATAGGATAATTAAAAGTTAAGACAGTAAGATACGTACTAGCTGTGATTTAAAGGTACAAATTACCAAGACTGATTGATAAATAATTATTCCAAGTGATTGTAACATGGATCTCTATTTTGTAATAAAACATTATTAATTTCGAAAGTTTTTTATTTATTTAGTAATACTATAATATCGCAATAATGTTTTTTTTATTTTTTTTTATTTAGTATAATAATATTATATAATAATATTATTAGTTTCAATAGTTTTCTATTTAGTAACATTAGTTGCACTGTAATTTTATAATAATATACAATAATTAACAAATAAAATTAATGGTAAAGTGTTACTATAATAATATAAATCAAAATAAATAAAACTTTAAATATTAAAAATAACTTTTTTTAAATGGCATGCCATAATGTAAACAGAGATCTATCATAGAAACTCATTAAATATCTTAAAAAACCCTGAACTCAGATTTTATTCAGACAAAACAGTGACTATTTTTTAATATTGACTCCCCTATAAAATTTCATAATTTCGTTTAGTAACGGTTTTACTTTAAAGGTGCGATATGTTTCAGTGTAATTTGCGTTGTTTTCAGTGTTCACGTCTAGTTTTCCTATGATTTTCTTATTTTTTTTGTTATATTCTCTTGTTTTTTCAATGGGTTTCATCCTATTATGTTGTTTTTTGTTTCAAAAATTATCCTGGTTTACCTATTACATTTTTATTAAATGAAATTTGTGTAAATAATAAATTTTACGTGATTATATTATTTTCTGTGGTTTTATTTGTTTTTACCAAAACTACTTACCTTGATTATTACATAAATAATAAATACATAAATGGCAAATACAGCAAAAAGCGCCATCTGTCGTCAATGAAACGAAATAAAATTACAAAGCTAGTGCCTGTTCACATGTAGCGTTGCAGTCGCCAAAAATGTCCAAGTCGCCAGTCTATTTCCGATAGTATATAAATTATATACTATGATCTGCACGTAGAATCATAGATATACTAATACATTACTGGTACGTAGAATAGTTAATTCGGGCCTGTCGCGGAGGTTCTTTAACGGGGAAAGTTGGTTTTTAGTCAGATTTAGTTTAGGCGGTTTACTACGACATAAGAAGAAATGTCCTGACGTATCGCTTCCAAATGATGTTTATTTACATTATTTTTATACAGGCACTCTTCTACGTTACATACCTTTTTTATATGTCCATGGTTACTTAAAATAGTTTCTACCGGTATTTTTCGCGGTGTTATTGCAAAATTTAAGCCTTTTGATAACTTGAACCGTGTAAGTATACCAAGCATATAAATGTTACCATAGCAATAAATCGTTTTGGTAGGTTTAGTTAAAGACATCAGGTACTCAGTATATATGCATATTTTTGAAAAACCGGTGTTATACAAAAATGGTGTTATATATTTTTTCGTTATACAATCGTATAATAATTATTATATTCACTTCTGCATTTTATGCTTTCCGTGCGCTCACCTTCATTGTAGGATTTCGAGATGAGCTAAGTCTGTAACCATCACGTCTAAGCGAAATATTAAGTTTAATTCAGCTTTTGTTATTAAGTATACTTCACCCCCGCATATGCTTTACATAAAATAAATTATAAGTATTCATGACTATCATCATCATCACATCAACCGTCCACAGCTATTTATAGGTTTCCTCCGATGCCCCCATAGGCCGCCCGCATCCAGCGGATTCCAGCGACCTTATTAGTACCGTTATATAAATGAATACCGTTCAAAACAACAAACAGGGTGAGTGAAGAGGGGTCGAGTGCGTAAGGGTGAGCCAGATATGATTTGAGGATTCCACGTTTCTATAGACAGCGACATGCCTTCCGACTAGGCAAAATTAGTTTAGACTAGGACGAACTAGTTTGCCCATAAGCATGTGAATTCTAATGAGTTTATAACCGATTCTACCTAGGCTAAATAATCCCATTAGGCCTAGGGTGTACTAGTTAGTTGTTTGTCCTATCACACGTAGGGAGATTGGTCTCGCCTAGGCGAAACTAGTTCATCCTAAAATCGAGTTTGGCCAGTAACATATACAAAACGCCCCTATAAATTTATTAATTCAAGTTTTCAAAGGATTATCGGATTTACATATATTTTTAGTTTATCATTGTGTTTTACATAAGATCACTCAAAATCGGTACAGGATTTACACTCTCCGATATTATGAGACTTTAAGTATACTTTTATATAAATAATATATAATAAGAGTACACTTTATAGTTATATGCAGGATAATGCTTTAATGTGATCTAAAACAAAATCATCATCATCCACAGCCTTTTTGATTCCACTGCTGGGTATAGGCCTCTTTCCATGCATGCCATTCGCTTCGGTCCTGTGCCAATCTCGTCCAGATACGACCCGCAAACTGAGCGATATCGTTGACCCATCTTGCTGCCGGACGTCCAACACTACGTTTTTGGCCTCTTGGCCACCACTCATTTAGCGAAACAAAATACGGTCCAATATATTACGGTAGTTATTTTCTATATTACATGGCAATTTGCAACAGTATAAAATTCTAATAATTGTAGTTTTTTGGTAGTTTTTTACAGAAATGTCGGATGGGCGAGCGGCAGATCGCGGCTGTAGTGACGTTTGATAACAAAAATATTATAAATCTAAAATTTTTAATTTAGGGCGTTGTTGTAATATTAGCAATTAGTTTTAAAGTGGATGCCCATTATAGTATAAAAGTTTGGTTTATTAACAGTACAATTTGCTGGATTAGTCCATAACCTCTCCGACGACTGGACAATCTTTATATCTGGTAATTGAATTGAAGCTAGAATACTGTTGTTCGCGATAAATGAAAGTGTTGTTTACATTCCGTGAAGTGTATAGTGTGCGAATTCTACGTGTTGTGTATAGGGAACTGCTAGTGATCGGTAAAGTGCGATGAATATGTGCAAACGAGTAGCTTTGTGTATAAAATGTGTGTAAGCTGGTGTAATCTAATTACTAAGTGTATTTGTTATATTTGTGCTGGAATGTTGCCGTAGGAGTGCAATGTCCAGGCTCGTCGACTACTTCGTTATTGTGGGCTTCGACCACGAGAAGGAGAGTAAGTAAAAATATCTTTTTTAATTTCTAGTTCATTTTTAAACCTGCGTCCTATGTGGCGCGAAAGAAATCCCAATACATTTAATTAAAAAAAGCAACAGGCTGAATTTCCTCAGTTAGTTATCAAAGTATTTTATAATGATATCATAAAATATAATCATTCATACTCTAGAATAAAGTTGTGTCAGTTGTGAGAAAAAACACCATACCATATAATGTGTATGCAATAATAATGACTAGCAATTAATTTATACTATTTAGCTTTTATATAAAACCTATATAATAAAAATATGCTTTAATTCAAATAAGAACACAACTGGTACTTCATAACATCTTTAAACAGGGAACTTTGCAATAACTTACACAATATACATGAATTGCTATTAGCAAAGCATAAATGCATGGAAAAATATGTCTTATATCTATTAGGCAGCTGTGGAAAAACTTGATCTACTAATTCCTAGCTTACAAACCTAAAAAATCTAGTAGGTACTTAAAATATTTAGGAATTGTATTTTACTGAGTTGGTCCTTACTTATACTCTCAAATGACAGGAGACCCGTACTGAGCAGTTGGACAATAATGGGATGATGATGGTCCTCTATAAAATTGATCATAATGGCAATTATTACCTCCTTCTTCCTACGCTCTATATCAACAGTGTTTTGAAAGCATAGTCCGGGTCACAGGGTCAAGCAGTTAAATTGCAAGGGAGACAATAAGACACAGTTATTATATTATTATTCTTGTATCAATTATATAATTATTGTATCATCCATTACTTCCTATCAGTTGTAGCCTCAACAAACATCCTTCCTTACACAATTTATCTATATTTCTAGTTTACAGTTTAACATAATATTATGCTGGAATTGGCAAAGATTGAGCAATTATTCTATTTATTATTTATAGAGCACAGAGGCCTATTGTTTTCATATTGAGTCTGAGAGTGATTAGAAGATTAAAATGGTGCTGGTATGGATGGTGTTGGAAGGTTTCACTGCTGTGCCTTAATCACAATTAAATTCAGCTTTTATACTTAATCATTTGTTAAGAGTGGAGAATTTGTTAACCTGGGGATTCTATCTGATTTGGATCACTGTTGTCTTGTCTTAAAAGGGAAATGTAAACCATGTATAGGATATAAATAGCACACCATTTTTAACCGACTTCAAAAAGGAGGAGGTTCTCAATTAGTCGGAATCTTTTTTTTTTTTTTTATGTATGTTCACGAATTACTTAAAAACGCCTGGACTGATTTGCAAAATTCTTTTTTTGTTTAAAAGGGTAGACTTCACAGATGGTCCCATTGTAACCACATCAGGATCTGATGATGGGATCCCAGGGAAATCGACGGCAACCCTCAAATTTTATAGGGAATTATCACATTTTCAATATATTTACTATAATTGTTCCAGTATTTGCGTCTGATAACATCATTTGATGTTGATGAGCTGATGATGGAAGGTAGAACTCCTCAACAGTTAAGAGTTAAAAAAAAAATCTTTCAGTTATAGGCATTTATTACATTTACATGTATTCTCCAAAGCTGTTCAAGTATTTGCATCTGAAAATCACCATCTCATGTAATGATCTGATGATGGAAGGTACAACTCCTCAACGGTTAGGAGTTGAAGGAAAAATCTTTCATAATTATTAGTATATATGTGTACCGGATTGTGACAGTCGGTACTTGAATTTTGCTATTTTAGCGCTGAGCTAGGTGGATATTATTTTTGGAATATTTTAAATGAGAATGCGTAATCGTTGAAAACCATGAGGCGTGTATATTCGAATTAAAGAAAAAATGTATGTACATAGATCGAGGATAGTGGGGTAAAGGGGACAATAGTTGAGCCAATGGCAAGCGTTTATCACGTCATTTGTAGATGTTTTGATTGGCTACGAACATGATGTCGCTACCGGTACTAAATAAGTCAGATTTGAAGCATATGCGTGAACATGCCCCCGGCCTTGGAAGCAGTCGCTTTCAAACCCTTCAATTGTGACACAGCGTCACTCATCTTGCTCATCATCGAAGAGTGGGCAGATCTTGGCGTAACCCCGTCGCACGACGCCCGCAGCTGTCTTTATGTCCGCTACCCTTGAAATGCCATCATTGCCTGGGATTGTCCGAAGCACTCGACCCATGTGCCATTTTAATGGTGGAAGGTTGTTGTCCTTAATCAGGACGAGTGAGTTTTCCTTCAGGTCCGTCTTGTTCTCGGTCCATTTGGTGCGCACCTGCAACTCAGTCACATATTCTTTGGACCAACGGGTCCAGAAATGTTGGCGAATTTTCTCCACCCGTTGATATCTTGTCAACCTGTGCTCGGGAACTTCGGTAAGGTCGTCAAATACTGGTGTAGTTAGCGGTCGACCAACCAGAAAATGAGCGGGAGTAAGAGGAGAAAGGTCTTGGGGATCTGAGGAAAGAGGAGAAAGTGGTCGGGAATTAAGAACCGCTTCAATTTGTGATAGAACGGTGCTCAATTCCTCAAAGGTGAGGTGCGCGTTCCCCACCACTCTGCGAAGGTGATACTTGCAAGATTTTACTCCTGCTTCCCATAGACCACCAAAATGAGGCGAATACGGCGGAATGAATTTAAAATCAATTTGTTGGCTAATAGCGTAATCTTTAATATTCAAATGGCATCTACGAATAAATTCTTTGAAATCGTTCATTAACCCGACAAAATTGCGGCCGTTATCGGAGTATATTTCCTTTGGTTTGCCACGCCGAGAAATAAATCGCTTAAGCGTTAATAAATATGCTTCACTAGTGAGATCACTGACGAGCTCCAAATGTACAGCGCGCGTTATAAAGCATACAAAAAGGCAAACATATGCCTTCGAAGTTTTAGCTCCCCTACCTTTACGGTTAAGTATGAGAACCGGCCCACAGTAATCTACTCCACATTTAATAAATGGGAAACCAGAAGTTATCCTTTCCCTGGGTAAATTACCCATTTGAGGTGTTAAAATTTTACCTTTAATGCGTGTACAGACCACACATGCGTTTACTATACGCCTAGAAAGGCTCCTGCCACCCAAGGGCCACCAGGTTTCACGTAAATGACAAAGCAATGCCTGGGGTCCAGCGTGGAGGAGCTGCAGGTGCTCATGACGAAACAACAACACAGAAAAATGATGTTTGCTAGATACTAAAATAGGATGCATTTTATTAAAACTAAATTCACAAGAATTACTTAATCGTCCACCAACGCGAATTATTTTATTACTATCTAAAAGGAGATTAAGTCGTTTTAATTTATTTTTACCCTTAATTTGAGCGCAATCAGTTAAAAGTTTATATTCATTAGGATAGCTTTCCATTTGAGACCACCGAACTAAAACTACCTGAGATTCATGCAACTCCTCTGCACTAAGAATTCCGAATCGTTTATTATTTTTATTGCGAATATTGTGTATAAAACGTAACATATACGCGACGGCGCGTTTCATACGCATAAATTGTGAGAATCGGTGAAACGAAAAATAAGTTGACTCACGTGAATCATGAATCATGAAAGAACAAATAGACGACCTAACCTCAGGGAGTTCCTGTTCTACTTCCATGACACCGTAATTCTCAAGTGAGAAACAAGTACTTCTCAAAAATTCGGGACCTTCCCACCATAATCTGGAAGAAGATAGCTCCTCCAAGTAAGAACCTCGTGAGGTCAGGTCTGCAGGATTATCCTTACTACCTACATGACGCCAAAGAACATTCTGTGTGAGTTCATGAATCTCCGCGGTCCTATTTTGGACAAACGTTTTAAGTTTATTTGGAGACATACGCAGCCAACCCAGCACTATAGTTGAGTCAGTCCAAAACACTATATTTTTGAACTCACAACGCAGCGAATTTCGAACCTTGTCAAGTATTTTACCACCCAGTAAAGCACCGCAAAGTTCGAGTCGCGGTATACTCACTGGTTTCAACGGCGCAACGCGAGATTTAGAAAGAAGCAATCTTACTGTAACCGTACTATCTATATTTATAGTACGTACATAAATGCAAGCGCCATACGCTGTCTGCGACGCATCACTAAAAACGTGCAATTCTTTATACATAGGTTGGCTACCTATAACGTGGCGAGGAATGTTTATTGTTGTGAGCGCTTGTAAAGTGTTAACAAACCGGTTCCACGTTCGCGCGATATTAGATGGAACTATGTCATCCCAACCCATTTTAAGAAGCCATAATTGTTGTAACATTACCTTTCCAATAATTATGGTAGGGCTTAACAAACCGAGTGGGTCAAAAATTTGCGAAATATTAGATAGAATATGCCTTTTAGTGACTGGCTTATTGTCATTGTGCAGTTGTGTATTAAAATGAAATGTATCGTTAACATTGTTCCAACTTAAGCCTAAAGTTTTAGAACTAATATTTTCATTAGATCTGATTTTTATTGAATCGTTTGATGACACATCATTATTGCGTGGGAAATTATAAACCCATTTTCGAAGTGGAAAACAACCTGCATGAAGCGTATTTTTTATATCCGTGCACAGCTGTAATAAAACTAATTTATCATCAGAACCTGTCAGCAAGTCGTCAACGTAAAAATCCTCCAAAATAGCTCGTTGAACCTCAGGATTAGAAGAGTCCATCCCTAGCTGTTTCAAACACCTAACACTTAGGAAAGGTGCAGAAGCGGTCCCATATGTAACGGTGTTCAATTGATATTTACCTAGGGGTTGCGATGGGTCATCGCGCCACAAAATCATTTGAAGTTTGCGCTGGTCTTCGGCGACGAGACAATTGCGAAACATTTTCTCGACATCAGCACATGCAACAAACATGTGCTGTCTAAAACGGAGAAGAATGGAAACTAGGTCACCTTGTATTGGAGGTCCAACTAACTGTAAGTCATTTAATGACTTACCGGAAGACGACGATGCGCTAGCATCAAAAACCACGCGGAGCTTAGTCGTGGTGCTATGCTCCCTCAATACGCCGTGATGAGGCATAAAATAGCACGGATGTGTATAGGAGCACACCGGACTCATATGACCTAAATCTAGGTATTCCTGCATAAATTGCGTATATAATAATTTGTACTCAGGAGAACGTTGTAAACGTTTCTCCAATGCGAAAAAACGTCGTTCGGCTTGTGTATATGTTTCACCTAAAAAGTCAGGTGACTCCTTGAATGGAATGCGTACAGTAAACCTTCCCTCACTATCACGAGTGGTCGTGCGAATAAAATGGTCTTCACAAGTACGCTCATCCTGGGTCCGCGTATCCCTGACGTTAGGAAGTTCTTCTAGCTCCCAAAACATGCGAAGTTGCGAATCTAAAGAACTACTGAAATTACAATGAACCCGCTTCGCATTCTGCGTATCATTACGAACTGAGCCAGAGACAATCCAGCCTAGCTTAGTATTCTGTAGATAAGAACCGTTGGAAAGTCTCATTCTACCATCCGCTAACAAGTCCCAGAATTTATCTGCGCCTATTAGAAGGTCAATATTTTTAAATTCTAAGAACTGTGGATCCGCCAGCCTAATGTTATCTGGAATAAAGAACCGCGCGTTTACCTTACACAAAGCTGGCGTCATAGACGTTATTTGCGATAATACAAAACAAGTAATGCGTGTTTTAAACGTATTATTAACCAGCGATTTAATTTCAATGTTACAAGTTTCCGAACATTGTATCACCGAATCGCCTACACCCCTAATTTCGTAGGTTGAATTTATCATGGGAACATTTATTAGTTCACAAAACGATTTTGTTGCGAAACACCTCTGGCTACCACTATCAAGCAGCGCGTGCGCTTGATGATAAACACCGTTAACGTCAGGAACTTCTACAACAGCTGTCGATAATAAAACTGTGTGCATACCTATATAATCATTATGCATATACGCTTTGTTTACGTGAATAGGAGGCGACGAGTCTACGACGGTTGAGGAGGCGGGGTCAGAGGGAGCCTTCACGGCGCCCGCGACGGAATTCTCAGCGCGACCATTAGTCGTAATATGGTCATGTAGTGCAACTAAACTTTCGACGTTATCCTTATGAATTAATGAATTATGTTTACGGTTGCATTTGCGACATGGCCCAAACATACATTTATCAAGGGTATGACCCGAACGCAAGCAATTCTCACACAGTTTATGTTCGCGAATCAAGTTTAATTTCGATTCTAAGTCACTGTCAATAAATTTTTGGCATGAATAAAGTGGATGGTTAGCGTAACATTTTAAACAAGGTTTTTTATGACGAAATGTGCGGCCATCGTTGGATTTATGTGTAGAAACATTGCAGTGTGATGTGCTGTGTGAATGTGAATTCTGTTTTTTATTTTCAGGTTGTATCGGTGTGTTTTTGTTACGTGACTGCTGCAATGTTTCTAACATATCCGCCCGGTCTTTAAGGAAGCTAATTAATTCTTTAACTTTAATAATGCGTTTGGTCTTGCTTTCGCTAGGGTATAATGTGCGTTTATGCGTCTCCCATTCGCGTTCGGTCGTCTTATCTAATTTCGACACAATAATGTAATTAATAAGCGTGTCCCATGAGTCGGTGGGCTCGCCTAGTATGTTTAAAGCGCGTAAGTTTTTTAATATAATATCAATAAGCTTCCTTAAAGAGTTCGATGATTCCTTTGTTAATGCGTCAATACTAAACAAGGCCTTAACGTGATTATGAACTAACATTCTCTGGTTATCGAACCTGTTTAACAATAATTCCCATGCAGCTTGGTAATTATCAGCAGAGAATTCTACGGAATTAATGACTATCTCAGCATCGCCCTTTAAAGAAGACTTTAAATAGTGAAACTTTTGTATGTCACTAATACGTTTAGAGTTATGCACCAACGATACAAACGTGTCTCTAAACATCAGCCAGTGCTCATACGATCCGTTGAAGGTGGGTAAAGAAATAGTAGGAAGCTTAACCGACTGTGACTGCTCGCTACAACAATACTTATTGAAGCCGTCAGTAATCTCACCCGAATCTTTGCTACTTGATGTTAGCAGAGATTCCGCGTGGGCTAATATGCTGTAATACGAGGTTTCAAAAGATTCTCTGCAATCTAACTGGTCAGACATCTCACTCTCGGAAACACACTCTTCAATTTTATTTTGAATTTCATTAAACTCATTGTACAAACTAGTAGCACCTTTAATTCGTAATTTCAAATCTATGCGATCTCGAAACGAAGAAATGAGATTTACATTATCTTCTAATGAATTTAAATAGTTAGAAAATTTGGTGAGTCTACCTTTAATAACTCCGCGCTTCTTGACCAAATCACGAAGTAACATGGGATCGGTACACCCGATATTAGGAGACCTATTGCCTGATTTATAAATAGAATTTGCACTATCAATATTTAGCGTAAGAGGAGATTTATCGCGTGGTTTTTCGGTAGCCATTTTGGTGGTAAGTGAGAACAGGAGTACTTACTATTGATCCACGTGCACGGTGCAGTAGTAACAACGGGTTACGTCACACTCACCAGCCTCGGGAATAGGCAGATTACTTCTAGATTCGTTACGGCAAATCACTGAAATCAGGTTAAACACCGGTATCACAAAGAGAACTAGGAAGTGGTTGGGATAAAGAGGATGGTTGGACCCACCAGCTTGCGTATAACTTCCAGTGGACAGCCAATCCTACTTCGGCCCCAATGTGCGCTTAGCCTCCAGTAGTTGCTCCAGATTTATGCGTCTTCCGTCTAGCTCAGCAGCAACGAGCTCCACCACGTAGTGGATCCACAGGATGCTGATTCTCGATATCGATGCGGCGAAGAAGGACCACATGTACCGGATTGTGACAGTCGGTACTTGAATTTTGCTATTTTAGCGCTGAGCTAGGTGGATATTATTTTTGGAATATTTTAAATGAGAATGCGTAATCGTTGAAAACCATGAGGCGTGTATATTCGAATTAAAGAAAAAATGTATGTACATAGATCGAGGATAGTGGGGTAAAGGGGACAATAGTTGAGCCAATGGCAAGCGTTTATCACGTCATTTGTAGATGTTTTGATTGGCTACGAACATGATGTCGCTACCGGTACTAAATAAGTCAGATTTGAAGCATATGCGTGAACAATATGGATCGATAGTTGTATTCTTTCAGGCTATTAGATTAACCTGATATGAAAAGTAAATTATATATACAATATCCCTTTCAGACCTGACGCTAAACGGAAAGGTATTTTGAAATCAAAGTTACTGTTTCTAGCTAATTTGGGGTAGGTAAAGAAAAATATGCTACTGAAAAAAATCTAGGAAAACTGAAAATCGGTTTTTCACGATACTCACGATTGTGAGGGATTGGGCCAAGTTTTCGTACACTCACAATTGTGAGGGTTAAGAAATAAGACCATTTAATATAGGAAATTAAACTGTAATTATCATTATAACAGTAAAAATGTTTATAAAATTAACAGTATTAATCATTTAACATTTATGGCTTAGAATGAAATCAACAAAACTAACATTTATTACTTATTAGGAACATTTTTTCAGTCTTAATCATGATTCTCTTTTTGGACGTAACTTTAATCACATATTTTGAACATTATAACCCCCTCCTTATTTTTCATTATGAAATACGTAAAAACAGTGGTTATCTTTAGATAAACAAAGATAAACGTTGCACTTTGTGCATCTAACTTTTGATCGACTGCTGCAGCTCTTCAGTCTACAACATCTTGGTGCTTTTATTGTGTCACATATTGGCCAGTGATTGTATCCATCCAGTCTTTTATCCATTGTTGGAATCGTAGCTGGTTTGTAATGAGACGTTTCAGGCATCTCAGCCAAATCGTCTGTAGGATCACGTTGTCTCTTTCTAGTAGTTCCACCAAGCAAAAAATCTGACACAGTCAGCTTGAAATCTAAAAAATCCATAGGTTTCTGTCTGTTTGACTGTGATGCTATACGATATTCATACCATGCGTTAACGAGCGACATATCGAAAAGATGCATGAACACTTTTAGAGGCCACTTCCGTGTTTTGTGCCAAGACCTGTATGCTTCCAACATCTGATCACTGACGTCTACTCCGCCCATGTTCTCGTTATACTTTTTGACGATATTAGGGCATGGGACAGTGACATAGCTTTTACTACATTTATCCCATCGCTGTACATTCTCCACAGGCTGAGCACCGAGGCACGTGGAAGACATCAACACAGATTTGTTGTCCTTCCATTTAACTACGCAAATGTTTCTTTCCGCGTTCACTATTTCTTCATAATCACCTCGCCTCATTTGTGAATCCTTCTTAAATGTATATCCTTTAAATCTGTTAGTCATCAGAGTCCCAGTGCCATCAATTTGCTCAGCAATCAATTTTTCCATCAGGGGAATGGTCGTGAAATACCGATCGAAAAATATAAAACTACCTTTAGGTAATGTAGATATCAATCTGAGTACAACAGATGGACCTAGACCAAGCGTAGTGTCAAGGAAAGGCGTAGTATTACCTTGGTATATTTCAAAATCTATAATCAAGCCACTTGACGAGGTAATCACAAAGTTTTTCAGGCCCACTGGTCTAGGTTTACCAGGAACATATTGTTTGACTGGACATTTTCCGAGAAAAGGAATCATTTGTTCGTCAATTGAATACGTGCCATGATTCCTGGGCAACTCCAAGCATCTGTTACGAACCGTGTCAATCATTGGTTGAACTAGCCATAGCCGATTTTGGGTTTTCTCTTGAGCTGGAACAGCTGTCTTGTCAACAATGTGTAAATTGGTCCTAATCATAAAAAACCTGTCTCTCGTCAGTGCATCTGTAATATACGGCAACCTAAATCGCTGCAGCCACGCCATCTTGATCCTAGGATATTTCACACAGCCAAGGATACCATTAACACCAAAAAACTTCTTTACATCAGCTGCAGTGATAGGATGTTTCAGCACCTCATTCTTAGTTGTCTGGTAGTATATATTTGTGCACATGGCGAGTTTTTCGAACACTTCTTCTGTGAAATACTTCTCAAAGTATTCAGCAGGCGAAAGTACCTAAAAAAATGAAAACATGTGTTGAAATAAGTAAGATAGTTCATAGAGTTACGTAAAACCAGACAACTAAACGAAATGCATACTTCTTCAACAGTTGTAGTAACTGAAGGCATAGGTTTCGCGCGAAACATCCGTCTGGTCCAAGTATTTCTAGCAGCTGGTGCTGCCACAACAGGAGCCCTATCGTCATCCTCATGGTTTTCATCAGATGAGCTGTCGGGCTCATCCCCTGGGGGCATCCAATTTTCGTCTTCATCGGACTCGCCACCGAAGTCCGAGTCATTTAATGCGTCCAAAATACCATCGTCGTCTTGTAATAAATTTCTTCTACTCATAGTGATTGTTTAGCATCGAAACAATACCTAAAACAAAGCACAAAACAGTTTTTAATTTGTATGAAAATACCTACAAATATTAAAGTTCAAACCGAGCCCTCACATTCATGAGGGTTAGTTTTGCGGCACCAGAATCCGTTGAAAGTAATCAGTAATCCACTATTTTTAATCTTACGGGCTATTTTCCACTCATTCTAAACACAATAAAACAAGAACATACCTGAATAATACTTACCAGAACAAAAGAATTAATCAGCCCAGTGACAGGTCACGACACGTTCGCGTCGCTCAAACTCGATCGCACACTGACCCACAGAGACGCCACCCTCCACCGCGAAAGAAATCGTAGGCATAAACGACTACCCCCACTTTCGTGCGAGCTCGTCCCCGTTCGCTTACCGTTCCCGAGTAAGCTTATAAAAAATCGTAAAATCATACTCACAAAAGTGAGTACAGGGCCCGAAAGGGATATACAACACTAAAAAGAAAAAAATAAATTAACTTTAAAAAAAAAAGAAAAACCAATTTAAAAAGTGCATTTGTGTTTTAGTTTTTGAAGTTGGTTTTTCTTTTTTTTTAAGTTAATTAGTAAATATACTTCTTGGCTGTATGGCAGCCACACACACACAGTAGTCCTAACTTATATTTAATAGTACATTTTGGTGACCAGCCCCCATTTAGTGGTACTAGCCAAGCTGGGCAGGTCATCATAATTAGATCAATCAGGTGTGGTATATTTGTAATTAGGTACTTCATGACATAAATTCATCTATTCTTGTTTTTTTTTAACATTCCATCACCATTGTATCAAGCCGGCAACTGATACAACAGGACCCCTATACAGCAATTAACTAAAGGTACTTACATATAATATTATGAGTCATCAAGTTCATTGACAGCACATAACTATCTGTACTGTTTTATAGGCAGTCTGATGCATACCAAAGGTCATGTATTAAATAGGTTCTTGGGCTGACTGGGGCTTGAATTTACATTCATGCCTCAAATGCATATTTATATAGAGCACATGCTATTGTGTTATCTATTGCTCTTTCTTTCTATATACTTATACTTATGCAATTGGATTGTCGCCGACTTTTGTAAATTTATTTACATTATCAATATGAATAATTTTGCATTTTAATTTTCTGATCGAATAATCATGAAAATCGGTCGACTGTCGTCATATGTCTGACCCAATAGTTTCATTTTTACCTCATTAAGTAATTGGCTGGTATTTTATTATAACAGCTTTGCACTAGTAAGCATTTAATTAATATCTATAGATCTATCCTACCCAACGTAACATAACAGGGGTTATACTTTCGCAAAGTTATGCCAAACAATCTACCAAAGTTTCATTAATAGCTTAGAAACACATAAAAGACAAACATTAATTTTTATTTATTAAAGATCTGACAAATCTTACATAATGTACGCCTGCATTCACTTGTCTATCAAACTAATAACAACAATAAGTGTCAGTATAAGTTTGATTACATCTGGAGCGTGTCTGAATTGGTCCCTACCACGAATACAAAGATACAATACCCAATTCGTGCCTTATAAAAACGGCCTTGGGTGACGTTACGTTTAAATAGGCGCAGAGGACTGATCTCATTGTGCCTATTGATTTATATTTATTAGTCTATGACGCATCTTGCTATTAAGACGATTCTAACCACTTAGACGTGAATAAAATGAATCGGAATATTCGAATGACTTTATTAGCAAATCTGACATGAAATCAAAGAGAAATAGCGGGTTTATTTAAATGCATTTTTTTTGTAATCATGTGATAGGTGAGTGAGTGGGCTTTTGATTGCAAATACTATCAAACCAATTGAAAACTTATAAAACTTTCTCGTGAATTTGTACGTGTAATAGGTACCTACCTACCACTACCAGCCGAAAGGCAAAAATACGTATGTATTTATTTCTAACCAGACGTTTGTATATGTGGGTACGTAGTACGAAAAAATTTAAATTTCATGCTTAAGTCAGTATAATAGCCATTTAAGAGGACTAGTAATTATACGTACATAATGCATTGATTATAATATGAAATACAAGAAAGCGTAGTGCATATGCCATCTTGTCTAAATGCTCATCATGCCAAATATTACGTTTGTTCATCGACTTATGCGGTCATCGGTCATATGCATAAATTTATGAAGTCATCCCGTGGTGTTTCCTCAGACGTTTTCCTCCCATCTGTCATAATGAATGAATAAAAATTAAAATAACTAATTGGCACTCGCCCGCATACCAGAGGAATTTCAAACGCAGTTTTATTTTATTTCTGTATTGTTTACCACCGCATTCACAGTTACTCATCAACTTATCTTAATAAACTTGTTCATTAACTAACGATGATTGTGTAACGTCCTACCACGAGAATGATCACGAAATGGTTGCATGTCGAATATTTGATATTTGAACAGGATAAATAAATAAATAGGTATATACGGACATTACACAGCGCCATTTCGCTAAATGAACCTGGATAGTTATTACTCTTGTTGTTTATGTATATAAAAGATTAATAATATAGGTATTTCATAGAAACATCCAAATAATGGATTATTAAATGAATAATACAATCCAATGGCTCATCGTCAAACATTTGCCTATAGGAAACCGGGACCTTTACCACGAGACGCAGCCTACGTACCGTTGCCCTACTCGGGTCGTCAGATGGAAATTATTCGTATTATCTTCATCCTGAGTTCTCCCTTTAGAGATCTCTCCTAGCTTGTTTCGATCTTGAAGTTCGCGTGCCAGTCAGACGACTTCAACCCACGAAGGTGGGCCCATGGCCCGACACTCGATAGGAGCAAACATAGCATTAAGTACTTTAGCTAATATTTCCAGATGCCTTGTCCAGCCGGTGAATTGTAAAGGGTATAGGCAAATAAGTACCCTATAAATCCATCACGCCGGTCGTCCTTAAAGTGTTAGGCAGAGGTGACACCTACATTTCGCTAGCGTGTTGTAGGTCCTTTGTAAAAGGGGACGGGCCTATTGCCATCAACCGGGCACTAATCCAAACTTCGAACTGCTGAACTAAGACTGTCAGAAAATCCCACCCGGAAATTGTCCCTTAAAAGAGCGAAAAAAGGGGGGTGGAAGTTTGTATGCGGAATCGATAATTTCTTAAAAGTGGGGGGGTAGGAAGAAATAAGCACATTGATGAAAAAGCTGATGAGAGAAAATTACAAATTTTACGCAAAGAAGTCGCGAGAAAAGGCTAGTATGTCATCACAGATTTATCATTATCATCAGCTTATTTTCGTCCACTGCTAAACGGATACAAACACATAGTATGTACAGATTTAAAATGTCTCTAAATTAATAAACGTTATTGCCCATCTGCGAGTGCGGCGATAACCAACCAATTTATGCCACTTTATTAGTATATTTTCAACATTGTCGTACATTTTCATTGTTCTGTAATAACTGTATAATAGCGTTGCTGAATGTTTCAAGGTTTTCTAGTGGAAGTCAACCACTGAAATATTAAATTTGTTAGCTGCAGAAGTTTGCGTACAAAATGCCGCTCAACTATGTGTTTTTAAAGTTAATTGAATGACACATTGCCTTTAGATTTTATTCTTGAACTCTTTATTGTCCACTCAAATAATAACCCCCCTTCTCACGCAGTCGGATAAAAAGAAAGCTGCCTCGTTGGTCTAGTGGTCGTAAAGTATGACTACTTACTTTTACTATGAAATTCTCAGTATCAGCTCGGAGTTTGGATAGACTCGCTCCTTTTTAGATGGAACCCAAAACGTGGGTACATTAGTACACCTCTGCCTAACTCTTCGGTGACGCTAGGCGTGATGTTATGTTACATAAAAATTCGTGAAAATGCTGTGCACAAAGGCGAGCTTAATTAAAAGATTGAATTTTCTTCCAGCAAACGTTTGAGAGAGGGTTTTAAAAGAACGGTAAGGGTGATAAAAATACAAAGTGTATAGTAATAATAATGATGTATGTATAATAAAAATGTGATGATATGATTGACTAATTTTTGTGACAGGAAATACTTCTTAGTTTACAGCTTATCTTTTTCCAATTATGTTGACTTCTGATTAAATACGTTGGATTACTTTATACGAAGCATCCGCTAGGTCTCCGCATCTTCTAGACAATGCCGATATCTTTAGGAATAATTGGTTGGTCAGACTTTCGGGTTATAGGCTGTCCAAATCATGGTTAACTATCGATAAATTCACTGCAACAAGTGCGGCATAATCTCGCAGTTCATCAGCATATCCCCTTCCCTTCATCAACTTATAAAAAAACCGGGCAAGTGCGAGTCGGACTCGCGCACGAAGCGTTTCGTAACATTTATCAGCTCCCTGTCGCCGTTATTAATACAGAGGTCCCCTTAAATATTTATTTTATTATATTTATAATAATAGCGGTAACTTTTCGTAAGTTATGTGCGTATTTATCACATGCTCAAACGGTGAAGGAAAACATCGTGAGGAAACCTACATGCTTGAGACAATTCTCGATGGCATGTGAAGTCTGCCAACCCGCAGTAGGCTAGCGTGGTAGACTATAGCCTAATCCCTCGTAATTGAGAGGAGACCCGTGCCCAGCAGTGGAACATTAATGGGTTGATGATGAGCGGCTATTATACCTATATGAAAATACACGGTCACGGCTGTATGTCACCATTCATGACATACATCCTGGCAGACAGACGGACGGGCACCGGAGGCTTATTAATAGTGTCCCGTTGGCACCCTTTGAGTACAGGTAGTAGGTACCCTAAAAAAGACAGACATGACGTCATCATGACGTGCATGGTATCACAACAAAGCAAAATCAATAAGTTATACATGGCAACACAGTTTTTAGTATGCAGGTACGTGCCTGTTGCTCACGAAATGCCTATACGATTCGTATGAGGCCCGATGAGGGCGCTCCCAAAATAGTACACTAATGAACTTCGACCGGTAATTCATGTGATTGACCTATTTCATCGTTGGACCCTCCGTCTCGCTGCGCCCAAAAACACGTAATTACGTTATTAAGTAGGTACCTACTAACTTTCGCTCGCGACTTCGTTTGCGTACAATAAGTATTTTCATCCAATCATGTTTTTCATGAATCTGCTTGTTCATTTTTCCGATCCTATTTTGATAAATTATTGATTGCGCATACAAACTTCCCTTTTCGCCTTTTCAAGGGATGGTTACGTTTTCCAGGACAAAAAGCATACTAAGTGCTTCACAAGGACTCAAACTATCTCCATACCAAGCCTCCATGTCAAAGTGTGAAGAGGATACACAGATAGACATACTTTCGTATTTATAATATGAGTATGTATTGAACGCCCTTATTAGGTAGGCTGCCCACTTATCTCTCCCAAGTTTCGGGGTCTAGTTTGCCGTTTCGGGTTGATGACATGGCAATGTATTATCGTTATCACAGTCTAATGATATTAAGTCTGGCTTGAGCTGTGTAGCAACAAATTTCGCCCCCTCGTGTTATATGGGTAGCGCTTTTTTGCTATCTTATTGTTAAAACATATCCCGATTTTTCTTTTGCTGTCCTCTGGATATTAAATTAGTTCATAGAATAAAAAAGTTAAAAAAAAAACACCTTGTTTTGATGTGTCATCATTATGTTCCGGTGTTACAACCCTATTCACACATAACCAAATCAAATCATGACTGTTCACACCGGGGACTATTGTGATTGTAAGGGCTCCTGTACTGTTTATATTGACATGTATGTAAATTAGCGAGTGTGTGTGGATGTTAATTAGAGGCTTTCCTGTACAAATTTAGTTATGACCTACAGACTAATTTCGTTTGACATAATGTAAAGTAAATTACGCGTCTATGGCACGGCTTGCCTTTTGTACTTATTTCATTGATATTATAATAATTTTAGGTGTTAATTTACATGTTAATAAACAAACTAACATAAGAACGAAATGTCCAAATGCTTTCAAACATAATATTGATTGGATCTGAAAAATATCAACTGTTTTTATGTTAAACCTGTATAGCAGTCTGTGTAAGATTGTAAGAGAGATCAGAGAGATGGCTTTTTAAATGTTGAATAGCGCCATCCCTCTCTTGTAACCGCGTGTCCTCATCGTCTCAAACTCGCAACACAACCCGGCTTTACCCACTAATTTATGCTAATTAGGCTTTCCTTAATATCAGGCAATCCATCAAGATAGTGACAGTTCAATCCAAAATTCCTGCGGTTTTGAAAGATAATGTACATGTATTAAAGTTTTCTTTATACATATAGGTATGTATGTATATAAAGTTTTATATAGAGCTACATGATTAATATCAATCACAATATAGATTCAGGATCACTCGATAATAGTTAACGGTATTATGAATGCGCGCCGGTAGAAATAAAGTACCAAATTTCTTCGCACAGACTATTTCAGCTATGAATCAGCCGCTTATTTTCTGACTCAGACTGGAGCAGGGGTAATAAGGTTTTAAGTATGTATGTACTACCAGGAGCGTGTGCGGTGTTAGTCATTTGTGAGAATTTTGGTGATACTATGTACTGAGACTAAAAATATAAACTAACCTTGCTGGGCTTAAGTATTTGTTAAGTGACTGGTTATACAAATAATGTATGTAGTATGTACTATTAAATACATAAATATATCTGGACGTGATGACACAGCGTCATCTAGTTTTGAGCTAGGCATTCTAGGCAACGAGGCTTGTGTTACGGATACTAGTTAGTTGATACAATATGTAGATACATTTATCTGTAAATACATACATATTATACACATAAATATATTATAATCCAGGATTAAATGTCCTGCTCATCACATAAAATTTTGCCCCTTCCGGTATTCGAACTCAGGACCTTTACACAGAAGGCAACCCTTAATACCGCTGCAGTAATCAGGTCGTCAAACGATTGTTGCATGTTGTTAGTAAATACCTTATAGTTTATTTATATTTGGTAGTAACCAATAGGTACTTAAATAGATACGATATGTACGAACATATCATCTTCTCATTCTCAAACCGAAACGAATATTGCTTGATGTGTCATCATGAGTTATCAGTTATGCCTTCAAAACTGGTGAAGTGATTGCAGTTAATCCGGTATTCAAAACATGACAAATTGATTTCCAAAATATCAAGGACAAGTCAAAATACCAGCTTATTGTATTGGGGAGATGGATATGGTGAGGTAACTGCGTGACTCTGATTGCCAATATTTAACAAAATCTAAGGTAGCTATTAGTCATTAAGAAGTGTGACCGTAGATGCTGTAAAATGTCCGAATTGTAAGAAATCAGGACACCTATATAAAATCAAATTCCATTAAGCCAAAATCACGAATGAAACTGCGTTGGCCACGTTTAACAAATCCGTGAACAAATCTATATAAATGCTACATGCTAGTCACGTAACCTTTACCATTAAAATAACACAACAAGTTCAACAATAGTGCGTTTTTGTCCGTTTCCTAGTTGCTATCTGACATCAATATTACGTCATTGTTCGCAGTGCTTATCTGCTGTGATTCACATCACAAAAGCTTTACAGAAAAACCACTTCAATCAACGTCAAAGCTAGCGAATTTTTTGCTTTAGATATTTATTCAACAGTCGCGCAAATCGAATGGCTGATTTACTATCGAAATAATCTTAGAGAAACCCCACTAACACGTTCGCAATGCGTCATTTTCATTAAATTGGTCATGGTTTGCAAGCTAGCTTTTCATGGCATTTGCAGTATAAATGATATGTATCATTTGTATCGTTTAGAATGGTATATGTCATATCGTATATCTCATACGATCATACGAGTAGGTACGACTGTTGTTTACTTGGACTTTATCATTGTCATCTAAAATACAACTTTTCCTACTGCTGTCAATTTTTTGGCGTCTCTTCGCTACTTTCCGAGTCCATCTACGTAAATGCCGAGCCGCGATGGCAAAAATAATGATGTTAAATTAATTATATCGATCAATAGACTGAAAATAATGAGCAATTAGACCTTCTGTTATTCGTGTTTATGTGCACCGTGTGACTAATTGTTTAGCATCGATATACGATCATTGTTGCAAAATTAAGTTTCAATGTCAATTATTACATTTTAGTGATTCATTTTGTTTTTATATCACTTTCCATCTGCGTCCTTTGTTATGTGAACTGTGATAATGACTTGTCACTATACCTTCCGGTAGCTTTGATTTTAATATTACTTTGTATTTCTATATTCTTACACCTGTGGTATAGGAGTGGTAGACAAGCTTGCTAGACACACTGGCAGATTTCACGGCGAGTTTCTTCGTTATTACGAGTACTAGGTATATGTATATGATTTCGATAAGTGGATTCGAATTCGAAATTTTTGACTGCGGTCCATAGTCGTGCCTATGTTGGGCTCTCTGTATGCAGTTGTCTAAATAAATCATGTTTAAAGGTTTAAGTCAGCGGCTGGAGACTAATACGGGTTGGTCACCTCAATGTTTACTTACATTACATTTCTCAGAGGCGGTGTAAGTGCCCCTTAGTTTCCTTAAACTATGACACAATGTTTCGTAATGTTATTGTTGGTCGTAATTAACAGGTATAATTAACAGTAGATTTGCATGCCGGGAAGTCAAGTTTAACATTTGTAACTGTTATACGATTGATACCCGTTTCTCATTGATGTGCTTTTATTATTAGAAGGAGCAGGTTTGAAACAAAAAGTCCTAATGTCGAAAATGAGGCTAGAGGTAGATATACAAAAAAATTACATGACTTGTAAAAGTGTCTTTAAAAAGATCTATTTACAGAAATAAACAATCATTCAATCAATCATTCAATCATTCATTCGGGCATTGAACATTTTTATGGAATTGGAAGGTCAGTAGTTTAAGTCAGATGGGTTGTTAAAGTAGCTTAGCTGGGTATTATGTAATAATCATTCTCCTACCCCTTTTCCCAAGTACTTTGTGAGTCAACATTCAGAGTACTCAGGTGCGGCTCAAAATCACTTTTTTACACGAAATGACCCGATTATTAATTGTAATATGTCATACTGTGATGACATTATAATATCTAACCTTTAGTATGCTTTTGTAAAATTTCCCTTGCTGCAACTGCGTAGTACGGAGATGCTGTGTACACACGTATAACCGACCGGGCGGCCTCTAAACGCGATAGTGACCAGTTTGCCTTCCAGTTATGCAATGTCGAAATGTGATAGTTTGTATTCAGAACCTGCCGTACAGTTACTCCGACACTGCATTCTCATGCTTTTGGTAATAAATATCGAAACTTTTCAGGAAATACATAATTTTTGTTACAAAATAAGCACTATTTTTCAGATAAAGTCAGAATAGCTATTCTATTCTGAATTTATCTGAAAAATGTGCTTACCTATAATAAACTTCTTCTTATAGTGTGAATTACTTAACAATGTTTGAGTTTAAACATGAGGGAGAGAATCCAATTGAATACAATAATTGCATTAGAAATCATTGTACGTATTGTTTAAACCAAGAACAGTATTGAATGGAAAACTTGCCTAGTATAGCAAGAATGTGACTATTTAGACGATGCAAGTCATTTATTGCTTTAATTTTTAAACTTGCATCGTGTAAATAGGCCTTAAGGTTGGCCAATGGTCGCGTCCACTAACTGGTGCTACTGGTTTAAGTGTGCAGCTTATTACATGACATATTATATTGTTGTACTGCCTATATTATGGGCTATATTGTACATACTATCAATCTGTAAGCATCACCCATAAACTATTGGTATAAAGTTATAATAACAGATTTTCTATACGTTATTCTAACACACTCTTTAGTCCATAACTTATGACTAGGATGTGCCTGAGTTTGCTGTTTTGGCACTTACTGTGTTCTTCCTGAAATGGTTCCTGAAATGGTACAGCTCAATAGAACCATTCAATAGAACCTCTTTGCGATTCAAATATGAAATAGCGAAACAGTGTAAGTATAGCACTGAGGCAAAAGTACTTCTGCCTTCTACATACAGTTAAAGAGCACGATGTGCATAACTTTATCTATTATTGTTCCTGTAGTAGAAGAGGGTATTGCCCTGCCTCTGCAAGGAACACCTTGCAGAGGCAGGGCAATACCCTCTTCTCATCTAGAGTAGGGTTGAGAAAGCATGATCATGGTATCTAATTTCGTGTTTGACTTGATATTGAGATCTGTGTTGACCATCAATATCCCATTATAGTACTTAGGTATGTTTTAGCTACCTCGTTTTCTAGTGGTCTTAAGTGCGACTGCTGAGTAAGAAGTCTTGGATTCGATCCCCAAGTCTTTCTATTAAATTCTCAGTAGCAGCTCGGAGTTTGGATTCCTGTCCGGTTGATGGCGGTAGGCTCGCCGCCTATTACATGGGACCTAAAATATACCGGCGATACGTGGGTGTACATTAGTAAACCTCTGCCTAACCCTTAGGTGACCACATGCGTGATGTTATGTTATGTTCATGGTATATGTCCAGGTGTTCACGAAACTAGCCCCTAATCTTGAATTCGAAACAAGGACATAAACCTATTTGTGCTTTCCCAAAAACCTGACAAACTCAATTACGAAGTAATAATGGGTCGTCCCCGTTACCATCAAAACATTGTGACCCAAAAGTTTCCAACAAATGGTAACGGATTTTCTCACCCAAATAACAGAGAAATACTTCGGCCTTTTTACACCAAATCTTCTGGTCGTTAAGCTTCTATGTGATCCCCGCAGCGATAAAATGTCACAAGGCAAAATAGTTTTTGTCCTCTGCCTTTGTAACCGACCCACAATATTCAGTCGAGCGACTATGATAAAAAACATCGTCATTCGCAATCCGACCGTAAATATAAAACGGTAGCAATTATTTCAAGAAACTAAATGGCCGTTGTTAATATGCTTCTGAATCCGTTGAGTTGTAAGTACTTGTAAGATAATACCTCTCATCGATTAACACCGGTGTCCCCTACGCGTCTTCAGAGCTCGTTATGATCATTTTAGTTCTTAGGAGGCCGATATAGTTCCCAGCTTTCCTCAGTCGGAAGAAATCGAAGTTTGGAAGGTGGGCATCGATCTGACAAACACATTTATTGCAAAAGAAGAAAGAATATACGAGTCTTGTGTAACAGTTCTCTACTCCTTTGTTTTGATTATACATTCCTGTAAAAAGTTCAATGTTAATGTTAAAAATGTATCTATTTACCACTCATCTTTCAATTCTTTTCTTACATATACATATAGGGGTTAACCTCAAGTTTACCTAGATGCGGCTGAATGTCAGATTTTTACAGGAAACGATTGCCTGTAGTTTCTTCGGCTCTTGGATTCACCGATAACAGAGCTTTTTATGGTTTAACGCAGAGAGGTTTCTCTGAGAGGTATCGATATTCCATGTTGGAATATCGAGACCTGGATGATGGATCCAGACATTGACCCCAGCAGGCCTAGCCGACGATCTCGCTGGGGTTGTGGTGCATGCTTTTGCGAATCCCATGGCCCCTGCCATACCTAGGGTTGGTGGTATTGGCGGGTGCGGTTTTTAGTCAGTAAACCCTCACGCCGGGCTTAGTCAGACACACCCTGTCGCCAGTTCCAGGCGGTGGGACGGCTTGTAAAGGATTTTTTCGCACTTAAATAAAGGCCTGGCCGTCGATAAATCAACAAAATGTTATTATTTTTATAATAAAATGCCTTATAATGAAATCAAACATGCAATAAATACGTCGCATGCGCACCTTTACTTTGCCTTGACCTTTTGGCGCGACATCAACTATTACCAACTACCAACCTCTTTTATCAAAATGTTCGGGGACTGCGAACAAAGACATCTGTTTTTTATCGTAATGTATGTACTAGTAATTACGATATTATTTGCTTAACTGAAACTTGGCTTATAGACGGTATTATGGATACTGAATTATTTGATGACCGTTATCTCGTATGGAGGCGTGATCGAAATTATTCTTCTACTGGTCAAACATTGGGAGGAGGAGTGCTGATTGCTGTGCGGCGTGATCTTGTGGCTGAACCTCGTAGCGAGTGGTTCTCGGAGGCCGAAGACCTGTGGGTTACCTTGACTCTTCACAGAAAAAAGCCGCGCATATCCTACAAAATGCATATTTGCGTTGCGTATATCTGCAATCAAAATCGTGGCAATTCCTTGACGGTTCAACTAACAAACTTTTCAAATAATCTGGTAAATATAATTCAGACGCATTCCGCAGACATATTTTTAATATTAGGGGATTTTAATCTACCAAACGTTGAATGGCATTGTGACACTGGTAGTCAGTCAATGACCCCTTGCAACCTTCAAGGTCACGCCCAATCAAGTTTGTTCGACAGTTTTAACGTATGCAATTTGTCGCAATATAATTCTCATTTAAACATAAATAATAGAATCTTGGACCTTATTTTATCTAATAATGAGGTTCTTGTTACATGTTGCTCGGACCCCTTGGTGACTGAAGATCCACACCACAGGGCTCTTTGTGTGTCGGCAGATTTTGTGGAACTTCATACGCTCCCAGTACGACCTATATTGAAGTTTTTATATCACTTGGCTGATTTCGGTCCTATTAATGAACAGCTGAAAAAAGTAAACTGGCTTCATGAGCTACATAGTAGGTCCCTTGAAGAAGCTGTCACATTTTTCTATGATACGTTAAATAGCTTGCGAGACACCTTCGTACCAAAAAAGACTTTTGTTCCGGGTAGCAGATATCCTTTGTGGTACAAACGGCCATTGATCAAAATTCTTAAAGAAAAATCAAAATTTCATTTAAAATTTAAAAAATACGGTAATATTTCCGACCATCAGTCATTTATTCTACTACGGCAGCGAGCAAAGGAAGTTGAGAGGGATATGTTTTGCCAGTATATTTCACAAATTGAGGAAGCCATTATAAAATCTCCCAAAATGTTTTGGTCATATGTAAAATCAAAAAATCGAAATAATGCATATCCTTCAGTGTTAAAATACGAAAATTGCTCTTCCTCTGACGGAGAGGTTATATGCAATATGTTTAGTGACTATTTCTATTCGAATTTTATCAAACACCCAAGTACTGGCAGCACACTTTTCCCTTGCACACAGGATTGGAGTACCGATCCAAGCTATCCAGTATCTAATATAAACTCAATTGAAATTAAAGATGATGAAGTGTATAACTTACTAAAGTTAATCGATTTAACGAAATCAGCTGGACCTGATGGTATTCCACCTGTTTTCATATTTAACTGTGCCCAAACTCTGACTACGCCTCTAACACTTTTGTTTCGACGGTCACTGACTTCCGGAATTGTGCCTGGAGTTTGGAAAATGGCGTTTGTAACCCCAATCCATAAAAAAGGACCCAAGGACTCGGTCGAAAACTATAGACCGATTTCAAAACTATGTCTATTTGCGAAAATTTTAGAGAAAATTATTTACAAACAGCTGTACGCCTCTATCAAATTCAATTTTAGCGAACAGCAGCACGGTTTCCTACCAGGGCGGTCCACTACTACTAATTTAGTTCTCCTGAGTGACTTCTTATCAGATTGCATGTCTCAACGTACGCAAGTGGATGTTATATATACGGATTATTCCAAAGCTTTTGACCGTTTAGATCACGCCACACTTTTACGAAAGCTCTGGGCTATTGGGATTAGTGGTGACCTCTTCAGATGGTTTTCATCTTACGTTGTAAATAGATGTCAGATTGTTGTTCTCCACGGTTTCTCTTCTAGATCGATGTTTATTACTTCGGGAATACCACAGGGATCGCTGCTAGGGCCTATTCTATTTAATATTTTTATTAATGATATTTCGTTATGTTTCCCAAATTCAAAAATTCTATTATTTGCTGACGATATGAAAATTTTTAGACAAATTAAATCAATTGATGATACTATTTACCTCCAACACGATCTCGACTGTTTTCAAAATTATTGTAATTTCAATAATCTGGATTTAAATGTTTCTAAATGTTACGTCTGCACTTTTACCCGTAAACCTAATATAATTGAGTATGACTACAAACTTGCAAATTCTTCACTAGCCCGAGTTAACACCATTAGAGATTTAGGAGTAACATTTGACTCGAAACTACTCTTTGACAAGCATATTGATATTACCGTTAAAAAAGCCTCAAAAGCGTTAGGTTTTGTTATGCGAATATCTGCAGATTTTAAGAACATAAAAACTCTTAAAATTCTTTATTGTTCCTTTGTTCGCAGTCACCTTGAATATTGTTCACCTGTTTGGAACCCAAATTATAATATCTATATAGATCGTATCGAAAGTATTCAAAAAAAATTCTTGCGTTACATTCAATATAGATCAAAAACTTATCTACCCGACTATTTACATCGATGTAGTAAGTTTCACATTCTTCCTCTATTCGAGCGGAGAAAAATTGCTGATCTATCCTTTCTTCTCAGTCTAATTAATGGTTCAATTGACTCTCCTGAGCTGATGAGTAAAATTGGAATTCGTATACCATCTGCACTATTGCGAAAACCACAACTTTTATACTGTCCTTCTGCGCCATGCACATATCGACAAAACTCATATGTTATAAGGGTTGCTAGGACTTACAACAGAGCGTGTCAGTGTGTTGATATTGACTTATTTTGTACCAGTGTTAGTATCCTAAAGAAACTATTAACAGAGTATTTCTTTAGTGATGATAGTGATTAATGCAGTAATTAGTGTATCTGTTTGCCTGTCTACAATATTGTTTTTAATTTGAAAACGCATTTGTGAAAACTTGTAAATGGCCATCATTCACTAATGTTTTTGTAATCTTTATTATAGCTGTAAGTTTTCTAAAAGTTATAAAATAAAATAAAATAAAATAGAATGCTCTGAACTACGGCACTTTACTTACGGTTCAAATGCCGGGAGATTGTGTGTTATTGTAAAGTAAACTATACCAGTTTGTATTTGAATAGTACTTAACGTATAATGTTGTTTATTTTCCTTTCATCTGAATTATGTAGTTTAACTTTGGGTTAAATTGAATAAGCGTTAAGCTTCCTTTTTAAAATCTAGGTACCTATATAATTCTGGCTAAGAATCAATAACAACGCCTCAACGCCTCAACGCCCATGTATATATCAAATCAAATCAAATCAAATCATTTATTTGCTGAAATATGGTGGATACATGAGATGTTACATTGAGATACAGCGCAGGACATATTTCACCCTCATTTGGGTATGCAAAATATTAGGTAATGTATCTACTAATTATAATAAAATTACAATTATTCGAGCAATTAGACAACTACAATAAATATGAATGGCACTATAATATGTATAAAGGATATTTAAATTACAATTATTTGAAGGCTAAGTCATGATAAATAAGAGGAAGACAGATAATAATCTTAGTGGGTACCAAATCGGCATGTGCTTTTATTCAAAAAATCTTTAAGGCTATAGAAACTTTCCTGGATCAACCATTTTCGCAAGGCACAACAGAACCTTTTGTATGGCAGGTCAGACATTTCTTTTGGCAAAGAGTTATATATTAAAGGTGCCATATAGGCGCAGTTATTTCTAAACAGTTCGAGCTTAGGCACCGGCATTTTTAAGGGCAGATGGTTAATTTTCCGTTTAATGTATTGTCGTTGGTGGTAAAAAGATGACTATGGTACTTAACAAATTTAGCTACTTCATAGATGTAAATGCAGGGAACAGTTAGTAGGCCTTTAGATTTAAAGACCGGTCTACACGAGTCAGACCAGTCCATGCCATAAAGTGCCCGGATGCATTTTTTTTGTGCTATAAACAACCTCGTGATGTCACAGGAATTTCCCCAGACTACTATTCCATACCGTATAATGGAGCATACGTAAGCGTGATATACCATAATAGAGGTATGTCTGTTTGTCACGTCTTTTAGCTTTCGGAGTGCAAAAACAAACTTGTTTATTTTTGTGCATAAACTATTAATGTGCTCTTTCCATGAAAGATGTGTATCTAAAATAATGCCTAAGAATTTTGTGCTGTTTATTTGTTGTATAGGTAAATTATTGTAACTAATATTTAATTCGATTTCTTTACTCTTATATGTTTTAAAGTTAATTAGTTTAGTTTTTTCTAAGTTTATTTTTAATTTATTTATATCTAGCCATTGAATAACATCTTTCAATGTTTTATGTACTTCCGTCTCATAAATACTAATATTTTTAAAGTCTATAATGATAGTTGTGTCGTCCGCAAATAAGACACAATCATGTGTTAGTGCACGTGGAAGGTCATTGACGTAGTAATATACATCATAGTAATATACATATACATACGTTGCGAAACAGGCGCGTGAACAAATCCCATATGTTAGCTTTTTACGGAACTAGCTTGAACTAGATACAATCTTCTGTTGATAGCTAGTATTATTAATAAATTCTATCACCTGTTGTTCTGATGAAGGAGATCATCACTCAGTAATGACCATACCGGTTAATCCAGGTTACCGCACAGATCTCGGATTTTTGGTCACCATCATACCTATTGATCATACCTACTACACAAAATAGATCATTGCTCCGGGTAGATTTTGTTTACTGTTTTTGTTATAGTAGTACACTATAACAAAAACAGTAAACAAAATCGATTAATTCGTACGTTACTAAATAAAACACAACTTCTGTTTTTCCACTATATGCGACTCCTCTCTCAGGCCTTCCTGAAGAGATTTTTTTAGAAATAATGTTGTGCCTTTGTACAGTGTAACTATTAATCTTATATAATTTTCCTTTAGTATTTTGTGTGTATGTACAAGAATTAAAGAAATAAATAAATAAAATTACATCACAGTTTGTAGTTGCGACGCGAAGGCGATGTATGACGTAATGTCAATAAACAACGCCCGGCTTAAAATCCGTCTAGACTTGTGCCTTTTAATTATGCATGTGTGCTATAAACAGAACAGATTAAGTCATTCTCGTACACTTCTCCAATCTTCTTCAATCGTGTCTACACAATAACAAAACGTTGAGAAGATTAGTCCATTTTGTTGTTCCCTAGGGGATGCCTCCGTACAGAATTGGATGAATATAGACTGGCAATGATGATAAAAAAGAATTAGTCGTGGCAGCAATTTGATTGCTAGCCTAATTACCCAATTGGTAGATGAGTTGTGTAACCCTCATTTTTAGGCTCTTTTAATAACCCTCCTTTATTAAAATTAGATGTAAAGCCAGTGTACAGTCTCTGTCGTATCCTAGACAGATAACTACGTACTGGCATACAGGCTGTAGGATGCTTTACAGGTATTTTACACCAGCAGCTGGTAGCTTGGAAGCATAATAATATCATGGATGACTGTCCCTTTTGTCCAGCAGAGAAATAAGATAGGGTGATTGATCTAATAATAGCTGATGACACGGAAGTGACACGTAGAAAAAAGAAATGTCACGTGTCACTTCTTGATTTTTGTCCAAAGGACATGTTTCAATCATCTGCTTCCTTTATTTATAGAAAACATACTAATGCAAGCGATCGATTAAGATAAAATTTCAATTTCCTAATAAAATATACCTAATTACTCTTATCGTACCGGTTTGCTACCGGTCTCAGTAACATGGTAATTTCATACTACAAAATATGTACGGAAACCAAACACGTTATGTCAATGTGCTTTCCAGCAAATTCTATTGAACTGAGTAACAGGTAGCCACATAAAAGGCCCAAAACACAGCAAAAAATAACTCCAAATGACGTTAGTAATATGGTTAAATAATTTCGAAACCGCCCGCCAAAGACGTGACTTACATTATGCATGATGTCCTCGAAACTGCGCTCGCAATGAATACTTAATGAACACCGCTGTATACTTTTTATATTAGAATTTCAGTAATATCTGAAGGTTTGATTTTATCAATATTGCCAATCCGGTCTTATTTCGACAAACATTCCAATGAATATTTAATAGTTTTCTGATGATTCTCGCGGTATTTATTTCTGATTCCCTTATCCATCTCTGAAAAGGGTGGGAAGTGAAATCTTCGGTATTAAAACTGCTGACTGCTTTTTAAGTGGATCAATTAACAGTACATTACATACACTATTGAAATACAACAATTTTATTGGGATTTTATCGCCGTATTTTGTATCCTTTCCATTTTATTCATTCAGTCTAACAATCATCGCCAAACAGTACATATATATTATATACAATGGCCTGCACATTCGATGTTTATCAGAACCGAATGGGAAACCCCAAATTAAGCAATGTTTTCTTAATAGCTTTTCACTCTCTTTATGACTGCTAAATACTAGGTAGGATGAATGCCCGATTCTAAAATGATAGTCATATCTGCCTGGTCAGTCCAGCTTTAGAGGTCTATCGTTCAGTATCATTAAGCACACATCTTAAATACATTTTCAATAAAATCGGCCTACTTCAACTAAGTAAGCTTCTTTTTCATGCATCTTTCCATAACTTTGCTAGCACACACATGCCGCCTATCGCTAGATACTTATAGCCTCTTAGACTATTAACTATCGTAGTACTTAACCAGTATTTTATAAATTAAAATTATTGTTCCGTTTTTTAGAAACATGATCCTATAAAAAATACATAATCACAAACAATTATAATATTCTTCTGCTAAATACTTACTTGACCGCCAAATTAACATCGTTAATAAACTTGACAGCTGCAGAATGCGCAGTTTTCCAGGAACATATTAAAAATTATTGTCTCTTATTTTCGCCCTTGACCCAGTTGACACGGTTCAGCAGCAACCCTTCTATTTTTAGCCCACGCACAATAGAAGACATGAAAAGATAGCGGTCTAGGTGTCATAATAGGCCTGATTTTAAATAAATATAACTTCATTGTTCTTTGTTCTTTGTCATTGTGGCCTACAAATGAATAATTTTGAACCACCTTTTCATAGAACCAATAATTTAAAGACACTACGTAGGTAGCTGTAATTTATCTGTAAATTAATCAAAGATCTTGAGTTCTCTTAAATTATCTTCATAGCGTGTGAAGTCTGTCAACCCGTACATCTAGAAGTGCTGAGCAATAGGACAGTAAATGGGTTGATAATAATAACGTAACGATGAAGTCGTATTTGCTGCCTGGTACCTTCTTCAGAGAAGAAAAAGAGGTCTGAGTACTTAAAACTCTTTAGATAATAGTCTTTAATTAGCTCATAACTAGCCGATATACATGTTATATTTCCATATATTTATATGTATTATTATAGGTCAGGATTCATTAATGACATTATGCGTACTATGTGTTACAATTTACACATACAAACCAAGCCACAACCGGATGCAACTTTGATCATAAAACCATGCCATTTATTGTTTTCGTTCATCCAGACAAAAGAATTGCTCGAAAGTTGTCTAATAAATCATACAATTTAGAAGTTGCTGAATTGCAAATTAGAGTCATTTCCATTTTACACATTAAATGCGTTTTATGGCATCATTCAGACATTTTACTCGACGACCAAGCTTTAAATGACGTGGTTTAAACGCCTAATTCGAGAACTTTCGAACAGGATTTCCCTTTTCAATTATTTCTGCTCTTAACGCTAGCACCTTTCATTATTTAACTTTCGCTGTGTGAAATGGCTTAGTTGAAATAAGCTGAAAATAGAAGTATCATCATCAAAAAGTAAATAAAGAAGAATTACATTTATATTTTACGTATAATAATTTACAGTTTGGTCTTTCGATCGTTTATTTTTGTGTTTCACGAAGGCAGAATCCAATTTCATCATCATCATCATCACATCAACCGTTACACGTCCACTGCTGGTTATAGGTATCTCCCAAGAATCGCCACGACCACCGATTGTGCGCCGCCCGCATCCAGGCGATTCCAGCGACGTTTTTTTAATGATTTCCAATAAGATTTAGCTATTAGTCTATTGATCGGTTAATAGATTCTCTTCTTCTTCCTTACTTTCTCGGTGATTCATACATATAGTTCAGATAATTTTAGGCATTAAATAATGTTACAACCTATCGACAGAATTTTTTTAGTCCAGATATTTTGTACCTTATCTCGTAAAAACACAATGCTTCAGCATATCCTTTAGTTGTCCAAGTTCGTCGACTTTGTTCATAATTATATTCACCGTGCTTAACAATAGAACTCTGAGGTACTAACGATGAGAAAGAAAGAGGTTTAGATTATCTGTAGGGGCTGATTTTCTTTAAAACAATTGAAAGCTATTTGAACTTAATGGGACATCAATAAAATAATTTGCGAAATAATTGGTAATTTGGTATGAATGTTGTTTTTCTTTTCCGGTGAGACTTTTTTTTATCACTTACCGTTATAAGATTAATTTATTAATGTTTGCATTCTGTTCTAAATGTCTTTCTTTTCAGAGCAAGTCGATACATTTTGCATTTCAACGGTATATCTACAACTACTGTTTATAATTAATTGTTTTTCAGTCACCTAGTTTTCATACGTAACAAAGTAGGCCAATAACTTTCTACATTGTTATGAAAAACAAACCTCATTCCTCTTCCAGTAAAGTGACTTTGTAGGTGCATGGTGTGTTGACATTTTGTCATAGAAATTCAAAAGGTGTTGTCAGAATGACCGTTCCACATTCATTGTCCCGACGGCACACAATCGATGTTGATCTGCTCAACGCACGACAAGTAGTGATATGTGTAACTTGTTGTAATTATACCCAAATGTCGATAAATATATTTTCTGCTAAATGTAAGTCTTACCCTATCATTGTATGTTATATAAATTTCTGTAAACTGATATTTTGAGGATATTTTTTGAAGACTTCAGTCTAAAAAAGTAGATCATCGTCATAAATAGCCTATTGAGGAGAGCACAATCGTACTTTCCTTACAACAGTTTCCAGCTTTGAGTCAATCTGTCCTTGCCAACGGACATATCACGCATATATACGACATCATATAGCTCAACCATTATTGACGGGCTCAACGACTCGACGAATGTCATTCAATGCATGATCGATGAGACACTTGCGTAACCTATTTTAAAATCCCAAAGCCGGCACCGACATGATATTTTAATAACTATATGATATTTTAGGAACTATGTATTCCATACAGACGGAACACTTTGTTTCTTTTAGCAGTAAAATAGCAATGGCAATATTTCAACAAAGTATTCTTTCACAGCGATTCGAATGCTATCGATATAATACCGGCTCGACACTGAGTTGGCGTTCGGCCTCATAGTCAGGGACCGTACAACACCGCATAAGTGTTAAGCCTATTGACAGGGTAACCCGTACATAGGGTAACCCATATCGCAGGGTTACCTTTTGATCGGGTTACCTCCCTAAAACCCAGCGAAAGGGTTAACACCTTCATTGTGGTAACCACTTGAAGGGGTAACCCCTTCAACGACTTAAGCCTATCAAGGGGTTACCTTCACGAAAAGCTTTTATTCGTGTTACCCGGGGTTACCTAACGGGCCTGAGCTGCATGTAAGTAGGTAGGGGTACTTGCACTCGAGCGGTGCGTCATTGCCTTGACGCCTTACTATTTTTAACCGACTTTAAAAAGGAGGAGGTTCTCAATTCATCGGAATATTTTTTTTATATAGATAGGTACCGACTTGCAAAATTATATCTTTGTTTATCGTTGTTTAAAAGATTAACCTGTACAGATACACCCATTGTGACCACATCAGGATCTCATGATGGAATCCCAGGGAAATCGAGGACAACCCTCAAATTTTAAAGGCACTTATTTTGTTTTACATGTATTCTCCAAAGCTTTTCAAGTATTTGCGTCTGAAAAAAAACCATCTCATATGAATGATCTGATGATGGAAGGTACAACTCCTCAACGGATAAGAGTTTTTTATTAAGAGAAGGAAAATTATTTCGAAATTATACATAGCATATTGACCAATAGTCGTATTCTTTCAGGGTATTAGATTGACCTGATGTAAATATCATTAAAGTTTAAGAGTAAGGTGCAAATATAAACGTGGGCAGATTTCGATTGCCTATTGTTTATCTACTATGTATTTTCGCGCTGGTCCGGACTCTCGTTCGAATAAAAAACTGTAAGCATTGGATTTTCTTTTCTATTACGCTTTATTATTGTTTCTTCTTTATTTTCTATCTTAGTTTGATGCTGTTTACGGGTGTTTGTACGGGTACTATAGCCCTATGTAATATATTACATATTAAACAGGTTGAAACTTGCAACGATCTATAGGGGTTTAAGCATTTGCCAGTGTAATGTGTCTTCTATCCTCGTGAAAATGGATATGGATTGCGAAGTATTGATAGCATTGGTATTTGCTTAAGCACCTTTGTGGGAATTGTGGGACAAAAGACATAAATTACAGGGCAGACGTTGGTAATTAAGAACATTTACGTGACAATTACGTGAGTAATTATATTTATTCTATAATTATAGTAATTAGGTTAGGTTGCAACTTAATGTATAAATGAAATAATATATAATATAATATGTACCATTGCACTATTATTAAAAATAATTTTTTATTTTACTGAATCAGAACTATTAATAAAATTCATATTCAAATCTAATAATTCATATTAAACACGTAATGTATGTAACATATGCGACAAGTAATATTGAACTGTAAAATAATTTAGACAATTATTATAATTTCGATTTCTAATATTTTCGTAAGTATAAGACTTCAATACCTATAATATTCGTTCATGTTTACCAACCGCTCGATATTCGCATCAAAGGGGCCGCCGCCGCCGCCGGCCGGGAGGTAAGATTTGAGGTTGAAGTTATGCAATTTTCAAACTAATTTCGATTCCCAAAGGGTGCATATTACAATGTTGTCGGTTGGAATGGGTTACCCTGTTACAGTGTTACAGGGTTTTGAAAGGGTTACCTGTTCGGAAGCGCTTAAATTAAACCCGTTCGACGGTGTAACACGTATCACGGGGTTTATTTTTGAAGCGCTTAAAAAAACCCCTTCAAAAACCCTTTGAAGGAGTATCCGGACGGTCCCTGCTCATAGTACACAATGTGTGTGGCGAACCGTTAGTTTGCATAAATATACCAACGATTACATTGTTCTTAGGGCGCTTAACACCGGAACCCTGCTTTCTTTGAATAAAAGATGTTATGAATTACTTTCTTTTGCAATTACCTATTGTGTTTCGCCCGACCAGTTTGAAATCTACGTACACAAATAAAATGATATATATATATATATATTTTAATAGGTATATGTATATATTATAGAAGCACTGTAATCTAGATTTTTGTTCTTTCAGGGGGCGGTCTGAACAGCGGCGTTGTCCTTCAGCGATTTCCAGAGACCAATTGGGACGACACACCTTTCCACGACGGTATAGGATGGGTACGTATACCATACACACTTAGTAAACTTATAATTTAATATTCCTCCAAAGACTTGATTATTAAAGTAAAATTACTTTATGGTCATTATATTCTGGATTGGAGTAGCAAGCTAATGAGACTTAAATTTATTACTAGATGATCATGGAATATTGGATTACTAATGCTAAAAACAACGAAACGAAACTGCATGGTTTTCAAAAGGTACAATGCTTACTACGATTTTCGTTGTAGAAAACTAATAGCGTATGCGTCTGTATATTTTATCACTATAATAACACCTACAACATTAATGGTCCAATCTGCAATTAATTGCTAGTGAATGTGTCGATTAAACGTTGAAAGAAAAAGTGTGAAAACAAATAGTGAACAAACAAAACAACGATTAAAACATCGACAACATACAGCGATAGACTAAACACTTCACAGCGTAGAATGCATCAATTACATACATTTACCTTTCCAACGCCAGTCAACACGTAATTAATTAATTATTCAACATGTCTATTATGAAAGCAGTGGATGACATGAAATGTTCAGCTGCCACCAAAACCACGAAATGCATGTTCCTGTTCTACAAAGAACTGATAGCTTAGTGGTGTGACTAGTGTACTGTAAAGTCAAAGGGATTATGAAGGGAATTGGAGAAAATTAATTCCAAGGCACGTACAACTGACTTCGAAGTAGCGTGCGAATTTAACAGATGTTGAAACGGTATAGGAAAATATCATGAGGGAATTTGTGGGATTGTGAGATTGCCTCCATGGCGAGCGAAGTCTGCCAACCCTAAACTAGGCTAACGTGGTAGAATATAACATAAACTTTTCTCAGATGAGAGGAGACCCGCCCCTAGCAGTGGACAATGGCCCTGGCAGTTGATAATGTATTGAATATATTTAATCAACCCATTAACCTCCCACTACTGGGCACGGGTCTCCTCTCATTTGAGAGGGACTAGGCTATAGTCCACCACGCTAGCCTACTGCGGGTTGGCAGACATTACATCCCATCGAAAAAATCTTTCAAGCATGCAGGTTTCCTCACGATGTTTTCCTTCACCGTTTGAGCATGTGATAAATACGCACATAACTTGCGAAAAGTCAGTGGTGCGTGCCCGGATTTGAACTCGAAACCTTTGACATGTCAGTCCACTGGTCTCACCACTAGGCTGCCACAGCTCTATGTATATATGTATTTATTACATCATAGGTATTTAAATAAAGTCGGGTATTGAAAATTTCCTATATAGAAACTCAGACAAGAAACTGCATGTTTCTTATGTTTTTATGATGCCGGATACGATAGTTAATGGATATGGTATGTGGATATGAGTATTGTATTAAATGACGTAATAAGATGTTTATGCAGGCGGAAAACCGCTTTCCAAAGGTCTCACATTTACCAAAAAGAGTGAAGTGCGTTGTCTTATTTTGTTGGGAAACCAAAAAGAAAATACACTTCACAGTAATCTTTTCTAGGACTAACGACCCACTTTTCAGACATCACGACTTCTCTTTGGAAAAATCCGCACTGGCATTTTCCGAACAGGCAAGATGGTGACAGTTTTGTTATAGTCATCAAGGATCTAGACTTTGAAGATCTTAAGATGATAAAGTAGGCCAATAGTATTTTACAGACATAAACGAAAGCAATGCAACTTGATGTTTGACGTTTTATAGTTATTTTGAAGTACCGTTTCAGACAGAAAAGTATTTGCAATTCCCAAACGCCGAAGTGCCATAATGCTCTCTACTGGAAGTTTGTTTTCAGATATGCCGTTAATGAGCCTACTAAACTATTCATAGGCTGGTAAATTCGTAATATTTTTTTTTCGAGCACGTCTACTTCACACGTTCCAAGTTTGTTTTCCAACGTTCATATCGCACTAGTCAAGGTAACATGAATTATTCAAACACTAGTCTGGCTCCTGTTTTAGATAGTTGCCTTGATTTTTCACATATTCAGCCGCTAACTCACCGTGTCTGTACGCTGTATCTGGCTAATTATAGGCTGTTTTCGGAGCACTATACACAATCAAACTTAAACTCAAAATAGGCCACACTTAATTGGCTTTTTCTGAGTCGTCTGTATAGTGTTGTATGCTGGAAAACAACAAACAGCGCAACAAATTGCACACATTTCAGTCTGTTTAAAAAAATGATTCTGTATAATACTAGATAATACATTACATTATAATATCTAATTATGTACTAAAAAAAACATTCCTTACAACTTTCTGGGCAAGATCGCCACTTTGACGTGTAGAAATTAGGAAACTTAGAACGCCTTCATAGATCCTGAAGTAACAGATAGTGCTGACGATCAAGGCAAGGAAATGGAGGTTTCTTTAGTCATTAAGAGGAGACGATTCATGAAAAATATCCGCACGAAACATAAAAACAATATACTCCCGCTACTTATTGAGAGCGGAAAACACTGCACATGCGATCGATTTCTATGTTCATAAGGAGTCATTTTACTTATCTGGTTTAATAAAATAAAAAATCGAAGAATGTCGCCGTTTCCCACTCACAGAGACGAAGAAATACGTATATAAAGCGGCTGACATTAAATCTAAAACATGATATTTCTTTCCTTACATATAGAGGAAATTGCTGTCTGAAATATCCGATTCTATAGAGGCGGATGGCTTTTGCAGTCTCCGCGGGAAATTACATACAAAAGCGTAGTTTTCAACTGTATTCAAATAATACGTGAATAATAGTAGTAGTATAAAAAATATATAAGACATGATAGACAGACACAACACGGACAGCAAATGGAATTAGCATACTATCAGAATAGTCACTCTAAGCTCTGGAAACTTTACTCACTCGCAGAAATTAACCCAGAATCTTGCTATGTCCTACCTCTCTAAAAACATTGGGTCTCAGTCGTAGTTTGAACAGATAGTGTTGTCATGGTGATCGAAATTGTAACACCAGCTGTAATTTTATAAACACTTACACCTTATCATCACGTATTTATAACTTCAAGGGCATTATCAAGTGGGGATTGCAAAAGCACGTAATTATTACTTAAGATAACGACAATTGAAACAATATTGTACTTCCTCTTTCCTTATAATAGTAACATTGTCCAGTACTTACACTAGTCAGAATAAAATATTAAAACCTATTTTAAAGGGGACTTTAGTCTTGATATTTCTATTAGTAGATCTTATAAAATTAAATATTTTTATGAATTATCTTCGGAATAAAGGGCGATGTCTGAGAAGAAACGCCAAGACAATCTAAGAGAATCATGGTCTCTCTTAAAGTCTAGACATGTTAAGGTGGTCATAATGTGAAGTAAGTGTTTTTTTTTAGGAAAGAGCAGAAGACAGCACATAGATATCAGTAATTATGTAGCTCTGTACTATATGTATGTATTATTCTGCTCGGGTAACCCCTTTCTACGAATTGAAAATATATTGATAAGTTCATTTCAAACCACTTCCCAGACCCAATTTTCAGTGAACTCGATAGAAGTTAGTTATATGGAAAGGTAGAAATGAACGTAAAAAAGGCACAAAAAAACTGTAGTAACAGTTACCGATTGTTCGAGCTTTTACGAGGAAATACCTTTTCATCATCGCACTTACAAGGACGAAAATGTTTGGGACTTAAGTGAATGAAAAACTGAGCAGAAAGTTTTATCTTGTAATCCTATAGAAGTCTACGGAGTATACCTATACATAGAACAACGAGGCCCGTCGGCGTCGCTTTAAGCCTGTTTATAGATAATTAGTTTTCTTATCTTGCTGTATAGCGTTAAACAAAACAGCGTTTAAGTATTCCTTCCTCTATTAATCCTCTAAAAAGAAAACTAAATTATACTCCAAAATAGCCAGAATATGTAATGGTGCTGGGTCCTTTGTTTGTCAAATCTAATGAGTTTCACTATCTTGGCATTGGCATTTTGCGATGTCCAGCTTCTCCTGGAAATCGTCTAATAAAAATAAGAGTAATAAAATCTATCTATTCATTGGTCATCGAATTGTTGGAATCGATTACAATGTAGTCACGTTTGCATGCTTATTTTACTAACCATTCGAGGAATGGAACGTCCCAGCAATAACTTTAGTCCAACTTTAGTCCAGGAAGGACCAAAGTTCACTTGAGTAATTGAAACGCGGACACCCTCTCAATTTCGATAGAATAGAGCCTTAAATAAACAGCGAACCTTTCCAATTGTATTCGTTAGGCTCGGTATTAAAATGAAGGAACTTTAGATAAAGGATCAAGAATTCAATTTTCTATTTTGTAGAGCGATTTTGAAAGTGTTTTTTGTTTAAGGATATTCAACTCCATAATGCGCAATGCTAATTGCCTTCAATAGTTATGTAAGGAGTCTCGATACGTAGAGTACTTATTATCAATGGTATCAATTATTATTATTGGCCTGTCCTTACATCTACTGGCCCTTTACTTCTTTAATTTTTATTCGATAGCAGATTGTTAATTATATTGTTTCTGTACCAGTTCTGCCAGCCTCAAGGATGGGCCCTCTCCACGGAGCGCATAGAACCTCGGTTCTACGTGTCCGTACTGACGGACGTGGACGCCAACCGCCACTACTGCGCCTGTCTTTGCTTCAACGAAACCGTCGCCATCACACCCACCAAGCCCGCAGACGAGGTAAGCAGGTTCATACACTATAATCGGCATTTCTCCAATGATTATTGGGAATAGGTCCATAAACAGACCAAGCCTTGTAACATCATTTGGCCATGATTTGCTGGAAAGGAGATGTCGTAAGTATTTAAAAGTAAAACGGAACATAGATTTTTAAATGGATGTATCTTTCTGTAAAGATATAGTATTACCAGGCGCAGGGACTTCCCTTTAAACATGTAATTATTGGCATTGACCCAATATGAGCCCACATTAATCGTGGTATCTAGCTGACCGGGTGACATTGGTCTACGCCAACGCTGAACGTTTCCGTTCAGATACTAATATGTATGGATAAGAGAATGTTAGACACGACAATAGGGAATATCAAACACGTGGTATCTACTCCCATTTTACATGCGAAGTCCACCAATAAACATAATGCTAGTACCCCATTCGAAGTAATCATTTATATGCTTAAGAACGTAATCAAAATAATCGTTTGTTGTAAGTTAAGAATCCAGTGTGAAACGTAAAAAACATCGAAACATCAGGCATGTTGCATTTTTTGCAGATTATGCTTTTTATTCACTGATCCGAATCTGAATTCTGACGACTGTCTAACCAAATCTATTACGTTAGATTGCCATGAGTGTCTGAGTAATTATTGCAGACAGAACCTTGGCAGAAACTAAATGTATAATGCAGCACAACACTGAATCAGTGATGTGTTAGTCCGAATGCTGTAAAAAGTAATTACCGTCTATTAGTTTACAAATATAGCTATACTAAATTTCCATGTTCTCTATTAAAGGAGACATTAATACAATAATATTTTAATGAAAAAGTTGGCTGGGTTTGAACCCCGTCATAGATTCTATTCAATCTAAATCACAGCAGTTTTAATGCAAGACCGAAGGATAAAGTGAGCTTGTTCTGCCATGGTGTCATGTAGGGTACATGGCACCCTATAATTTAACGAAAACGATCTGCCCATGGATGCTATAAAGAATCCGATTATTATAATATCGAGGTAATCAAGATAACGTCGATATTAAAATAAAATCAATATGCCGCGCAAAAGGCCATAAAGACTTAATTATAAGAATCAGTACATTCATGTGATTGAAAATATTAAGATTAAATTCTGAAGCCTTACAACAAGTACCTATACATATATATAAAAGAACTGTAATTGTAAATTGCTACGAATTATAATAATAGTCTAGTGGCCTAATACTTCAAAATAAGATAGGTATGATAGGTACCCTAGTGATAAACTGAAGTCAAAAGTTTGGAATTCCTTTCCAATACACTGAACAGAGCAGGAAACATGCATGCCTTTCAGATTCTCTCGATAGCATGTCAAATCTACAAACCAGCTCTAGTACTAGACCATAGACTAAACCAAATGAAGTAAAAAACCCAACTCTTTAACTCGAAATGTTTATACGGTACGTGATTGACGAGTGCATTCGTTCTACAACGTTGCTTTCTTTGGGTGCGGTCTTGGTTTGTTTTAATGGTGCGTTTCCGGCGTTTGTTGCGTTCTGTTTGAAGCCATAATTTATACAGTGGCATGTGTTGCTTGGATAATTAGTTCTTAACGTACTTGATGTAGTGAACAGACTAGCTTATTGAGGAGGCTGACAGAAAAACATTATATGTATTCATTTTCGAGGGAGGTGCACTGCATTCCATCCTCTGTAATGAAAATACAGCTTTTTTATTGATTTAAAACTAGGTCAGAGGGTTTATTAACAAACTGAGGTGTCAGATTAAAGTTTGTCTTAAAAACGGTTCAATTACATGCCAATCAATTGGGTGTCACAAGAAGCCATAAATACAAAAGAAGCAGAAGTTGATCTTATAAAAACATGGACCTCGGTAAAGATAATTCTTTACATTAGTCCTGATGCCTCCTAAGTTCATCCTGGCTCCTGGGCCTTCATTAGCGGTTGCTCATATGTGACCAACCATAACCGTTTTCAAAAAGGTTATGTAAAAACATTGATTTTGGACAAGCCAAAACATCGCGATATCACATCACTAATTTCCGAAAAGTCAGTGGTGCGTGCCTTGGGCTCGAACTCGAGACCTTTGACTATCACAGTCCACTAGGCTACCACAGCTCTGGCTATACGTACCTATGCCTGTGATATAATAGCTCTTATTATCGCCACCTTCTTAGTACACGAGGACCGAGATTTGCATTTACTATCGATTACCTTCGACGTGTTGTGGTTAACCGAACACCGCTTATAAGGCCATGGAAATACTTTATGCTTGGTACCTTTATATATACGAGTACATGTGGATTTTGACATACAATAGTTTGTAAGTATGACGAGATGTATGAATGTGGACGAGGCAAAAGTGGTATGCAGGGACCTTAGCGCGTGGCATTCTGTAGTTTCTACCCCCATGGGAAAAAGGCGTGAGTGTATGTATGTATGTATGTAGGTTGTATCATTTCCGACGATATATGTTAACGTTTTATGAATGAACCTCAAATTAATGGCACAAGGTCTTCTTCATCAGAGAATAATTAAGCTATAGTCTGCCTAGCGTGGCGGCCTTCTCTTTCTCGTAGTGCAGATTTCACATGTAAGCCTTGGTATCGAACTCAGGACCTTTGATTTCACAGTCCAATCGTCGTACACCACTAGGCTATCACAAAAATGTACGGTACGTATGGTACAAAACAATATATTAGTATAACTACTACAACAGGTAGGTTGTCAGCCTATTTCTCAACATGATAACGCAACCAGGTGAATGTCACGGACACTTTAAAAAAATATACACTGATCTAGTTCGGGAGTTTCTTCAAAACGGTCACGTATAAACGGCGCGTTTGTACAATACGCATTAGGGATGAAGCTTGCAAGAATCGTAGTTATTAGTATTCTGTAGCTTTTATTATTAATAGGGGTACCTATTAGAGAAATTACTATTATTCTCTGATCTATAAATTATACATATAAACCTCTTACGGCTAAACATTTTTTCTTGAATCCTAGCTAATAACTATCTCGATTAAGTTACCTTCCAAATAAAAAACATCTGAATCAAAATCGATTTGCAGTTCAAGAGTTACGGTAGGACATACAGAGGACACAGACACACTTTATATTATACTTCGAACGGGCTTGTTTTCGCGTTGGGGGTTAAAACGATGTGAGTATTAGTATTTATAAGTTAAACCTCTATAACAAAACCAAATAAATACGCGTATTTTCATTAGTCAGATTTAAGCTAACTATTTTTTTAAATTTCATTCTAGTCCATTTGATCAATACAATGATTTATAAACGTACTAGCTCTAGACCCAGCAAACGTTGTTTTGCCACATTATAGGGGTCGGTGGTAGAAGAGAACAAAAAAATAATAATTTAGGGGTGGACTACCCCTAACATTTAGGGGGATGAAAAATAGATGTTGGCCGGTTCTCATAGATACTGGATAAGCACAAAAAATTTCATCAAAATCGGTCAAGCCGTTTCGGAGGAGTATGGCAACGAAAACTGTGACACGAGAATTTTATATATTAGATAAACTGAGCCTCAACTTCAACGACAATGTAACCGTTCACGTAAACGGACAGGTGAATTAAGATTGTTGCAATTCTAGATCGTGGGTTGGGCCTTACAGTATAATCGATATATAGGCAAGTACCGGTTTATATGTTAAAACTCATTTAGATTAGATGGTTGATATCGTGATGTCATACTATTAGAACTTAATAGCCAAAGCAGATATAATAACGGTCTTGATCGGCGACCCGGTTAGCCCAGCGGTAGTTAACGCTGCCTTCTGTGCTACGGGTCCCGGGTTCGAATCCCGGTAGGGACAAATGTTTATGTGGTGAGTCAACATTTTTGTATCCGAGTCATGGATGTATCTATGTATAATATGTATGTATTTACAAAAAAAAAGTATATAAATGTAGCATATCAACCGTCTAGTGTCCGTAACACAAGCCTCGTTGCTTACCACGGAACTAGATGGCGCTGTGTAATAATGTCCGGAAATATTTATTATTATTATTTATTTATTATCTAATTACCACACAAATATATGTCCCTATCGGGATTTGTACCCGGGACTAGGCGTGTGTAACTCTTTTCTGAACCGACTCACTGATTCGAATCATTGAAGTGATACAAAAGATTGGATCAGTAACAATGTTTCAAACGCATCATTTGGATCTGAATCATTACTTCGCTCTCTGCTCATTCCGCGCGACGCGTCGTCGCGATGCGATTGAGCCACTGAGCTGCACTGAGCAGTGAGCGATCGAGAGAGACTGAGGCCTGAGATACACTGAGTCACTGAGTCACTTCGCTGAAGCACTCGCGAGTGAGCGGGCGACATAGTTACAATCTATACAAGTCAGAAAGAGATACCAAATGAGATGTGTATCACTCACACATTCAGAAATTTTCGTTGTCGTTATCCATGCACGTAAAAATGACCACTAAGGCGCTTACGTATCAAATACTATACGGTCGTTTTTTGCTTATAATGTTTGATCTAAGAGATACCAAATGAGATGTTCACACATACATTCACAGATTTTCGTTGTCGTTATCCATGCACGTAAAAATGACCACTAAGGCGCTTTCGTATCAAATACTATACGGTCGTTTTTTGCATATAATGTTTTCTCTAACATTTATCGTTTTAAGTTGATGCGGCACGCGAAAGATTGTTTAGGTTCGTTCGCGCCGCTTTACGAAAACATTGTAGTTCAGAGTAGAGGTGGGCAAAGTGTATCATTTTTGGGATTGGATCATTTGCATCTCGCTCACTGAAATGATCTGAATCACTGATATGTTTCATTTGGCTCATTTGGATCATCGGCTCTAAGTATATAAAATACAGAACGTTACGTATCTCATTTGGTATCTCTTAGATCAAACATTATAAGCAAAAAACGACCGTATAGTATTTGATACGTAAGCGCCTTAGTGGTCATTTTTACGTGCATGGATAACGACAACGAAAATTTCTGAATGTGTGAGTGATACACATCTCATTTGGTATCTCTTTCTGACTTGTATAGATTGTAACTATGTCGCCCGCTCACTCACGAGTGCTTCAGCGAAGTGACTCAGTGACTCAGTGTATCTCAGGCCTCAGTCTCTCTCGATCGCTCACTGCTCAGTGCAGCTCAGTGGCTCAATCGCATCGCGACGACGCGTCGCGCGGAATGAGCAGAGAGCGAAGTAATGATTCAGATCCAAATGATGCGTTTGAAACATTGTTACTGATCCAATCTTTTGTATCACTTCAATGATTCGAATCAGTGAGTCGGTTCCGAAAAGAGTTACACACGCCTAGTTCAGAGTAATGATACGTAACGTTCTGTATTTTATATGCTTAGAGCCGATGATCCAAATGAGCCAAATGAAACATATCAGTGATTCAGATCATTTCAGTGAGCGAGATGCAAATGATCCAATCCCAAAAATGATACACTTTGCCCACCTCTACCCGGGACCCGTACCACAGAATGCGTTAACTGCCGCTGGGCTAATCGGTATATGTAAGAATTTTGTGCGCTTCCATAATAAACTCAAGCTTTATAAATACAAGGATACATGAATACGATCTAAAATACCATGCAAAAATAAATGCTGATCTGGTTATGATGTTTAGAAACGAGAAAACAATTCCATATTCAAAATTCGATTATCAAAGGTAAAGACTACACAATCCTTAAAAAAAAATTTCGCTATACATCTACAAACAAAACAGCCGCCAATAATCTCCTTCATGATGATAACGACCCTAATTGCTGCTCTGAGAGTAGTATACCGTTATCGACCTTGAGATCCTTGCCATAAGGGCTAAAGTTAGACAACTGGCCACTAATGACAGCAAGTTGGAACCCATCCTCGTCACGGCAGGCAATCTGTTGGCAAATGTGTCGGTGAGTCATCTTTTATGTCTAGGTACCTGTCTCTATGGTTGGTGTATTTCTTCGTGTAACTTAGTAATCGACTCATCGTTTTTTAATATGTACTTAGCTATTATAGCCTAGTGGTTATTCACAGAGGACTGCGAATACATATGTAGGTCTCGAGTTGGAACCCAAAGCGCGCACCACTGACTTTTCGGAAGTTATGTGCGTATTTATCTAATGCTCAAACGGTGAAGGAAAAGTTCGTGAGGAAACCTGCATTTCTGAGAGATTTTCTCGATGGCGTGTGAAGTCTACCAACCCGCAGTAGGATTGCGTGGTTGACTATACCTAGCCTATTACCTCTCAAAAAGGAGACCCTTGCCCAGCAGTCGGACAATAATTAGGTGGATGATGAGTCTGTAGTAGTATACAAGACTAAACTATCGCGATATAGAACGGAAGTGGTAAAAAAATACAAAATATATATTTTTTATCCCTTTAGTTCACCTCTACCTAACTCGGTAAGGCTTTTTAGTGTCTAAGGTTTATATTATTAAATGGTAAAAAAGTATGTGTTAGCCATAGCGTAGCGTAGTTATGTTGTGGTAATGTCTAGAAAAATGTCGCGATGTCGTGACTACATCCAATTTCTTGGCCATCAAAAGCCCCTTTTTTTAAACCAACCCTCAGGCTATTACTGTCGGCATTATGCGTTTGAACATTATTAAGACTCAGTGCAGACGTTGCTAAGACGCCGTCAGCTTGAACGATAGCTATAGGTATGCTATCTTTTTAATTATGTACCTATATAGATGGACAGAAAAACTTTGTTTTATGTCTGAAATATTTTCCAGGTATTACAAATTGTTAAGTGGTTGGATTTTCTGTAACTTAAACCAACTGTAATACTGTTCGAACAAGCGCATATGCTGTGTCAAAAGAAACTTTCGAGTACTGCATATTCATAAAATAGGTATATCAGGCCAATTTTAAGTTTAAGAACAATAAAGGTAGGTATTTTCGAATATATGGAAAACTTCTTCATTATAAAAAACCGTACAAACGAAACAATCAGGGTTAGAAACACGTAAACACATACTTCACGGTCCTACCAGGCTGCGGTCTACCGTCACAAAAGCTACGGTTTACGTCCACAAGGATCAGTTATTTGATGCCCACGACCAACAAATTCCAGCGAACTAAACCAGGCCAGGTTTTATAAGAAGCCCAAAACACTTCCTATATTTGGGGTTCTTAAAAAAGGTTATCACGGGGTCGGCAGCGCGAGGTGTTGCAAACGTCCATACTTCTGCTTAGCTTCAAGCTTGTTTAAATAAAAAAGGTTGTTCATCGATTATTTTGACTTATTAACATATAAACGTGTAAGAAATGCATTAAGCTGTCTTATTAACATAATTTACGAACCCTACACAGTTAGTCGGTAGCCTGAAAGCCATTCGTCCAGCGAATGTATCAGGAATAAATTTTACGGCTAGCGTTCCCGTGGGTGCTCGGGCTCCGGTCATAAAAATCACCTATAAATAATACGCTGCGGAAACCATTCACTGATCCTGGCGTACGTTTATTAATAACTGTTGAATATATAGGCATATGATAGAATGGGCATGGTATTTAGGTTGCATGAAGGAAGTTGATGTATCATTCTTCGATTATAGGCCTCAAAATCTATATTACTAATAGGTAAAGAGCTTCCTTTTTAAACGCATTACGCGCACAGGCATTTCCCGGACATAAATATATATGCATTACGGTCGAAAGTCGACTACCTAATCACCAGCGACTTATAAAAATAAAGACATACAATATTGTGTAACTATTCAATTAGTTGCACCTCGACCTCACTATCTCAGACTATTTGAAAACAAAATCTGAAAGCACGCATGTTGATTATTTTCAGAAGGTCAACACGCGGCGCAATTTACTTTTGTGTAATACGATTTGTTAAATATGGATCATGTGAATTCAAATCATCATACTTGTTATAGTAGTTAATAACTAATATATTAGGTTCTATATTCTTTAGCAGAACTGTATCTAAAAACTTTTGATATGTCTGTCGGTGAGATGAGATCGAAAGTATCATCAAACCTACTTAGTAGTGTTCCATTTTGACCACAGTTCTGATCTCTGTAGTTGGTTGAATAATGATGATAATTTATGTCTGCACACGTAACCAACTTTACACATGATGGCGACGCTATGACGAGAATCTCTTAAGGGATGCAGTTGTAATCATTTTAGTGATATCTGAATGATTTATGAATCACGTGCGTATTAACGCACGTGATTTTGAAAAGTCAGATGTAAGTGTCTTAGATTTGAATTCGAAATCTTACGGCTAACATACCCAACGCGTAAGTTGTAAAAGTTGCGTATAGCATGAAACCAATAAAGGGGAAACTGAAATTGATTTGCGACAAGTTTACCTTCTTTGTAACTTCTGTTATATGGTACGACAATCGACCACTCGAGCCACAGTTTCTTATTACCGGTCACGCACGCATGCATGTGCGGGGGACGTTGGAGTACTTTGTTACCTTCTGCCTCGAAAGGGCGGAAGGGGATAATCAAGTTAGGCAGGTGCGTGCGCTATTCGACAGGGGAGAATACATTTTTTACTTCGCTTCGAGTAGTGTTAGAAAATGTTTGTGGAATAACTTTGTACTGTCTGGGGATAGATAAGCAAATACCTACTAAATATACAAAAACAAAGCACCTACAAATCGAAAAACAAGCAGTTGAAGATCTTTGTTATTTGAATGTAGACCAGCAGTGTTCATAAGTAAAATCGCGTAGTTTTTTTAAGTTGTGTATTTAGTTTACTTATTATTATGTAAGTTCACGTAATTTAATCTCAATGGTCGACTGGTTACCCAATGGTTTAAGGCAGAGGTTCCCAGACTTAATTTCTCATGGACCACTTTCAAAGTTAAGCTGGTTCCAGTGAACCCGGTGCATATCGACCATATTTCCAAAATCGACAAAAAATGTGAAGACTAGATGTAACTATAGAAATTTCCGTTGCGGCTGAGTTCCAACCACGTATTAATAGTTTGTACTCAATATGGAATATGCAAGTTTTAACAAGTAACAGTCGCTGAGCTTATAAAATAATAGCCAACATTTTAGTTCTTCATTATCGAGAGCAGATAAATTTTCGTGGACCGTAATAGTTTCCGCTTACGAATTGTGAACCCCCATTTTATTTTTCACGCCAAAGTAGACCGACTTTGGGTTACCGTGGATGGCTGGGGGTCCACCTGAACCACTTTAGCAACTAATGGTGTAAGGGTTCACTTCACCATTAGAGACTAATTGTAACCAACACATTGACGGTAGTTGAATCTGCCAAATATTACAATTAAGGAGTGTAATCGTAATTTCATTGAGTTGTAAACTCAACCAAAGTATATAAGGTATTGAACTAGCCTAGTTTGAATGAAATCCTATTTGTTTTTATCATTTTATATCTAAAAATGATGTACATAGGATTGAGACTAGTCTGAATTTTATATTTTACTCTCAAACAAGAAAAAAGCAGTTGTGCTGTGATCATGTAAAAACACTCAAGCCATAAATAGTTAATGTTAAGAAAATTGTGATGATAGTATTTACGAGGGAGATCGTACTTCCTCGCAATAAACTTTACGAGGCCCGTGATTGCTTAAGATATAATCACAGGAAACTGTAATAAACTGGAAAAGTAAGGAGTGAAAGAAGGAAAATAACGCTTCGTCTTATACCAATCCGTCTGATAGTTTTGGTAATTAAATGATTTTGCAAATTATCAAAAACATCTAAGCTTTACTTAACCGTTGTACAAAGTTAGGCATTTTATTATTACTCAGACCCCTATCTCTTGCTCGAATCGGCCCGTATCGGCATGTAGTTTTAAATCCGTCAATAAACAATCCAGATTCAGTTTTATTTAGCTGTTCTTCCAGCAAAGCCGTAAGCCGAAGTCACAGTCACAGCCCCGCTTCGGGACTCTTAGCTGTTTTTGATTTAAGAAATCCAGATCAATAAACAAAACTTGACAATTGGTACCAAAGCATACCGGATCGCCTGGTGGAGACAGGGCCTACAGAACAGATAAAACTTTTTTATCTGTTCTGTGCAAGGAACCGACGGAAGATACTCATAGATTATTATTGCTTGCACTAACATGTCTTATTAGTTCACTAAATCCAATGTCGCATTCCATTAATCATTCTTCAAAATTGAACACTTTTGTTAGCACACTGATTCTTAACAGCAGAATATATGGCCAAGCATTGGAACCCTACAGACAAACTCAGCAGCTCCTATCACTCTAAAAAACGTTGGTCGTTGACAGTAAACCACAATTCCGTGTTCCACGACAAAAACCAGCAGCAGTAAATAAATAAATAAAATAAATATTCCTGGACATTATGGCACACAGCGCCATCTAGTTCCATGCTAAGCAACGAGGCTTGTGTTACGGATACTAGCTGGTTGATATACTACACATATATTTTTTTGTTGTTGTAAATACATACATATTATAGATAGATACATCCATGACTCGGATACAAATGTTCATGCATTCATTCACACACACAAACATTTGTCCCTACCGGGATTCGAACCCGGGACCCATAGCACAGAAGGCAGTGTTAACTACCGCTGGACTAACTGGGTCATCAAGTATATACATATATGCATATATTCTTTGGACCGGTGACATGTCGGTTCCCATTGACATAGTACCTCAATTTACATAAACGTAACGACGTAAATACAAGATCAGCGAATTGTGAAGTTAACACTATAATACGTCATGTTTTAGATTAAGATTATACGGGCCGTTTGGTGTGCAGTTTTTGTTTACTAATTGTGTTTATATGATTTAATTAATGTTGTAAGCGTCTTTATCGTAATCTTAAGCTCGTAATCGTCAATTAACTGGTGTTACTTTGAGAAACTTGTATATATTTGGCAAATTTGAAGAAATTCTTTAAGTGTTTTATGAAGCGTTTGCATAAGTGTGGTTTCGCCCGGTTCTACCTGTAGTGGTTTTAAAGTCTTTTTAAGTAAACTTTATATCTTACTCTAAGATGAAATAAAAATAAAACTACTTTTCCCGATTCTAATATTATGGATAGAGTATACCCGTAACCATGATGATATTGTAAAGAAAAAGGCCTAAATTAAATAATTACGTTAATGTTACAGTCAGTACGAAACACACAGGGTGTCAGAAACATCTGAGTTTGTACTGAGTTTCGCAAGTTCTTCGTATTTTTGAAGTCCGTTGTCTGCGGCAACTTAGGGTCTGCCTTTACCCTTGATGTACAAAAGAGAGCCAATTAAATTTGTCCTACTTTAAATAAATTATATGTTGAGTTTGAGTTTTTTCAACCTAATAAGGTTGAAAAAACTCAAACTCAAAATATAATTTTACTGACCCTTTTGTGAAGATGGCGACGACTGATAATAATTACGCAATCATAATTCTCCGTCATCATGGCTACGCACCCCTTGTTCCTCTATTGTTGTACTGAGATCTCTAGAGCTCATCTGTCATAAGTGATAAAGGACCCTTGTCCTCTAATGGATGGGTAAGCAAATATTTATGGTTCTCGCGCCCCTTCTGAACTTAAGCGTTACAAACGAGGAATGTGTGTGTAGAAGAAGCTAAGCTTGAACTTAATGGCACGATTGGTGCCATAGTTCAGATGTCAGCACATTAAGTAGGTATGACAACAATTCTGGCGATAGAAAAAAACTAATTCAAATGTCAGAAATGGGCCAAATTGGACAACACGGGAGGCACCTGGGCTTCTAATAAAAAAAAAATATCAAAATCGGTTAACCCAGGAGAAAGTTATTAAGTAAGGTAACAAACATAAAAAAATATAGTTGAATTTGCTTTATGTGGTAAGGCTTTAAATAATCTATATATATAAAAGGAGAAGCTGACTGACTGACTGACTGACTGACTGACATATCCACGCAGGGCCTAAACTATAAGGGTTAGAAACTTCAAATTTTGCACAGGGATTCCTTTTATAACGTAGGGGAGCACTAAGAAAGGAATTTTGAAAATTCACCCCCTAAGAGGGTAAAACGGGGGTTTAAGGTTAGTATGTAACTTTGCTGTTTTTGAAGTTATTCAATTGAAATTCAGTTTGAAGGTTTTTCATTGAAAGTTATGAAACACGTGTAAAATATTTTTTAAATTTTACGCGGACGAAGTCGCGGGTAACAGCTAGTATATATTATGAATAAAATGAACATAGGTGCCACCTTTAGCAGACCTATATCCAGTAGTAGACGTCTATCCGTTGATATGATGATGAATGAAATTGGTTCATAATGTATCTAGAGGGTTTTAAACTGACTTTATTTTTTTATTGTTATACAATAAGTAGTTTTCTAATAAGAAGTTATCGTCAAAACGTTTATTTACCCTTTAAGGGAACTGGTTACGCTTAGCGACCTTCTACTAAATAGTAAGGCAAATAAAAACTAAGGTTACTGAACTGTAGGGGTAGCATTCACGTAATTTACATAACAAATTTATGGGGACTTTAAGTATGGAGATTTATTTACGTTTATTTTAGTAGTTGCTTCCGCCGTTTTTTCTTTAAACTTATCTTGATTGTGGTTTTTGTAAATTAACAAAATCGCGCAAATTCCTCATTGATTATATCATCTATTATGTATGGTCTTGTTAAGAGCCCTCTATGTTCTAAGTCGGAATAAAACAGCACTTGCCATATCGTCGGGGTTATAATGGCTGGAATGAAAGGACTTGTGAGTGTGAGCACAATTGCCATTCAAATAACGTTGAGAAAATATTTCAGGCATGCAGGTTTCCTCACGATGTATTCTTTAAGCAATATGCGCATCATTTCGAACGTTCAGACTTTGATCGAGAACTTCGACTGATCAAAGAACGTCTGTCTTTGATCAGTCGATACTTATGACTTGGGATTTGGGAGCCATATAACTGCACTGATAATATCACTGCTATGCAAATATTTATCTTTAATCATATTGATAAAAATGTCAGCAAAACGTTTAGTTTGTATAATTTGAACACAGTCGGCTTCTGTCGCATCCGGTGTTCGAAGACATTCACATGTGTGTCTGTTGTGAGCGTCTAGGTTGTGGGCAGATAACGATAAATATGTCGCCGATGCGTCTGTATAATGAAACATTTTTAATAAAGGAGACGTGTCATATTTAGAACAAAATATCTAGTGTTCCTTTACAATATTGTATAGTAAATGGACTTAGGGAATAGAAAGTAGGGCCCATTTCGGTAATTTTATTATCCTATTGCCCTAGTTTCTTAGTGTTAGTAGGTACAGAATCTTTTCAGACGTCACACAGATCATTTACCCGCTTTTCACTTCCATTTGTCCACTGTTTTAGGGCCTAGTGAATATCACTAAAGATATTGTCAGCTCTTATCTTCTAAACACTGCCAGCTCCCAAAAAACGTCTTTCCACCTAATCTAAGTTTAACTAACGTCCGTGTCACAAATAGGTAATTATATTTTTAATGGGATTACTGCCGAAGCAGGTAGGGATGAAAGAAGGGACGTTTTTAAATAAACCAAACTTAAGTGCTAGCCAGCGAGGAGTTAACTAAAAGTATGTGAAACAAAAAGTTGTACTATTGTACTGCCTACCCTAACAGAGACGAGCATATTGTGTCGCTACCATAAAAGCCACTGGGTCGATAACATTGTATCCAGTCGTAATAGTGATTTCTTTAGCAGGCTCATTTCTCGTCGTGATTTGCGATTACACCGCGATAAGCTATTACGGATCACGAAATCAGTTCACGATTTGGCAGTAATTCTAAACAGTATACATTTTATATCAAAATAATAACACTTACGTCTGTTTGCAACTGAAGGTGTTACAAGTGTGCGTAGTTCGACTGATGGGGTCGACGACCTTGCGCCTAAGACGGAATTGTTCGACAAATGTGCGGAGCGTATAATATCTAGTAAAGATGGATGTGGTATGTAGGTCGCGTATTGTGGACTGTGGTTCATTGTTGAATGGGCAATGTACTCGTGTACTTCGTAATGACTAGGTTTGTGCTTTTATTACACAAAATGGCATATTCCTGCCAGTGCTACAGTCTATAATGGTTTCTTACATTTATTAATTTACATACTGAAATCGAGCTGACAGAGCCTAGTGGTTCCGGTGGACTACTAAGTTCAAGGTATCGAGTTTCATCGAGGAAAGTCGGCGTATTTACCACATGCCCAAACAGTGAAGAAAAAATTTTTGAGAAAACCTGCAGTTCAAAGAGATTGTCGCTCGATGGTGTGTGTAGTCTGCTAACCCGCAGAAGGCTAGCGTGGTGGACTATAAGCCTTATCCTACCGGTGCCTACAATGATATAATAATGACAATTGCGGATATGCTGAAGTATGTAATGAAGAATGTACTATACAATTATGTTAATTAATAATTATATTTATTTATATAACGGACATCATCTAACGCTGCATTAATTAATATTATGGAACGTGTCAGGAATTCCTAAAGTACATCTTCCATTGCATTTGAAAAGTATTATTAGATAAAAAGAGATTTTTTCGAGAAACGTCCTTTTTTAGAATTGTCTATACCTTTTAAGCAAGTACAGGACGAAATTCTAAACTCCTATAACTGTTTGAGTGACCTTACACTTGTAGACCAGTTTCAAGGTGAGTGTCCACGTTTCGGCTCCGTAAGTCATAATAGGTAGGACGCACGAATTTATATTTTTTGTCTAAAGGATCTGTGGTATGGGCGACCACAGGATTGGAACCATCGGAATTAAATCAAAATAGGTACCGCGAGGAGTAGGTATATACAGGAGTGACAATTTTTACCGCGACTTATTGCATTAATGTTTCCGAACGTAGCAATTACCTTTTTTATGCTAAATAGGTTCAGTTACAATGCCTTCTCCGATGGTAATTGTAACTAGTAATTGCTCTCGGTTTTTATCCATACATTTAATTGAAGCGGCGCGGCGTTATAGAGGCCCTCTATATACCGCGGGTACCAGAACGCTCAGTAAAAAATATATTATATCTATAATAGGTATTAATGGACTATGTAATTTGTACAATTTTGGGGTCTTTAAGTCATGAGTTAATCTAGGTTAGCGTAATACATCTTAGATCACATCCTTACAGCCAAGGTAAGATTGTGGACGAACGCAAATATATCTGACATAAAAAAAAAACTTATTATAATATACTGATTTCTTACACTTACGTGAAAATTAGATATTGAACTGCCCGTGATCATAGATGCTGTGAAGGATCCGAAATATCAAGATTTAAATAATAACAACATATCGCAATAGAATCAGTAAAAGAGTAACATTTTTTTTTATATAACAACATCAATATTACAAAATACCTTAATATTACATACATTATTGAATAATTTACAAATATAAATGCAGTAAATCCATGCTCAACTTATTACTAGAGAAATCGTATGAAAACACAATGTATCTCACAAGTACTACATATTAGTTATATTAAATAAGTTTGTTTAGTGCGATGCCCAAGTCAATTCAAATCTAAAGGAAGGGATGGAATAAATTAACCGACTTGGTATTACTTGGATCTCACAGCTTTTCACGGTGGTTGAACTGAGTTGCGCAACTTGGGTTTTTTACAAGTATGTTTTTGATGGCATCTCATTTCTTTTTGTAGATGTCCTAGGTACTACTTTTTCTTCCCACTCACTCTTCTTAAAGCCCATTCTCTGTAAGCTTTTCTTATTTTTTGTGGATAGTGCTTTTTCTTTTCCGGTACTACTTCTTGAACTTCAGCTTACTAGAGATTTTCTGAAAACCCGTTCTCTGTCTCTATGGGGATTTCTCTGAGGCTTTGTTGTTCATTCTTTTTTCATTATGTTAAATTGTTATCTTTCATGTATCCAATATGAATAAAAATATAATATAATATACTAGCTATTGCCTGCAACCTTTTCTGCGTAAAATCAGTATTATACGGTTTTTTTTTGTATTGAAAGCGTCGGAATTTTGGCGTCAGTATTGGTGGCATCGGTATTAGTAGCGTCGGTACCTATTAGTGGCGTCGGTATTGTTGGCGTCAGTACTGTCAGCGTCGGTATGAATGGCGTCTGTATTGTTGACGTCGGAATAAATGGCGTCGGTATTAGTTGCGTCGGTATTGTCAGAGTCGGTATAAATGGCGTCGATATAAATGGCGTCGATATAAATGGCGTCGGTATTGATGGCGTCGCTATTGATGACGTCGGTATAGATAGCGTAGGTAGAGATAGCATCAGTATTGTAGGCGTCGGTAACGGTGGCGTCGGTATTGTAGGCGTCGGTATTGGTGGCGTCGGTATTAGTGGCGTCGGTATTGTTGGCGTCAGTATTGTCAGAGTCGGTATAAATGGCGTCGATATAAATGGCGTCGGTATTGATGGCGTCGCTATTGATGACGTCGGTTTTGGTTGCGTCGATATTGGTGGCGTCGGTATTGGTTGCATCAATATTGTTGACGTCAGTATTGTAGGCGTCGGTATAAATGATGTTGTGGTTATTGCGTCGGTATAGATAGCGTCGGTATTATTGGCGTCGGTGATGGCTTTGGTATTGGTGCCGTCGGTATTAGTGGCGTCGGTATTGTTGTCGTCACTATTGGTGACGTCGGTATAAATGGCGTCGGTATAAATGGCGTCGGTATAAATGGCGTCGGTATAAATGGCGTCGGTATAAATGGAGCCGGTATAAATGGCGTTGGTATAAATGGCGTCAGTATTGGTGGCGTCAGTGTTGTTTGCGTCAGTATTGTTGGCATCGGTATAGATAGCGTCGATATTATTGGCCTCGATATAGATGGCGTCGGTATTGATGGCGGCGGTATTGGTTGCAGTGGTATAGATAGCGACGGTATTGATGGCGTCGGTAATGGTGGCGACGGTATTGGTGGCGTCGGTAATGGTGGCGACGGTATTGGTGGCGTCGGTGTTGTTCTCGTCAGTATTGTTGGCGTCGGTATTGGTTGCGACGGTATAGATAGCATCGGTTTAGATAGCTTCGGTATAGATAGCGTCGGTAAAATAGCATCGGTATTATGGGCGTCGGTATTGGTGGCGTCGATATTGGTGGCGTCGGTATTAGTGGCGTCGCTATTGTTGACGTCAGTACTGTCGGCGTCGGTATAAATGACGTTGGTATAAATTGCGTCGGTATAAATGGCACCGGTATTGGTTGCGTCGGTATAGATAGCATCAGTTTAGATAGCTACGGTATAGATAGCGTCGGTATAGATAGCATCGGTATTGTTGGCGTCGGTATTGTTGGCGTCGGTATTGCTGGCGTCGGTATTAGTGGCGTCGTTATTGCTGGCGTCAGTATTGTTGGCGTCGATATAAATAGCATCGGTATTGATGGCGTTGGTATTGTGGCGTCGGTATTGATGGCGTCGGTATAAATGGCGTCGGTATAAATGGCGTCGGTAATGGTGGCGTCGGTATTAGTGGCATCGGTGTTATTCGCGTCAGTATTGTTGCCGTCGGTATTGGATAGCCAATACCGACGCACGTAACGTGCAGCCTTTGCAGCGGTGCTAGATTGACAGTCCGTACGTCGAAGAGTTGAAGTGTTTGTACGAAAACGTCTCTGTGTCAGTCCGATTACAGGATCAGACCTCATCCTCATCAACCTATCCTCTTGCAGCGTGCTGTGAGACAGGGAACGTTATCCCTCTAAAACTGGTCACCGCTGCACTGGAAGATGTATTTAAGGTTCTGGACTGTGAAGGGCTTGGCATCAACATAAACGGCGAGTACCTCACTCACCTTCACTGAGCGCGCTGAACAGCTTAGTGACCTCAATGCTCAATGACCTCAACAGAACTTCTGAACGCAATATTGAATGTCCATGTTGAATTGACTATAGAACTCCGGTGAAGGTCAGAAGCTCTGTCTTCGAAGTTTTTGACTTGTGATTTGACGATGATGATGATGATGATGATGATGATGATGATGATGATTGAACATAATCATCTAGGTACCTTTCTACACCTGTTATTCTATATGATTCAGTGACTACAAATTTATTTAAATCCTTTATATTTATATAGGATTACAAAGTTATTTATGCAGTTACTGTATCTAAAAAACTGGACCGAAATTGCAAAATATTTCAGTTTTCCCTTGATTTGTACACTCAACCCTCATGGTATTCTAAATTTGAAGCTTCTATGTCTGCTAGAAGTGCCTTAGAGTTTTGATGATCGGTCAGTCAGTGAGTGACAAAATTAAGAAACTTTGACTAGTTATTATTCTTAAACTACTGGTTCAAATTTAATGAAATTTTAAATATATCGTGTTTACACAATGCGTGCTTGAGTAATGAAAATTCAAGCTTCTAGTTCAATCCACAACGAAGTTATAGGGGTCTAAAATGGCCTGAATTGGTTCGAGAAAAGATAGTACGGCCGTGCCACTTTTTTTTTGCTCGACTTGGCGGGGGCACTGCCGTGCCCCCAGATTATAAATTAAAAACATAATTATCTACTCTAACGTACAGTAGATATTTATATGTGTATAACTTATTTTTTCAGTAGATAAATACTTTTATATGTCTATTGAAAAGTTACATTTCAAATTACATTTGTTATTTTTTTTAGCCTATTAAAATTTAAATTTTCGGTCGACTAAATACCTATATGGCTTTATGAGTCTAATAAATACGGAAACCATCTGTTTTAAAATAGAATGATGTCATTCTTTGTGATTTAATCAGCTTAGTTTCTATATTTTTGGGAATATGGTTGCTAATCAATACCTAACCTTTCGGACAACACAGGCATAAAGCTAAAATACTGTACTAGGTTTTTTCTGAAAATCTGTCTGTGTATCTAATAATCTGTCATACTTCCATATCCATACTAATTCTTGCTAATATTATAAATGTGAAAGTGTGTATGCCTGTCTATCTGTCTGTCTATTACCTCTTCATGCTTTAATTGCAGAACAGACTTCGATGAGATTTGAATTGGAGATAGTTTGACTCCCGGGAAACGACATACGATAGTTTTGTCCCAGAAATTAACTCTTAAAAGGGCGCTGGATAATTTCTTAAAAGATATGCACAAAATACTAATATAACGTAGACGAGCTCGCGGGCAAAAGCTGGTATTCAGACTGAATTTCCTACAACCAGTATGACGTGATATCGAACGGGCTTTTTGATTTTGCGCAGATGAGCGCTAACGTGTGTGCATATTTGCTTCCAATGATGGATGGCGGTTTGAAAACCAACGAGAAAGGTTATTTTATCTACGAAATTTTTCGATCAAAATTTTAAACTGAGTGCCTTACATGATCGCAGATGGTTACATTTTTTTTACAGCAGTTTTCTTGACTAAAATTGCATGCCACTTCACTTAATACTCTGCAAGAAACTACTGGTACTGTTTGATTCACAGTTTATAAACTAAAATAGCAATTAGCAAATACTTTGCAGTTTTTTGTTTCATAAACCTTTAGGATCTAAATAAGTGCATAAATATGTGTGTTAATATGAATTTAATAATTCGAAATAAATAACTTATTATTATTATGTTTTTAAAGTATAAATTCTCAGGTAAACCAAGTGTGACCTTAAGTTTGAGTTAGTTGGCTATGTTGTGTTGTGAAGAAATTGTTGTCTGACTCTGGTTGTAAGAACTTCCGGACTATTCGACAAGTGTTTAAAATAGCTGCTTTTTGTAATGTAAGATAGGTGTATTTAGGGAGGTCAATTGTGTTAAAACTATAAAATAATTGTTTCGGTATTACTCCTGTTGTTGATATGACTATTGGGACTATTGTTACTCTATTCATTTTCCATATTTTTGTTATCTCCTCTTGTAATTCCGTGTATTTTCTAATTTTCTCTGAAATAGTTTTTTGAATATTGTTAGTATTTGGTACTGCTATATCTTTTATATATGTGTGTTTATTTTCTTTATCAATAAATGTTATATCGGGCCTATTGTTATATATGGTATGATCTGTAATTATGGCACGATCGTAGTATAATTTGTAATATTGATTTTCTAGTACTGCTCTTGGTGTATATTTGTAATATGGTGTATACGGGTCTTGCATGAGTTTGTGTTTTATGGCTAGTTTTTGGTGTATGATATTTACTAATTGATTGTGTCTGTGTGTGTAGTCGTTTTGAGTAAGTGTGACGCAAGCCCCGGTTATGTGTTGAATTGTTTCAGGTTTAGTGTGACATTTCCTACATAGATCGTTTCTTAGTGTGCTGTCCTTCAATATGTACTTTCTATAATTTTTTGTGTTGATGACTTGATCTTGGATAGCAATAAGAAACCCTTCTGTTTCGGGAAAGAGCCCTGTTTGATCAAGCCATTTGTTTGATGCCTCTGTGTCTATGTGTGTTTGGTTTAAATCATTGTAGTGTCTTCCGTGTAGTTCTTTCCGTTTCCAATTTTTATGTGTCTCTTGTATGTGTCCTGCTTTATCTATTATTTCAATGTTTTCATCGTTGAGATTTAATGGGGTAAATTGTTTATCTATTTCTATTATTGCGTTGTGTAACTGACTACTATTTTTCTTGTGTGCGAAAAATTGTTTGAGGTTTATTATTTGTCTTTTGTGTAGTTGTGTTATTTCTATAAGTCCTCTCCCTCCTTCTTTTCTAGGGATAATGATCCGTTCTATTGCTGATTTGGGATGATGGTATCTGTGTTGTGTCAGAATGGTTCTGGTTTTTATCTCAAGGGCATGCAATTCTGTTTTAGTCCATTTTATAATTCCAAACGAGTATGTTAATATAGGTACAGCATATGTATTTAAGGCTTTGAATAAATTTTTGCTAGTTAGTTTCATTTTGCATAAAGAATGTATTCTATTAGAGTATTCCTGTTTGAGTTTGTCTTTAATTTGCCTATGTTCTACTAAACGCCCTTGATTGTAACCTAAATATTTATATAATTCTTCATTGGCCATTGCTTCTATTGCTTCCTCTGCACTTAACTCATAATTTCCTCTTACAATCTTGCCTTTCTCTATATTAAGTTTCCGACACTTATCTAGCCCGAACTCCATACCTATATCTTTTGAAAATTCTGTTGTTATATCTAATAATCCATGCAAATCTGTGTTAGTGTTAGCATATAATTTTAAACCGTCCATATATAATAAGTGTGTTAGTTGGTGTAGGGTGGTTCTGTTACTCTTAATATCAAATCCTAATTGAGACTTAATTAATTCACGAGAGAGCGGATTTAGAGCTAGGCAAAACCACAAGGGGCTTAATGTATCACCTTGGAATATACCTTTTTTTATCGCGACGTTATCTACGGATATGTTTGTTGTTTGTGTGTGTAATCTAAGTGTTGTTTTCCAAGATTTCATTATGTTTGTAAGAAAGTTTATGATAAATGGATTTATTTTATATATACTTAATATTTGGACTAACCAGGTGTGTGGTACGCTATCATAAGCTTTTTTATAATCTATGTATGCTATATATAAGTTTTTCCTAGCTTTTTGTACGTGTTTTAAGATAGTGGAATCTATAATAAGTTGTTCCTTACAGCCCATATGTCCCCGTCTACAGCCTTTCTGTTCTTCTGCTATTATGTTATAGTTTTCGATGTGCTTTAACATTTTATTAGCTATGCATGATGTTATGATTTTATAAATGGTTGGTAGGCAAGTAATTGGTCTATATTGAGAAGGATCATGAGTTCGGTTAGATTTTGGTAACATATATGTGACTCCCATTGTTAGAAACTCTGGGAGAATTTGGTTTCCTTTTATAATATCATTAATTTGTTCGGCTAGTGTACTATGAAGTATGTGAAGTCTTTTTATCCAGAAATTATGTATACCGTCTAATCCTGCTGCTTTCCAGTTATGTGTTTTAGGAATTATTGATCTTATTTCATGTACATCTATGTCTTCAAATGGCATCTCGTCTATGGTTTCTGATCTAACAGCTTCTCTTTTAATCCACTCAGCATTATGTTCTGTATTATCTGACCAAATATTCTTCCAAAATTCCTGTAGAGCTTCTTGGGTTGGGGGGTTAGAAGTTGTCTCACCTTTACATTTAAGCTGCCTGTAAAATTGTTTCTCACTCGATTTAAATAATCTATTATTATCCTTTCTTTCTTTTGCTTTCTTGTACCTAGCTAGTCTATGGCTTTTTACTGAGAGTTTTTGTTTTAATGTGTCCAAATGGTCCTCTATACTTTTATTGAACTTTTCATGGGTGCTATGCTGTTTTGTTTTAATTACGATTTGTTTTACTTTTTCTGCTAGTTTATTTGATGTGTTTCCATTCTTATACTGTGTTAATCTACCTATGTCTTTCCTTAACTGGATTATATCTGCTTCTAATCGTTTTTGCCAGGGTGGATAGCTATTTGGTTTCATGTGATAAGACCTGTCATAATTTATTTTTAATTTAAGATGTGTTGCGATTGTTAGAGCTGTGCAGTAAATTAATGAATGTGTATCAGTTATATTTTCTAGTAATGTTAATTTAGGAGGAATAATTATTCGATTGAATATATTTATAACATCTGATAATTGGCGTGATAGTTTAATTTTAGGTAATATTGGCCTTACAGTAGGGTCAATACCGTTATATTTTATTAAATTTGTTTCTAATTCTTTCCTTAGTACTTCTATTAAAGAAACATCCGCGGTATTTTGCGTTAAAGTTGTTGTGGGGTCATTGAATTGTGTAATAGTAATTGTGTCAGTACTTTGTGTTTCGGAGTATTCTGGATTAATTAAATTAGAGTCATATGACTGACTTAATAAGAGTGGGCTATAAGATGGGATTTGGGTAGATGATTGCGTTGTATGTAAGATATCTGTGTGCTGTGTAGTGTCGTCAATGTGTAATAAATTTGTGTTTTCTTCTTCTGTTTTGAGTTGTTCAGCAATTTCAGATTTAATTCTATTTAGGGTGTCTTCGGATAATAACCTATTTCTTATAATAACTCTTCTTTGGTCAGCTATGCGTTGTTCTGTTACATTAAGTTCTGGGTACTGTAATTTAAATTTTTCAAATAATTGTGTGCAGTACATTGTTTTGTCTTCCTCAAGTTTAGTGATGTAATAATAAGTGCGCATGATGAAAATGTTCATATCATTACTCCACTTCATGCGCACTCTAGGTTTTCCCGCTTTGGTGGTCACAGGTTGAATGGCTGATGCCCCCTGCGAAACATCCTCAGACGGAGTTACTGCTCTACTGTCGTTAATGTCTAGTCGGTCTGTCGGTTCGGCTGTAGTATTTTTGTCGGTAGGAACCCGCCTGCTCAATTCTCTACCGCCGATGGTTCTCATGCTGTGACACCCAGCATCGGCCCCAGGTGTGCCCCGACGATCGCCCTCGGGTAGCGGTCCTATACGTTTACTCTTTGAGCGTGTCTCCATATTGAATGGGTTCCCATTGCCTTGTTGGTCGTGCAAGTTTTTATATAGTAAGATACTATATTACACGTCCGCCCCCCACGTTGACTAGATGTTCAGCCTGGACGTAAGGATGGAATTTAGGGGGCTTATTATTATTATTATTATTATAAATAGTGTTGGATGTAAGAGCAGTCAGTATTAGTTCGCATGTGGTAAAACCATGAAGTATTAGTTAATTCTGCCTTACCTACTCTTCTGACGTACCTAAATCAGAATTTGTTTCACCGATTTCTGACTAACGTAGATTATTTGACGACCTCTGTGGTCTAGTGGTTCGAGTACCGGACTGCTGATCACGAGGTCGTGGGTTCGATTCCCACGGGACACAAATATTTATGTGATGAATATAAGTGTTTGTGTTCGTCTGGGTGTTTCCTATGTATTATAAGTATGTATTTACAAAAAAAAAAGTATATAAGTATTTATATCCATTGTCTAGTACCCATAGTACAAGCTCTGCTTAGTTTGGGACTAGATGGTGATGTGTAAAATGTCGCAGAATATTTATTTATTTTATTTATTGTATGTAATGTGAATCAAAAGACTGAATAAACTATTATTGATTTTATTACCATTACAGTTACGCGAATATTACACAATCATTGAAACTACTTTTTATGGAATTTATCAAGTCTGCCCATGACTATGTTGTAGAAGTTTGAAGACGTACGGATAAAATAATATTAAAATACCGCGATAATCCATAAAAAGCAGTTTTACTATAACATTTACTAAAAGTCATAAAAAGTGACAGCGCGAAGCTCTTTCGGAATGTAATTAAATTACACTGTCGCAGTCTTTTGTGTCATGTACAATCATAGTAGGTATTAAAACAATTAGGTCACTGCTCGTCACAAATTGTATCTAGTCTAAAGACTAGACGTTATAAAATTCAAACGTATTATCCGTACTAGAAACTGAGTATTTACGCCTCGAAATTGCAGAAAGAATTGCTATGTTTGAATGTTGTACTGTCTGCATGACCTACTTAATGTACTAGCAATTACCTGCGGCTTTCAACGTTGGGTCTTAAAGTTGAAATTGGCGAAAATCCTTTCGGAGCGGATGCTTTCGTAATGAAATAAACCTATGTATCCATTTTCAGATTTCTAGACATACTAATTGTGGCTGTAGAGGTACAGAAGTAATTTTTTTTATTCTGTTATTCTGCAAGAGTCCGGACAAATGTTGTTAATTTAGTTTGATTAGATTGGGTACTAAAAATTGAGTATTTGTGCATTGGCAGAAAGAATTGTAAAGAATCCGTATGGTATTCTGAAGAAAAAAAGCTTAAAAACTATCCACGATCTACTAGAAAACATATTACTAACGAATTAATTACATGAATTGTTAGTATTTAACTGGTAGAAACTGTTCTCAATTTATATGTTTTTATTTTAACATGTTCTTTTAGCGCATACATTTATGATACTGTCGTATTCGTTGCTTAGTTGATGTCCGATGGAGCAAACGCGTCCTGGACTAAAGGCGATGTACTGATTGAAATGCTAGCCAGATTAATGGAAGTCCGGAAAAGGCTGGGGATTTTGCTTCAATCGATTTTATTCACTGTAATTGCTTAACCTATTTAAATATTTACAAATACCCACATTCAACACTATATTATTACCGCCCTGAAAAGTTTGTTTACACACAAAACCGTGTGTAAACTAAGCTTTGATCGCAGGAAGCGCCAGCGGCTGGCACTAACTGATTCACGTGGAAATTCATTACAATTTTTTTTTAACTTTATCTCGAATACATAGAGTTTAAAGTAGAATGCGTCTCGCGCTATCTAAAAGCTTGTGCCTTTTGAGCTAGCAATGTACACGTGTTGTCTCACTCGTTAGTCGAATTGACACCATATATGTAGAAAGATAGAGTTGACAATTGTGTGTAAGTTCGTAGTATACTATATAGATGTTGGTGTTTACGTGTGTTCGGAAAGGAAACACGATATGAGATTGGTTTTGTGATGAAAATGTGTTTGAACGTGTCGATTTCTTGTTTTTCATCGAGATCTCATTTGTCGAACGTATGTTGTATGCCCTGATGTGGATTAACACTATATCCAGGCCCTATCCAGGAGACTATAGAAATATTTTTGACAGGACTTATATTCACTAATTTCACTTACGCGAATATAAGAACACTGAAATAAAACCATGGTTACTGGCTGGCATAGATTCTGTAAAGTATCTGAAACCTCAAGATTATAATAAATATACCACGTTCAAATCTGTCAAAAGCAACTTTTTTTTAAAAGACTCATATTTATGTCCAGTTAATTAATAATGTAATCAAAAGAAAGAAAGAATATCTCTTTATCACGGGAGACAGGAATACATAATAATATATGTAAGTACTTCACATTTTTAAGTACTGTATCGCATGCTGTAAAGGATACGATAAATAGCGCGATTCAAATTTAATAAATTCCGTATAAAGTAACTTTCCGGTGTTGTCTCATAAACTACTAAGTACAACATCAACAATACATTACATTTTAATATACACATAGATAGGTTGATGATTGGAACATTGTTAAATATTGCCACAGTTTCATCAGCCTAGCGTCCGCTTCGATTACACATAGAATGAATTAATTAATGCTGTTAATTTGGCAATTAAAACAGTATTGACCTGCGTAGTAATTAACATGTTTATTCAACACGCATGTATTTCAACAAAAAAATATTTTATTATGTAGACTTGTAGGTTTATCGGATAAACAAGCAATAACCTAATTTAAAAAAAAACTTACTAACGATGATTACTATTGAACTATGACCTCTTTAAAACAAATATGTAGAAACAAAAGATTTAAGAATAATAAGAATTTTGTTAGGGCATAATAAGTGGTTTTATTTTGACGACCCGTTTAGCTCAGCGGTAGTTAACACTGCCTGCTGTGCTATGGGTCCCGGGTTCGAATCCCGGTAGGGACAAATATTTGTGTGATGGGCATCAATATTTGTTTCCGAGTAATAATATGTATGTATTTACAAAAAAAAAGTATATATGTAATATATCAGCCAACTGGTATCCGTAACACAAGCCTCGTTGCTTACCACGGAACTAGATGGCGCTGTGTAATAATGTCCGCAAATATTATTAAATATTATTTATAACCTGTATCACAACGGCAAAGATACGAATAAAGGGTAACTGCAGAACCCGGGCACAAATAAGTGCCTGTCCGTAAACGTCTAAAGGTCAATTTACGTCTAATCGCTTATAAACTCAACTAATATGTACTCAAACGTAACCTGTAGTATCACATAATAGTGTGTTGAGGGTGATGTAAATCATCTTAAAAAGACAATCTTCTCCGGCTGGCATTGTTATATAAGTTTCGACTAATAAGTAGGTTTTATAGCCTGTTACTGGTAACTTGTATTACTCTTTCTCATTACTACCATAACTCTAGAATGATTAAAAGCCGCAGTATGTGTGTTGCGATCCCACAGTAGGGATGCTTAAAGATATAATTATAATTATGTATGTATGTATATTTATAATTTTTGTGCAATATTAATTTATAACACCAGAAGTTTGGTTCGCAATGTCCGGTTGTCAAACAAACAACAAAAAAATTGGCACAAAAATTGTATGAATTTATGTATTAGATAAGTAAACCAGAATTTGACCCCGAAGTGACATATTAGGACCTTAGTATCTCATGTGATAATACCGTTATATTCCAAAAAAGCTTACATAATTTTGTTTATAAAAAAACCGTGCCAGTGAAAAGCAAATTTAAAATGGCATATCTTGCAAAATTGGGATGGCGCAGTCTCCCGATTTCAAATAAACAGCGCTCCCAAGACGCAATCCGGGTCAGAACTCAAAGGGAGACAAAGCCATATAAAACTGAACAAAGACTTCCTTGCCAAGTACACATATGCTATAAAAAAGGATCAACGACTTCTATACCCATATATTTTCAGCTGTTAACCCCAAAAATCTCCTAGAATATGCAGGACGGAGGAAGTATTGGAAATTTTATGATAGTTATTTGGGAAATTGGCTGACAAGATTTAAAACTCTTTCAAATGAATTAAAATATTAAATTATGTTTTATGAGGATACAAAAGCTAGAGTATCGTAAGTCTAAGTTAAATCTAGTGTAACTACTACTAACATCTAACATTTCTTGAATATCGGATTACATAAAGAAATGGGTCATTAATCCTGATCAATCTTTTGTCATAAAAGGCTTGAGGTTTTCTCTATAAACTTAGTAACTGATCTTAACTGATTGTAGTATACAACTCCTCCTATAAACAGTACTAACGCTGCCAATAAAATACTAGCAATTTCCGCTTGCAAATATCGTTCAATTCCGATGCAATTTTCATATTTGATAGCCAATTCCTATACTTGCAGTCCCGGAAAACTTAATTTGCTACCTGTCTTATTGGATGACACGTGAACATGTTCCGTCACTGCGATACGTTCATAACTGCAACAAATCTCTGAGCACTGCTTTTTTAGTCACATACCAGTGAGGTTTCTGTATTCTTCAGCCTTCAGTGCTATACCCAATTTCTAATGCTTGAGTTCTTATTCGGTGAGCCTCTCAGCTAATTAGATAAGCTTGTAAGTTGGCCTCTTTGGTTCTTTGAAGCAACTGCAATTAGACTTTCGATACCCTTTGCGATTATTGGGAAATATTTACGTAATAGGTTCCCAATGATAGTTAAAGTATGTATGAATGGTAATGCCATCTCACTTAATTGTTTTATCGAAGTGTTATCTAAATAGCAAGGAATGGCCCAAGTAGGCATTTTAACCTGAAGGGGTTTCCTTCACCAATACCAACCTTAGGGTAGCTACACACTACACACATAAGCGGGCCGGCATTAATCGGCACAGCCGACAGCCGGGCGGTAAAATCGGATATATGTAGATGAATATTCGGGAATCAGTGCAGTAATTACTTCGGGTCGGCTTTGTTGGTCGACAAATACTGCCGAACCGACTATGCCGGGCGGCATAGTCGGTTCGGCGGCTTATCTGTGTACCTACCCTTACACAACCAAACAGTAGATTCTCTAGTCACTATTGAGTCTATATTTTTGTTCGTTGATGGTTGTTTTTCCTTTTTATTGTATAAATATTTACTAAGTTAAAATTAATAACATTTGATAGATTTTAATTTCCTCCCAATAGAAATTGAATCTGAACTAGAAATGACGTAATATACCTACATAGCAGGCGTGCTTATATTTTCCGACGCCATGTGTTCAAACAACTCCACATTAGCTCGCTACAATATGATAGTGTGGTTTTGCCTTATTTACACCTGTTATTTACTGTGGAATTATTAATTTACCTATATACTATAAATTATCTTGAAGTAATTAGTAGCTTAGCAGGTGTTAGCGAATAATGTACCTATCGAGCATAACATAAGTTTTTCATAAATTGACGGTGATAGGTATTTTTCATCTTTCAATATGGTCGGTCAGGATTCAGATTCATACCACTGAATACACAGGATGATATAGATTTCCATCGCCTTAATTTGTATAAAAAGTAATTTTTTGTCATCCTTGGAGCGGCTTTTAATCAATCAGCACGTTCGGAAAAAATATATGGGTTTATCTATAATAAAAATTGTGTGTCTCTATAAATATATTGTAGGTTGCGTCAGCATATTATTTGTCATTTTATGGTTATTACATTACATACATTAAATTAACATTATTTGCTTAATTTATTTTATATGTTAGTATAAATTGAACATATCCTGTGGTTATAAATAGGTGAAAGGTTTCGGACCTGAAAAGGAAAGATAGAACTCGAAGATCACTTTGTTGTTTTCAGCTCGGGACTATGGATGCTGTAAAAAGCCTCGAAATTACGAGATTAATACTTCAATAAACCGCGATAAAACACGTTTACATTTTTATTTTTCAATTTCTTAAATCCTTGGCACTACAAGTTGCTGTGCCACCAAAGTCATCATTATTATGATTGCGTCGCTTCCGCGTCGCCGGCGGAAGCGTTGTCTCGACGCTGGCAAATGGATTGCTAGCGCGGCAGAAATTACTTATCGACCTATTAATGTTTTTATCTAAATTACGAATCTAAATATCAACAGATGTAATAGCCCAGTGGGCTGTGAAATAAAAAGGTCTTGAGTTCTAAACTTCTAACACAGGGCATGTATTATAGTAGATTTTCTTAGTACGTCCATAGCAAGAAACCTACGCCAATTTTAAATAGCATACCTTCTAAGAATCGTCGTTGTATGTATTATGCACATACAGCGGTTCTGTTGAATTTGTAACGATAATGCATTCGTTTTGCTTGTAAAAACGGTTGGCGGTTTTGTACACTGCGATAAGCGGGGGACGAAGAATCGATTTTGCTCGAATTTTATCGATAGACTCTATAGCAACGTTCTTGAGTGATATTTTGCATGGAGATAGCAAGATAGCAACATAAATTACTTGTTGTTTCATACCCGCACCCTCAGTTACATAGGTGTGCGAAGTTTTATAAGAATAATAATACATTCCGATGAATTAAAAAACGAACATGGGCAACCGGTCTCTTAGTAAGCATATAACAGCGGCCAAAGTATATCACAGAATTTATTCAACCCCAGGTCAATTTCATCTAACTGGACTACAAGATTTCCATAAGAGAATGTACTGGAAATTAAAACCTGTTGGGTTTGCTATTCCAAGTGTTGTTCGCCTTCAGTTGTGTCTTAATAGCTGATAATGTCATAATGTCCCACATAGGCAACTGGGCAGCGGATACTGAATGACCAATAAAAATGTGATATTAAAAAAACGCTAAATCAATGTAATTTTGATTTACCATTCGTTACTTAATCACTGTTTGTACAAAATAGAGTCTCCCCTTACTTAAGTCCTTTTAATAATTCGTGGGGTTTCCTATTGGAGTCGACGGTGATGTTATTGATATTGTACATAAATGTTCCAATTCTAGGCGTTGTAGTCATTTCTTACACGTGACATCACTCCATTAGGTTATTAAGGTTTAAGGGCAGCTATTAAATGTTGACGTAATCGATGCTATATTATATTATATTATTATGCTATACTATATTATTATATGGAACTATGATATGGAAAGTTTTAACGGTAGTGTTTGCAACAAGTGATCGAGAAAATGTTCCTCGCCATAAATTTAATAGATGCACTGCAGAATTGATTCATCTATTTTTAATACAAATTCATATATATTATTAAAATATAACGCTTCCGCCATGATGTTTCGTTTGTGACGTCAATATTCCCGTAAATAAATAGAATATTGCAACTTGTGTCCTGAACTTTTTCAAATTTCCTCTGTTAGAGGTTTCCATTTTGGTGGTGCAATTGCAAATTATGTGCTTGAATACATTTTAAAACGGTGCCTGGAATTTTTTATCGAAATCTTTTTGACACAGTCCACTAGTCACACGACCATCACAGCATGTATACTGTACAATTCACATGTATAATTCACTTAAAAACAACATTTTTGGAAACTGGCGGCTCATATTAAAAATAGTCATATTAAATAGCCTTATGATTAGGTACTGATCTGCACTTCGATCTTCAATCTTCTATAGCTTTGATATTACAGATAATTCTGAATAGGAGTCTCTATGGCCCAAAGCGTTGTTTATTGGCTATCGGCGTCTATCACACGACGAAATGAAATTCCGTCTGCTCCCGCCACCCCATTATGATGTAAGGGAGAACGCCATCAAAAATCTCATTTTACAGTGTAATATCATGTTTTTTGTCGTATCGCGTCGTCCTTTAGCGGGAGAACGCCATAATGCAAAGTTAATGTTCTTTTTTATAGGAGTTCTCAGCTAAGGATTTTCATGAATGTTTCAGGACGTTAAAAATATACTTTAAAAACCTTTTTTATAAAAAATTCTGTCCTATTTTTCTCGTATAGAAAAGTGTGTTCTGAAATCTCATTTAAAAAAATATTTGTATTGTCAATATTGGCCCTCAACTCTTTTGATTTTTTAAAATTTAATCAGATGTCTTGAGCTCAGAGATATTAAGATTGGATGTTCCTAAGAAAATCTCAAAATATTAGCATAAGAAAATCTCAGTAGCAGCTCGGAGTTTCGATTCGTTCTCGGTTAATCCATATGGCCAAAAAGGCTATATGACGATCCCTGTTATATGGGACCTATTATAGAATTAGAATACTTCGTGTCTCACACGTCTGGGGACGACAGACTTAATCTATATTATATATAATCGCATGGTATATAAAAATAAATTAAAAAGATAGCATTATTACTTCTTATTTATATTTAATCGCAGGACGAGGAGTCTCTAGAATCCACGCGGCCGGTACCAAATATCACCCACCACAGCATCATGTACGCTCCGAAGTGTCTCGTTATCGTGTCGCGGCAGGATTACATCGATACCTTTCGGGTGAGTAGAGAGCTTTTCTACAATAAGTGCTACGGTATCTTTTTAATGTAATAGTATTATGTTGAAAAATAAGGCCTATTTCTAGACTTTATTCAGGGTGCAGTTTGTACTGTGTGCTCTCGCTCATTTATTTTATTTTTCTGTAATGTCATTCCCTCTTAAGTCAAGTAAGCCATAGGGGCCGGAGAAAGAGGGTTGATAGGAAAACTCAAAATACAAAACAAGACAGTCCTTGTTCAGTGTAAAAGCTCAGCTAGTAGTTTTGATCAGAATTACATATAGCTTTAACTTCGCTATTTCTTATCGTTATCGGCTTGCTAAACGAAGGTCAAATACAGAGTTTTACAACGACCGGGTATGTTTCGCCCGCATTCAGCCATATCAATCACCCAATTTATCAATTTAAAGTTAGTTAATATTTGAATCTTCAAAATCAAGTATAATCCTGTTCCAGAACTGCCTCGGCATAATCTACACAGTATGGGTGGAGAACTTGGGCGTGCCTCTAGAGACGTTGGTCGGTAACCTGGTGGGCGGCGTGTTGGTGCCAGGGGCGGGCGGGCCGCAGGTGCGCTTCAGCATCGGCGCCGGCGACCGCCAGGCGCTGCAGCCGCCCGCCGCGCCGCCCATGCCCGTTACACACAACGCCGTTTATATGCTGCTCAGGTTACTCGGTAAGTGGAGATGTTCGTTCAAATTTATCAAATGTAATATAGCACGCACCTGATCGCAACCCTTCGTAATCATATTATCATCATCATCATCATCATCAGCCTATATACGTCCACTGCTGGACGTAGGCCTCCCTCACAGAGATCAATCCTCGGCCCTTTTCCTCCAGTCACCAGCTTGCTCGTTTGCGTATTAATGATAAACAACTGAAACGATAAACATCGTACGGATACTCTCATGACTGACTGTTCTTATCGACGGCATTCGAAGTCTGGGAGTTTGGGAGTATCCTATGTGCAGCAGTGAACAGCGATAAGTTTGATTGTGTTGATGTGCGAAGTTTGAATTCAGATTAGCGCAAGCTTGATCGAGTGAGTCTCAGGCTGGTTTTACTCTCACGCCGTTCGTCGCCGGCGCTGAACGGCCTGCTTTGGCTGCGTACGGCTCGACACCGACGCGAGTCAGCGCTGACTCATCAGCGTGACACTGGAACGTTTTCTTTAATTCCATACATATTGATCTCTCTGCGCCGACGATCAGCGTGACTGTAAAACCACCCTTAGGTATAACAGTAAATGAGTTGACTACTAACATAACACTGAACTTTTCCAGGTATCCACAACTCGGTAACGCTGTGGTGTGCAGTGATGAGTGAGCATAAAGTCCTGCTGGTGTCTCTCGCGGCCGCCCGTCTCGCGGCCGCGTGCCGAGCACTTGCGGCCCTCATGTTCCCGTTCAGATACGCGCACGTCTATATACCTCTGCTGCCGGCGGGGCTGGCTGAGGTGCTGGCCACGCCGACGCCGTTCCTGATCGGTGTGCACTCCAGTTTGAAGGAGGAGGTTTCGGAACTGGTGAGTATTTGGTTCCAGGGGGATTACTTTAAGTTACTTAGGATATGAATCTGATTCTGTATTGCAGTGGATGAGCTTTAATAATGTTTATAGAGTACTAAGTTAGGCATGTAATAGGGGGGACCCTATTTCTTTTAGTCCAGTTCAAAACGAAACTCCAAGTTGCCATGGAGAAAACCCCAATAACACGTTGCTTTACATGTATTGGAATCGCAAGATTTCAAGGTCAGTAGTGCTTGAGACCACTAGAACAAATTAACACATCAGTGCCTACTTCTCTGTCTAATCATTTGAGATATAGGCGTGGTGATAGTATATCATAAACTAAATTTGTACTTGTTTCTATTTCCAGCTGGACGTCATAGTAGCAGACTTAGATGTAGGCTCTTTGCACATACCAGCCGGCGTGAACATCCCCCAACCAGAAGGCAAGCTGCTGTCCTCGCTACAAGAAGCCCTAGCACTAGTGCTGCAGCCAGAGCTCCGGTCGGCGGACTCGGCCTTCGCCCCACCGCCGCCTGCGTCGTCTCCACCCCATATGTTAGACAAGGAGATCAGAGCAGTATTTATGAGAACACTGGCGAAGTTGCTGCAGGGTTATAGGTATGCGGAGAAATTAACCTTTTATTTCAGTTACAAAGTTGAGATTTCAGTATGTGATTTTCTAAATGACAATGACAAATGACATCCTTGAAAGTGGGTGCCAACTATATTTGAATATATTTTTCTCTTACTCTTTGCACGTCCTGCACACTGCAGAAGTTTGAGTTATAAAAAATCTTTTAATATTCGTCAATATGTTATGTTACAAGACTTAGGCCGATGCTACATTAGGTCGCGACATGACCAGCAATAGAGAAGCAAATATACAACAAACATACTTATATTTATGTTAAGCATGTTTTACTGTGTTATATTCTATTAGTAGGTACAATAAAATTGTAGTTGCATATTAGTTTGTATGATTTTACTTCATCAGGCATATCGTCTAGATCTAGAGCCAGAACAGTTTACATGGGAGCTAAACAAATGTTTGCTGCGTGAATCAGAATTACGACCTTGACCTCAATCAATGTAACCTCAGCTTTATTCTTCTTATATAAATCTCCCTACGTCTCCGTTCCAGACACTGCCTCACAATAATCCGCATCCATCCGTGTCCGGTGCTGACGTTCCACAAGATGGGGTTCCTGGGCGCCCGCGGGCTGTCGCAGTGCCAGTTCGCGGTGCGGCTGCTGGACTCCATGTTCTTCAACGGCCTGGTGGCGGAGAGGGGGCCCCCTTGGAGGGCCACGGATATATGGGATGAGCTCGTACAGTTAGTATTTAATTTTGATATCTTTATGCGTTGTCTTAGTCTTTATATATTCACTAGCTTTTGCCCGCGACTTCGTCTGTGTAATTAGTAATATTATCCGCATACAAACTCTACCCCCTTTTCTCACTTTTAAGGGATGATTTCCCGGATGAAGACTATCCTATATCCTTCCCCGGAAATCAAACTATCTCTATACCAAATTTCATCTCAATCGGTTCCGCGGTTATAGCGTGAAGAGGTAACAGACCGACAGACTCCCTCGCCACGCATCCCGGAGCGTGGTGCGGGGCAGTGTGTGGATCGCCATAGTCACGGTGTCTAGTCGTCATCATCATCATTATAGCCTACGTGTGTAGCCTAGTGGCCTACGTCCACTGTTGAACGTAGGCCTCCTCGATAACTAGTCATGCCAGGCATCAATTCGATTACAATAATAATAATAATACAGTATAGATGGTTGTTTGTTACTCGTTCACGCAAGAACCGCTTAACAGATTTAAATGAAATTTAGCATTCATATATTAACTTAGCATACATGTAGTTTATTACCTGGATTAACACATAGGCTACTTTTTATCTATATACCATGCGGGCAAAGCCGCGGGAGGCAGCCAGTATTATATATTTTATGGTCGAAGCTAGTGTTTATATTATTTATACAAAAATACCAAATAAAGGATTTTGCTTGATACACATACAATTAAATAAATACTAAATCTTTTAAAATATTTCAGAAACCTTCCTGAGCAGCAACGACTGGAGTCGCTGAATCCTGAGCTAGAATTAAAGCACTTGCAGGATTTGGCGATGCAGTTACACCTCAACGAAAATCCTAACCCACAGGTCACTATTGTTACTTCTCATTATTAAATTGGTCTTCAAGACATTGATCGAAAAATCTTGGATATTGTAAAGATAGTTAAGATAGAAAACTCCGTAGTTTTCTATCTTCTCATTTTAATATTGTTAAGACTACAGAGAAAACAACGCGGTTCCCATGCTAAAGGTGAAAAAGCTGTGTAATAAAAATATATGAATAACTTTTGCTTGCGACTTCGTCCGCGTACAATTAATGCTTTTATCCATTTTACCTATTTATTTTTTACTCTCTAACAGATTAAAAAGCATTCCAACCCCCTTTTCGGCCATTTATCTACTTAATCAATCTGCTTATTTATTTCTACCCTCTTTTAAGAAATTATCGATTTCGCATACAAACTTCCAACCCCGTTGTCGCCTTTTTGAGGGACAAATATCATGCTCTCTCATCTCCTTCACCGGGTCTCAAACTAGACAAACACACTTTCGCATGTATTATAAATAAATATAAGTCTGGAATACGGAAGTATGGATTGTAGCACTAATTGAAATAGATTTTATGACTGAAGTTCAAACTCACAACTCAAATTATTTATTTCAATTAGACCAATATTCCAGGTACTTTTGAATTGTCAAAAACTAGTGGCACATTCTTAGATGAAGATCAAAAATAAGACAATTGAGTATTGTAATTTTAATAGAATTATGATTGTATCACAGGCATTCCAGCAGCGCATCTTACGTCCGCCGGACGGCGCGTCGTCCCGCATCCACCAGCCGCCGCTGCCGCCGCTGGACGCCGCGCGCGTGCGGGACGTCATGCGGGAGGTCGCGCAGAGAAGCGCCGCCAACCCCAAGTCAGTACTCAACCGTGTACAGCTGGTGTTAGGCTTAACATAACAACAGTTTTGGACCCTGTGTTATTTACATTACAATATTCTCTAAGATCCGGCTGCAAAATCACTACGTTCATAGCGTATGTAGTCAAAATCTTTTTATTTGGTATAATTAAGAAAGCCAACCCGCAGTAGGCTAGCGTGGTGGACTATAGCCTAATCCCTCTCAAATGAGACGAGATCCGTGCCCAGTAGTGGGACGTTAATGGGTTGATGATAATGAATTAAGAGTGGGGAATCTGTTTTTGCCAAGGTGCCAATCAAAATCGGCCAGCGTGTATTTCTTTTTTAAAAATATCAATTGACTTTTGCAAAAAAAAAATCACTTGCTATGAGAATAAACAACAATCCGTCCCATAGCAATACATAATATATGTAAATAAATTGAATAGGTATGGTTGCCGTTGCCCATTCAGCCGCAACCTATACCCAGTCAGATCCAAACATGTAATAAGTGGGTGCTTAGTAGCATTGTTGCAACCATAGGTTGCGCCTGAATGGGCAACGGCAACCATACCTATTCATGTTATTCACATATATTGCCGTAAGACGCGTCTTTTCTTAGCTCGGAACTAGATGGCGATGTGTAATAATGGGCCAACTTATTTATTTATTTCTTTACACACATTGATATCAACAGGTTGACATCGCCGCGGCCGCTACAGTCGCGCATCGTGCCGCCGGCGGCGCCTCCCACCGGTGCCTCCGACTACGGACATCTACTGCTCACTAACTCCGCTAGAAGATTAGAGGTATGAGTCTGGTGGCGTTGAAAATGTCATGTGATATGATAAACTAGCCTTTGCCCGCAACTTCCTCTGCGTAGAACTAGTAATTTTATCCAATCTGTTTCTGGACACCATAAAACGTGAATCAGGCCACTGAATGTATATCCGCGAAGGGGGAAGCAATCTCAAAAGGGCGTAGGGTTCCTCGTCAATAGCGTCCTCGCTGATAATGTTGTGGAGAGGGTCCCTAACATCGGCAGCGACTACGGACCCTAAGAAATGAGACCCTCTGAGTATCAATTTTAAGCTCGAAAGATCCCGTCTGACGAATTCTACGCTCCTAGTGGGAGCGTAGAATCGCAAGCAGAATTAATTTCCATCATTAATATATAATAAGGAGAGGTCCCATCTCACTCCCTTGTGGAACTCCTGTTTTATTAAGTCGGTGTGATGACCTATGGGTATGGGTACTAAATTAGAATTGAAATGGTCGATTTCAACGTATTCGGAACTTCTATCCAATCCAACGCAGGTCTCCTAATTCCATAGCGTTGGCATTTGTTTAAGAGAGTTGAATGTTTAACGAAATCAATGGCCTTCGAAAAATCTAAAAATATTACTGCCTTTGGGACTTTATTGTCAATATGTGTGTAATACGTGTATGTGTGGTTGCGCGCAGGTGCTGCGGTCGTGCATCGCGGCGGTGTTCGAGTGTCGCTACGCGGACGCGCGCGTGTCCTTCCCCGGCGTGCTGCGCGCGCTGCGGGCCGCCGGCGCGCGCGCCGCCCTCGTGCGCGACCTGCACGCGCGCCTGCCCAGCAACAAGCACCTGCTGCACCACCACCAGTTCGACCTCGTCGTCAGGTAACACATCGCGCCGCCCTCGTGCGCGACCTGCACGCGCGCCTGCCCAGCAACAAGCACCTGCTGCACCACCACCAGTTCGACCTCGTCGTCAGGTAACACATCGCGCCGCCCTCGTGCGCGACCTGCACGCGCGCCTGCCCAGCAACAAGCACCTGCTGCACCACCACCAGTTCGACCTCGTCGTCAGGTAACACATCGCGCCGCCCTCGTGCGCGACCTGCACGCGCGCCTGCCCAGCAACAAGCACCTGCTGCACCACCACCAGTTCGACCTCGTCGTCAGGTAACACATCGCGCCGCCCTCGTGCGCGACCTGCACGCGCGCCTGCCCAGCAACAAGCACCTGCTGCACCACCACCAGTTCGACCTCGTCGTCAGGTAACACATCGCGCCGCCCTCGTGCGCGACCTGCACGCGCGCCTGCCCAGCAACAAGCACCTGCTGCACCACCACCAGTTCGACCTCGTCGTCAGGTAACACATCGCGCCGCCCTCGTGCGCGACCTGCACGCGCGCCTGCCCAGCAACAAGCACCTGCTGCACCACCACCAGTTCGACCTCGTCGTCAGGTAACACATCGCGCCGCCCTCGTGCGCGACCTGCACGCGCGCCTGCCCAGCAACAAGCACCTGCTGCACCACCACCAGTTCGACCTCGTCGTCAGGTAACACATCGCGCCGCCCTCGTGCGCGACCTGCACGCGCGCCTGCCCAGCAACAAGCACCTGCTGCACCACCACCAGTTCGACCTCGTCGTCAGGTAACACATCGCGCCGCCCTCGTGCGCGACCTGCACGCGCGCCTGCCCAGCAACAAGCACCTGCTGCACCACCACCAGTTCGACCTCGTCGTCAGGTAACACATCGCGCCGCCCTCGTGCGCGACCTGCACGCGCGCCTGCCCAGCAACAAGCACCTGCTGCACCACCACCAGTTCGACCTCGTCGTCAGGTAACACATCGCGCCGCCCTCGTGCGCGACCTGCACGCGCGCCTGCCCAGCAACAAGCACCTGCTGCACCACCACCAGTTCGACCTCGTCGTCAGGTAACACATCGCGCCGCCCTCGTGCGCGACCTGCACGCGCGCCTGCCCAGCAACAAGCACCTGCTGCACCACCACCAGTTCGACCTCGTCGTCAGGTAACACATCGCGCCGCCCTCGTGCGCGACCTGCACGCGCGCCTGCCCAGCAACAAGCACCTGCTGCACCACCACCAGTTCGACCTCGTCGTCAGGTAACACAGTAACGAAACCAGTGTTCAGGTGACCAACCTTATAACAACTTACAGAACGAGGCCTTCGCTCAGGTAACTAACAAGTATGCAGCACGTCTGCTGGTAAACGGTTACTGTAGCAAGACGTTAGTAATATTAGAGCCATTATTTCTCCTGCGTTGAAACTGTGAGATGTAATAATCAATCAGTATGCAACTCATAATTATTCAGCCGTAAAAATTCTACCCACAAGTTTTTAACGGCCACACTAAGATTTTTTCGTCGGTTTTCCGTCGTCGTTACATTTGCAAACACAATTTTTTACATACACAAACACCCGGACCGGTAACAACTACTTTTACTTAGCTGGTAAAAATATTTGCTCCGTGCGGGAATCGAACTCGTAACGTCAAATGTGAATTTTGATTGACAATTATCCAAGGGGTGACCTAATAACTAATACCTTAATAACTAATCAACTATTTAAAAGAGTATGTATGGAGATTCTTGCCGGTCCTTCTCCATAAGATCTACTTTTTGGAACCGTGTAACTAGTGTTGAGATTTTGAAAGAACCTGTAATATTGGTCTACTTGAAATAAAAATATTTGAATTTGTATGTGGACGAAAGAATCTAGATAGGATAATTTTATATTATCAGTAATATCCATAACCAATTATATTATTATACCGATATTTATCGCTGCACGTTATGCCCGTGACAATGGATGCTGTAAAGGATCCGAAATGTAGGATGAAATAAAACCAAAATATTGCGCTAAAATCCACACAAAGGTAGTTTTATTTCAAAGTCACAATTTGTGACACCGATCGTGTATTTATATGTATATATAATATAATTATATCTTCGTACAATCTTCCATCACTGTATTTATCGCTTTGGTGTTAGACAGTGTATGTTAGAGTTACTCATCATCATCATAATCATCACTAATCTCGTCGAAGTTGAGCAATATTTTGTAGCAGGCAATTTTTTTCTTTCTCAATATACCATAAGCCCTCGTTTCGAACGTCCCGTAGACTCCAATTTTGGGCAACTCTCTGTAATCCATAACGAAGTTAGGAATTTCGAGTCTATTCTGGAATATTTACAAAAAATATAAATTAACTAGCTGACCCAGCAAACGTTGTTTTGCCACATTATAGGGGTTGGTGGACAACCCTTATCACTAAGGGGTATGAAAAATAGATGTTGGCCGATTCTCAGACCTACTCAATATGCTCAGAAAATTTCATGAGAATCGGTCAAGCCGTTTCGGAGGAGTACGGGAACGAACATTGTGACACGAGAATTTTATATATAAGACTAGCTGACCCAGCAAACGTTGTTTTGCCACATTTTAGGGATTGGTGTTAGAAGGGTGAAAATTTAGGGTTGTATGTATTTTTGAATGCCAAATCTAAAAAAAAATACAAAAAAATATTTTGTCTAAAAAATAAAAAAAAAATTTAGGGGTGGACTACCCCTAACATTTAGGGGGATGAAAAATAGATGTTGGCCGATTCTCATAGATAAGCACAAAAAATTTCATCAAAATCGGTCTAGCCGTTTCGGAGGAGTATGGCAACGAAAACTGTGACACGAGAATTTTATATATTAGATTAGGTGATATTCGTGTGCGGTGGTGGCGACAAATAAGCTTACGGCCTGCCTGATGATAAACAGCTACCGTAGCCTATGGAAGTTTGTAACGTCAGAGGTATAGCTAGCGCGCTGCCAACCACTATAAAAAACTTTTTTGAAAGAACCTCGGCGGGTAGCTCATCCTACAGCCTGATTGCTACCTTATCTTACCGTGTTAAGGTGTGGGAATGAATTCAATAAAATTTGGCCGTGGGAATCACATCAAACAATTCCTCAGAACACAGTCCATTCCAGATGATGATGAGTTCGAGTTAAAAACTGACTCATCATTTCAACCGTTAGACGTCCACTGCTGGACATAGGTCTCCCCCAAGGATCGCCACGACGACCGGTCATATGCCACCCGCATCCAGTGGATTCCAGCGACCTTCACCAGGTCGTCAGTCCACCTTGCCGGGGGCCTGCCCACACTGCGTCTTCCAGTACGTGGTCGCCACTCTAGAACCTTCAAGCCCCATCGGCCATCCGTTCTTCGAGCGATGTGCCCTGCCCACTGCCACTTGAGTTTGGCGATTCTTCGGGCTATGTTAGCGACCCGGGTTCTTCTACGGATCTCCTCATTTCTGATTCGATCACGTAGTGAAACTCCTAACATAGCCCTCTCCATCGCTCTCTGAGTGACAGTGAGCTTCCTTATAAGGCCCATAAACTGACTGATGACTGCTATTATCTTTATCTGTATATCGTGTGTAAGGGTCTAACTAGTTAATCATGTGAAAAATGTACTCTTCATCTAAAGTAACTGTATAGTGAATTTCATATCTCTAACCCCTATAGTATGGGGATAAACGGGGTGACAACCCTTAACTTAAAAATCAGAGATGTTTTAACGTGTCAAGCCAAGTTCAAGCTAATAGAACTGGCGAGCAGCACCGTTTGTAAATTACACGCACCATTTGGAACTATAACTGTTATAATTTAGATTGTAGACTTCACCTCATTTAATTATCTTAAGTTATAAGAAGAAATCATATTTTAAGTTGTTATAAATAAATTTCAGGACTGACTATTGAAAATAGGTACCAACCCATTTGACAGATCTCACTTCTTTTGTCGTTGAAGTTAACAACTAAGGCATAATATATAATAATATTGAATTTGACTCGATTTATTCCCGCTGTCCACCCGGGGTGGATACTGGCAAAAGAGGAATGTATTGTTGTGTAATAGTAACGGGGACAGCGGGAATGAACCCTTGGATCTAATATCACATTTATGTTTTTGATGGGATTTTTTTTTTTCAGTAACTATTGTAGGAAGGAATCTCTAGAAATCATTTTGGGATTTACTCGAGCGCGGCGGATTAATATAAGTGAGGATACGTCACATATTGATAAGTACCTTCAGCCAGTATGAGTTTTAATAGTAGGGGTACGCTCAGGAGGACCCGTCAGATTAGTAAAATAAATCGATCATCTGAAACACTCGAGCGAGTCAGTTTAAGATATGGGGGGTAATTACTTGCTAAAGAGTAGCAATTCCGCTAATCTGACGATTTGAGCGTAAGTTTACGTTACGTTAGAGTAACAAAGTTGCAATAAAAACTATGTGTGTACTCGTTTTTATTTATTTTAGAGGTAATAATACCGGAATGACCAAAAAATATAACTGGCGATTTACGCAAGCCGGAAATAATAAAAAACGTTAATTAAAATCAGAGCGTGCAGCTGTATATACTATCTGGAGATGATAGCACGACAATAAATTAAACCTAGTACACCTAATGATATTCTAAGTCTGTATACCAAAAATCAATCAAATATACCCAGTAGTTTAGACACAGGACATTATTTTCCATTTTTTTTAATTTGCAACTAGATGTATTGTTTACTAGGCTATCACAGATAAGGTTAAAGACCTGCAAAATAAAAGCCACTTAAAAGAACTTCGCAAATCTAAAAAAACTCCTTTCGCAAATCTAATTTCTTTTGCATATTTGTGCTATTTAATTTGTTTGAAAAAAAATAAAACTTTTTTTAAATTTCGATGTTACGACTTATTTAATAGAGTCAAAATACTCTTTTGAACTAATATGGCTCGTCTTTTCTTTTATTATCGTATCATCATCTCCACAGTGTATACAAAGAAAAACATTACGTGGCATTATGTGGTTCTGTCATGGGAAAAAGGCGTGTGTGAATATGTATGTACTTGAAAAAATATAAAAGTGTCGAATTGGTGGATGATCCACCAATTCCAAGTTCTGAAAAATTATAACAAAGTATGGATACATGCACATATATCAAACACCTGTGAACTATCTTTACAAGCGCCATAAATACGTTCTAATGACTTATGTCCATAATACAAAAGATTAATTACCCCCGCTATAGGACAGTCGGGGGGGTCAACCCCCGCCAAAGTTAGGGCTCGTTCCATGTTTTCTTTTGCGTGCCTCTTGATATACTTACACAAGCACGGGTTACTTAATCTCTCATAAAATTTGAAACCGCCATCCACCTTCTGAAAGACGTCGATTTGAATCTGTAATACACAGTTAATAGTGATATTAGTAACCATACAGAAAAATTAAGATCTGTCAGCCGTCCATAGAATGACCGCGACATACGCTGCTTAACTTGCATTTTCGCGGACGCCATTTAACCAAGATAGGTTCTGGTAGCTGTGAAGGCCACTGACTCTTTGAAGTTACTGCCTTATTTATCTCATACTCAAAAGGTGAAAGAAACATCGAAAGGAAACTTGACGTGACGGGAGCGTGTGTAGGGAGCGCTTTCACCATCATCATCAACCGTTAGACGTCCACTGCTGGGCATAGTCAAGAGAGTAAGACATCAAGGATCGCCAGGACGAGCGGTCATGCGCCGCCCGTCCGCATCCAGCAGATTACAGCGACCTTTACCAGGTCGTCAGTCCACCTTGCCTCCACACGCTGTGTCTTCCAGGACGCGCTTTAGATTCCTTAAAATAGGGGACTGAATTCGTGGACAGGGGCACTTACACCGTATAAGAACGAATCCTCGAGATCCTTAGCTGATTCGGCCAATATGTTGAACCGGTCGTGGGTGCGGTTGAGCTTCTTGATCGAAATTGTTATGTTCACATCGTATTGCTCCGGGTTTTCACATTGCATTGCGTTCAGAACCAGCCACCGGCCTGGACCCTGTCACATTCATTTATAAATATGATCTCATATACCAATATCTTGTACCACTATGTTTGTAGTAGCACTAGAGATGTATAAATACCGTATAATAATGATCAGGTATTTTATTGGTATTATACAATAAACTACGGTATTATTCGTATTTTATTTTTAATTGTTTTTTCATCGATTTTTCACATATCATTGGTGAATGCTAATCATGTGATTCCCCAACGAGCTCTGGTAACGTTACTCACTCGCAGAAACAACTATTGGGCCGAGGTACTTCCCCAGTAGCGCAGCTCAATTTCAGCGAAAATACGTACATCTCTTTCCCCACGTTAATTAAGTATCCCATCTCTTGCAAATGTTGTTTTTAAAAGATATATAATTAATTATACCAAAATGTACAAATGGTATAAATAACCATCCTAACATCTCTAGGTAGCACCCTTCCCAAACGGCCCGACCGATTGTAGCGATTTTTTTTTATTAAATTAATGATTTATTCAAATGGGTAATGATGCTGGTCTTTTAATTCAATAAACATTATACAACATACAGCCAATATCAAACAATGAGTGTATCAGCGAATTTTACACAAAACCAAGACTACATATTTATTCAAAAACAAATACTAAGCAGATTAATACTTGATTGTATTAAATATCTACCTTCACTAACCTACGCCAGTCAAACATGGAAGCTCACAAGTCGAGATCAATCCAAAATCACATCATGTCAAAGAGGCATGGAAAGAAGTCTATTAAAAAATACAAAAAATTAGACAATAAGGAAAAGAACAAAAGTTACCGATGCTCTATGCTACTGCAAAAACCTTAAATGGAGATGGGCTGGACATATAGCCAGACTGACAGACGACCGATGGACTCACAGAATAACATCTTGGGCAGGGCCATCAGGCGTTAGGAATAGAGGTAGACCTGCAGCCCAGTGGGCAGCTGGGAAATAGCTGGGAAAAATTGGATGGAGATAGCAACGAATAGAGAGACTTGGAAATCTCTAGAGGAGGCCTTCACCCTCGAAACGAGGGGTTCTTGCTAATAAATAGAAAGTATTAATATATTTTAGTTTTAAGTTGAAATCTTTTTATTTATATATGAATTCATATATTGTAAAACTGTTATCTTTATAGAGTAAGAAATATAAGGCTTTTTTATTTTTATTTTTTATTTTATTTATTTATTTATTAAATATATCAAAAGGTTTTTATTTTAAATAAGATTAAGATTCTAGTTGCACAGTTATAAGTTGATGGAAAAAAAAACCCAACAAGAAACTCAATAAGACAAATATAAAGTCGCCACTCTTAGTTGTTACTTACGAGCATAAATCGGAAACATATCACCGACGAGATAAAACACAGTGACAGGGCAGAAAACAGCAAAACATTCATTTTACATACAATAAAGCACAATGAAAGAAATCTAGGATTTGTTGAGCTTTAAATACTTGAATGTGACATGTCAACATGTCACATTGATACGGTCAATATGATATGTTGGGAAAAGTCTATAAAGACATAACACAAAAAACACTGCCATTATATATCATTTCTATAAACATTAGTCAGGAAAATTAACAGCAGAAATAGCGTGTTAGGATGAAGAAAAATTAAATATTTACTGATATTATCAAATTGAAACATCAAATAACAGTCGACAAATACCCTTAATTTATTTAAAGATACGATCAATATGTTATGTCGACATGTCATATAAAAGTATTTAAAGCTTTACAAATGCTGGTAATCTTTTATTCTGTTTTATTGTTTCTGAAATGAATGTTTTGCTGTTGTCTGTCCTGACTGTGTGTTCTATCTCGTCGGTGATATGTTTCAGATTTATGCTCGTACGTATTATCTAAGAGTGGCGACTTCGTATTTGTGTTGAGAGTAATCTTGCCGGTTCCGTCTCCATAAGATCAACTTCTTGGAACAGTGTAAACTAGAATCTTAGTTTCATAAATGCTTGTAAAAGTTTACTCGAAATAAAACCGTTTTGATACATTTATTATTATTGTTCATAAATTATAATATAAATTAAAAGAACCTCTAACACGTGGCGTCATTTACTGTACTACACAGGCAAAGTATAAAATAAATAGTATGGAATATTAATGTCAAACGGTTGAAATGATGATGATGATGATGATTAATATTTTATACTTTGCCTAGGTATTCTATACAATAACGAATGTGCAGCCGGTGATGTACTTATAGCAAAAATAATTTTTAGTTTCACGTTAATTTTATTGTGATTTTTTATTTTATTGTGAGTTCTGGGTTCGCAGGGGGCTACAGTTCTAACCTAACCTAACCTATTTTACACATTGCCGGTGCAACAACAGGTACTCTATACAATCCCTAGGAATTGTATACATTACCTAGGTAAAGTATGTTCAGGGTAATAACACTCACATTCAATAGTTCGGGCCGTTTGGGAGGAGTGCGTGCGAAACAGTGATACTAGATATTTGTATACGAGATTGTATTGATAAAATAATGTGACAGGGTCCAGGCCGGTGGTTGGTTCTGAACACGATGCAATGTGAAGACCCGGGACAATACGATGTAAACGTTACAATTACCCGCAAGAAACTTAATCGCACCCATGATTGTTTCCACGCTATCGTCGAATCGGAAAAAGATTTTGAGGATACGTTCGCATACGGCGTAAGTGTTCCGTTTGGTGTCCATGAAGTCAGTCGTTTAAGCAACCTAATACGGTCAATATATTTTTTTGATTGCTTGCATTGAATAGGCTCCAAAACTACTGGACCGATTTGAATTATTCATCCACCATTAGAATGCTACGCTATCCCTGTTGCATATAGGCTATATTTTATTTCAAAATTACTATCCGAATGAAGAATTCAATTGAAATCTATATTTTTAAAATACTTATATCTACTCGTGCCGTGAAGCTGGGGCGGGCCGCTAGTAAATCATAAGAACGTTTCCTTTCGGTGTTTCCCTTCACCGTTTGAGTATGTAATAAATGAAAGTAACCTAAGATAAGTCAGCGGCCTTCACGGCTACCAGAACCAGTACCAACGGTTAAATGCTATCCACGAAAATGCATGTCCATCTCCGCACACCATATACATCTCCGCACATCTTCTCTCCTCTCCGCTTCGGTGGAAACCGGGCCTTAAGTTTCATGTAAAGTTGCTAATATCACTATTATCGGTACATTACAGTTACAAATAGATGCATATAAGGAAGTGGATGGCGGCTTCAAATTTTATCAGAGACTTAACGAGCCATGCGGTTGTAGGTTCTTCAAATTCCACGCACGGAAAAACATGGAACGAGCTCTATCTTTAGCGGGGATTAGCCCCCCGGACTGTCCTTTACCGAGGGTAATATTTTTTTTGTATTATAAATACATGACAAGCCTGTATCCCGGAGGGGTTCAGGAGCGCTAATCGAAATAAAAATATATTTAAAAAGTTGGATTATGCAAACGCCGAAAACTTAAATAGTTCTTTTGCACTTGTTGAGCACTAATTTTGACGAGATGTATACAACTCGCTGATTCTGAGGTTTTATCTATTTTTCGCATTAATGCAATGCAACTGTATGGTTCAACTAGTGTATAATAGAAGTTGACCCTATTGCCATTAACGAGGGACAAATACGAACTCCCGAGCTACTAAACCAATAATACTTCACGCTCAGTCGTTTCAATGACTACTATATTATTGAGGCAGTCAGTTTTCATTACTTATAAAAATATCACGTATGAAATGATCCATCATAATCTGGAATAGACAGTGTTTTGAAGAATTATTACGGCCACATTTTATCAGTGCACCTCTTGCCATCCTTAGCGCATTAATTCTCACACCTTAGCACGTAATATCATTGCTTACTGTATGTTGTCAAAGGAAGAATGCCACGCAATCAGGCTGTAGAATGAGCTACCTGGTAATGTTTTGCCAAATACCATGGGGTTCTTCTAAAAAGAGGTGCAAAAGATTTTAACAGTAGTTGGTAGCACTCGAGCGATGCCTCTGAAACTTGCATAGGATACGGTAGCGGCGAACCATCAGGCTGGCCGTTGTTTGATACCACAGCGCAAGCAAATTTTACATATTAAAAAAAAATACTAATTAAAAATTACCCATTAAAAATTTACTTTTAGTAAATATTACAGGAAAAATTGGAAATTCCCAACTTCGTTATGGACTACAGAGAGTTGCCTAAATGTGGAATCTACGGTACTTTCGAAGCAAAGATTTATGGTATATTAAGAAAGAAAAAAGTTGCCTGCTTCAAAATACTGCTCAACTTCGATGAGAATAATGATGATAATGATGATGATTAAGACTCCTATCTGGCACGAGACCGATAAATACAATGATGTATGATTGTATGGGGATATAAAAATAAATATATTATACACCAATTACAGAAATTCACGTGCTACAATCTGTTCATACCGGTGCTTCGCTGACATCTTTATTTAACTTTTAATAAACTTACTTTCGTACGAATTTTTTCACGGTATATTAATATTCTTAAATCCCAACATTTCGATACTTTTACAGCCTCCATGATCACAGGCATTCTGTCACCATTAACTCAATTATTGGACCACTGACATGGCTTTTAGAGGGATCAGGCTCTAATCGACCCCGCTAGTCTACTGCGGGTTGGAAGAATTGACATTCCATTGAGAAAATCTCTCAGGCATGCAGTTTCATCACAATGTTTTTCATCACCGTTAGAACAAGTTAACTGCCAAAACTCAGTGTAGTGGGCCTTGATATCGAACTCTACACCTTTATATTCACAATCCACTAAACTCACTACTAAGCTATATTAGATACATATCAGCATGCCATACCGCGATAAGGACCAGTAAAACTTAACTGTTTATTAAAATTACTCAAAATATAACATCATTCTATGTTAATGAATTGGCACAAATAATTTTCTTTATTTATATTATTTGCGTATTTATATTACTATTTTTAACCGACTTCCAAAAGGAGGAGGTTATCAATTCGTTTTAGTTTGTTACCTCATAACTGTGGATTGGGTGAACCGATTTTGAAAATTCTTTTTTGATATGAAAGCTGAAGCTTCCCATGTGGTCCCATAAAAAAAAATTTAGGATCTGATGAGTGGATCCTTGGGAAATCGAGAGAAACCCTCAAATTTTCTACGTAGATGACGCGTTTATTGTTCAACTTCTTACCTTATAACTGTGGATTTGGTGAACCGATTTTGAAAATTCTTGTTTTATTCTGATTCTGAGTTTTTTATTACGTATTTATATCACAAGCTCAAACGGTGAAGGAAAACATCGTGAGGAAACCTGCATGCTTGAGAGATTTGTCTCGATGGCATGTGAAGTCGGCCAACCCGCAGTAGGCTAGCGTGGTGGACTATAGCCTAATCCCTCACAAATGAGAGGAGACCCGTGCTCAGCAGTGGGACGTTAATGGGTTGATGATGATGATGATGATGATAAATTTTCTTATCAGTTTACTACTCCTGATGGCTAATACAAGGGAATAATAATAATATATTTTATTTTATTGTTGATTGCGTTCACATTTAAAACACACAAATACTGGACTACAGAAGGGTCCATGTTACGATACTATGTAATAAACTTAGGTACATAATTATTGACATAATTTCCTTATAAATAAATTAAATGTAGATACCTTCCCAACCCTAATAACGTTGACTTGATCACGCGGCTAGAGCATTTAGACACGTGCCAGTCGATATAAATATTATTTTTATAATTGTCTAGGTTTCTATTTATTTATGTAGTAAAACACAAAACAAAGGCGTTGATATGATAACTTCATTTAACAAAAATATTCTTAATAATAATATGCACTACTTTCATACACCCTATATTGTTACGCAGCAACCGCTAGTCGTAAGCAATAGAGAGGTTGCAGAAATCATCAGTTTAAGGTTCGATCGTATTTAATTCAGCTATATAAGATTTTATACAAAATCCTAAGAAAATTTACCGATTTAATTATATTAAGTATAATTAAAATTTATTCTGTATTCGTAAATTATAAGTATTTTAAAGTTCGTAGTATGTACTTTATTATTACATACTAGCGATCCGTCCCGGATTCGGACGGGTGGACTTTTATTTTTGAAACTTCATATATGCTCCGCTCCTATTGGTTGTAGCGTGATGTTCTATAGCTTATAACATTCCTTGATAAAAGGACTATCTAACACAAAAAGAATTATTCAATTCTAACTAGTAGTTCCTGAGATTAGCGCGTTCAAACAAACTCTTCAGCTTTATAATATTAGTATAGATTAAATATATGTAATATAGATACTATAATTAATATATACTATCTGTACCTTGCCACGCTTTGTTCTGGCAACATAGTGGTTAATAATAAAAACAATCTTTAGGTTGTATATTGTGTTAAAATTTGAGCTTAACTGATGCAGAACTTTTTGTCTTTTATACAAACCAACTTAATGTAGAAAATAAGGTCTATATTGCAAAGTCTCGTCGCCTCGGTGTCAACTGCCCTTTACTGCAACTAATCGTCGTCGTCTTGATCATCCTCGTTTCCACTTCTGTCCTCAAACGTGAGTATTACTTGCACGCAACCTAGTTTGACCGTTTCATACACTAAGTACATGTTAACCTGAAACGTTCCGTACACTCCATCCTTTGGCAATTCTGTGTAGTCCATCACGAAGTCCTTGATTTCAAAATAGCGCTGGAAATATATTAAAACATTGGTGTACAACTTTGACAGTCAAAAAACCTTATGTCAAAAGTATATGGTTTTTACAATGAAACATTGAATGTTATTCTAGTTAATATTTTAAACATGGACATTGACGGGTGACTTTCACTCTCTCACTGCACCAACAAGACAGTTAAAAAACATAAATTCATTCTGTATTTTTTTTAATAGAAGCTACAAATTGAATCATTATTTTTCGTAAAATAAATTAGAAGAATATGATAAAGTCTTTTTACCGGTGACAGAGGGCAATCCGGAGGATCGAAACCTCCCATAGTGAGGGCTCGCTTCACGTTTTCTCCCGCGAACTTCATGATAAACTCACACGCACAATCGCTGGCATACACCTGGTACAACTTGAAGCCGCCGTCCACTTCTTTATACACGTCAATTAATATCTGTGGAAATGAGTTCTGATTAGAGAAGGGGGGGGGGGGAGGAGGATGGCAAACAAGCGTGCATCCCGCGTGATGGTAAGCGGTTACCGTAGCCTATAGACATTTGCAACACCTGAGGTGTCGCTCGCGCGTGGCCAACCCTTTACAAACGGTTAAGCTTTCTTAAATTAGGGGAGTTACTAAACTAACAGCAAACGGAATTCGCATGCTGACAGAATAATCCAGATCAATCCCTTAACGAGGTTTGGTAGCCTTACTCATTTGCAGAAACATAACTCTTGGTGTTTTACTTCTGTAAGGCGGGGGTACTTCTCCAGTAGGGCAGCTTAATTTTGAGCGAGAAATCTTGCTAGGCCCTACCTCTCTTGAGCTTTCGTGTTTGGCGTTTTATTTCAAAGGTCGTAACGTAGAATTGACAATCTCAATTTTCTTTTTTCATTAATCAAATACAAGAAGTTCCTAATAAGACTTACACTATGGGTAACATTGATTTCTTTCCGGAGGTCTGAGGTCATGCTGAAGCAGTCATGTGTCCTGTTCAGCTTCCTGCGACTGACTGTTAACGTCATGTCGTACTGATCAGGATCATCACAAAGTAATACGTTGTTTACCATCCATAGGCCCGGACCCTGGAACGATTATTATCAGAAAACTTAAAATGCAACAAAATTACGATAACGTCAAGTTGGTGACGTTGCAACTTGCAAGTAACTGTCATATAATTCATTTAAATATTATTAGAAAAGGCAACGCTAAATCGCTACCATGCACAGACCAAGCTGATTTACTGTAAGCACCTCAATTAAGGACTTTCATTTTAACCCTGTAGCAGATGCTATGGAAAATGTATAATGATCTTTAGTGACTCGCGTTACTATATATATATTTAATCTGTTAAAAAGCGGCTAATCCTTTGAGCGTATTTAACATTAAGTTTATATTGGGGGTCACGATACTTATTTTTGATATACGTGAACTTACAAGAAGGCTCCCTAGGCTCGACACTAACGGTAGAATACACACAATTAGCACCAAAAACAATAATACTTTCAACATTTCGCTTTGCCTATCAAACAATGCAGCATCCACCATAGATCTGGCCTTTAAATACATTCATATAACGACATCGCATGACAGCTCTTCATTTTGATACTATCTACCAGTTAATTAGGTTCGCGGTGCTTGTCATCGTTGAAATTCCATTTTATGTGTTGATATTGTTTGCTCATTCTTTCACGCTATTTCTGTGACATGTCACGGAAATCGGTATGAGTTTAGCCACAAAAAACTGTTTAGAAAACGTGACTCGTAAATGTCTTGCCTCAAAAGGTATTGGTCTAAATCAAACCCGCTCGGGGTAAATAATAATCATTTGAGGTTTTGTCAAGTTGGTCATAATCTGGCTGAGCTGTTTATGGATCTATCTATGACTTTTTTAAATGTAAATAATATATTGTTTAATCAAATACGACTTGACGCATAAGTGGTGAATTCGAGGCCATTTTCATTTTGACATCAGGATCATTCACGCCTATTACATACCCAAAAAACTTTATATTTATTAGATTAAGATCTCGCTGCGTCGATTAAAATGCCTGGTTGCACTGGTGGACTAGATAATAATATAAGAATCATATTCATATAATGTGTCAAATCATAATCATTCATGTATAGTGATGGGTATTATAGAGTGCAAGTCTTCATAAGTGCCATATCCTTGACGATAGAGCAATGTTAGGCCATGTTTTGATATTTGGTCGGTAAATCCGACAAGCTACTCATCGAGGGCAATCTATGCAAAACATGTAGACCGGTGTTCCAGAGTACCTACTTTGAATTGATATCTAATGAGCACAGAGATGAGAGAGCACTCCCGTTTTCCGTCATTCATCCCTTTAGCATCCCCCTCTCTATCATCCCTCGGACCACTCGGGGTATATCGAAGAGATTTTTATTGTTATCTACTCCTTTTATTTCGTATATGATATAGTCTTCATTTTGAGATTCGATGGCATACCGTAAAATCGTCATCAAAATCTTATTCTGATTTTTCATAAATAATTTTCATATATCATCTTTGGAATTGGCCTTTCTTTTAATACATCATGTATGAAACTTACTTACTTTAATAAAATACCTTTAGCTTTCATTAATACATTCATTAAACCTGCGCCCAGCCCGGGTAATAGCTTACCCGGGCTGGGCGCAGGTTTAATGAATGTTCTGACGCGTGGTAGCAACTGACATTCCTATGTGAAGAATTTTCCATAATGAGTAACTAGGAGAAATCATATGGGGTTTTTATTTGTATGCCTTCACTAGTATGGTTGCCCTAGCAGTTGCCAAACAGTATGGATGGTTGGCAGATTTTCATCCAGTTGTAAACATGTTTTTGTAGGCTGATACTCATTTATATATACTGAAATTGATATTTCTGTTGCTCCTTCCATATAATTTCATGATTCATTTTGTTGCGAGTTAAATAGGTACGTAAGTATGTAAATTGAGATGTTTTAAATCAGTCTTATACCTCAGTTATTATACCGACCATTTTCTAGATAGTAGTTATCCTGGCTTTCAGGAGTTGAAGTAGCAAGGTCTTAGTGTGGTGAACTTGTCCTAAAAGACAGTTGTTACGGGTATAGTGTGAAAAAAAAAAATGTTTTTCTTAACGCACCTCATGATTGACGACAAAACTAGGGTATTATGTGTAAAGTGGTAGGAGTATTTGCGTATATAATAATGTATTTTATCTTTTTAATGTATCCTATACTGTTACTCACTGCTGCTATTAATAGTTCTTGCTTACAAGAAATTTGTAATTAATGTGAACAATTAATTACTTTGAAATTCGTCACTTTGTAAAAAAACATAACCCTTCATTTTAAGTAACTTCTTTTTATTATTGTTATTTTGTCTATTTTTTGTCACAGTCCTCGTCCTCGCAATCCTCCACCTTCTTGAACTCGACGAGAAGCTCCAGGCAGCCCACCTTTTGACCGTCTTTCAAGATATATGACATAGCACCATACAAGCCATAGATGCCGTTCTCCGGCAGCTCCGTATAGTCGAATACATAGTTTTCCACGCGGTACTCTCCCTATAAAGGAAAGGGAATTTACTACTTATAACTTCATAGTGTTACTCTATACATAAATTAAATATTAAAAGTTGCATAAGATATTATAATTATTAGTTTAGCTTGAACAGCTAAACCGATATTTATCAATCCTCGGAGAGAACTATGTCAAATCACTTTTAATATAAATTAAATCAAAATAGGTTCATCTGTCTACGATGTCTATGATGCCTCAGACAATCAAACACGTTTAACTTATAGCATGCCTCTTTTTGCGTCGAGAGTAGGTAATAATATAATGTATTCTTATATATCTTTTATGGACAGTGAATCAGTTTTTATCTCTGACATCCCAACAAAGACCAAACTCTATATTCTCTTCAAAAATATTGGTAATACAGCTTATATGAAATAACATATCAAACCTTTTCCACTGGGAAGTCGGCAGGGTCGATGCCAGCTAATTCCAAGCAAGTTTTGACGTTTTTCTCAGCGTATTTCTTGATGAAATGGATGAAACTCTCGTCAGCTAAAATCTGGTACTGTTTGCAACCACCGTCCACGTGTTTGCAAATATCTATTTCGACCTGAATAATCAAAAGTAAAATGTTAGAAAAATAAAACACTAACTCGGACAATGATAGCTTTGATGAGACTGGTCTCAATATACCTATAGATTGAAATGGACGTGTCAAAACTGCGCGAGCTTTATGTGCATAAAAGTCGTCTAAAATTTAAAAATTCTCAAATTATTGGCGAAATGGACTTATTACTGACAGGATAGAAAACCGAATGCTGTCGGGCCAGGTCCTTCTACCATCGATACGGTATCTGTGAATCATTAATTTTATAGTGGATACAAACGTAACTGTAGAACCCTAGATCCTGATCCTAATTATCAGGTTTAGCAATTTTTTATTGGTTTATTCTATGAAGTTCTTAATTGGAATTTGGCTTGGATTTTTTTATTTTTGTCCATATAATGCAGGCTATAGGCTCGCCCCCTATTACATGAGACCTACAACGATATCAGGAAATTTTGGGTGTACATTGGTATAACCAACTATCTAAACTTTCGAGGATTCAGACGTGATGATATGTTATGTTTACGTCTACATACTCACTGCGTACTCATCTGTGAACTTTTGATCCAATATTACAGTGCCTGAGTATCCATCGTGGGTGCGGTTGATCTTTTTTTTTTGAACATCAAAATCGAACACCTTATTGTCCATATCACATTTCTTTATATGGTGCACTTGCCACAAGCCAGGACCCTAAAAATACATCAATACAAGATTAAACAGATTAGCACAGGGCTATTCGGCCAATTTACATGTTAAGACCCAGATATTCACTGAGGGAAAAAAATAAGGAGATTGATATTAAGTCTGCCCTGACTGACCTATTAACGCGCAGTAGAAACTATTAAGTCTAGAGAATTAAACTTTGGTATTTAGGGTTATTTGAGTATGAAATTTTGACTTTAAGTGGAGATAATAGGGTACATAATAGTGTCAATTCCCTACTACGGCATAAATAAGATCCCTGTGCTTAGTAATAAAAACAGTAATCTTACAATATCGCCGTCACCAAAAATCTCGAGAGCCAAAAAACATATTATTCCACACGTTAGCCACAGATTCAACATACTCGTGCCTTGTTGAACAGTCGTTGCGTACAATGATGATATGGGCCTATTGTGTCCAATAAATACCACCACATTTATATAACATTTCATGTTCAATGGCCATAAATGTTACTCATTTCTATTAATAAGCAGCTGGACATCGTTATTGATAAAAATCGATGGTCCAATTATTGCTAACTACCTCGCTGGTATTTAAAAAATGCACCTACAACCTTTATGTATGATTTGTGGTCTTCCCGCGTATTCAACTCATTCGCAGCGGTTTCGATTGAGTCATAAAAAGTCAGACTGTACCGGACCGGAACGCCATGGGTAAAAAACGTAGATACAAATTAAAAAAAAATGGACATGCCTATTGAGACCAGGATGGACTGAAGCCGTTAGAATATTTCTGTTTATTTTAACGACAATTTCAAATTATTTACCTGCCGTCCCACTGCTAGACATCATCACATTAACCGTTAGACGTCCACTGCTGGACATAGGTCTCTCCCAGGGATCGCCACGATGACCGGTTATGCGCCGCCCGCATCCAGTGGATTCCAGCGACTGGAAGACACTGCTAGACATACTGCGTTTAATTATATCTGGGCGTTCCAAACAACGTCCATACGAATCGTACTCCAATCTTTTTAGCGGCCTGATTAATCGTTGACAGTTTTAGTTTATACAAAAAGTAATGTTCTGATAGTCAGATATACCTATCTTTTTTTTTCTCTTCGACTTCTTAGCTATATTATACAGTTTTGTTAGACGTACAATTGGGTACTTAATGAACTTAGGAGAATCGTGGCTGTACAACCAAAGTACCCTTAGGATGTCGGTATTGTCCAGTTATCTGGTTGTGGAGGCAGTTGTTCCGAGAAAAGATACTGGTATGCAACCGCAACTGTATATATTGGAAACTGGCCTCAATGTATTGGGAAAAGGAAAAGGAGAAGACTACATTGCCTTTTTAAATGATTTTAGTGTCTGTTTACCTATACGCTGAAGTAGGCTTTTCGATACGCGTATTGTATTCCTTTGAAATTTGTCATTCCATAATAAAAAACAACACTTCATTTGCTCATTTTTAATACTCGTAACATCAATCTATCAATACTTTTTTTCATTGTTTTCTATTCTTCATAGTCATCGTCGTCACAGTCGTCGTCTTCGCATTCATCCTTCTTCCTGAACTCGACAAGCAGTTCTAGGCAGCTGACCTTTTCACAGTCTTCCAAAAGATAGGCCATAGCACCAAAAAGTCCGTAACCTCCGTTCTCGGGTAGCTCCGTGTAGTCCACAACATAATTTTCCACGCTGTATTCTCCCTGTGAAGCAAAATTACCACATATTTCTTTCTTTTATTAGATGATATTAACAGTATTAGTTATTTCCGGTTCTTTTTTTTAAACAATGTTTTAGTGAAAGGGAAAAAACCAAAAAAGCTTCTTTAGCCAGAATATAAAATGTCTAACGATAATACATAAATGATATGATATGAAGATTTTTTTTTCCTAAAATGGTGTAATATATGAATCTGGCATTCTATTTTGCTGATGACATACTCGAACAGAATCTTATAGTACAAGACACACCGCTCGATTCTGCAGGTATCTGTTTTTTGATACAACCAATTTTAAATGAATGTTTAGAAAGTATGCAATGGATAATTAATTATAGGCAACCTACCTCTAGTAGGTTGCCTTTATAAAATTTGCCGCAAATAACCTTAAATTAATTTTAGTATAAGTAGGTTCTACCTTAGCGATCGGAAAGTTAGGGGGGTCGATGCCGATTAATTCCAGGCAAGCTTTGACGTTATTTCCGGCGAATTTCTTGTAGAACTCGACACTGCTTTCGTCTGCTAACGTCTGGCAATGCTTGCAACCACCGTCCACGTGCTGGCATATGTCTACGAGTATCTACAGAAATGGGCACAGATGTAATATTAGTTAATATTGCTTTCGGCGACGGTGGCCAACGAGCTTACGATCTGCCTGATGGTAGGCGGTTACTTTAAGATTGCACCAGAGGTGATGCTCGCGCGTTCCTGTACAAATATTTTCACTCCTTTTTTGAAGAACCTCACCCGCCTCACCTCACTGCGAACTCGCAGTCGTTTGGGAAAAGTTGTTCGGCAGAAGCTTAAATAAAACTGTGTTTATACACGATTTTCTTTTTAGCTGAGCTTACTATTAAAGAGTATTTTTTTAAGTGTCACTCGTATACTTTTTTTTTGCTGAAATCAAAACCAATGGATATTCTCATTAAAAAATACTGCTCATTTTCAGCTAGCGTTTTAGTGTTACTTAGTCCTATATCCTTGTACGGATTCGTGGTCATTACAGGCATTTGTTTGTATACCGTCCTAATATCACCTGAAAAGAAAAAATGTTCTAAAGGCATATAAAGTACAGTTTTACTCGTATGTTCTTTTATTAACCGTTGCCATCAATACTTCATCATATTAGCCTATTGCCGTCCACTGCTGAACATAGGCCGACCCTAAAGAGTGCCAACCGGTCTTGGGCAGCTTGCATCCATCCTCTGCCAGCCACTTTCTTCAAATCGTGTCGCAGGGCATACCACACTACTTTTGCCCAAACGCAGTCTCCACTCTAATACTTGTCTGCTCCATCGGCCATTTCAATACTTAATAGTATGTAACTATGTATGTATATTCAAATATACTCACACCATAATCTCTAGTGTAGTCTACATCTAATTTAACAGTGCCGGAGTAACCATCGTGGGTACGGTTGATCTTTTTCTTTTGAACTTCAAACTTAAACAGCTGATTCTCCGTGTCACATTGCTTTATGTAGTGAACATGCCACAAGCCAGGGCCCTGAAAAATACACTAAGACAACGAAAAAGACAAACAGGAGACACAGTATAAATTCAACTGGGTAAAGTAAAAAAAAAACGATGGGACATTGAACCTCCTCCTATTTTGAAATGAAATTAAATGATATTTTATTTTAGACAAAATATCATTTCATTGTCACTTTTACAAGTCAATTGATAATTTAACTCACTAACTATCTAGCGGTGGTGTTTCCTACAGAGATCGAAATTAGTGCACAAAAGATCCTTTGCAATAAAAAAAGATAAATAATATAAATCTTACAATACTTTGGTAACCAAAAATCTGGAGGATGGCGCAACATATAATGACACTCAATATCCACGGTTTGAACATTGCCGTAGACTCGTTAGACATAAATGTCGTGCACTCTGACACCATGGGCTCAATAAATAGGTATCACTATAATTATATGACATGTTCACAGGCTATAATATCATTGCTATCTTATTTTTCTATCGATCAGCGTGGTAAACATCGTTATTGATAATAATCGATGGTGATATTGTTGCATAATATCTCGCTATTATTTAAAAATAATAGTTAAAAAAACCTATGTTTTATTTTATATATTTATATACACTAACCTGAAGTTAAATTTATTGTAAATTATTTTTTACTTTCTAGTTTGTTTATCTACAAAAGCGTGTTTTATTTGAAAGTCATTTATCTTTGTTTTTTTATGACATAAAAATGGTGAAATCGTCATCCTGCGAACTTTGCACATTTATCCTTGATAAGTGTCCAATGTTTCAAACCAATCCGTCGTTTTGAAATAGGTGAAAATCACTTCAAAATGTTCCGTTATATAGATACATATCAAACTACTATTAACTTTAAAAAAAAGAAAAACCAACTTCAAACACTAAAAAGCAAAAAATAACTTCATACAGTTTTACCTTTTTTTTAGTTTTAAAGGTATGAAGTCGTTCTTAATAGGAAACTTGGAAGTGAATAACATAAAATACACTGTCTGTAAATGAAAATAATACGACAACAAAAATTATAGCAATCTAATCACTTTGGTGATTATTGATATGCTATTTCAATACCAGCACCAACGTCATCAGTGTCCATGTTCCAAATATCGTACGTATTCGGTTATTGCAAAATGTTTGAGCCCCAAGCTCAATCATTTTGTTAGCAGGAGACTCGAACTATACTCATTCGTTGATCACCATCATCATCAGTCTATATTCGTCCACTGCTGGACCTAGGCCTCCCCTAGTGAACGCCACAGAGCTCGGTCATTCGTTCAGTTTATTGCAATTGAACATGTCACGGAATTTTGACTGGTATACTCTCGTTCAGGTTAAGTTGATACCTCATGTGGTGAATGCCCGTTGTCTTTTAATGCAGAAAACCTTACTAGTACTTCCCACAGAGAACAAATGTATTAAGAGACTACAAATATTTTCATGATCTTTGAAAATCAGAAACTCAATTTCGTAGGTATATATTACTGATATATAAGTTTTTAACAGATCATCTTCTTCACAAAAACCCAATATCCTACTCATTGTATTTTTAAAATCCATATTATCGTTTCGGATTATATTGACCAATTGATTGGTGGTAGACAAAATTTGCAGTTACAGAGTAAGGATTAGTTCCTTACTCTGTAACTGCAAATTTTGTCTTGCAATTATAAATCCAAATCAGGCGATCAACATGTAAATACTTCATCATCATCATCTGTTCCTCTCTGCTATATTGCTGTGCCCGACAGGGTCCACAATGTACTTATATTAACAATGTATACCACCAAATTAAAAACTTTGTGGAACGCAATAAATAAATGAATACTGAATACTGTCTTTACTATACTGTCATACGACTTAGTTTCATTGTAAGATTGTTTTTTGGTTTGAAATGTGACTTGATAAAGCAACTATTCTTCACAGTTTCTCCTGTCAATCCTTTCCTTAATAAAACCAAATTTAATCTCTATTCGTCGGTGGAGTGCAATAATCACTTCCAGTTGTACCGATACCTAGTTTGATTATGTATCGCTTGGGGCTCACTCGTGATTTTTATCAAGAACCTATTTAGTGTCGCACACCGCTCATATAATCAATCTGGCTCTTGAGTTCGAATACGCACACTCCGCTAAATTAGCACTTGTTTATCGCATAACACAGATGGGAAATAACAGTAACAATAAAATGAAACACCAGTGTATTTACGACTATACTTAACAATCAATGTTACATTTGAACACGCAACTAACATCTACTCTACATAGACATAATACGAATAATAGATCGTCCTTCTCTTCATTTTGTTTTGATGACAAGAATGTTAAGTATTTATAATTCGTCTAGGTGTTATGAACGCATTTGGCTCCTTAATCGTCGAATTTGTTGAACTCTACAATCACATTAAGGCAGCCGACTTCAACATCTCCTGCCATCAGGAGATTTTTGAGGGAGAAAATGCCATTCACCCCGATTCCAGATCTCTTTTCAAATATGTAACTATCTATGTCATAGTCACCCTGTGGATAATAATACAAGTATAAATTGTAGTAATTTAGGATATATTTACTTTTTTTATAACTAAATAGAAACATAATAGCAGTTGTGATAGTTTAGTGGTGTGACTAGACTGCGAGTAGACTGATAAGTCAAAGGTCTCACCACTGACTTTTCGAAGTTACAAGCGTATTTATCGCATGCTCAAAAACGGTGAAAGAAAATATCGTGAGGAAACTTGTATGCCTGAGGCATTTTCTCCTGCCAACCCGCACTAGCCTAACGTAGTAAGCTATAGCGTAATCTCTTTCAAATAAAAGGACACACAAGTCTAACAGTGGACAATTTAATGGATGGATGAAAGAAAAATCGACACTAATCTTTAGCTATACTTATATATATATATATGTATATGAAAGAAAAAAACCTTTTCTATAGGCACTGCTGGTGGATCCACACCACCGGCAGTTAGAAAACTTCTCACATCTTCTTCGGCATAGTTGTTTAGAAAACATACTAGACAGTCGTCATAAAAACTCTGCAGGAACTTGGTCTCGTCACCCTCCTTCTTGTATATCTCTAAGCGAATCTGGAAACATTTGAAAAGGTTTGAAAAACAATAGTTTTTGGCATTGGTTCTTTGGTCTAGCGATATCTGCTATGACAGCCTGGAGTTTGTTTCATATGAATGGTAAACTCACTCCTTAATAATACAGATGTTCCACTGTTACTGGAATGCATTCACTATTAGCCGTGTTAGTCCTTTGGCACCTGTTATCGTTTGGCTTTGATGTAGGTAACATACACTAGGTCTTTAGATCTAAAAGTCTTAAAGTGGAGTTACAGAATTATAATCATTAATATCATCAATACAACCCTCACATTGCATACAATTGGATTGAATGACTTTTTCATGAAATAGACAATCAATACAGTTATATGCACTTTGAGGGCTGTTTTATTGATTTAAATGATTATAATTCTGTAACTAAATACCTATTACAGGCGCGAATCATATTTTGTTTAATGTACAGCCTGACAATGACCGGCAAATTGCAAAAAACGTACGAAAATTTGAATTTCGCGGGCTAGCGTGGAGCTTCCACCTTAAAGGCCTGAGATCTCGGGTGAGGGAGTTCCGTGTCGATCCGTCCAATGATCTACAACGGTTGTTTCATGGTCCTCACGTCGATACAATGCACCGCGTCTGCTATGCTCGCCTACAGGAGACGCTCGAAAAAATCAAGATTATGGTTGGCCCACGTCACCTGATAGGCTAAAACGTGCTATGGTCTGGGTACACAGTACAGAAATGGTGTTTAGCCCTAGTCCTAGTCTCCTCCCGTGGCGTTTCTGGTAGAATGCTTAAACAAATAACAATATCTCCTTTTCTAGTAACCCAGAATCAACAATCAATTCTGGATGTTCGGGTACCCCTGTTTTACCTTTCTGACAGCAAAGCTTTTGAGCATGGCGCGCGAGCGGTAACAGCTCCCTCGAACATTTATTTATGATAATACCAATGACGCTAGCGTGCGCTACCACGATAAACCTACGTAAACAACTGACCAATAGGCGGCCGTTTCGATGGGTGTTGATAATAATACAGAGCCAGTAAATTTATCGTTGGATATGATATAAAAAAAAAATATAAACCATGATTATTGTTGAGTTTATTTTTGTCAACAATCTACATACATGGCATATGTTGTTTCCGGATTTGAATCTGTAAGAGACATACCCCGCCCGATCTCCGGTGCGGCTAACTATTTTATGTACTATACTAATAATGTACAATAATATGTCTGATTTCTATATTGTTTTAATACATACTCCGAAATCCTTTGTAAACACTTCTTCGGCTGCGATATGTCCTTTTATCCCAGCATGAGTGCTGTTGATCTTGAAGAGCTCCAAGTCGTATTTGAACTTGTGACCTGGTTCCTCGCATTTCTCTATTGATATCGGGTCATACAAACCTCGGTTCTGTTGGATAATAGAAAAAAACACAATTATTTTATGTCCATAATAAATAACCTTGTGAAAAAACTAAATTATTGTGAAAACTGTAACATACGTAGTTTAATTTATAAAACGAAGCTCAGTATCTTTACTATTTAGTGATAAAAAATAGTCTACTATTTTAGCTCCGAAAACATTTACATGTTAATGTAACATGCTCACCATGTGCATCAGCAAGTATCGTGACATGTTTTGTTGTTAGTAACTTTCACAAGGCAACTTTTTTAACAAATCTCATACATTAACGGTATGTCAAACATGTTGCGATTTGTTTGAAAATGCATTTGCGTTGACAGAAAACAAACAGAATCAACATGTTTTGATGACAATGGTGCGTCAGTCAGCGCAATTGATTGTTGTGCCTAGTGGCAACGGCAACATGTTTTTATTACATACGTTTTTATACGTACATAGTCTTCGGCGTAGATCACACAAAGAATAACACAGAGCGCACAGAGTATTATCCACAAACTCGACATTTTATTAGATTTATGTGAGTTTCTGATGTCTCTGACCAATATATATCATGATATGACATGTCATGCGGCTATTACTTCTGTATAAATAGTATCTGATTGCTTGATTCACTTATTCTTTTGTACGTAGTATGTTATTAGCTTAATAATTTACTGTTATTATTTTATTTCCCGACATTTATTTTCATATAGATATTTATTAAGCGAATTCTACTGATCAGGCTGATAATAAACTGATGGTGCATGTAACATTTTTGCCACATTAACTGTTTGAATGCTGACTTCCTGTTGTAAATAATAATTTAACTTTAAGAGATGAAATCATTGTATCTTGACTGTAAATCAAAATACAATGTGTTGATTGTATTTTGTTTGTGGTGATATTATTATTTACTAGCTTTTGCCCGGGAATTTGCGTAGAATCTTTAGAAAGATCTTTCATCAACCTGCTTTTTTTTTGTTCCTTTTCCATACCTGAGGGGGTCGGCAAGGCAAGGAATTTCGTATATGCTGATTGCTACCCGTGCGCCGATAAATGTTTAAAAATTTGGGCCACTTACTGAGCGCAAGTAAATTGTCACCGTGCGTCACCAATCTATTCCTCTTATATATTCGAAGTATCCCCTTAAACTGTGTATCTAATTTTTAATTTCCGTATGTATAATAAATCCACAAAATAAAAAAAAAATTAAGGATAAAAAAAGTCTGTATTTTTAAAGTCAACTGTCTCTTGTTCCAGGTTAATGAACTGCGCGCTTCAGTCGGCGACCGCGCTGGATGAGCACACGATAGCAGCCGCCATGCTGCCCCTCGCTACTGCCTACTGCAGGAAGCTGTGCACCGGCGTCATACAATACGCTTACATGTGTATACAGGTAAGTTTGTTTTAGTTTTGTTTAAAAGGTGTCTTCATCAAGAGTATTCATAGCTATGATTTAAAATAATCCGTTCAGACGTCTGACAAGAAGCTCTGTCGGTATTTTTTTTTCTAAATTTATTTATAGGATTGTAGTATTTATCACGAAAATGTTTTCGAATGTGTCTTGTATGTGTTTGAATTGTAGTATGATATTTTGGTGTAAATCACATACACATAATAATTAGAACACACAGTTCAAATAAATACCATTTTTAATCTGGCCAAAATAAAAACGTAGTCGGAAATCTATGTTTTTGTAAGTCTATAAAGTATATTATCTTGTACACCAGGAACATCCAGTTTGGACGAGCCAACAGTTCTGGGAGGCCGCCTTCTACCAAGACGTGCAGAGGGATATAAAAGCTCTGTACCTGCCCAACCCGCCTCATCAGAGGGTCCCCAGTCCAAGGTTAGGCTACGCCACACAATATCTATGACACAAAGATTCACTTTCGTTTCTGAACTGGTTTCACTACAAACTTACGTAGCACACGCATGCATACACACAAGCGCACACACACGCACACATCGTGTGTGAACGATCGCGTTCTCACACACATACAGCAGTCACACATAAATCTTAATAAATATTCATAACATTTTGATATCAATTCCTATGTTATATATTCAATACTTCTTTACTTTTTATTTACCCGATTTCTTTACTTACGCGAATATTATACAGGTGGTTGTAAAATCATAATACATAAATTTTATTTCAACGTCTTTATTTCGTTCATATGTGTTTACAATTGAGACAATGCATATTGTTATTGTTTTCCTGATGATATGATACATATATATTATGTGTGTGCATTACACTATACTATAGTTTTCATAGATACAATAACATAAAAACAACTGTCTACTAAATCATTCGTGTATCACTCCGGACTTGTGTCATCCAATCATGATCATTCATCACTCGTGTGTTACAGAGATGACGAAGAATACATGTCGCTGTTAAAAGCACAGGAACCTAGCGCGCTTGAAATTGCAGCTGAACAGATGAGGCTGTGGCCTAGCCTAACGCCAGGTAACATTATGCTAGATATACATATATGTATTTATTAGACTAACTTCCATCTCGATGAACCGATATTTAAGAACCTAAAAGCTTACTTTGTTAGATGAATATCGCCAATGTATCGCAGGGAGTCAAATCTCTTCTTTCAAAGTAGCCGTACGAAAAGTGAAGTACCTAGCCCTGAGGCAAAATAAGTAATAAAGTTAAAATTTGTGTATTTTTTAATGAGTTGCCATGATTAAAGTCGTGTTACAACTTATTTTATAATCAGGATATGGGGCCCCCCAAACTTTAGGGCCCCGGGGGACTGCCCCTCCTAGTCCTTTGGTAGCTACAATTTTCGGTTGCTGATTACCGGTGCCCATAGATAGGCGATATCGTATCGGACACCAATGCTCTTATTATGAAGGGGCCCATTTCTTTCTAATAAGGGAATAGTGCCACAGGAAGATTTTTTCTATAACTTATACGTGCTCGGTAGGAAGTTTCGTGTAAATTGTAATCGCATACTAAAAACAGTACCTATATTTGTTTGTAATATATTAATTACATTTAACATCTTTCAGAAAAGCAACGTGAACTAATAGCAAGTGAAGAGTCGACGTTATACAGCCAGGCGATACACTACGCGAACCGGATGGTTTACCTCTTGCTGCCGCTAGAGGGCGCCGGCAGACGCGCTGACGTCAGAGGCGATGACGCCGACAGAGCGAGCAATAGTATTACTAATAGGTAAGATTTCATTTCATTGTTAACTAGCCACTGTGTTCTCAAATTCTCTGCGTAGAGCGCAAAAATAAAACTATCCTATCTCCCAAGCTACGATAGCCTAGTGGTGTGGTCTTGAGTTCGATCCCAAGGCACGCGCTACAGACTTTTTAAGTTACGTGCGTATTTTTCATGTGTTCAAACGGTGATTTTCTTGCTGGCGTGTAAAGTCTGCCAAACAGAACTTGGCTAGCGTGATGGACTGTAGCGTAATCTTTCTCAAATGAGAGGGGACCCGTGGCCAGCAGGCCAGCAGTGGGACAGTAATTGGGTTGATGATAAAGATTTATTTGTATAGTTAATATGAGAAGTACTACTACGGCCTTGAAAGAGTCCTTACCACTGTTTTTATGCGAATAGTGTTACTAGAACGTTTAGTAATGTTTCAATATTTGGTCTTAAAACTCATAAATGCGTTTCGTTTCGGTCTAGTGTCGCAGAATCTGACAGCGTGGACGCTGAGTCAGGGTTTGAGGAAGCAGATCCTGGTGAAGCTGGCAACAACGTCATCAAAATGGTCTCCAGATTTGTTGATAAAGTGAGTAACAAGTAAAATAGTATTTTTTTTATGAGCCTTGAAAACGTGAAATTGTATTAAATATTTGTGGTTAATGTTTATGTCAAGCTGTGATGATTTGAAGATAATGTTTCACCGAATGATCGGTACTTTTTTTCTTGTGTATCTGTCTCGGGCGTGGCATTACAGTGGATACCTATCCAAATGAATGAACCGATTTTGGGATAGTGTTATAAAGTGATAAAAAAAAGACGTCATAATTTAAGATTTTCTTTAGTGCTATAAGAATGTTTACAAAAATACACATATACATACATAAACACCTGTTTATACCTGATGTAAAAAGCCTGCAGCCTGTATATAACCGGTGATATTTATCAGGTGTGCACGGAGGGCGGAGTGACGGCGGAGCACGTGCGCTGCCTACACCAGATGATCCCAGGCGTGGTGCACATGCATCTAGAGACCCTGGACGCTGTCGCCAGGGAGAGCCGCCGACTACCTCCTGTACAGAAGGTAACTACTAGCTCTTTACTGAAGTCATCAAAATCTGTCGAATATAGCCGACAAATGTAAAGGTACTTTCGAAACCATCGTCGGCAAGGAACGACGCACGACAAGTGTAAGTAGCCGTATAGCCGATAAGTAAAAAGGTGGCTCATTCACTGTAGGCGAGTGGCAACCAACGAGGACCATGCACACATTCTAATTTAGTCGGCTATACGCGACTCGTAAAGAGGCACGATATGAGTATTGTATGCTTGCCGTTAGTGAGAACAAGTTATTTCAAAGTTTCGTTGCTGATTTTGTTTTTGTTGGAGTTTTTTTTTGTTGCCGATATACTTTAATTATTCACACACAATTTTATACTCATATACAACACAAAATCTTGTCTTTAAAATATGAAGTAAGTATCGATATAATGAGTAACTTTCTAAACTAATATCTTCACAATAACATTTAATACGTTTATAGTATGCACAAAACACAAACGACTGTAAATTATTTGACGTTACTATGTATAAAGAACCTACATATGTCCAACAGTGGACGTCTAACGGTTGTTATGATGATATTGAAGTTGACTATACAGCCTAAGATCCCTTTAAAAACGACCTTCACCGAACTGGTTAATTGACGAAAAGTATTTTATATCAAATTAAATATATAAATCAATACATTGTAAGTGGGTTTTCTAAAAAAACTGTCCGGATTATGATATATTAACAATTTAAAAATAATGTTCGTAATCGATTTTTTTTATCTGGACAGAATTTTGTTAGAAAACCCACTTACAATATTCCTATTTTTTAATATCGTTTATAGGTGAGTGACCACAATATCACCTGATGGTAAGTGACAATGTGGTCTAAGTGTGGTCGATGTGGTAGAAGATACTTGAGATAAGTATTTTCTAGGTAAATGTGCTTCATCAATGTGTTTTTATTACGTTTCATCCATTAACCAGTTCGGTGAAGGTCGTTCTTAAAGGGATCTCGTACTAATAAGGAGCTCTGTACTGCATTCCAGCCGCGTATAGTGGCGCCCGCGCTGGTGCCCGGCGAGACGGTGTCGGTGCCGGCCCTGCGCGCCTACCTGGTGTGCGACGGCCGGAACACGCCGCTGCTGCCGGCCGAGGGAGCGCTGTTCCTCACCAACTACAGGCTCGTGTTCAAAGGCACGCCCACTGATCCCTACGGTGAGTGTCTTAGTGAATGTTGTACAGTTGACCAAAAATGTGGTCTTCCACCTTACAGTTGAGATTCATTTGAACGTCTTGAAACAATTAAGGCGATTTTCCCTTGCAATAATATTATGATATTAGAAATTAACCTTAGTGATAATTATCGTTAATGTTGACATTTCTAATTATATTTCTTTTTACAAAACCGTTAGACCACATTTTTGGTCGACTGTACAGTAATGCCAGCCCTAATAAGAGGAACTAAGGACATTTTAATACAAATTAAGTCACTGTTTTGTTTAGAGTTATTTATTTCTCTGGAATGAATGGCAAATTCAGTTATATTATTTAGTCAACAGTGCAAAAATAGCGTGTTGCGTAAATACAAACGACTTTTAAATAAATAAGCAACCAACATTAAAATGCGTTTCGAAGAAAATTACTCCTTAGTTAAATACATAAGCTAAAGTATGTTACCAGTCTATCCTTATAAAATCGTTTGCCTACTAACTTATCAATATACTGAGTCTACAAAACTAATATTTGGAGAACTAGCTTGTAATGATTATTTGGAAATTTCAATATTAAGAGTAACCGCGTTGGTGAATGCTACTAATTTATCATATTTATAATAGATAGCCCAAAATACCAGTTTCCGCGTTTGTCGACAGCTTGCGAGCAGACAGTGGTCCGTTCGTTCCCGCTGTGTTCCCTGACGCGCGAGAAGGCAGTGCGCACGCACTACCTGCCGCACATCGAGCAGTCCGTGCAGGAGGGGCTGCAGCTGCGATCTGCCACCTTCCAGCTCATCAAGGTACAGCTTATATTAAAAAGCTTTAAATTACTCGTAAAACCTACTCGTAGTATGTAAATAAATGCCTTGACATTTGATTTAAGTTTATTATTATGTAAAAATATAAGCTTATTAATTTTAATGTAAAGAAAATATTTGTGTTATTCTTAGCCTCAAACACAGGTTTAACTTAGTCCAGGCATATCATAAATAATCTTTTATATTTAATTGTAAGATACCTATTGTCATATTTACAGCATTTTTTATTTAATAAACAAATTATTATATTCGACTGTCCTACAAAATAGACCAATTCAATTCAAATTCAAATTCAAATATTTTTATTTCAAGTAGACCAATATTACAGGTTCTTTCGAAATTTCAACACTAGTTGCACGGTTCCAAAAAGTAGGTCTTATGGAGAAGAACCGGCAAGAAACTCCATAGATACTCTTTTAAATAATTCGTTATATTTACAATTTTCGTTTTTAATATTAATATGAGAATAATGCAGTCTGATGTGAAACGCATGAGTTATTCACTAGCACTAAAAAAAATTAAATAAAATAATTATAATATAAAACCCGGATGCCATGACATGTATAAGCCGACCAGCCCCAACTGACAGCGCCCGTTCACGAGCATGACGTGTGTATCAGCGTCGCTCTACTCAACCATGATATAGGGAATAAAGGGACCCGACACACAACGCCACCATCAGTAGGACATTTGAGAGAGCATGACAAGCCCAGACTGCCTGGCCAAAATGTCTACCAGTAGGTATGCATTTTTCATTTCGCAAAGCAACATCGAAGCCAACATTAATCTCATATTTTACAGGAAATTTTACAAAATCTAAAATAAATTTTGAAATAAAATAAAACTATTGTAACTAAAGTTACATGCATGTCAGTTAAAAGTGTATAAATTAAAATAATAAAATGTCAAGATAATAAAATCATAATTGTGCAAATTTCAAAATTATAAATGATAAAAATATAATGTCAAGAATATAATAATAATCATAAACATGTTTTGATAGCCCGGTTCATCAGAACTATTCAATCCCAAGCACTATTATCATCCATGTAGTCTTTCAACGTATAATAACCTTGAGAACAAAGTCTCCGTTTAATAATAGATTTAAATTTGTTTAGACTTAATTTTTGATAATGTGTTGGAATTTTGTTGTACAAGTGTATGCATTGACATTTAAATGATTTACTTATTTTTTGGAGCCTAGTTGCAGGAACAATAAATTTATTTTTATTCCTGGTATTAACATTATGAATATCACAACGTTTTTTAAAAAGATTGATACGCCTGTGTGCATACAACAAATTCTCATAAATGTATTGTGATGGAACAGTCATAATATCAATCTCCTTAAATTTATCCCTCAGCGAATACTTGGGACTTAATTTATAAATTGACCGAATAGCCCTTTTCTGCAGCACAAATATTGTTTGGATGTCAGCAGCATTCCCCCACAGTAGAATGCCGTATGACATCACGCTATGAAAATAACTAAAATACACTAACCGAGCTGTTTCTACATCAGTTAAACTACTGATTTTCTTTACAGCATAAGCTGCAGAACTGAGCTTTTTCGACAATTTTTCTATATGTGGGCCCCACTGAAGCTTAGCGTCTAAGGTAATTCCTAGAAACACTGTGGATTCTACAAGATCCAAATCTGTTCCGTTAATGTGTACACTGGTTTTTACTTGTCTAACGTTAGGTGTTGTGAACTTAATACATTTAGTTTTTTTTTCATTCAAAAGTAAATTGTTTGCATTGAACCAGTGTACCACTTTAGAGATAGTACTGTCTACATCATCAGTGGCCATTTGCTGGCGTTTTAATTTAAATAGCAGTGAAGTGTCATCTGCAAACAACACTATCTCTTGATTGTCCCCCATTATATAAGGTAAGTCATTAATGTATATTAAAAATAAAAAAGGGCCAAGAATTGAGCCTTGCGGAACTCCCATAGTAACCACCGACCCCGGAGATCTCTTTCCATTGACGTCCACTCTCTGAATCCTATTACCCAGGTACGAAATAAGAAGATTCAGAGTAGTGTCCCTTACACCATAGTGGTGTAACTTCCTGATCAATGTTTCATGAAGAACGCAATCAAATGCTTTTGATAAATCGCAAAAGATACCCAAAGCATCGCGCGACTCTTCCCATGCATCAAAAATATGACTTATAAGTTCAACACCGGCATCGGTTGTTGAGCGACCCTTGGTAAAGCCAAACTGTTTATGATTTATTAAATTGTTTTTGTGAAAGAAACTTTGTAACTGATCTAGTATAATTTTTTCAAAAATTTTGCTGAATGTTGGTAGCACTGATATAGGTCTAAAATTTGTGGGGTCTGAAGTGCTACCCGATTTGAATAAAGGTGTAATCTTACTATCTTTCATAAGATCAGGAAATTCACCACCATCAATACATTGATTAAATATATAAGATAATGTTGGTGCTACAATGTGGATTATAGATTTGGTAACGTCAACAGAATTGCCCCACAGATCTGCAGTTTTTTTTAAATTTAAGGTATTGAATGTTTTAACAATATCTCTACTGTTAACATGCTTAAGGTGAAATTCAATACAGCTAGCTTTTACATTTCTCTTAAGTAAACTCTCTGCAATAGTGGGTGACGAATTTAAGGACCTTGTAGCTAAAACAGGAATACTTGTAAAGAAGTCTTCAAATGCTGTGGCAACTTCTAAGTCTGATTTAATGATTTTTCCATCAATAACAAGATTATATTCACTGTTTCGGCTACCAGACCTTCCTGTTTCACTATTAATAATATTCCAAGTCATTTTAATTACATTACTACTGTTTCTAATTTTCGAGCTTATATACCGAGACTTTGCTAGACAACAAACCCTCTTAAATAGTTTGGAGTAGTTTTTGACATAGGAATTAAACTCCGGGGTAGTTATATAAGTACGTTCATTGTATAGCTCATAAAGTCTGTTCCTACTTTTATGGATACCAACAGTAGCCCATTCGCTGAAGGATGTAGTTCCATCAACTGTGATCCTCCTGGGTATAAAAGTCGAATTAAACTCTGTACAATACATATTAAAAAAATCATTATAGAGTTTATTAGGATTACTGTTATAGGATAGTAAATGTAATTTATTATTAATCTTATTTTTAAATGCCTCCAAGCGACCACATGTTTTTGGAATAATTGTGATATGCTTCTTAACTACTTTATTCTTTCCACTATGTATACTAATAAGCTGTCCACAGTGATCAGAGTCCAGTAAGTTAATAATTCTCTTATAATTTGGAATGATATTAGTGTAAATATTATCTAAGCATGTGGCTGTAGTGGATGTAATTCTTGTAGGCTCCAAGAATATGTTTTCAAGATTGTAGGACTGAAAAAGATTGATAATTTTAGTGCTGGAACTTGATTTTTCTAGTAAATTTACATTAAAATCACCACATGTGATAATAGATTTATTTTTATTATTGCTGACTTTATAAAGCACTTCATCCATCACCCTCTCAAAACAGTCATACAAGCCTGATGGTGGTCTATATACACTTATTACAATGAACCGTTCTAATTCCACACAGGCTATCTCAATTGTTCGTTCAACAGAGAGGCTCACTATGTCCTTACGTTCTTTAAATTTTAGTTTATTATTTACTAGGATTAAGGAGCCACCATGAATGGCGTTTTCCCTGCTAAACGAGCTACCAACCTGGTGATTACTAAAATTAAATATTAATTGATGGTTTTTTAACCAATGTTCGGTAATACAAAGAATGTCTATATTATTACAATTTAAAAATAGCTCAACTTCTAATTCTTTATTAATCATTCCTTGTATATTTTGGTGCACCAGGTTGATAAAGTTCTTATTTCGATCCACTATACTGACACCTGATTGACAAAAGTCACTTGACATGCCAGCATTAGTGGATGAATATATGCAAGAGGTTGCCTCTATTGTCTTACAATCTAATTTAAATTATTTACAATGTCAACAGGCTCAATAGAACCAATATGCTGTATAGCCAGATTCTTGGCTAATATGTCGAAATAATAAGAAAGAGACATGGCTAATTGCCTCTTATAGTACTTAGAAAGATAGTACTTATCTTTCGTCAAATAAAAATAATTGCACACATAGTTATTAGTGTCTATCAAACTAAATTTAGCATTATTTGTGGAGAAAGTGTGCAGAGTTAGGTGTATGTCCATCTTTGTCCATTACGAATATCTGCAATACAATTACTATCGCAGTCATACGATCTAATTGAAAGTGTTTGTAAACAAGATACTATATTAATGATACATCATCATAAACAGTAAACAATAAATGTACAGCGCGTCCGCGTATTTGTATCTTATATGAAAAAAAAAACAGCTGTATTTTTGCAGACAAATAGTATTGTTAATGTCAACTACTGTATTGGAGGCGCTATATTTTATTGTGTCTATGAATCTAGAATAATCGACTAAAATTAACATACGAACACGAATACGAATGCAGGTGGCGTTAGACGAGGAGGTGAGCAGCGAGGCAGTGGAGGGATTCCGCAAGCAGGTGGCGCGGCTTCGACACCCGGAGCATGTCTTGCTACATTTCGCGCTAGCGCCACGCTCCCAACCACCACCGAAACACCATCAGCCCAAGCACCACACACTCAAGTATGTATACCTTAAACTAGATACGATACATACACATACCATCACACTTGTCGTCACCAAAGGTTAAAAAGAGTTATCCTAATATATACCCACTTTTCGCCGGCATATTTTAGGTCTCTGTAATAAGGGGCGAGTGTTTAACCATCAACCGGGCACGAATCTGATATCCGAGCTGCTACTGCGAATTTTATAAAAAGAAACCAGTAACACTGCTCCACCTTAGAGTCGAACCCAAGACCTCTTGCTCAACAACCACACTACGAACACTAGACCAATGAGGCGAAACAAGATTATTGACATCATGCTAATAATCTAGCTAAGTTAGGTTATCTGAATCTTCATTTGCACGTATTGGTTCTGTACTTGCCAATCTGGGTAGGCGGTAAATTTAACGACTTCCACACTAGCCACTATGAGTCGTGTCCAGGCGGTATTTTCTCCAGTTCCGTACCCAAAAGCTGCCACTGCCAACGGGACCCTATTACTAAGTCTCCGCTGTCCGTCCGTCAAGCTGTCACCAGGCTCATCTCATGGACCGTGATATCTAGAGATTCGAAATTTCCACAGATGATGTTTTTCTGTTGCCGCTATAACAACAAATACTATAAGTTAATTTTGCCGTTTTTTGCTTTGTCGGTAAATGGTAAGGAACCCTTGTGCGCAAGTCCGACTCGCACTTGGCCGGTTTTTATATTAATTATCTATTTCTCAGGGGTTTCGCGAAGAAGACGTTACTCAAGACTGCCCGTAAAGCCGGTCTCAAGCCGAAGCCGTCCAAGCGGCAGAAGTACGTGCTGCCGTCGGCGGACGCCCGCTCTCTCACCTCCCCGCCGCTGATGGCCTCGCTCTCTGCCGACACCCTCTCCTGTGAGTCGCTTTATACAAGTTAGTTTTAATTATTCTTTAATTTACACCCCTTTTTTGTTTTTCCTCCCGAGTTTATAGCAGGAAGGAAAATGATTTTCAATACGTTAGTTTTCCGTCTTCAGGTTTATCATTTTTCTGTGTATGTTGGTTATCACATATTACGTTTAACCTGCAGAAGGTTATTGTTCATCTTACTTACGACGAATTATTATAAAATTTATTTTAAAAGAACATTGGCCGCCATAACGCATTCATTGCAAATGGTTTTTATTGTGCTTTTATTGATGAACACTTAAGTTCGTCAATAGTTACTAATTAAAAACATTATAAAAATCTGTAAGCAAATAGACATTAAAACGGTATGTACTAATAAGCACTGTCTTACCCTTGTATTGATTGATGTAAAACTTGATGTTTACAAATACATTGCCTCATGCAATGTATTTGTAAATATTAATTTGTCGTATTAACTCGTATCTTTATGTGTACTTGAGTGTACTTGTTTTCAACTAGTTTCGTAATGTAATTACGGTTTTATAGTATACTAACTGTCCTGACAAACTTCATTTTGTCAAAAGAAAATAGTAAAAAAAATGTTTTTATAAAACCGCCCGTGGTCCTTGAAGAACATATAAAAAAAAAGGCGAATTGGTCGAGCTATGGGCTTAACAACATTCATTTTTATTTATATAGATATAATAAATAGTATTATATAGTAGAGCTGTGTGATAGTCTAGTGGTGTGACCATTGGACTGAGACGTCATAGATCTTGAGTTCAAACCCAAGGCCACTGACTTTTCGGAGGTTATGTGCGTATTTATCACAAGCTCAAACGGTGAAGGAAAACGTCGTGAGGAAACCTGCATGCTCGAGAGATTTGTCTCGATGGCATGTGAAGTCTGCCAACCCGCAGTAGGCTAGCGTGGTGGACTATAGACTAATTCCTCTCAAATGAGAGGAGGCCCGTGCCCAGCAGTGGGACGTTAATGGGTTGATGGTAGTATGGAAGTAAGAAGTAAATGTGTGCAGTGGAGGAGCTGGAGCTGGGCGGCAGCGAGGCGGCGGAGTCGCCGGCGGCGCGCACGCTGGAGCGCGTGCGCGAGCGGGTGTACGCGCGCGACTGGGCGCGGCTGGGGCTCGCGCAGCCGCCCTTCCGCCTCGCGCACGCCAACGCCGTCTACACGCTGTGCCGCAGGTCAGCTCGACTTACGAGCCGAACAAAACATACTAACCCACTTTTTTCATGAATTTTCTTTTTTTGCAATCACTTTGATGCAAAAAGCATTAGAAAAAAAAATAAACAAAGTAACCCAAATTAAAATTTTCAAAAGGTTATTTATTTCAAATTAATTTCCAGTAAAATACGCCTTTGTATAGGTATTTTAATTATACAAAAATGGAATACAGTTTTAACAAATTATTACATTATACAAGCTTTATCACGCAACTTTATGAGATTTATAGAGCAAAAACAAAAAGCCACTTAAGAGTAAAAACGCTTTTAATTTATAATATGAAGTGTGTGCATCTATTATAATATTCTGTTCCCCTGTCCAGTTACCCTGCAGTAATCCCTGTCCCGGAGAGCTTCGGCGACGACTCGCTGAGGCGGATCTCGCGGTGCTACCGCCAGGGCCGCCTGCCCGTCATCACGTGGAGACATCCGCGCACACACGCCCTGCTGGCCAGGTCACCTCATAATAAACATTACTTAATTATATTTCTTCTCTCCAGTGATGAGTTGTGTGTGATCAGGGTTGATCTTGATTTTCCATAAGTATTATTTCAGTTTTTCATCTGGTGTTATCAGCGTTTATCTTCATATTCCACATATCTTGAATTCTTATCTATATAGCCTAGAGAACGTGAGGAGCCGCATGCATTGTTTAAACTGTTTTCATGTCACAATTAAACCCTTGCGTATACTTGCTTATCTTTATAACTGAAAAATGGTTAATTAATGTCGTTATTACCTTATAGATCGGCAGCACCTCACCACAAAGGCGTGATGGGTATGCTGAAGGCAAGCCATCAAACACCTGGCAACACACAGAGTGGGACCGAGACCACCTCCAGCTTGGAACAGGTATTTCCGTTTAATATCTGGACTTTATTATAGAATACTTACAAAGTATTCATTAATACAAAGCCACCATTATATTTCTATCTATCTAACTATTCAGCTGACGACTCACTGCTGACTTATTCTCTATTATATTTATATTTAAAATATTCTAAAACTATTAAAAGTAACATAACTTGTCTTTATCCTAGGAACGATACTTAGCCACGCTGGTGGCTTGCACGCCAGCATCTCGTGGAGACTTAGAAGACTCCAGTTTGAGTCTGGACTCCTTATTGCTGTGCTGTGAAGATCAGCAAGCTACACACACTCCTCTGTTGACCAAGGCTGCGGGCACACTCGGGTAAGTGAAACTGGTCTGTTTTATTTATAACTAGTTCATGCCCGCGACTCCGTCTGCGTGTTAGTATCAAATCTGCTTATTTATTTCTACCCTCTTTTAAGAAATTATCGATTCTGCATATAAACTTCCATTCCCTTGTTTCGTCCTTTTTAGGGATGATTTCCGGGATAAAAATATACACTTTGGCATTTATAATATTAGTATGGATATGGTTAGCAGTGTACCTATGACCTAGCTTACCTGGTCTTTACATATAAATACTTTGGGGAAATATGTATACTATTTCAAATCAACAAGTTGTGTGGTTGCTCTTTTGAAATATAATGTCTTCAGAGATATAGGATATTTATGCATAAACTTGTAGTAATTTAAACGGACTGTTTTCACACATTTTATATCTGCGGAGTGAAGGCAAAATATTTTTTATCTGTTGTTGCTATTGATGGGTATCAGTGTTGCCAGTTAAATAAAATAAAAAATTATTTAACTCTCATACTAAGTCTTACTTGTGTTAAAGGAGTTTATATAGCCATTACACTGATCATCTGGTACTCACAAAGTCAGTTTTAGATGTAGTTTGTAAAACAAATAACATGTTACTTATACATCAGCGTGTTGGGTCGCAACAGCGGCGGCAAGGGCGGCGGCGCCAGCTCGGCGCGGCACTTCGGGCGCTGGGGCTCGCTCAAGGACCGGCGCCAGCCCTCGCACCTCGACCTGTACGCGCCCAGGCAGAGGCTCTCCACCGCAGACGCTGACTCGGGTCAGTACCAAAGTAACACATGGCAAGGGCGGCGGCGCCAGTGAGGCGCGGCACTTCGGGCGCTGGGGCTCGCTCAAGGACCGGCGCCAGCCCTCGCACCTCGACCTGTACGCGCCCAGGCAGAGGCTCTCCACCGCAGACGCTGACTCGGGTCAGTACCAAAGTAACACATGGCAAGGGCGGCGGCGCCAGTGAGGCGCGGCACTTCGGGCGCTGGGGCTCGCTCAAGGACCGGCGCCAGCCCTCGCACCTCGACCTGTACGCGCCCAGGCAGAGGCTCTCCACCGCAGACGCTGACTCGGGTCAGTACCAAAGTAACACATGGCAAGGGCGGCGGCGCCAGTGAGGCGCGGCACTTCGGGCGCTGGGGCTCGCTCAAGGACCGGCGCCAGCCCTCGCACCTCGACCTGTACGCGCCCAGGCAGAGGCTCTCCACCGCAGACGCTGACTCGGGTCAGTACCAAAGTAACACATGGCAAGGGCGGCGGCGCCAGTGAGGCGCGGCACTTCGGGCGCTGGGGCTCGCTCAAGGACCGGCGCCAGCCCTCGCACCTCGACCTGTACGCGCCCAGGCAGAGGCTCTCCACCGCAGACGCTGACTCGGGTCAGTACCAAAGTAACACATGGCAAGGGCGGCGGCGCCAGTGAGGCGCGGCACTTCGGGCGCTGGGGCTCGCTCAAGGACCGGCGCCAGCCCTCGCACCTCGACCTGTACGCGCCCAGGCAGAGGCTCTCCACCGCAGACGCTGACTCGGGTCAGTACCAAAGTAACACATGGCAAGGGCGGCGGCGCCAGTGAGGCGCGGCACTTCGGGCGCTGGGGCTCGCTCAAGGACCGGCGCCAGCCCTCGCACCTCGACCTGTACGCGCCCAGGCAGAGGCTCTCCACCGCAGACGCTGACTCGGGTCAGTACCAAAGTAACACATGGCAAGGGCGGCGGCGCCAGTGAGGCGCGGCACTTCAATTAATTTTTTTAAACTTTTGCTTGTCAAAAGAGCTGTAGATAGCGCATTCGCTACGCGGTAACAAGCGGCATACGAAGGTAAGATCTGCCTTGTCTTGTTGTCCTGTTGGTCGTGGCCGTAAATGTAACTATATTATTACCTACATAAAAAATAGGTACCCAACTCAGTGTCCTTGTCATAAAAGTTGTCAAATACACGTTGCAGTGTGCGGGTCCGGTGGCGGGGCGCGGCGGGCGTCGCTGTACGTGGTGTGCGAGAAGGGCGCGGGCGCGGCGGGGCCGGGCGCGGGGGGCGCGGGGGGCGCGGAGGCGGTGCCGGCGGAGTACCCGGAGGCGCGCGCCACCAAGCACGCCTTCAAGAAGCTCATGCGCGCCGCCGTGCCCTCCGCCCCGCAGGCCGCCGACCACCCCGGCTTCCTCAGGTATTTTAATTTACATTTCTGTAATTTTCTAAGACTATTTAATTAAATAGTAAGTCTAATTAGATTGTAATTGGTTTGATCCCCGAATGGGACAATTATATTATGCAGGCTCTACATTCTGTCAATTGAACACATAATAAAATGACCTGAATTTTAACTAAAATGTAAAATCTCTTTTGGCAACTGACGAAAGTTAAATGATTTCATTGCATATATTACAGCGAACTTTTAGACAAATTTTCTTTTATTACATTGTTGAATGATAGATATAAAAGCAAATTTCCATAAGAATTTCGTTCCTTACATAAACCTCACGCTCTCACGACTTCTAGAGAGGATTTGAAAAGCACTTACGGTGCACTCAACATTTCTTTTGAATTAATAAATCCGAAACGATTTGTACTATTTTAATTGTGTCGATGTTTTTCACCTTCATACTGCGTAGAAAATTCACAAAGTAATTCCATTTCTGACTATTACATCAATATTAAAAATCTTGTCTATTTTTCATTAATCTAGGCTAATAGAAGAATCCGGTTGGCTGTGGCAGCTGAGGCAGCTGTTCCAACTGTCGGGTGCTGTAGTCGACCTACTGGATCTGCAAGGGTCCTCAGTGCTACTGTCCTTAGAAGATGGGTGGGATGCCACGGCACAGGTAACCTACAAAAATATATTTTACGGGTTCATAACCCATAATAGGTTTTAATTTTTTTTTTTTAATTTTCCTCATAAAGTCCATATGAGGAAAATTAAAAAAAAAATGATTAAAACCTATTATGAATTAAAAACTATTATTATATTTGAAATTTGGTATGTTTCTGTGCCTTTCCCAATAAAGTTATCAAATATATTCATAGCTAGATGAGGGGCATTTAAAAAAATATGAAATGTCCATATTTTTCAGTTTAGATAAAACTGCATTTTACATATTTACCGCAATTTATAGTGATATTATTTCAAACCGAATTTTCGGATCTGAGACTCTATCATCACAAACCGGGATAAAATTCGTAGAAAATAGTTTTATTTCAATGTCTAATATTCTTTCTGTAACATTGTTTTAACATTAACAGTGACGATTGCTCCACCAACAAAAGAGCTGAACTCTTAAATTAATAATAATAACATTGTTTTAAACATTTGTCACTATTTCTTCGAATTCCAAACTCAGGCAAGCAAAAAAATCATACACTGCTTGTTTTCTCTAGATATCGTCTCTAGCCCAAATCTGCTTGGAGCCTTACTACCGAACACTAGAAGGTTTCCGCATCCTGGTGGAGAAGGAGTGGCTGGCGCTGGGCCACAAGTTCCAGCAGCGGTCCAATATCGGAGCCACGCCGCAACAGGGCTTCACACCCACCTTCCTCATGTTCTTGGATGCTGTACATCAGGTGACCATCTATATATTATTAAAGTGTATATCGGGCCATACCCTAAATTCAAAGTAATATTTGTGGTTACTTTTCTAATTTGGTGGTAATCTGCGTTACTGAAACACTATTCTAGCAGAAAATAGGCAACGCAACATCAACACACTAAACATTTGAAATTGAAAGAATTTTGATGAAATCAGTTTAGTTAAGAATAAGAGAAAGAATAGTTTATTGCTTAAGAAATTACAAACATTGCATTGATTCCTGAAACTCACACTAGGATTCCCTGTGTCGTGAGTTCCAGGCAGCTGTTTAGAAGGGATGATTAAAACTATGAAAATTCACTATACGAAGAAAATGTTGTTATGCAAATTATTTAGGTGTAGGAAGTTCTGAGAATAGTATAAATGGTCAACTGTGATGTTATATTCTTGTGAAGAAAAATAAATCTATCGATATTAACCTTTCGTTTTTATGTTCAGCTCCAAAAGCAGTTCCCCCTGGCGTTCGAGTTCAACGAGTACTACCTCCGCTTCGTGGCGTACCACAGCGTGTCGTGCCGGTTCCGCACGTTCCTGCTGGACAGCGAGGCGCAGCGCGCCGAGCTCGGCATCACCGCCGCCGACGACAAGCGCGCCGACACCAACAGAATGGTCAGTCACACTACACACTAGTCAAAGTTACGCAAAACTAGTTGTTTAGGGACAAACGAACAGGCGGCTCACGTAGTAGAAACTGATCAACGCTGCTCATGGACAATTGCAATACCAAAAGGCATGCATATGCGTTGACAACCGTTTAGGTTTGTTCGAATAGGGAATTACTTCACTGACAGTAAACGGAATGCCCATGCTTTCCGAATAGTTACTCCCCCAATGAGCTCTGGTAACCTTACTCACTCGCAGAAAAACAACCATTGTTGATTCACTGCGGTCTTCTGTAAGGCGGAGGTAGTTCCCCAGTCGGGCAGCTCAATTTGAGCGAGGAATGCCCTACCCCTCAAAAGATAACTTCCTAGTATTTTTGTATTGGACAAAGTTTTTCTATTTAGACGCTGCTGTTGGAATTTTGTAATTGATGTTATACCCTGTCTTGATGAAGATAAAGACGAATATTTTATACTTTTTATTTCGATTTAGTATAAATCCTGTATAGAAAATATCGCTACTTAATTTGTAGTGATAAATCACGCGATTTTATTTGGCCGGGGTGAAGTTGACATGAGTATTGTTGCAATTTTTTGGGTCTAAGTGATGTCACTTAGACCCAAAAAATTGCAACAATACTCATGTCAACTTCACCCCGGCCAAATAAAATCGCGTGATTTATCAAAAAGAAAAGGTTAAGATTATAGGCATTGACAGGCTAAAGAGACTAGATAAAATTATAATAAAGTTATTGTATCATCAAACTTCAACCCGGCCATCTAAGACTTGCAGGCTCAAATAATCGTCACATAAAAAAATTAAGAATAATTTATAACCCAGCTGGTATTATTATTATTTGATGTATTAACAGCAAATAATAATAATATTACGTTGGTAGCCCATCAACAGTGCAATAATAAGTCGTGTATGTGTGTGTGCAGGTGTACCTGTACGGGGGCGGCGGCGAGGCGGGCGGCGGGGGCGCGGGGTCGGACGAGGACGCGGCGGGGGGCGGGGCGGGGGGGCGCGCGGCCGCGCTCGGACACTCGCTGTTCGACTACATCGACCGACACCACCAGAAGGCGCCCGTCTTCTACAACTTCCTCTACACGCCCGATCTCGACAACCCTGTAAGTAACAGCTATTTTATTTGCGCAATGCCCTATTTACCTAGGTATTATCATTATCATCAACCCATATGCTGTCCGACTGCTGGGTACGGGTCCGCTCTCATTTTAGGATTAGGCTATAGTCCTAGTAATATTGCTAGCCTAGTAATATTGATTCTGTTTGTAGCGAAAAACTACAAAAAAATCTTTAAACAGACATAAAAATGATAGTACTGACAATCATCTGTTCTATAAATAAATTCTTTTAAGTCGATTTGTACATATATAATTTACTTTTATTGTTACGTCTTTCTTATTGGCTTCCAAATTTATATGAAAAAATATTGATCAACCAAAACAATGAAGCTCTCTAGACCTTCAAATACTGTGCTACCAGGTCCTCCGCCCCGTGTCGTCAATCTGCGCACTGGAAGTATGGCAGTACTACACCAGCGAGGAGCTGTCTCACGGAGCGCCATACGACCTCGAGGTGCTGTCGCCAGCCGACCCGGAGACCAGGCACCCTCAGCGCCGAGTCGTCACTGCTGGGTAAGAGACCTTAACAAGACAATAATACATTATCAACCACGACCTTGACCCTGACGGTTAATCTGATGATGACCAGAAGCACCGACATCGATTGATGGTGGACGTTTCAAAAACCTAAACGAAATGCTTTAAATCCCACTGTTATCATGCGCACCGCTGAAATGTGCTTCTCGAGTGGGTCTTCCCGGTTAAATTAAGAATGAATCGGTTTCTTCTAGGTAAGCACGCTCCATCGGAGATAGCAGTGTCGCTTAACATCATGCTAACTGGCGGACAAGTGTAATTAACCTGTGAACAAAATAAACTAAGAAACGAGTAAAAAAATCGGTCTTCAGTTAGGTTCCACTCCGAAATGATCACAGATCCCGTCAATGTTAGTAATTTGGGAGAAATCAAGCCTGTGAACATGATTCTGTGAACTCCAAACGCGCTTAGCGGTAGTTAAATCATATAGGTACATACATATTCTTCCACAGATACGACTGCATAGCCCGCAGTATGCCAGACTCTTTCTCTGGGCTGCTGGAGAGGATCCGACAGCTCGAGTTGGAATTAGGTCACTTGCCGCAGAAGTGGCGCGTCAGATGGGACCAGTTGGAACTGCCTAACACCTTGGAGCTGCAGGTTAGTATCGACACAATAGTGTTGTATATGGAAGACCACAGGTTAGAATATGATGCCCGTCGCGGTCGCGATGAATGCTTTCGTAAATCCTATGGCCCCGGCAATAGGGCGTCGTTGACAGGCGACTCCTTCCAGGGTGGGCGGAGTCTAACACATCCCGTCGCTTCTCCAGATGTCGAAACGGACAGTAACGGAATTTTCGCACCGTAAATAAAACGATTGTAATTTTTACAAAAAATAGAGAGATACCTATGAAACTATTTCTCTATACGAGTATTAATCTCGAGATGATGTGTATATACGTATGTTTGTATGCAGCGCAACTCGTCGATGTCGTCGGGCGTGGTGCGGCGCGCGACGCTGGCGTGGCACAAGCGCGGCACGCTGGAGGTGCTGGTGCGGGGCCGCCTGGCCGCCGCGCCGCCGCCGCCCGCGCCCGCGCACCGCTGGGCGCCCGCGCCCGCCGCCGCGCCCGCGCGCTGCGACCACTGCCAGGACCTGCTGTGGGGGCCGCTCAAGGTATCTGCCACCTATGTACCTTATGTTTGCTTTGTCTCTCATAAGACGAGTCGCAAATCGTTTTATTTTAGTTAAAACATTATTATAATTTTGATTAATGAAAAAATCTTTCCTCTATTCCAAAAAGTTAGTTATCGAAAAAAAAAGACTGTCTGTGAAATTACCATACCTATATTAAATCCTTCCAATAATTTATAATCCTTTAAATAATTCATATTTTACAATTGTAATTCATTAATATAAATATATTGTTATTGAAAAGCTTGTCGACACCAGAGACTTACTGGCAGTACATTGTCCCCAGACGGGCGTCCGCTGCGTGGACTGCGGCGCGTCGTGCCACGAGCGCTGCGCGGAGGCGTGGGCGCCGCCCTGCACCAAGTACAAGGCGCCGCCGCCGCCCGACAGCGACACGCTCTGCCCCACGCTCTCCGCCGGTAACTACACACACTGCCTCATTTCAGTGGGTCTAGATGACCAATTCCAAAATTATAGCAAAAAATACTCACAAGAAAACCCATTCTTCTTTCTTCTCATTCAAATTTGATGAAACTGGAAACTTAAGCAAAAGCAATATTGCTTTTGCTAAATATCTAAGATTTATTTTATATAGGAAAACACTATCAACAGCATCTCTAATAAAAATCTAATTCACGAGCATAACAATTTGATTTTTGAAAATAGTCTACCAATTCTTTGCTTGAATGGTTACTAAGTTACCAAATAATGTATGATATAACAGGTGTATCGACGCTGCAATCCTCATCGCAGCAGTACTATGAGCAGTTCTCGTCCAACGTGGCCGAAGACAGGACGCACGAGGGACACCTGTACAAGCGGGGAGCACTGCTCAAGGGGTGGAAGCAACGGTCAGTTACTGCAAGAACTCAAAAACAGAGACAGAAATTTTCAAATACACAAATGACAACTACCTGTCCCGCCGGAGTTGTGGTGCATGCTTTCGCAAATCCCATGGCCCCGGAAATAGGGATGGGGCCTTGACGGGTGCGGTAGTTTTAGTCGGTACAACTACCTGTAGATTCTATTAGTACATAGTTACATACTAGCGTTTTCGGCCACCGCCAATCGAATCGTCGCACTCTTAATATATGTAATATATAAAATAAATATAATAATAATAATAAAACCGGCCACGTGCGAGTCGGGCTCGAGCACGAAGGGTTCCGTACAAAATAAGGCATAAAATGGCGTTTTTTGTATGGGAGCCCCCGAGCCCCCATTAAACATTTATTTTATTTTGTACTTATTTCGTATTTTTTGTTATAGCCGCAACAGAAATACATAATTTGTGAAAAATTTAACTGTCTAGCTATCACAGTTCGAAGTCTCAGTAATAGGGTCTCGTTTTTACCCTTTGGGTACGGAACCCTAATAAAACGTAAATTACAAAGTACACGGCTTCCTTAACAATGTTGGTATTACCATCGACATCAGAGGCCTAATTTTGTATATTTAAATCTAACATATTGATATATTCAAGAATAATTACAATTGTATTCTTATTTTCTTTCAGTTGGTTTGTGCTGGACTCTATCAAGCATCAGTTACGGTACTACGATGCGATGGAAGACTCACACTGCAAAGGGTTTATAGGTAAATATTCTTCGACAAATGAAGATTTGCGTACGATCCTCTTTATTTGTCGATAGCTGCCGACGAGTTTTTAGAAAATTATTTAGCTAAAGTGATGGATTGGAATTATATTCAATTTTTTTTTGTCTTATGGCAAACATTTGCTGAAATAGCACGTTTTCATCAATTGTGCCAATTTCAAAAATCTTATGAATAAGTGAAAAATATTCTTTCTAAATTTCAAGTGGAAGATTTCAAGCCAAGATTTTTTAATACATTGTGTTTTAACTATGTCAAGGTTTATGAAATACAATTTGAACATCAATACAATCTCACAAGTCGACAATGACAGGTGTAATATTGATGCATGTTAATAATTAGCGCCAGTAAACATAGGTTTCCTTTCTCGATTTAAATAATAATAATACATTATTTCGCCCTGCAGACTTAGCAGAGGTGATCACAGTGACACAAGCGCCGCCCGCGCCCGGCCCGCCCAAGAAATGCGATGACCGATCGTTCTTTGATGTAAGTATTTATGATTAGTAGGACATTGCGAAGGGTAGGTAGTACTTGACAGTCATCTCAAATCTGGCTTTTAATAGAAATCAATAATGTGTGCCAATAAATAAGGTTTCTTTCTGTCTGCATATTTATTTATTTATTTATTGCACCCTGTAGTTTACAGAGAACATACTTAAAAAATAGTTTCCTTAAACATACATAGACCCTGTAAGGGTGTGGCACGGCATATTAAATGCGGCGTTTAAATAAAAATTAACACTGATTGGTGCAGTCCAGATAGTACTCCAGTTATATTTCAATGACTAATATTCGTTTGAGTGTAAGAAATCACCGTATATTCTAAAAGTTTAACACATTTTATTTTTCCCGCAGTTGCGCACGAGCCGGCGCACCTACAACTTCTGCGCAAGCGACGCGAACGCTGCGCAGGAGTGGATCGAGAAGCTGCAGGCGTGTCTACAGTGAACACACACCTCTAATGCCCGCACGACAACGCGGCTTAACCGAACATGACCATCGGACAGCGACCATTTACCAAACCTCAAGTATATCTACGATAGATATAGCGGCAGCAGAACGAATGACGTCATCATTCACACGTCAGCATTTAATGAATAATGACCAATCGATATATTTAATTATATCGATATTACAGAGATTGATCTTCTAATTTAATCAACTTCTAAGAATTGTTACAAATGTTATTATTACAAGCTTGTAAAAAATCATGATGTTTTTCGGTTGTATGGAGTGTAAGCTGATTCCCGCTAGGGTAGGCAGAAGGCTTAGTGTTTAACTGTATGTGTAGGGGCTATGATCTCGAAGCGATATAGGCACCATGGACAAAACGAATTGTTTTTGTGAGAAATTATTATTTTATATGATAAGTAACAAGGTTTTATTGACTAAAAATATAGTCCTTTTTATTAAGATCTTATTATAAATTGCTGATTAGAATTATTTTGTATAATCTAAATTCATTGGCTGAAGTAAAAAACAAAATTATTCTGCTATCAAAGTTGATAATAGTTCGTTAATTTATGATCATTTTGTATGTTAACGACAAGAATATTCCAAATTTATTAATGAAGGTATATTTCACAATAAATATCTCACAAAAACAATGAAAATAAACAGATGTTGTCATAGTATTTATAATTATTATAATATAATAAATGAATTAATTAGTGTCGTACGTATGTTTCCGTTTGTAAATAATGTACCGCTGACTGTTGTTGAAGACTTTGGTTACAGTACGTGTAATGTTATGTTTGTTAGTTCACACTAGATGTTATTTGTATTGTTTTAGCGCGGGCGGACTTCACGTTGGTATGTGGCGTTTAAAGATTAATATATAGACTGGAAGTAAAACTACTTTTGATGGATTTTATCGCGGTATATTGATATTATTTCAATTCTAAAATTACGGAATCCATTTTGACTGATAAACCGAATATACCGCGATAAAAGTAATTTTATTTTAATGTCTAATATTCGCGTACCTATGTGTAAGAAAACAACATAAAATTACCAATTTTTGATAATAACACTGAATTAAATTACATCGTATTTGAATTTTCATATATACAGTTACCCGTCGTTTTATTGAGAAGTGAAGTAATAAACGCTAGGTTTCATCGCGCAGACAAGTTCGCTCGCAAATATTATAATTATTATATTGTATACCAACATATATTATTATTAGACAAGTAGCACGCTGTATTGACATCTTATATAATATTCCTTGTAAAGAGATATTATTTAACGTTCAGTTAACGTCGTATCGTCCTGAACTACATCTTGTTACATACTCATTTTTGTATGATTTGTAAATAAGTACATGTTTCTTTTGTTCACATATCAGGAACGAGTGACTCACACACCTTGATTTATGTACATACATACTAGCTCATGTAAATATTAACGTTATTTTTTCTGTAATTGCATTTACTATCACGTCGGGCGGGTTATGAATGCTGTATGCGCTCAGGTTTTCGTCGTTATTTGACGGTATTTGCATCGATACGAAAGCTATATAAAACTAAGGTAGGTAGTGTTAGAAATTTATTGTATCTGCTAGAAACATCGGTTAAACAACTTTTTTGGATTATCTTTGTTGGCCTGGTCAGACAATAGCCAAGAGCGTGCAAGACTTTTGTGACAAGTGTTCATAGAAATAAAATAATTGACAACTGATATTTATTCTAATATTTTACACGACAATCAAAATCCCAAAAGACGACGCCGAAGAAACGACATCTACTTTTCTAATGTATGGTTTTTAAAAACAAAATCGACTTATAATCCATTATGCAAGTTTAAAGTAAATTTATTTAATTTCAAGTTCAAAAGCTTGCACACCCTCCGCTTACCGCCCAGCCAGTTTATATTGATGCAATTCTCATAATCGTATCGAGCAAAGAACGAGCGTCCATTATACGCGTAGAGATTATTTGTGCCAAATATGCACAAAGTGCACACAAACGCGTTGCTCACGTGTTGATACAGATGTCGCCACATTCGGGTGAGATAGCAATATTGTTTATGTTATAGTTTGCATACGAAGTGTTTGCTTCTGTGTGCTTTGGACAGTGGGCCGCTGTGAAGTGGTTTAGTAGCTTCTATGTTTTTTGTATCTTAATCAATCGAATGGAAATTGCGACATAGTTATTATATGTGTTTACTAAAATCAATCAAGTAAAACGTGTAATAATGTCCATATAATTTCAGTAAAACTTCATTGGGACAAGCGATAGCAGCGCCATTAGTGCCTCAGTTGTCTACTTCCTAGACTACCAGCGTGCTTTCTGCACAGAAATTTAGAACTTATATAAAAATGAAAAAGGTCCAGGTTTAACTGGCTCCTTCATTTATTTAATTGCTTGGTATATCCATCAAGAAAACTTGAACCATTTCACAGCATCAGCCTGAATGGGACAGTACCTAATGTAGTGTTTAGCTTGGCTTAGACAGATGTAACCTCGAGTATTACCTAGCCTATTGCTGTACGTTAAGTTATGTGCAATACACCATGTTAGTAGATGTGTACCTACCCTTATTTAACACGTAAAAACTAAGCAACAATAACACTCAAAATTTTAGACATTAAATAAAATTGACTGAAAATATATGATAAAATAATTTGTCACAGGAAAGTCACATTTCCGTCTTTTGTACTGTAGAAATGAACTTACAAAATGTTAAATTGTGATGTATGACAATGTACGGCAGTAGGCTGAAGCGATAACCCTGTGACAGTGCACTTGCGTTCCATGAAATAAAGAGATTTTTAAAATTGTCTGTACATTATTTTATTTATTACCTTATATACAGGATGACTAGTGAATCAGTAAACGATATTCAAGGACGTGATATTTGGGCGATCATAATATATGAAGGAAAAAATAACATAAAGGAATAATATTAAGTAGTTAATTGTGGAGTAAAATTAGCTGCAAGTTTGATTATTAATTACGCGGCGCATGGACGCCGCGCTGCGCTATAAAGTATAAACTCATACATTGTTTACGCTCAGACGTCGCCGTATCCTAACGCGATAGTAGGTAGGCTAAGTTTGATAAAGATCCGTTTTCTCTTGTTGATAACGACTCGGTGGCGCAGTGGCTGAGCGATCGGTTTGGGCGTCACGGGTTGCGGGTTCGATCCCCGCACGGAGCAAATATACGTTGCAAAAAAATTACTTTCATACTTTAATCATAGCTTGGGGCAAGCACAAAAACCAAGTTATTTAAATCACTCCTTTGTTGAATATTTAAGTAAATAGGTATATAAGACAAAATTTTACCATGATGAACTAAATACCTACCGAATTACCTTCGTAAATTAGGCTATTTAAAAAATGGAATCATAGTTGACGGTTGAACATAATTGAACTATACTCAAATCGCGTTAGATTGGCAATACAGGATAATGACCCCGACCTGTACCAAAAGTCGCAATTGAAAACGATAATTATCGTTTGCGTATCGCCCCCCATACTAACTGTTGCTGAAGGTCATATCGCAAGCGTTTCATAATACATCGCCGTGCAACAAACGAGGGACACACTAACAATTTACGAAATGGAGTTAGTGACTGAGTGAAATTTATTGATGAAATACACGTACAATATTATAACAAAAAATTATACTGCACTCTAATTACTGTTTCATTATTGATACATGACTATTATAAAGCTTTACGTCAATATTTCCCAAATAAAAATGATCGTAGTGTTTAAAAAATGCTCTCAACGTAATAATAATCAATTGAATGAATTAAAAACCATAATCAATAATTGTAAAACAAGTTTGGCTCAGCTCAAGAATATAATATATTTGTGTGCATGTAAAATAAAAAACGGAACGTAGCCCATTCGAAATGAGTGGGGCGACGCGCCATTTTTTTGTCAGGAGTGCGCAACCTAACGACACATTTATGATGCCGGACCGATTTTATTATATTTATTTATAATACGGGAAAGAGAACCTACTTTATACGATTTTTATTTATTTATATACACCTATATATTGTATTGTATAGCTTATTAGTACAGCTGCTATACCTATTGTCGGCTAAAATGTTTAAACTATTAAGTCAATTAATATGCTAAAATCATTAGCAAATAATATACTAAACAGTTTCAAGTACTGTAGTATATATAGTTATGTTTATTATTTTAGTTGTAGTCACTTGGCGTGTTTGTCCAAATATTCGCGTTATTTGAGCAATTAGCAATTTAAAGGTACATACACAAACTTACTCTTACTCCGTCAAAACCTTGCCAAGTTACGTGCCAGCAACTACGTGTAAAGCTTGTTACGTTAATATATGTACCTATCTACCCAGTAGATATAGTAGTATAGTAATAGTATTTAACGGTTATTAAAAATACACACATACCTATTTTCTACCCTGTTAGTATTTCTCTTTTACAAAATATGTATGTTAACATCATGAAATAAAAAACAAATAAGTTCGAAATAGCAATTAGGTTTAGCCTCCCTGCGACGACCTTGACGACGAACGTGTCGTTTATCCCCGCCTACCACGATATAGCGAGCGACAGTAAATTTGGTCGATACGTAGAACAATGTTAGGTATCGCTTCCGCAAACACGAGTAACATGGGAGGGTTCAATAATTTGTATTGCCAATCTAACGCGATTTGAGTATACCTACTTATTATACACAACTAGTTTCCGTCCGCGGCTTCGCCCATGTGGTAGGTTGATAAAAAATACCTATCAAAATTGATCAAAATCGGTTCAGATGTTCACGCGTGATGCCAGAAATAAGGATTCATTTTTATATATATATAGATTACACTAACCTTAACAGGTGCTCCTCGCGTGATGCATAGTTCAGCACATTTACACACGAATCATCACAAATGGATCACTTAACAGTTTTAAACGCACTAGTGATTTTAGTCTTCTAGGCAACAACCAGCCGATCCAAATCACAGCACCTGACATATTATCCTTAGCACGCGCATTCGTACGAACAATATCCAAATACTTTGCGTTTGTGTAGTGATACGACATTATAACACGGGACTTGACGGGACACATGCGATACAGTACAGAATAAGCGGGTAGTCGGGTATTATCGCGGGACGCAGAAGTAAGAAGCGACGACCTGATGACGCGGGCGCATCGCTTGCACTGTTAACTAGTACGCGGTGCGGAAATGGGGACGGTATTGGGTGGGGAGGGGAGGAGTTGAGGTGTTTCAAGCAACTGGCACGTGTCAAGCCACATTTCATTTATTTATAATGAAATTAGTAGTAATAATTATTATTTATTTATTTATTTTCATACAGGAAAACCAACAGCTACACAGATAGTATTACTAACTAGCTTAAGCTACACTAAGCCAATTACAGGTTCTCACGGCTAGTAACAAAATAAATGATAGATTTTTTACAATCACTAATAAAGCACAATTATTATAAAAGGTTTCGAAAGGAGGTTATGTAGATTATTATATAATTAATAAAGAATATGTAGATTATCTTATGGACAAAGTTAAGGTTTAGTAAATTGCGTACCTTATAGCTTTTTGTTAGAAACGGGTCAAATGAAAATTCTTTACATATACTATTAAAATCCTTGCTCGCTCGCACGAAATACGAGTTTTGCCTATAATTAGATGTGGAGGGAGGTATATTAATTGGCGGATTGAATCTAACCGATCTTTGGGGCACATTAAAATGTAGTTTCTGTAAGATTTCAGGACAATCGATTTCATCACAGAGTATTTTGGAAAAGAAGGTATGAGGATCGAATTAATGTATGAGGATACGAAGTTATGAGGATTATGAGGATCGAATACAGAGTACTCTCCTTCAATATCGTTACTGACCTGTCATCAGTCTTTCAATTCCTTGCCACTGTCAACCAGAATCAGGATAAAATTTCCACACAGTTCTTTTTATATTAAGAAAAAAAATCTTACAAAAAAATCATGGGACAAGACAAGACAGGTATAAGTGAAAAAACTAAAATGTCGAAATAAAACACTCCAATACCATATGTAACAATTTTATTTTACCAATATTCATAATATATTAACATATGTGGTCCAAAACCACCCTCTTTGATAATTATATAATACAAAGAATTTCTCACAAATGGTCGCTGAACCTATAACAATGAAAACAAAACAGCTACAGACTAACACGAGCGACAGTTCACAAGTCAAGTGTTCCAACTCAGCCTCGACTAACGTAATGACTCCCATCTATAATTACACAATACAACAATATTTAAAACGAGGTATAAAAGGGAAAAAGAAAAGATTAAACATTTCTCGTAATATATTAATAATCGTTATTTAACCTAGACGACGGGGGAGCGGCGGCGGCGTGTGGTCCTCGACCAAGTCGTGTAAATGGAAGTCACAAGAAGCGCCGCTACACAATATTAGGCCTCCCATCAGTCCGGCGAGCCGCGCCCACCCCGTGTTATCTTACACACATTTATTAATGCATTTTACATTATATACAATGGGAAATAAATATTCTATAAGCACGACAAGATATACAATAATCGTGTATGTACATTAACACATCTAGGTGCAGTAGCGACCACTCAACAGAGTACCATTATATCACAAAAATATAAATCCCATTGCCGCCTAAAGGTATAATTTGTTACCTAATTATTTATATTGGCGTACACTTTTTGGCTTAGCTAAATTCCTCATCGATATTATTAGAGATGTACCGGCTAATAGTATCGGATAACTCAATGATTCGGGAGCCGGATTGTTGGTTAACAAGTTAATATTGTTTTTTTTTTACATTTTTATATACAACGGATGGTCTGAGTCGAATTTATTGGTCATGTGCAATAATAGTCGACTAGCCAGTCAATTTTAACACTAAATAAATAGTCGATACACCTCTGACACAGCGCCTGGACGAACCTCGTGTCCAGTACATCTTCGCTTCTATTACTCCAGCTATCTCGCAAATAGCCCACACTCGTCAACATAGCGTATGTCTGGATGTCAGTGAGTAAAGTGTCACTAGTAAACAATTTTTGGTTTCCATATTGTACCTACAGATTACCATCCAAAATATCTGAATACCGCAGTCTCGTTACCAAAAAAATATTTAAAAAAAATGATTTTGAATTTGATTTAGATAGAAATGTACAAAAATGTAGTAACAAAATTTCCATTTAGAAAACTTTTTCTTGTTAAATACATCCAAAAGAGCTCGATCCACAGGTTAAGGGGGTTCGATGTCGAGTGACAAGATATCATAAGACGTAAGTATTAAAGCTGAATGCTGCACGACGGTGTGGAATTAATATATCTATAGCTATTCGTTATAGAAGTTAACACATACGTTATATCTGAATGTACTTAAAACCTGTTACTATTATAATGACTAACATCGTGACTCGCGAAAATAAAACCAACTAATTTTATAATCTGTCACGCGTTCACATAATGATATCGTAACAATTACATATGCTTTGATTTCCTTTCGGCCATAGAAATGAATGAACATCACAGAATAAAACATACCTATTGAATTGCAAACTGATCATATTGATAAACATTACCTAATTTGTGGTTAAAATGAAACATATACTGCGATTTCGATGCTAATATTAAAATACTGTTTATCAAAGCGAAGCCTAACAACATTAAGAAAAATGGATGCTTTGAGAAAAGAAACCATAACTCAATCAGTTACAGTTCAATATGATTTCTTACACAACTGTTTCGTCATTACACATGAAGTTATCGTTTGTAGGAGTTTTCACAAAGTGTATCTATGAGCAGGTACATTATCATAATATAATCATGCTAAATTAAGGCCAAATCCTGAATGATATAAGACACGTAATTATTTAATTAAAGTAAGACTTCTGTTTAGGCCGAAATATTACTTCTGAGCATAATTAATTTCAAGTGATTTAATTACTTTCTAAAAGGCTTTCTTAATATTAAAGGCGATTCTAAAAAAACTTTTGGATATATTGAACTAAAAAACTGAATAAGACTTGAAAAACGTAGTATAAATTATGTCCACATGGACATAATTTATAGGATTTGCGTTCATTCGATTCTATGGCCTAAGACCACAGTTCACACTTTACAGTTCGTCACGTGGCACGGTTGGCAGGCGACTGCAGGCGGGCTAGTGCCCCACCGGCTCCACGTAGTTGGCGGGGTACAGCCCCACCCGCCCGTCCTTCCGTCCTTTGCACCAGCCCTGCTCATCTTCGTCTTCTAGTTTTTCGAAAAGGTCACCTGGAAAAGAAGAAACAAGACATTTATTATTAAAAATATTGTTTACATTTTCGCGATTGTTGGACATTAAAATAGAACTACTTTTTAAGTATTTTATCGCGGTATATTGTTATTATTTAACATCTATGTTTTGGACCGCTTACAACACTTAGTTACGCGTAGACTGAGGTAGGTGGTATCTTGATGTTACAATAACCTTCACCTACCCCCACATGTTTGTTCATTCTTGACTCTCCGATGTAAACAGTAATAACTTAGTTAATAAATACAACCGCGATAAAATCCGTAAAATGTAGTTATATTTCAATGTCTTAATAAAGTAGTAATAAAATGGAGTGCTTTAGTGCGGCGGTGTGTATAAAATAATTCAGATGGTTACCGCGATAGTCACTAAGGCTAGGACATGCGATGAAACGCCGAAGTAACACGTGGCTTTTGCTCAGCACGCTTCACAAACCGAGGCTTCGGTTCTAAGGACAAATATGTGCATTAGCACTCCATTCAATTGCTATGTCGTGCTTACACAATGGCTGAAAATTTGGTCCTTCTGTACACAATATTCTAAACACAAATTTGCTCTTTAAATATAGTTTATGAGTTCTCTGTTGATCAGGATATTTATAATAGTCGAAGAACCTTTATAGAATATATTGTCTCATGATACTAAGGTTTGGATGGATTTAATTGGCAGGCCGAGCAAATTGTCCACCACTGACTTATTGCGGGTCGCTGAGGCTAGCAGGTTTTTCACTATTTTAAGCAAGTGTGTTATTTAATTAATGTTTGTGGTGAGTGCGTTTTGAATTTGAGTCTATTGTTAAGCTACTACTGTAGGTACTTTAAGTTCTTAGACATAGGGGTGAAAATCGGGTGCTATGGTCCGCACCTTGTCGGAAGCTGAGCTCGTCGCTCTCGGCGCCGGTGTAGTCGTAGAGCGCCCGCACGGGCACGCCGGGCTCACCGGTGTCGGTGAGGGCGCCGCCCGACTCCTCGTCCCACTCATCCTCGTCGAACGGGTTCTCTTGGCCCTTGGTGCTGTCCTTGGCTGGTGATGTTTTGTTCGATTTCGGCGCCGCTGCTGTTCCGTTTCTGTAAGTGGTTTTGATGGAAAGTTAGTTTTTCCTTTATGAATATTACTTTAATAACTAGACACTCACTTTAAATTATGCAACAGTACAGATTATGTTATTTTATTGCTATATAATAATAATAGATTTATACATATATGTAGTACATACACCAACTAATAATATTGTAGAACTACTATTATTGTATTTTAGTTATACTGACAATAATGATTTTATTTCTTCTGTAACCAAAGGTCTATTTTTTATTTAGCGGACCGTCTAGAAAATCCCTGAGAAATGCGGATTTCTTCCCGATATTTTATTTCCTACAAGCGATACATTTTTAAAATTAAATCCAAAAAGGTAGAGATATGTTCGAACTCGCGACCTATCATCACATATTAAATATATACTTACGTATTTGTTTATTTCCTCATCATAAAATTTTACGGTAAAAGTTTACACTGAATATAGAAATATATATATGTGTTGTAGGTAAAAACTGTGTTATTATACTGTATTGTAGTAACTAAATATTTAGATCCAGTTAACAGTACTAACTCGGTACATAATATGTCACTCATATCGGTTATAGTAAATCTAGAACTGTTGGCGACGACGGGCTTCATGGCGAGGCGTACGAGGTGTCTGAATGAGTCGTCAGGCGGTTGTGAACAGCCTGACGCGCACGTGAATATCTCCAGGTGCTCGATGCTGACAGGACAAGGATAGGGAAAGGATGGGATTACTAAGGAATACGTTATGCTATGGTAGTTATGTTAGAGGTCGGAAATAGGAAAAAATCGCTCAAGCTGCCTGACTGGGAAAATATCTTTACAGAAGACCGCAGTGAAACAATTATTTATGTCGCAGTGAAACAATATTATCTGCGAACGAGTAAGGTTGCCAGAGCTCAGAATATTCACTCTCCTAACGAGATCTGGCAACCTTACTCACTCGCAGAAAAACAACATAAATAATTGTTTTTTCATCTATATGCGCGAGCCACACCTCTGGTATTGCAAACATATATGCGCTACGGTAACAGCTTACCATCAGGCAGGTCGTAAGCTAAATAAATAAATATTCAGCGACATTTTACACATCACCATCTAGTCCTAAACTAAGCAGAGCTTGTACTATGGGTACTAGACAATGGATATAAATACTTATATACTTTTTTTTTGTAAATACATACTTATAATACATAGGAAACACCCAGACGAACCCAAACACTTATATTCATCACATAAATATTTGTGCCCGGTGGGAATCGAACCCACAACCTCGTGATCAGCAGTCCGGTACTTGAACCACTAGACCACAGAGGTCGTCAACAAATAGCCACCTTCATAGTATGTATTAAAAAAAAAAAATTGGTTAGGTGAGTATTTTTGGTCATTAGAGGCTTAGGTACCAGAAAATAATTTAAATGAGTTATTTAGTAATAATGCTATAACTTAAAAAAAAATGTAATGCTACATGTGGGTTTTATTATAATGTATAATTAGTTCAGTCTTATACATTTTCTGTTTGCCGATACTTACGTTACAGCGATGGGCGCACTAATGGTCTTTTTGTCAATGGTGTTGTTAGCGGGCGCGGTGTTGTTGGTGATGGTCGTCGGCGGCGGCACGGCGTCCGTGTGGTTGGCAGCCTTGATCGTCTTGTTGTTCGAATTTATTGGTGGCAGCTCCTGTAATGTGCGTGATAAGAACCTTAAAATCGGAAAAAATTTGGGTTAATTTATAAGTGACGTGAAAGGACCAAATATTCTTTAAATTTGGTGTTTTTTTCAACCATTTAGCAGTAGGTACTTAAAGATTATGTTGTTTTAGGGACAACGGGGTAAAAATAAGTTACTTTTATTTTGGTCCTTTCACCCAACTTTCTCATAAAAATACATAATTTATTGGGGGATTATTGATCAATATTTTAAAACATTTACTTATATATGCTTTTAAATATATAGAATTTAACTATAAATTTTCAATATACGTGGGTTAAATTGTTAATTCATGCCAATATGCATAAACTTTAGAATGAAGCAAACATCCATCATGCAACATCGATAACAACAATATAAAAAATACATAAAAATTTGAAGCACTTAAGACTAAAACAGATTAAAATGAGAATGACCTCATATCCGACCAATAATCAAACTACTTTTAGACCCGACATGCTGATACATATAAAGCGATAAAGAAATACCAATCCGACTTCATAGGATTCATTCTCATTTGAATCGTATACTGCATATAAGATGTACAAGTTTCGATATTTTTTTTTATAAATTGTACAAATTTATATTCAGCGCTTGCAACACTTATTGTGTGACGCGGCTGGCGCGTGCGTGACGTCATCTTACGTACGACAGCGATGGTGTTTGACGTACCTGACGTTGAAAGTCAATATTTATATTTCAGTAGAAAAGGATCGCAAAAAGTTGGATCAAATGAACTTTGAATCATCATTATTAATTTAACATAATTCTGTTGGACCAGCATCATTATTTATCCCCGAAGGCCTTTACTAATACGTCCATAAAATACACATAAAACTGCTAAAACATTTATTCATCATGTATATTCTTATTATATACAAGGTGTTGTTTTGCATCCTCGTCAAATTTCAGGAGGTTGTCATAAAATACATAAATAATCAATTGAAAGTACGGTAGTGGGCAATAACTAAAAATTGCTGCTTTTATTTGTTGTTGAATTTTAACAGTGTTTCAGAATTAAACCCTTAATTCAATACAAATAAAACAGAATCACCCGACTACGCACACAGCGACAATGCAGCTGTGTGCGTGAGTGTCGACGTCTTCCTACGAAATGCAAGCGCGGGCGAACGAATGATCGGTAGCAATAATTTACCTAATTTTATTTCGAAAATCACCTACATTATTGTCATAAATTTTGCTTGATAATGAACTCATTGTTGAGCATCATTGGAATGCGGAAATCTTACTAATGGCAGTAATACTAGTGCGCCAAAGAAAAGTTCATTGACCTGTTATCAGATGATTAATAAAATGTTAGTTTTGCTTTATCCTTCCACCTAAAGTTTTCGTAGTGATTTTGTTTTGATTTGTGGATTAAATTGATTGATTTGAAATTTTCCTTCCTACTTAACGGGCTTAGGACCGGCAATAATCCCTACCTTAGTTGGTGTACCGATCTACTTATGATGGAAATGGAAAGACGTGCTAGTTAAATGTAAGTACGTGGTGATACTTTCGACTCTTAGGTATTATTAGCGTAGTTACAAATTTGAAATCAACTTATTTTCACTAATCAAATTGATTAGGCTAACAACGTATTTACAAAATGTACAAATAAATAAATTACCTACTTAAGTTACCCGGAGGTATTGTTCAAAGTGGCCACCACACTCTTCGCACAATTGAGCACGACGTAGCTGGTTTTCCTTCAGCTTACGTAACACTAACACATTAGTTTTTACAGTGTCAAAAGCACTAATGATCCTTGCACGTAATTCTGTTACACTGGTCACTTCCTCCGTGTAAACTAACCTTTTAACGTCTCCCCGCACATAAAAGTCTAGAGGCGTCAGGTGCGGAGAACGCGGAGGCCAGGCCACAGGTCCTCCGCGACCGATCCAGTGGTCACCAAAACTTTCGGTCAAGTACTCGCGTACTTGCCGACCATAGTGAGGGGGGGCACCGTCCTGCTGGTAGTACAAGTTGCGATGGAGTGCCAGGGAACATCCTCCAACATCTCCTCGACAACGTGACGCAACAGCTCCAGTTTTTGGGTGTTGCAATTCACGCTTCAGTAGGCGAAACACTGTAGTGTGGTGCACTCCAAAGTGTTGACCAGCCTGCCGCGTGCTTGCCCGTGGGTCTCGCTGGAAGTCTCCACTAATGGCATACAGGCGGACCATCTCTCCATTCAACTCGACATTCGGATAGTTGTCCGTCATCTTGCACTTCGTACCTACGTCTCAACGATGTACCGAGAAGTGAAATTCGCAAAGCGCGCGCACGCGTCGGCGACATCAAACAGACTGTTAGTTCCGGGGTCGCGGCGGCGTGGCTAGGGATTTGTACCTACGAATCGATCGATGAATGATCGTTGCGTATGCGTTGTGTATGTGTTGTTTGCGTTTGTTTGTGTGTGAAAGCGCGGTTATAGGGCTAGTAACAGACGGGCCGCGTTTAGACACGGCTGGTTCACACTTACGGATTTCCGTATACAAGCAAAATAAAAAAAAAAATACCTACTCATTTTATTGTTGCTTTAGGTCGAGAATCATTAGCATAATTACGTCCTTGAATTTGACGAGGATGCAAATCAACACCTTGTATATATTATACTTACTTTTATACTAGACAAATTACCCTTACCCTACTTTTTTAAAATCTGGCAACACTGTTATTTCTTTGAGCGTTTGTCTATACCTGTGTCGACATCGTCAAAGATTTTATAAATCGAACCCAAAAACACCCTCACGGTTTAGACAGGTTTTTTTGCTCGTCTCGTAAGTCTTACAATCACCATCGCTATCGTTGGTAACGTGACGAGTTAACTAAATGGTGGTGGTAACGTACATCCTCGCTGACGGGCCTCTGGTTGAGCAGCGTGATGGGCCCGGTGGGGAGGCTCTCCTTCGACTTGCCCTTGGCGATGTCTCGGAACTCTTCAGTGTATTCCTGGGTCACCGACACACCAGTCACAAGCGGTCACGGCGTGAGCAACGAAACGTTGGGAATATTTGAACACAATAACTATTTAAAATCTATCTCTTTTACTTGACGAGATTTTCATTGACAATGGAAGAAGAATTAAGTTTAATAAAGAAAATATAAAATGAATAATTATTATAAGAACATATTAACTTATAACTAAAAACATAACATTGTATTGTTCAGATAATTACAGAAATAAAAAAAATATGGTAAGTATTATTAAAAAAATTAAGAGAAATTTTAAGTCAATCAAATAATTTACTACTTTTGATGAATTATCATTTTTCAGGTCTTAAGTTATTTTCCCAATGTTTCGATGCACATATGCGAACTCAAAGTAAAAAAAATGAAATTAATAAAAAAGTAAACATAAACACGTCCATACAAAGCCGGTGTACGTTAGAAGGTAATATCAAGCTTATTGCACTAGGGGGAGGGGGGACTAGAACAGAGAATACATACATGCTATTAGACAATAAAAAGACAACAAGAAACTTTGTCGGTCCTTCGTGGCGGGAATATTATCCGACATTTTTTGTTTTCAAATCTGTGCAATAATTTAGGGATTTTATTTTTATATACAGTATTATTTTTAAATGCGATTTAATTTACAAGTGCGATCATCCTATGTCATATATTTTGTGTTTATTGATTAATTTATAATTAAAACTTACTGATTTTTGCAGAAATAAAAATGCCGGATACCTCCACTATATCGTATTTGTAGTGATATTGCGTGCTATTCATAATATTTATTATTGCGTTTCATTTTGCTACCCGTACTTCAGTGTGGATGAGTGATAATGACTGTGCGCCTCGCTGTTTTCATGTGATTTCATTGAAATTTGAACCTTATTAACAAATGTCAGTCTCGTGCCATATATCTTTCACCGTACACAGATCACGTGTTGTGTTTAACGTATCGAATCATAACGTTCACGCGTTCGGCGTTGAACTAGCTGCGACCAATCACAGCACTGAACGCGGCAAGGCAATGAATGCGTTTAAAAGTGAACCTCCGATGTTACAAAATAAAAGAAGATCTTTTTTAATAAAACAAGGTTCTTTTTTGAAAAATGGCTTGATCCTATTTTGGTAAGAAGCCACATTCCGAATGCTGTCATTCGAATTTACTCTTTGATTCGCGTAACTTTTGGACTTCAACTGTAACTGGATCAGCCTAGGCGATCCAATTCGGTTACTGGAATGTAGGCATTTCCATTCTAAATCTGTGACACTGGCTATCGAATTCACAGAATTTGGCAAATGCGATAACTCGGCGCTAATTTGATTTGACGTCAATAGGCGATCCGATGAAATTAGATCTCAGTGATGACTTGGTGTGATAGAGTAATTTTACCTGTCTGGTAAAGTTCGAATTGGTAGTTTATTGTCCAGAATTGATATATTATCAACAAATTATGTCCTTTTGAATATGTATTGGCTTATTGATTTTTTTTCACATTTCATTGTAGTGCTCTGGACACTAGTATTTAAATTTATTTATATTTAATATTATTTGATTTATAGTGTACCGTCGACTGAATGTTTTCCGGTCACCGGCCGACCTTGTGTAGATGCCCCATGAGTGGTGCAGTGATCATCTAAGAGCGAAATTGTTCTTCAACACCAAACATCACGGTGTACATTCGTGTGACACCACCAAACCCTTCGGTGCTTTGCAAAATCGTTTGATGTATTTCGATTTCCATTAATCAATTATAAGTGCTGGATTTATGTTAGACGATTTATAGTGCAGTTTGTGGTATATTCCATTTTAATTGTATAGATGTGTTCTTTTTTAATATAAAACAAACATCATTCATTGGACGAATACTGTTACCAATTTTGACAGAAAATTAATAATTTCAAATTAAAGAATATATTTGTATCTGTCCAAAAATAAGTGTATTGGAAGTTACTTTCGAAACAAATAAAGCTGATGAACATAGTAAAAATACCTCAAGTCTTCCAAAAGCCGAAGTATTTTATTTCAAATCTTTCAAATCCTTTTGTTGGATATATCCACAAAATCCACAGTTTATCATCTGCTCATAAAACCGTGCCAGTAAAACTGTACCCGCGAACGGTAGATGTGTGTGATTTACTTACAAATTTTAATATTACAGTTATTAAAATATATATTTTTTATCAGTATTTGTATGTAAACAGTTCATCATACACGCTACAGTTCGCGACGGTCGCCACCGAACCTACACCGTGGTCGTACCATCAGCGGATTGCGATAGAACCGGCTACTGCCATAGCACTGGCTGCTGGTGACTGAGGGCGCTACGCGGCTGGAGCCTCGCTCATCCACACCGAAGCAGAACGCGGGCAGGGCGAGCCGCAGGCGGCGGATGGCCTGCAGCCATGGCTCGGCTGACGGCCGCGGAAGAGGACGCCATGCGGTCGCGAGCACTCGCGCGACCATCTCAGACGCTTCCACCAAGTATTTGTTACGTATCGGATCCGTTTCAGGAGTGTCAACCTTTTAATACGACTTCTGGTGTTATATTTTGAGGTAAACTTATTATGTTGAGTATTACGTGTTGAAAAAATATGTATTGTACTTTTGTATATTTTATTGCAGTAGTGTTATAATTAAATAGTGTGAATAAATTCTTTCTGCCTAAATGCTGTGACCGACTATAATTGCAATGTCTATGAATTAATCTTTGTTGCAAAAGTCACAATGGACTTGACCCGTAACTATGCTATGTAAAATCGCTTAATTTATGTATTCTAGGTCATCAAATAAATTCAAAAATATTGCATTGTTGGAGGAAATCCGTTCGAATTATTTTAGTTTTGCAGTATGTTAGTCTTTTGCGGTCGGTATGCAAGGTAAGGCGGTGTCGAAACGTGACTATCTAGATCAAACATTGTTGTTTATTCGGTGTTAAGGGACCTTGTGATAACGGGACCGTTGAAGAACTAACTACAAGCGCAGTGGCCACACACTACAAGGACTAAGATTTTACATAGGACAGGAAGTTTCAAAACTCTTAATCAATTTTAATATGATTGGTACTTTTAAGATTTTTAAATGAAAACGACTTACTGGATTTGGACAAAAGGACCATTTTTTAATGAACTTCTTTTTTATCAAGAATTAAAAAAAAACTAGTCATAAATAATATTCTTTTAAAGATAATTTAGAAGATAAGGCAGAGTGCGGCCACTTAAGGAATATTTTAGGTTCTAAGTAGAAATTCTAAATAAGTATTATTAGAAACTAAATACTATAAATTTGTTTAAATCTAATAAGATAAATTTAGAAGAGTCATCTAAAATTTAGACATGCTTAGTTTGTTTATACTAATCCTACTAATGCCTTAATAAAAACTATTTATCTGTTACTCACTCAGATTGTTGTTAAACCATGTCGTTTAGATTTTAAATTTTATAGAATTTACGATAGAATTTGACATTCTTATAGGTGGATTAGACCTTGAGTGTATTTAATATAGATAGATAAAGTAAATAACTAAATAAAATCTGTTGAGTGTAGTTGATTAAGTTACTTATAATTTTCACTTTTTTGTAAAAATACTGAAAATATAGAAAACTCGAACATTTGTTTTCCTTTTTATCTATTTTTCAAATTTTTACCTCAATACAGATTTTTCATGATGACAATAAGTAGGTGAACTAAAATATTATTAAATAATTAGTTCCTTATTATGGTTTTTGGTATAAAAATTATAAATTATTAAAATATGAGTAGTATTATCGTATTTACTCTTCAAATTAAGTTACAATCATTAAAAAGGAATGAATATAAGGTTTATACATATATTAAGCATGGTTTAACAAAATCCGCACAACAAATACGGACCTAAAGACTGAATGCAACTAGACCTGCCTAAAAGCATTCACGTTAATAAGATGCATAGAGTTTACGGTATATAATCGCATAGGTAGTAATGCATTGAGCTGTGAGTGGAGGGGTAGGTATGCAGGCTGGGGTGGTAGCCCCCTGGCTAGCTAGTAGGTTTATGTTACCTCGAACTGCGGCCACGCCATCGCCATATTCACGCCATGGTTGTTGGCCCACCATTTCAGGTCCTTTTGGCTGTCTGCGTTGTTTATTGTATGGTGGAATTCTTCGTATATTTGCGGTAATCTGTAAATCGAGTGTATTTTAATAGTAACATATTGGTTAGTCGGTAAAAAGCTGTAAAAGCCCATCGGTGAGAGCAATTCCAATGTCATCATAGTTACGTGCGTATTTCTTACATACAAACAGTGAAGGAAAACATCGTGAGGAAATTTGCATCTCTATGAGATTCTCTCAATAACACGTTAAGTTTGCCAACCCACGCTAGGCTAGTGTGGTGGACTATAGCCTAATATCTCTCAAATTACGAGCAATGGGCAATATATGGTGATGATGAAATTGGTCAGGAAAACCTTTTGACAGTAGTGAGTTTTAACTTTTACCTTATCTTATCTTAAACATTTCTAACCAACACTGTACTAGCGCGTAGGACTATTCGATCATTCATCTAAATATTTTTTGGTCCTTATGTCCAAAAAAGTGTTGGTCTTTATAGACCACGAGATCAACGAGGCAATTATTATCAATTCCTCGTATGCTGTCAATATACTCACGATGGTTCCTGACTGATATTGAGGCACTTGTGGAAACTGAACAGCACGTCCTTGAAGAACTTGAGCCTCTGCGCCTCCATCTGCTGGCAGCGCTCGAAGACAGTCGTCATATCCTCGATGTAGCGTGGGTTGTAGGCTGTAATCTCCGCTAGAGCCGACTGGTACTTCTCTCTACTCTTAGAAACTTCTTCACGGCATTTAGCTACTCGTTCTGCCATTTTCTTTACCTGAAAGAGAAAAGTATATTTAAGTAACTCTTTATTGTTTTGGTATGAATTTGCTTTTAAGTCATCGCATAGTAAATATTGTTGATTGTGTTTTTTACATCGAGTGTAGAAGTATTTTGATATTAGTACAGTGAGTACCAATATCAAAATACCGCCATATCAACAGAATCTAAATCTACATAGTCATCAGTGTCATCAAACGTAGTAAGAAAGGAAGAAAAGAATACTTATTCTCGTCAGAACTTAAGTAAAAGTATGGGATATTCATTTAACTTAATGTAATATGCACTATACCTGATTGGGGAATTATCCTGTATAGAGCTAAATAATGGTCCTTATGTCCTAAGCAGTAAGGAATTGCTGCAGCATTTTATAATAAGTAGGATCATTCGAGAATAATATCACAGTTAATGTACAATTAGCCAACTTGACTGTTCACAATGATGGATGAAATAATAATGGAGATACACTTATTACCCTTATTATACCTATAAGGTTCAAAGTGGCATACCGCCAACGAGCCTTAACAACGTGCAATCAGGGTGCAATATTAATAATATATGTATAAAGCTATAGCTTTAACGTGAACGATACGGATGGCGGGGATGAATCATAAGGGGGGAAGGAGAGGGGAGGGGTCGCAAATTACCACGTCCGCCGGCGACGCACCGCGTCTACTGTTTAAGTACCTATGTAGCTTTATCTACAGCATCGCATGATTGTTGTGACAATGACTTTAAAACTTTAGTTCATACACCGGTAAACGCATTCAATCTTGCGTGAACAGAATATGACTACAACTGTTTCGTTAGTCTAGGGGTTATAAGTGGGTTCGATTCTCAGGTCAACCAGTGTTATTGGGTTTTTCTATGTAACACTCATTAGCAGCTCGGGGTTTAGCATCATGCCTAGTTGTTGGCAATAACATCACAGGATACAACAAGGATAGGCTGGCAAGCTTTTACATAGGACCTAAAACCATACTGGCGAAATGTGGGTGTACATTAGTACACTTCTGCATAACCCTTCGGGGATAACAGGCATGATGGTGTATTATGTTAATGAGTACAAAAATGTGTCGTATGTGGAAACCCTACCGCGCGAGGGCTGCCACTAATTGGATAACGCGGCGAGGCGCCGAGATAGCTGCGGAATGAACTAATTTACTCATAACCATTAAGCGATGCTGGCAAGCAGACTTGTACCTTCATGCTTCACAAAGTATATCAGACGATACCATTACAATTTGTTCTTAACGTGGAAGATCCACGCTAGCCCACGAAATTCAAATTTTCGTACGTTTTTTGCAATTTGCCGGTATTTGTCAGGCTGTACATTGAACAAAATATGATTCGCGCCTGTAATAGGTATTTAGTTACAGAATTATAATCATTAATATCATCAATACAACCCTCATATTGCATACAATTGGATTGAATGACTTTTTCATGAAATAGACAATCAATACAGTTATATGCACTTTGAGGGCTGTTTTGTTTATTTAAATGATTATAATTCTATAACTAAATATCTATTACAGGCGCTAATCATATTTTGTTCATTGTACAGCCTGACAATGACCGGCAAATTGCAAAAAACGTACGAAAATTTGAATTTCGCGGGCTAGCGTGGAGCTTCCACCTTAATTATGATATAAGATAGAGTTGATAATGTATTTACCTATTTTCGATCAGTTTTAGGCTTAATTTACGTTGGCGCAGGGTCAAAGCATCTTTTTACTTTAAAACATAATAATAACGAATTTATGTGGAATTAAGAAAAGAAGCGCAAAATCTAATGTTTGCGAATAGTTGTGCTTGTATCTGTGTTATTGTAAATTAAACCTTATTAAAACTCAGATCTCCACAATCAAATTCCCCCTTGCCCTTTTAACAACCGGATGACCAGAGGCACGAAAATGGAACATCGATTCACGGTGGACATGTACCAAAACCACCAAACGCTTTAAGTCCTTTTATCTTGCGTACCGCTAAAATGTGGAATGAGCTTTTCGAGTGGGTATTTCCCGATAGATATAATCTGGGTGTCTTTAAATCAAGAGAAAATCACAGAGTCGTTTAACATCAGGCGAACTGGCGGTCAAACGTAAACTTATCCAAAATATAAAAACAAAAACTAGCTGGTGCTACATAATATGTTAACGAATTAAAAGCCCTAGGTGTATAGCCAATAAATCTCTTTTTACAATGAAATGTTGTCCCTGAGCGGCGTAGGAATACGATAATTGTCTTCACGCACACTACACTCGACATAATGGCTAATTAAAACTGTTATCACTAGCGCTAATTAGCCAAACGTAACCTTACCAGTAACACCCGCTGGTTGCGTAAAACATAAAAATATTGTTAAACATAAAAAGTGGACAAAATAATAAAACACATCATGGTTTCCCATCACTATAAACTACAGTTTACAGACCCACTGATGGACATAAGTTTCGGTGCGGGTTGGCAATCGAGAAAATCTCTCAGGCATTCAGGTTTTCTCACGATATTTACCACACTGTTTGAGTGATAAATATACAATTAACTTCGCAAACCTGTAGTGCATGCCTTGGATTTTAACTCGAAAGGAAAAAACATACATAAAATATTGTGCGAAATTAGAATTGTCTGTAAGTAAATACAAAAAAGCGATAACAAAATTACAAAGTTGTACTTTGTAAAGCTTCAGTTTGATGGGCAGATCGTTTTCAATTTTATGGCGACTAACCCCGCCCTAACAATAACGAACAACATTATTACTATTACATTACATTTTATCACTTACGCGAATATTATTAAAAACATCAGCAACGGTGCAGATTTCAAGGTGATGGAAGGGACAAGGAAAATTTGATATTGCAAATTGTTCCTTGTTACATAAGACATAAGCGTCGTGCATATCGGAAGTTGACTAGACGGCGGCATTGAGGCTCGAGCACCATCCACCAACCGCTACACTACCTCGGGGCGACAGGGATGTCAGGGGAAGAACATTTTCCGTACAACGAAAATATCACAGAAATATATACATACGTGTACTAGATTTCAACTTAGGCGAAACTACTGAAATTAGTATCGGTGCAAATTGGACAGTCAAATAAATAAACGGGTATCTTGTCCCAACGAAATCTTTAACAATCATGTAAGTGATCAAGAAGAAGATAATTTGAATAATCACGTGTCTCATTTGGCTCAATTAAACGGAGTAATATATTTATGGAAAAAAAATGATATTTAGGGTTTTTTTAATAAAAATCAATTTAGCGTGACCCGAAGTTTCGCTACAGTTTGTTTCCGCTTGCAATAAAATGATAGTGACGGAAGAGATAATGTATGTTTACATGACAACCAAACTAGGTACCTACCTAAAGATCATTTCTACATTCTTTGAAGCCAAGGGAGAGAAATAGACAAGAATCTCGTAAAGTCTATCATGATTACGTAAACGCACAACCCTACGCAAGTACTTCACGGTAGATAGGTGAGGAGCGAGGGTGCGACTCAATGATGCGACAAAACTGTCGCCCGCCGCTACCTGTGCCATGATTGGATTATACGACACGCCTCGCGGCTTAGCCTCGGCCCATGGGGTTCAATAATTGGACTTCGCTGTACGGCAGTGTGGACACAAAATGGAATTTTAAAATTGGGGGAAAATACATATTTTGTAATGTAATTAGGTGACTGGTTGTTTACACAGCTCTCTGTTTAGTTACAAACTAGTAGAGCCAGGAGTATTTGCTTTAAGCCTTCAATATGGGGATACGACAGTGATAGTATACGTGTCTATTCCAGAGGTATAGACAGAGATGTACTTATATAACACACCCAGTTGACTAGTACGTTTTGAGGCAGAATGTATTTTTTTTATGGTGATAAGGGGGCAAACGAGCAGGCGGCTGACCTGATGGTAAGTGATGACCGCCGCCCATAGACATTTGCAACACCAGAGGCTTGCAAATGCTTTGCCAAACACCTTAGGAACCGTTCGGGTGTCTTAAAATAGGAAGTTACTGAACTGATAGCAAATGGAATTCCCATGATGTCAGAATAGTCACTCCCCTAATGAGCTCTGGTAACATTACTCACTCGCAGAAAGACAACTACTGTTGATTCACTGCGGTGTTCCGTGAGGCGGAGGTACTTCTCCAGTCGGGCAGCTAAATTTGAGCGAGAAATCTCGCTATGCCCTACCTCCTACAATAATAATAATATGGGTAATAATAAATAATAATATAGTAATATGGAGCAAGTCTAAATTCAAACTCCAAGCTGCTGTTATTAGGTTTATCCATAACAGCCTCAGTAGGCTGTTATGGATAAACCTAATAACATTTCCACGACTTCGGAATCTAATCCAAGAACTTCACCGACCAACGAGGTAGCCCTTCAATTTAATTGTATAGTTTATCTACATAGTTCTGAGGACTTATATCCAACTCGAATCCCAATATTTAGATATGCACATTGCACATCTAACGACAACAATCAATAGGCTATAGAAATATTTGCATCGTGCGGGAATCGAACGACTGTAGAACGAACCACCCACATCCCACGTAAGTATATGGTCCTGAATAAAATAGCAATACTAAATATTTCACAAAACAATACTAGTCGAAACGTATAGGTCCCAGAAGACACGTTGTATGTGCCTACCCGTGGCACTGTGGTCTCTGGAAGCCGTCACGATGACTGTTAATTTCCTGGCACCGGCTTTCTAGGTCAATGGCTGTCAATAGCTGTTATTGGACATGACAATACCACAGCTAGACACGTTAGGAATCCGCTGAGGTTTCGCGAACGTATATGTATATGTATGTAGATCGAAAATATGTCTGAGTTTTCGAACCGTCGATAAATCATAACAATATTATGATAAGTAGAGGGATCGTAGCGCATGGCATTCTGTAGTTTCTGCCTACCCCCGTGGGAAAAAGGCGTGAGTGTATGTATGTATATTATGATTCTCTTTTGTTGTGTTCTAAGTAAACAAGTGACTATTTATGTTATATTTTTGGTAACAATTTTTTAACATGTGAAATTAAGTGTCGGTTTTAAGATACTGTTCACAACGATCGGATTTCGTTTCATTAAAGAATAAATCTAAATCAGAGAATCGAATCCATTAATTTAATAAATACATAAGTGAGACGTCAGTTGTAACTAGTTTTTTAATAATGTATTTTAAATCATAGATCATTTGCTTATTATATAGGTGTACATGTACAAGTAAAAAACATACAAAACAATATGATACTTTCCACTTAATTGGACATTTCAATTAAAATACAATCAAAGCAAATTCAGGGTTAATAAAAAAGCAGATTGTGGACGCTCGCTCGCTTAATGGGATTAGCAGTAATTGTAGCAATTAAATGTCCATCGGGCGGAGTGAAAGAATTACAGACGAGGGAGAGAAAGATAGATAGATAGCAAAAGGGATAAGAGTGAAAGAGATACGTGGATTGAATGGGCTCGCATACTACGGGTCAGGTCCCCGCGATTAATTTCGGTGAAATTAAAAGCTCCACTCATTTACAAGTAAATTAAGGTGTTTGATTACCGTATTATGGTATTTTATGCTTTGATCCTTAGCATAACATAAAATACAATCACGCTTGTCATCTCCGAAGGGTTAAGCAGAGGAGTACTAATTCAATTCAATTTTCGCCGGTATGTTTCAGGTCCCATCTATAATAGGTTGAGAGTCTATCGCTGTCAACCGGGCACGAATCCAAACTCCTGAGAACTTCATAGAAAAATCCAATAACAATATGCCAATATGTGAACTCAAGATTGTGGTACCTTGTATACGACTTTACAAATCCACGATCGTATAAGTTATCACTTCACGCCCATAAAGTAGGCTTCTTTCACAAAAATAAATGTTCCAACCTACAATTTTCGAACCAAATATTTACTTCGATACTAGTATTTACGAACTTACGAAGTCACAAATACAGTGCGCCCAGTGTATTGACGTCGGTGGCCGTCCTACGCAAACAGATCGTGGTCTGCAAATGTGTGTACCACACTATTTATTTGACGTTACTATCCGGAATGCCTTTGGGCAATTGCTATAGGTGGGAATGTACAGAAAACAACTTACGTGTGATTGAAATTTATAAGTTGCTTTGAGATTACTCAAGAGACTCGAATTTCTGCTTAGTCTATATTTAATAAATACTTTTGTATAATATTTTTATTTAATTTAACAATACCGTACACTTCATCCACCTAATTGATGTAGTGGTTTCGATCAAGGCTGCGAACGTGAAGTCCTTTCAAGCTAATCTGAATCCCAGTTCGAGGCATGATTTAGTGTTTCTAAAAAATCTATATGGCAGCAAGTTCGGCCCCTTTTTACATTGTTTCTAAAACATACCTATATAATTTTAAACTAGAACAAGAACGTATCAAGTCCAAGGCGTGTTGGGCTTTACCTTGGACATAGATTACCTGAGTAAACAGGCATCCGCACAATATCCTTAGGCACTAACCACACTTCCTCGCTAGAAATAACACATTATCGGTGACAACAGTGAGTAAACAACAAACATATATTCCACGGCCGGATTTTTTATAAACCATAAACTATAGCTACTTCTTACGGGATCCGCTAATTCCTAATAGTAGGTTCTTTATGAATGGCTAAATATTCTTGTACGTACAAATCACTATAATTTTTCATTCTTGGTCTATTGGTGCTAAGCGTGACTGCTGAACGTGAATTCTTGGCTCCAATTCTCAGGTCGAACAAACTTTAAAAAGTTTTTCCTTGAGATAATTCATAGTGACAGCTTGGAATTCTGTCGAGCTAACTCTTCGAGAGGTAAGGCAGATAACTAGAGTAGTGAACCGAAGATTCAAGAAGAAGGTACGGATCTTAGAGGGACTAGGTTATAGTCCACCACGTTTGCCTACTGCGGGTTGGCAGACTTCATATGCCATCAAGAAAATTTCTCAACCATGCAGCTGTCATCACAATGTTTTTCTACACCGTTTGATCATGTGATAAATACGCACATAACTTCCGAAACGTCAGTGGCGCGTGACGGATTTGAACTCGAGACCTTCGACATCTGAGTCTATTAGTCATACCACTAGGCTACCACAGCTCTTTAATTCATAGTGGCAGCTTGGATTTGTATCTGGCTAACTCTTCAGCAGTAAGGCAGGTGAATAGATCATAAATTACATTAAATTGTAGCGGCTAGGCGTTCGGTGAAACTGGCTAGATAAGCGGATACCGTCCGATTATATTCCACGCGCCATAAAAAATAATCAGAACTCCGTAACCCACCGTATTATCTCCAGATTACTTTAACTGTACACAACATGACAGCTGCATGTGTGAACGGAAATCGAATCACGACTCACGAATGTAGGCGTGGATTGTAAAACTTAATTTCCTACTGAACAAAATTCACACCTTTTCTGTATCTGGGTAATGGGCAAGCCGATTATTAATATGCAAACGAGTACTGGTTTTCTCTTTTCCAGAAAATACAGCTTTATTATGTTTTTCTATGAAATTCTCAGTAGCAGCTCCTTTATAATTAACAGGATTTTTTTTTGTTACTATTCCGAAGCCATAGAACAAAAATTGTTGATACAGAAGTTATCTTTAAGAATTCGTTAGCATTTCTGTGTAAATGGCAATCTGTCTTAGACTATAGATATACAAGCACGGCAATGATAATAAAATGAACATATTTCGTGAAACCGCAGCGTGGAGACAACGAAAGAAAGCCGCCATGAAACTATGTTATTGGCGCAGTACCCGCCATCGGCATGGGAAACGCTTCGGTGAAATTGTTGCCGACTGCGCCAGAAATTAAGAACATTGTATTTTAGTGTAACATAACAAACCATCACGCCTGTCGTCCATGAAGGGAAGGCAGAGGTGTACTATTGTACACCCACATCTCGCCTGTGTAATTGAGGCTCATGTTATAGGGGCGAGCCTATTGCCATCAGCGGGTATGAAATCCAAACTCCGAGCTGCTATTGAGAATTTAATAGAAAAACCCTATAACACTTTGTTCAACTTGGGAATCGAACCCAAGACCTCTTTTTTAGCAGACGCACTTACGACCACTAGACCAACGAGACAGCTCTTCAATAAAGGTTAGATAATGGGATGTATACGTGAGATTGATTAGTAGGATCTGACCTAACATTTGGATTAGCTAGGTGTGTCCCATAACTAGACAAAACCTATAGGTAAACCTATTCTCTATCAATTTCAATCTTGTTCCCATTGGACCCAAGCGATATACATATCCAGATTCACGTCATCCAAATCCATACCTTTTAACACCACAGAGGCGTAGCTCACGCGTCTACCGTCTGGTTAAAATTGGTCCGCCACGACAACGCTTACTGTCACTTCAAATAGGGTTACTAAATACTAGTTCAGAGATCGTGTATTATGTAGAGAGTGTAGAGACTAAGCGATAATCACCTCAACCGTACCATTAGGTGCCTGAATAAACCTGCGTGGAGGGCTTGGATCCGCCCTTAGAGTGAGACGTGCGGTGCGGATTTTTGAAGGGGTATTGGACCTTGCATAAACCGTCGAACCTTTTCTTCACTAACTAAGATTTACTAAGTTTTTCTACTTCTACCTGTACTAATAGGAACTGAAAATGGTTTTTTTACAAACCTCCATTCACGCTACTACGATGCTTTAGTATTGTGGGTGCATTTTACAAAATGTAATCTCTCTCTTTCTCTCTTCGTGTTCTCAGTTTAAATTGTACTTCCTAGTACTACCTATTTTAATATAAAATATGTATGTCGTTTTTGAAGTTATCATCATCATCATCAAGTCAGCTAGAGGACGTCCACTGCTGGACATAAACCTCCAAAGATTTCCACTACGACTGGTCTTGGGCCACTTGCATCCAGCGGATTCCAATGACCTTTACCAGGACGTCGGTCCACCTTGCCGGAGGCCTACTCACGCTGCGTCTTCCAGTTCGCTGTCGCAACTCTAGAACCTTCAAGCCCTAACGGCCATCCGTTCTTCAAGCAATGTGCCCTGCCCACTGCCACCCGAAGTTCTAATACCCTGTGCTTTTCGACTAACAATTTCGTATTTACTTTTGATCAGGAATTAAATCAATCAGTCAGAAAAAGACGAAGACAGGCTAGTCTAATAAGATTCTGAGCTGGACAAGTCAGAATCCGAATTATTATAATTGAGTAAGAGAGATATAAGCGTCGTTGTTTCATAACAAAAGAGTGAGATGGAGCTAGACGAGACAGATATCTTAATCCCTTTCTTGCAACGGAGCAAAGATTGTTGTGACACAATCAACCCTTGAGTGTTCTATAATTAAGTTTTTGAACTAACTTGTTTGTACAAGTCGATGGGTCGATTTTTATCTCCTGGATGTCCTAAGGATGCAAAATACAGTGAAACAGGCTCGTCATGCCACACTAGTGATTAGGAGATGCAACATAAAGGTAATACACATATATTTACCGCCACACACATGCACGTTAATTGACATAAATGAATCGCTAACAGGCGCCAGTATAAATTGGTTCACCGACAACAAACACAATTACAGAAAAAAAGGTATTAATTTTAAATAAATAAAACCAGTAAATTGATATTGTTAAGTCGTTTCAGCCTGTCACATTCAAATTGATTTGCTTTCTTCGCCAATTGTGCATCAATAAATACATTAAGAGTCTATAACAATAGCAACAGCATGACAATATTATATTCACCAGTTCTTATAAAATCTTTGAATTAAGGTCATCGACAATTGACGAAAAGCTAATCTTATATATAAAATTCTCGTGTCACAATGTTCGTTACCGTACTCCTCCGAAACGGCTTGACCGATTCTCATGAAATTTTATGAGCATATTGAGTAGGTCTGAGAATCGGCCAACATCTATTTTTCATACCCCTAGGTGATATGGATGTCCTTCACCAGATTTTTTTCACTCTTCTACTACCAACCCATATAATGTGGTAAAACAACGTTTGCTGGGTCAGCTAGTACAATATAAATTTGACGGGCTTAAAAGACCAAATTACCTTAAAAATACCTTTACAAGTTAATATTTTAGATTTTTAGTATAATATAGATGGCGCAGGCGTATCCTCACTCTGACAAGATATACCGCCTTCTGTTAGCTACAGATTTATTGACGTCAATTAACTGGTGTGAGTGCGGTAGGAAGCAAGCTAATGCAATTAAAAGCTTCACGTTAAAAGACTGAGAAGGAAAATTATTGGGTACAGTCCAATAGCGGAGACTCCGAGATCTATTTTCCTCCTCAAATCTTCTAAAGCGTTAAAACATAAGCTTGTATATTGTATGTATATTATCTGTATGGATGCAGAGTGCTTAGTGTGAGTTTCTTTCCACTGTTGCAACGTAATCGCGATCGGCGCTGTGATTGACTCGCTCGAAGTTACAGCACAGAACGCAGCAGACGTTTTAACGTGGAATGGAACGGAAACTAACACTGCGCTCGGATGCGACCAATTCATGCAGTATTGGTGTAAGCCCACGACACTGTACAAGGCCTAACACTACCAACGTACCTCGTGTCCTCTCTTCGAGTTGTCTCCCTGGAAGGGAAAAGATCGTGAAAATACAATCATATAAATTCAATTTCATTTGGTTAAACATTTGTATTAAAAGTCAATCACTGTCATCTTGCTCTGTAGACTTCAGGCTTGCATGAAATGAAAACATATCGATATCGATAACAAAACGCCTCCCTCTTATTTCTTCTTTGTCAACAAAGATATGACTTAAATCTTACTTTCCCTTACAAAAAATACACAACAATTATTTTGTTTAGGGATGCGGCATACAAATTATAACGTATATACCTATCAAAATCTGATGAAACACTTTTCAAATATAGATTAGATTCCTTTAAGAAGTTACTTTTACGTGTTTATGTTTGTAAGTAGTTTTATGCTGTTCTGTCGTTCGATTAAATAGTCTCATATTACGATCGTATCGTCAGGTGGATGTATGTAGGTCACCCCACAGGCGTTGCATAAGAATAATGCGACACGTTTATAGCGCCCCTAAATAGGTGTCATAAACAATAATTGAGAGCTTATGGTGTTCGGAAGGTATTGAATTATTCATCATCATCGACCGATTTAGTGTCCCACTGGTGGACACGGACGTTCTCTAATTTTTTTTAGAGGACGTTGAAGGATTTCTTTCCTGATCATCATCATCGCAACTCATCTAATGTCCTACTCCAGACTACAGTCCACCAGTCAAGCCTAGTTCAGGTTAGCAGACTTCACAAAACATCTACAAAATCTTTCAGGCTTGCGGGTTTCCTCACGATGTTTTCCTTCAACGTTTGAGAATGTGATAAACAGTGGCGCCTTGGGTTTCGACACAAGACGTGATTTCACAGTCGGAAAATTAAAAAATTTACAACATTTATATACCTACTATAAAAAATTTGTTCTGTTTTATAAATTATGGATAATTGTGTTTTACCTCATAAAGTCATTTACTGTCCACACACGGCAAGGCACGGTTATCAAATTTGATAAATATTAGTCTATAGTCTACCAACTCTATTACTCTGTTGAGTCTGTTTTACATCCTATTTTATGATAAACTAAAAAATATTGAGATACGATAACACACATACACGTACGTAAGTATGAAATCTTTATTACGTGAGAGAATTTTATCTGAGAATTCTTCTGAAACTCGCAATTTCGTCTGGTATTTGATACCCGTTGCGTTGAAATTTGGTCCAATTTAACATTGGTATAGGTTGTTTAAATATAAGCTGTTGATATAAAAAGATATCAAAGTATGTTTACTTTTAAAAGAGTCTCAAATTACAAGTAGATATGTAAGTACTTGCGCAATGTCAGCGTATATGTAAATATTTAACGAAGGTTTTTATTTAAATAAACATCAAATGAGCAAAGCCAGTGGATTTAATTCCACCGTTTTAATTTAAGACTTGGAGGTGTGCGTATTTTTACGCGAGTATAGTAGTTATGTTTACGCGATAGATATTTAGAGATAAATTTTACGCACGTTTTCTATTTTTATAACCATTCTTTACTATTCAGTGTGCTTTCAATTTCCTTACTCGCAAATACCAAAGGCCGGTAAAGATTTTCAGGTTTCTGGCTACCACTATATGCCTGCTTTCCGATGCATAGAAAGGTCTAATGTGTTAACAATGGTCACCATTCCCATTGTCTGACCTTGACATACCTAGCTTAACCCTGCAGATAGATTTATCAGCCTAGTATTGACTGCTGTAGCCCCTCAGTACACAATTACTAGTAACAAATGCAACATGTATGCACAAGTACCATCAAACAGCGCAGTTTCCACGTTTACCGTATGATAACAGTGATAACGTGCGATTAGGTTGTGACAACGTATCGTTAAACAGACAATTGTTAAGATCCTAGTGTGTTATGCAAAAGAGGAAAATTTGATGGCTTCAAGTGGTGAGTGCGATTGCACTGAAGATTTGCCGTAATTTGAAAACCATTTTAGAAATCACACGCGCTGGTATCATGCACCAAACTGATCCAATTATCGCGGGAATCCTGCAATCCTACCAGAACAAGTGAGAGATGGCGCTATCCAACTTGTAAAGCGTAATCCCTTTCTTAGCCTCTGGCTAGATTCGTAAGTCAAGCAGTTGTGGTCAAGTGTTAGTGGTTTTGTTCAAGAGTAAATTCATAGCAGTTCGGCAACTGCAATACTCTTGCTCCATGTCATATAACCTTATACATAGTACAGATATGTCTAACCTTTCATGTAATACTCGCATGATGGCATGATACTACCGTATGCATCTTGAATCGGTACTAAAATGATTGAACATTTAAAATAGCAATGAATGCCACTATGCTTAACGACAACCATTAGGGACGTCCTTAGAAATAATTTCAAGGCATGTAGGAGTAGACAACAATAATAATAATAAAACAATAAGTAGTTAACTCAATTATTTCTCACAGATCAATGACAATTGGCTCGTAAATCTAATATGAGGCATGGCACACATCAACACATGTGATTAACACGGCCATCGACATGTCAATACATACATACGCACCGCGATGTGCGCACTGCGCGTACGCATGCGTCTGGAGTAACAGATCAGGGGTTGTAAACGTACGGGATAATGCTTGAATTTTCAAAGCCTGATATAGAATTGTTATTTTCGGATAATTTTCGGATAATATGTATGTCTATATTCTACTGTCAGCTAAAGCTGTCAGCAAAGATTGTTTAACGACTATTAAACTAAAACATAATATTTTATTTCGTTTTGACTAATACATATTAAAGGTACGTTTGAATTGTCAAAACTAATTCACGGCTTCAAAAAGTAAGTCTAATGGAGAAGAGCCGGTAAGAATCTTCACAGATAATAAAATGTTAATTATAAATAATTGGTTTTCCTTAGAAGTTTGTATGTAATATCAATACGAGAATAATGCAATCTGATCTATTGGTATTAATTAAAATATTGCGAATCTCATGCGAGCAAACAATTTGGACAGGATATTCATAAAGATGGAAATTCTGAAGCTTAGTCGCTAGTGTGATATACACTTACTTATTAAAAACGAAATAAGTGTATCAACTAACTAGTACCCGTAACTCAAACCACATTGTTTAGTTTGGAATTAGTCGGCGCTATACAGAATGTTTCATGCAAGGTGTCAAATCGCGGAACAAACATGGGGTCCAATCGATAGGTATGGTAGTCCTCTATCACCCTGCACCGGCTTGACACCGTACAAGAAAAACTCTGTATAATAATATCCTATTCTGTGCAAAAATATTTTTTTCTCGGTCTAATATCTACGCGAAAATGTTCACTACCCCTGCCGCAGACGTTACGTGTGTGTAATCGGAGCACGCAAACTAATGATTAGTTTTTTTAGCAAGTCGCGTCTGTTATGCATTGGAATTTAACATGATTATACTACAAACTGCTAGTTCGATACAAATTGCGGATGCTACCACTTTCTGATTACTGTTTACGAATGCTCGGGTGGAATTTGAATTTGGAAATCTTTGAGTTATTCTGCTTTTGTTTTTAATGCTGTTGCAACACTGCTGATATGAGGATGAGAATATATATTATCCTTTTTGTTCGTTTGAGGTACTTTATTAATAAATAATAAAATTAAAATGTAATGAATACATAAATGTTTTAATGGGACGGACGTTATCTCAAATATGTATTTAGCCATGGCCTAAGTGTTCGTGGATAAATAAAAATCAATGAAGGTATGTTTGTCCTCTATGCACTCCTAAAATATTTATCCATTTATGATAAATGTTTGGTGAGTGATTATGTATACGCCTATTAGAGTTCTTGGCCAATAGTGAGTAGGATAGGTAGGTAGTATATATTTCTAATTTTAAAATAATCATACGTATAACCAAATATGTCCATTTAGAAACCGTTTTCATTTGCGCGTGTTTTTTCGTGAGTATTGCGTTTAACAATTAAAAGGGTTGGCCAAAGGGTTCGCGGTTCGTCGCCTCTTAAAAGGCATAAACAGAGTTGTGAAAGTATTTATACAGAGTGTGTATTTATTGGTCAATGTTAAAATGAAGGGAAAACTAAGTATTTAAAGTAGGATGTAAGTTTAAAAAATCCTCACGCCTAAATCTCTCTAAGGTTAGGCAGCTCTGTACTAATGAATAATCACAGTTCTTTGGTAAGTCTGTTATAGACGGTGAGCCTATTGAGTTATACGAGGCGAGACCGATATCAATATTCTCATAACTTTAAGACTGAAATTATTACCAGGTCGACGGATTTTGAGTTAGTACCAGATGATCTTCAAAACGTATAAAATAAACATATATTTGATTCGTACGTACGTTCAACATTTGCTATAGTACTTTTAGACCTTATTCCCTAAAATAATTAAGGTTTAAAATTAGAATTACTAACTGTTGATGATTATACACCAGTAAGTACCTAACGATGATGCTGTAGTCATATGTAGTATTTTTTTGTACGCATCAAGGGGTCTACATAATATTTATCTCTAATTACATACATTTTTGATTTACACAGGTTACAAACCTAGTTCAGGCAGGTCGCTACCTATCTCTAGAGTTACGAATAATGTTATCTGTATGAAACTATCATAAATATTTTAGTTTTACTTACTATTAAGACACTGATATACCGTACCTTACTATTACATTTTATTGCCGAAAAAAATGTAAACCTTATGTAAAAGAATTTAAATAAAAATTATTATTATTATTTTCATGCCTCAAATACACAGCAAACATTTATTAAACGGTTGAAACTTCAATACAACATTTTCCCAATGTAACGTTGTTGTTTGCTTTACTCGAGTTTATTTCACAGTAATTAATGCGTTCGTGTTTGTGACAAGTTCGTATAATAACCGGGCATTGCGCGATGACCTAGCGCTTATTGTTCCTTGATAAGTTTAGGTAAATAAGTATGTAAGGGAACTTTTAGAAATTAGATTGGGGTTATTTCTAGGTATTCAATTGGTATGTTTACGAAATACGTCAATATAAAGCAATCAATAAAAAGGATAATTTTAAACTAGTTGTACTGGGCGTCGACTGGGTAGATCTACCTGACGACCCAATTAGTCCAGCGGTAGTTAACGCTGCCTTCTGTGCTATGGGTCCCGGCTCCGAATCCCGGTAGGGACAAATGTTTGTGTGATGAGCATCAACACTTGTATCCGAGTCATGGATGTATCTATGTATAATATGTATGTATTTACAAAAAAAAAAGTATATATGTAGTATATCAACCAACTAGTATCCGTAACACAAGACTCGTTGCTTAGCTCGGTACTAGATGGCGCTGTGTCATAATGTCCAGAAATATTTATTTATTTATTTATTTACCTATCATATCTACCTTATCTGTAAAAACTTTCAGACCGGATCTTAGGGAGATCCTGTAAATGGTAGCGAATCGGTCAACATATTTTTGGTAATGATAAAGAAAAATAAGGGTTAGGGTTTTTGGTTAGGCAAAGTCGGGTCATACAAAATCAGTAGATATAAAAACTACAAAGTTACGTTAATTGTATATTAATGAATCATACAAACGCGTCACAGTTACCTGCGTTACAAGTTCCTAATAATGTTGACCTCAGTACAATTAGCGCTAATTACAAAACAATGGCACCTCCATAGTAAATCTTGACGCAATGACTTTATATTTTGTGTCATGGAGTCATGGCTTCTTGAATGACACGCGACGTTAGTGAGATACAGAAGAATATTAAAATAACGAGATGTATGAATGTGGACGAAGCAAAAGTGGTATGCAGGGATCGTACAGGTACGTCGCAGGGGGCATGGACATTCTGTAGTTTCTGCCTACCGCCATGGGAAAAAGGCGTGAGTGTATGTATGTATTAAACTAACGCAAAAAAAAAATAGTTAGTTTTTTTTAATTGGCTTCAATTCATCTGCCTCCTTAACAAAATGGAGGAAATTCTCCATTCATCTGTATTTTTTGTATGTCTATGAGCGGATTTTAGTGATTATTTTTGTTGTTTATATTTTATTACGACATGTGCCCTGAAAATATTTTTTTATTAATTATAAATAATTAATTTCAATTCCATAGGGATTTGGGAGTCGCCATATCATTCTTGCTGTCATAGTAAAATAACTAAAAAATAATCACGTCATAGACTACTTAAATACCCTCAAGACTTGAATGAATAAAGATAATATTGGCTGGCGGAAATCTCAATACTAAAAAACACAAAAAAGAAAACATAAAACCATAGAATCAATGTTTTTATATGTAGCAACGCCGAGATGCTCACGCGTTCCATTTTTGAATGAACTAAATAAACCAGCCAATTTAATGGTTCCAATTTTAGAATAGTCTATTTTAAAAACTTCAATGTTTGTCTACGAGATTCCTATTAATAATTTAAATTCAATCGTCACTCGCATCACGTGCTGACTTCTATCTTTTAAGTTTATACAATGTTTGATACATTAACTAAAATTGCTAAATCTAGAAAATAAATGTCCAATTTGAAATGTAGATTTATCTTACCGTAAGATTTTTGGAAATTTTAGCTGCCTCGCGGCGTGGGAATATCGGATAGGGACATGGGAAGACGGTGTGATAATATTGAAAAAGATTTAAATTTGTGTGACATTACTAGTCATATTTATTATTATTTATTACAGTATACGCGCTCTTATTTTTTTGCCTAATGGATGATAGATAACCTTTTATCGTGGTACTCGTCTGCAATCTTTCAATATGCTATTATAATTTTCAATAAATTTTTATATCAAATGCGTCCTCTATATATTCGAAAGGATATCTAGAGACTTCTCTAGAACATGTTTCAATAATTAACTGCACAGAATCCTGTATAAAATTATTAACGTCACTCATGTGAAGTATTCTTAATAACACATCTATTGAATAGGAACATAAATTAAAGGGTTCCAATAATATGAACTGCTGATAAAATATTCATCTGAGATACGAAGCGTTGGCATCACTGGGTATAATTATTGTATGACTGTTGATTCATTACTGTGTCAGGGTTGTTATAAGCTACGTGATCGTCTTCGTGTTCAGGCGATCATCTGAGATATTATACACTTACTAGAAAATGCAATCAGAACTAGATTGTAAGGTTGGATTTGTTTATATTTAGACTAGCGTCCCGTCTAGGCATGCGATATAGGTATTTAATCCCTAATTTCTAAAAGTAAAAGATGGTTAGGTTCATTATTAGTTAGGTTAGGCTATTACCGCAATAAATGAATTACGGATAATATACCATACTAGTGCTGCAAGAATTATTTGGATCGGTCCAGTAGTTTCGGAGCTTATTCAATATAAACAAACAAAAATATTGAATGCTTCGTAACTTTGTTTGTAGTCTTTAACATAGTCTCACAAATGCAATTTATTTTTCCAATTGCCTTTATTGGATCAAACACTATATGCCACCGATCATATGTGATAAGAAAATAAATGCATTTTATTATATATTTACATATATACAGGTGAAACTCATGGGCTATATGCGATTTCATATTATAGTCAAAATTAAGAACATAGTTTGATGCCTATTGACAGTTCTTTTCTCTGTTTTTGTTTCTATTTTTAAACCATAAATAATAATAATAAAGCGCCATCTATTTCCGTGGTTAGCAACGAGGCTTGTTTACGGATACTAGAAGGTTATTATATGTATACTTATATATATGTAAACTTTTTTTTTTTCGTTAGTACTTATTACATAAATACATCTATGACTCGAATAGAAATGTGTATGTTCATCGCATAATAACATTTGTCGCTACCGGAATTCGGACCCGGACCCCGTAGCACAGAAGGCAGCGTGAACTACCACTAGGGAAACTGGGTCGTCAAAACTCTAGAAAGAAATTTATAGAAATGAGCTGCATTTTAAGTAAACTTCATTAGTAAAAATATTGCCCCTTTTTTAGGCTGTAGAACGTCGGAGAGTCGAAAGCGTGCAAGGATCTTAGTTGAATTACATCAAAGCATGCGTAGATATACTTAATATGCATTTGCGTACTCAGAAATGCACTGTAATGTTCAAAAGCTGGTTGTACATTTCAAACTGGAAATACGTCGCGAACAAACGCGTTTGAGTATTCCCGCCATTTAGCATAATTTTAGCGAAGACTTTCATAATAATGGAACCAGTTACTTATGCTGAATGTAGATATTACTTGGCTAGAATTTAGACTAATTTGTACTAGTTAATGTTATTGAAATACGAATTTACGCAATGTTAGTTATCGGCTTCTACTTGTTAGTGGAAAATGTCTTATATGATTCTAAAAAGAGCTGTCACTGCTTGAAGGTTAGTTCAGTGCTTGTCCCACTGCTGGGCACGGGTCTCATCACATTTGAGAAGGATTAGGCTATAGTCCATCACGCTAGATACTAGTGCGGGTTGGTAGACTTCACACGCCATTGAGTACATTTCTCAGGTGTGCAGGTTTCCTCATGATGTTTTCCTTCACTGTTTGAGCATGTGATAAATATGCACATAACTTCGAAAAGTTATTGGCCCTAGAATTGCACTCGTGACATTTGTTTCACAGTTCACTGGTCTAACCACTAGGCTATCACAGCCTAAAAAAACACCCTTCTATTAATTTACATTTTATGCAAGCGTACTGCTTCTGACATTTTTAATTTAAACTGTCATAATGATGAAGTACAAAATATAGCGTAAACTTCAGCACTATTGCAAACATAGAATGAATTTATTTGCAATAGATAAAGTGAAACGGCAAAATAGCACTTGAGACAAGTGCACAGTAACCACATTTTTCTTTGCATGTGCGGTAAACGTGACTAACAATCTTGTGTCTGATATAAATTTAAATAAACTGTTTTATTGTTATCATTTGCTTTACACATTCATATCTAACATACCAACACGACTCCGTGAAAAGCTAGTGTAAGTATATAGGTATACTAATGTAACATCTATATCAATACTATAAATGCGTCTGTCTGTTACCTTCACGCTTAAACCTCTGAACCGATTTAGATACAATTTAGTATGGAAATAGCTTGAGTTATAGGGAAGGATCTAGGATAGTTTTTATCCCGGAAATCATCTTTTCAGAGAGCGAAAAAAGGGTAGTAGTTTTGAAGACAGTTAGCACCGTAGCGATAATAGCTATTTCTTTCCCAGGTTTAAAATATACTATATATCACCTTGCCGAACGTTATCAAAGACGGTTCAGCGGTTTAAACGTAATAAAATAGGCTAGCGTGTTGGACTATAGACTAATCCCTCTCAAAAATTTGAGGGGACCCGTGCCCAGCAGTGGAACAATAATGAATTGATGATGATGATGATGGAACAATTAGGGACATTTTCACATTTAAAATAAATTTGAGATTTAAAGAATGGATAATATCGAGCAAACAAAAACATGATATTATTCAATACTTTTAGTAAATATGGCGTAGAATATGATAAAAATAAATATCGATATGATACAAAAGGAACGGTCAAATATATCTAAGCGAAACAATAGGGTCAGATCGTCTCCATTTATAACGTGATATGGGGGCTAGCTCAACGTTCTATTTCTGTAACGATGCCGAATCTGGAAATAAAACTGTTTTGTTGTCTGCGGTGGACTCGAAATCTTTTAAAGCTTGTTGGATAGGATGAAGTTACTGGAATAAAAGTGTTATCTAATTGATGAATGAATGTGGACAAAGCAAAAGTGGTATGCAAGGATCGTGCACGTAGTATTCTGTATTTTCTGCCTACCCTTGTGGGGAAAAGGAGTGTCTCTCAATCTCAAATCTCGCATCCAAAGCAATATTATACTAATTGCGAATGAAATTCTGCCTATTGCTTTATTAAGTTCCAAGACAGTAAACGGCATACATAGATTGGACCACGAGCAGACATAACCTACCTATCCTCACATAAAAAAACTCTGATGTTATTGCGGGCAAAACCTAGCATCCAATAAAGCGAGAAATCTTGTAAAAGCGAGCCACGTGACGTTACAGTTGAATCTTTTAATACTAGAGTAGGTACAAGCTGCCGGTGGGTGTCTGACGTGAGCAATCATCGGTGAGTGTTTTATTTTGGGAGATAACCATCAGACACCGGGCAATATTTATTTACATGGAGTATCGATGAAAACTAGAGTAGTGTCTGAACATGTTGTACGCGGTTGTAGAAAGGAATTTGGAGTACGAGGTGTAATGTTCTTGAAGATAAACAATAAGAGCGTTAATCTTGGGCCTCTGGTTGGTGAAAACGTTTGGGAGAAATGAATAGCCGTGTCATTATCGCAAAAAAATATACAATCCTCAATATTATGTGTATACGTTTCTTCTTTACAAAGGTTAAAATACAACTTTTAGACATCCTTGATACGATTTTTATGTCTATACAATAGTGTTATTGAGTTGTTTATATTTATCAACAACAGCAGCAAAAAAAGAAAAAAAAATGGGAAAACGGCGTGAGTGTATGTATGTATGTATGCTTAATAGCAATAAACTCGCCCCCTTATTTTTATTACAGGATCTAAAAAACATACCAGTGACATGTCGATTGGTATTATCATTGTCTAAGCCTATGACCGTATATGCGGAAATAAAGAAGGCTAGTAAGCACTAAGAATGTTTCTAGATTTGTATACCGTGGATTGGTCTAGTTTTACATAATAAATTGAGTTCGAACCGATGTCATTGCGAAATTTTCTTCGCTGTTTATTTCTCGATAAGATCAAACGTTAAAATTCGAAGCAGCTGCATTGAGAATTTTTCTTCCGGCCCAAGATTGCCAGGAAATTATTATATAACCTGGTTTTTATAAAACTTTTACTCGTCTAAAGATAAGATGGTATACTTATAAGAATATATCATGAACGGTATCTTTTGGTATCATTTTCTTTGAAAGATTACATCATCGTTTAATTTCTTCGCAAATTTTGGAATGAGTAACACTCCGAGTGTGCACGCCTACGTACATCGTAAGAGAAAGAAATACTTGTAAACGAAGTCTGTTGGTCGTTAACCTTATGTTTAAAGCATCTAATCTTAGATACTACATCATCATTTTAGCCTTTCCTAATTTACTTAACATACCATCACGCCTGTCGTCTACAGAGGGTTAGGTAGAGCTGTACTAATGTACACCTACATTGCTGATATGTTTTACGTCCTATGTTATAGGCCTATTGCCAGCAACTGGGCACGAGTCCATACTCTTTCGTAGAAAACCCACTGCACCAAACTCTGCTAGACCTGGGAATTGCACCCAAGACCGCTTCTTGATCAGCAGTTGCTAATTTATTTTGACGACCCGTTTAGCTCAGCGGTAGTTAACGCTGCTTGTTGTGCTATGGGTCCCGGGTTCGAATCCCGGTAGGGACAAATGTTTGTGTGATGAGCATCAACATCTGTATCCGAGTCATGGATGTATCTATGTATAATATGTATGTATTTACAAAAAAAAAGTATATATGTAGTATAGGCAACACCACCTCCTACCCCACTGAACTACCTACAATGTCTGTATAAAAACGCGAGTAATTTTAGACTTGTCCTCTTTTTCTTGTCAACTATCGTGAAGGTTGGATCTCCTGATTAGAGTTAGAAGCTACGTGAGCCATTTTGAGTTACTTTCTTACTTTGTGTTTTACATTTACTTTTGTGCAAAGTTAATCACCTACTTAGCTTTAAGAATATTTTGTAAGGAAAATTATTTATAAAAAGTGTTCTGTTTAAAACTGTGTTCCTTTTTAATCTATTTCCACTTCTGAACCTAAAATCAGAAGTGGGATAGTGAACTTTCTCGCCCATTGTTAAGTGTAACGTAAGAATTTTAAATAATTAAACTCGCTAATTTTTATTTTACTTGGATGGTGATTGATTTTGCTTACTTGACTGTTTCTTTAATTTGTATCTGTGTATCTTTTGTTGACTAAATAAGTGTCAAACCTGATATGGTGCGAACAAGATCACGCAACCGTGAACGGTGTTCATCTCATAGTGAATCGGGTGATCGGCGACGACCAAAAAAACGCAGTAGGTACGTCTTGCGGAGTAGGTCCCTTAGGCATAGTTATACACGCAGTCCTAGCAGCCAGGAACGGTGGCGTGATCTATCAAATGGCTCGCGTCGCTCAGGACGGTCCAACTCTAGTGATAGTGACAGGCGCGGCCCGCGAGATAGGGACAGACGCAGTCCACATAATAGAACTAATAATCGGTCACGTAGCAATTCGCGTGCTACTTCACGAGATCGTTCTCGTAGGTACGTTCGTGTTAGGTCACGGTCTAGGCTTAGTAAAACGAAACTACCCGCACAAAATAAAACGTCACCAGTTACAAGAACGCCAAGTCCCGTCTTGTCGAGTGCCATACGTGCAAATGGTTCCGCTGTTTCTGAGGCATCAACCCTTGCTCATGCTTTAATGCAAGCCATTAAGACCATGCAACCTGTGAAATCACAACATTACTTCGTTTCAAACTTTGATCCTTCTATAAACGACATTGAAGTATGGTGTGAGGAAGTTGATCGCGCCAGAGACACAAACTGCTGGAGTGACCAAGAATGCTTATCACGCGTGGCATCTTGCCTAAAAGGCGACGCGAAAATATGGTTAGGAGAATGGGTTACGAATGACAGAACGTGGTCGAACTTTAAACGAGAGTTTAAGCCTCTTTGTCCTAGTAAGTTAGACTACGCCAATATTTTATTTGACGCAATGAATTCCACTTCAGATAAATTTCCTACATTCGCTGAATACGCACGCCGTACATTATTACGATTGAAAATAGTGCAGGGTCTTAGTGATGACTTGAGAACGCTTATCGTTATTCGCGGCATAGATAATCCCCAGGTTCGTGCGGCTGCCGCTAATGCTGATTTAACACCCGAAAGTATTGTTTCATTCTTGTCCATATATAAGAAATTTAATAAAGGGAAGAGCGATACCTCAGTAATTTCAAAGAAAACAGTTTCTCATAAATTTACTACGCGTGCAGGTCCCAAATGTTTTAATTGTAATTTGCGGGGACATGTTATTCGTGACTGCAAACGACCAAAGCCAGATATAACTTCCAACACGCAACCGGCAACCAGCAACACGTGCACGTTCTGCAGGAAGCGGGGACATACCGAGGATGAATGCTTTGCAAAGAACCGCTCAGAGCTTCGCAATCCGCGGAAGGTTAACCTTTGCTCTAATAAACTAAGTCCTACTCATAGCAGTGACGTAATCAGTGCAGTAGTGGACGGTATTCCAGTCGATGTACTTATTGACAGTGGCGCTCTTGATGTGTCTCTGGTTTCTTCAGATGTGCTTAAATATATTTCATGTCAACCGAAGCCGAGGCGTTGCGTGTTGAAGGGTTTAAGTGACAAAGAAATAATTGCTACGTCGTATGTAACTACTACTATAGAATTCAGCGATATATCTGTTGAGGTAGAATTAGTAGTTGTCCCTTCACACTTTATGATTACACCTATAATAATAGGCACTGACGTACTTAATCGCGATGGCATAACATTCGTCCGGACTAAAGATAGGCAATACATCACGCATTCGAAAGACTTTCGTATTGTTAATAATCTTCAAGCAGCTGAACAACTTGACGTAAAAACACCCCTTCAGGGTAACGATTTTAGAACTCTTTTATCAGTTATAGGAAAATTCTCAGATTTCCTTATTTCCGGTACGGCTCAAAGCACAGTTAAGACAGGTGAGATGGAAATTAAACTTACCAGCTCAACACCAGTAGTATATCGGCCGTACAAGCTCTCGTATCAGGAAAAGCTAAAAGTTAGGGAAATAACTAATGATCTTTTAAATAAGGGTGTCATAAGGCGTTCAAAATCTGAGTATGCGAGCCCTATCATATTAGTCAAGGAACGTGACGGCTCTGACCGACTCTGTGTGGACTTTAGGGCATTAAATCGCATAACGGTTAAGGACCGTTACCCCCTCCCTCTAATTGATGACCATATCGACCGGCTAGGTACCTATAAATATTTTTCCAGCCTAGATATGGCCACGGGGTTCCACCAAATCCCTCTTAAAGAAGAGAGCATTCATTTAACAGGTTTTGTAACACCCGAAGAGCATTTTGAATACATCAAAATGCCATATGGTCTAGCAAATTCTCCTATTGTGTATCAGCGGATTATAAACGATACCTTACGTGATTTAATTAATGAGGGAAACGTTTTAGTCTACATCGATGATGTACTTCTCATGACCAATACAGTAACCGAGGGAATTGAGCTGTTACGTAAAGTCTTGAAAACCCTCACCCAAGCGGGTTTTTCCATTAACCTTAGGAAGTGCTCTTTTCTGGTCAATGAGGTAGAGTACTTAGGTAGGGTAATATGTCAAGGTCAGGTTAGGCCGAGCCCCCGAAAAATTGAAGCTTTAGTAAATTCAACACCTCCACAGAATGTAAAACAGGTGCGTCAATTGCTCGGTCTTGCCGGATATTTCCGACGTTACATAAAAAACTATGCCACACTGACTACCCCAATCACTCACTTGACTCGTAAAGGTATAAAATTCAACTGAACACCTCAATGTGAAACCATTCGACAAGACTTAATCATACGACTGACAAACGAGCCTGTTCTGGCTATCTTTAATCATCGTTTTCCCACTGAAGTGCATACCGACGCTAGTAGCGCCGGCTACGGAGCCGTTCTTTTACAAACGCATCCCGATGGGAAAAAACATGTTATTTCTTATTTTAGTAAGGTTACTCAGGGAGCCGAAAGCAAGTATCACTCTTATGAGCTTGAAACCCTTGCGGTAGTCAAAGCTCTACAGACTTTTAGGCACTATCTGGTGGGAATGAAATTCACGGTGGTCACGGATTGTAACGCGCTCAAGTCGACCGAACGCAAAAAAGATTTACTGCCCCGAGTAGCTCGCTGGTGGATCTACCTCCAAGACTTCGAGTTTTCAGTTGAGTATAGAAAGGGTGCACTGATGTCGCACGCTGATTACTTGAGCCGTAATCCCGTCACCAGTGTGAATCAAATATCCAAACCTCGAAATTGGGCTCAGGTAGCTCAGGAGGCTGATAATGAGACTCAAGAATTAATCGAAAAGTTACTCAATGGCAACCTTGATTCAAATCGTTACATAGTTCGGAATGACCTCCTACATTACAAGTACACGCCAGTGGGTTCACAACCACGTTTGCTTTGCTATATTCCCAAGGGGCATCGACTTAGCCTTCTCAGAGTGTTCCACGATGAACATGAACACATTGGAGTTGAGAAGACTCGAGACCTTATTTTAAGACACTTTTGGTTCCCGGGGATACAACAGTTCGTGACCAAATATATTGCTCACTGTGTCATATGTATTTCTAAGAAACGAGTTCCCCGTGCCCCTTTACAAAATATCACTTCCTGGGATAAACCAGATGTCCCATTCCATACCGTACATGCCGATGCTTTAGGCCCTCTACCCCTATCTGAAGGATACAAATTTGTCCTCCTCGTTGTAGATGCTTTTAGTAAGTTTACCCTTCTGTACCCCATTCATAGACAAGATGCCTCAGAGCTTAAGCGAGTTGTTATGAACGCTATCTCATTGTTTGGTGTACCTAAATTAATGATCACCGACAAGGGTCGCATGTTTGAGTCAACCGAATTTGTGACATGGATTAATGAGTTGGGCTGCGATTTACATAACATTACCCCGGAAATGCACCACGCTAATGGCCAGGTTGAACGATATGTTAGGACAGTCCTTAACATGCTGCGAATTCAAGTTAACCACAAGAATGCCTTGTGGTCAAACACACTGTGGAAACTTCAGCTGGTACTCAACATCACGAAGCAGAAGACGACGCAAGCCTCTCCACTTAACCTTTTGATCGGCACCGAAGCCACAACCCCCATCATTCGTGGTCTAATACGCGACGTAGCTATCGAAGCTTCATCACCGAATCGTGAGGCCCTACGAGAGATTACACGAGATAGAGCACGCCAAAGGCTGAGAGAAAACCAGGCTAAGCAAGATGAACGCACGAATCGACAACGGCATTCCCCACGTCAATTTAATGCGTTTTTGTGATAAAATTTTCTCAGGCGACAGGTAAACTCGACCCCGGCATGCGTGGCCCCTACAAAGTTGTCAAGATATTACCGAGTGGCCGGTATGCTCTTCGATTGTTGAGTGGCGGTTATGGCAAGACAACGCAGGCGGCGGCACAATATATGGTGCCGTGGCGAGGCGAGTGGTGCCCTGAGACGTGTGCTGCATTTTTTGAACGTAAGTTTTAACCTATGCCATTCGTCGGTTGTGTAAAGTTGGCTGAATGTAGTCGATAGTTCTCAGCGTTCGTTGCATCAGGCGATAAGTCGCCTGGCGTTTGTCGCCATTCACACTTGGTTAGCCCCAAGTTGTAACATAGGTACTGATCGCTGATCAGCCTACAGCCTGTTTGTCGGGCAAGACCTGTTTGTCGGGTTAAGACCTGTTAGTCGGGTCAGTTACAGATGCAGTTATGATGGCAGCTAGTTCAGCAGCTTCCCAAGATGAGAAAAGATGCTGAACAGCGATGGTACAGGCCAAAGTTTGGTTTGGTTCTATTAAGAGACGTCTCGTTTTACTTAAGAGATGTATGTCAGGGCTTGTATGCTTTATTGATTGACGAAGGCTGAGTGTAGAAGTTTGAATTAAGTGAATGTTATGAGAGTGAAAAGTCTAGTGACCTTATGCACATTCCTTCCTAATTAAATAATGTTAAACTTCCAGATGAAAACTCGGACAACTCTGAAACCACAACAGCATCAGTTCCTGGCGCAATGGAGCCGTCTATGCCCGTATTAGACATGGAAACAGAAGGTCCGTCTACAGCCGTCGGTGTCACTGAAGACATCAATGCTGGCATCGCGGACGACGCCCCGTCAGGAGAGGCCGTATAGGCAACACCACCTCCTACCCCACTGAACTACCTACAATGTCTGTATAAAAACGCGAGTAATTTTAGACTTGTCCTCTTTTTCTTGTCAACTATCGTGAAGGTTGGATCTCCTGATTAGAGTTAGAAGCTACGTGAGCCATTTTGAGTTACTTTCTTACTTTGTGTTTTACATTTACTTTTGTGCAAAGTTAATCACCTACTTAGCTTTAAGAATATTTTGTAAGGAAAATTATTTATAAAAAGTGTTCTGTTTAAAACTGTGTTCCTTTTTAATCTATTTCCACTTCTGAACCTAAAAGTAGTATATCAACCAACTAGTATCCGTAACACAAGCCTCGTTGCTTAGCTCGGAACTAGATGGCGCTGTGTAATGATGTCCAGAAATATTTATTTATTTATTTAAACGACTCATTACTGTTATTGAAGGGGCAATTTAAAATTTCACAACTGACATTAACACTTTGACAAACAAATTAGCCCGGCCGGCCGGGTTGTGGCTCCCCATTGAAGTTAGGGATTTGACCGGGATTTGCAAATGTTTGTGTGATGACATGGACATTTGCACCTGAGTCACGGATGAGGGATGTTTTTTTGTGTTATATGTATGTATATGTATATTCATGTTTACGCCATCGAGAAAATCTCTCAGGCATGCGGGTTTTGTTACGATGTTTTCCTTCAACGTTTGAGATGATACGAAATACCATAAAGTCTGTAGTGCGCTTTGAGATCGAAATGAGGACTTTAGACTTCACAATCTACTGGTCACATCACTAGGTCATCACAGCTCTTAGTTCTAAAATAAGCAGGTAGTACGGTACTCACAACCAATGTCACTTTTTCCTCACCCAACAATTACACGATTGAAATATTAAAATCGATTAAAAGCAGAATTAATTTTTAATTGAAAGCTCTGAAAAGTGTGTCGACTCGATTAATAATTCAACTGAGAACCAAGCTGATCGATAGTACCTTAATAGTAAATAAATAATTTGTTTTAAATTGTTCGATGTTGTGTATGTAATGAGGACACGGGTTAATGACCTTGGGTGGTCGATATGGTGACTTCGAAGATGGAACCATGTCTTAAGAAATAGGTTGACTTGCTTTTCATCCACTTGACCTTCCAACAATTTCGGTAGAAGGATAAAACTTAAACTAAGGATGCCAGTGGAAACGCCCGAAGGGGACGCCCTAGAAAGACCTAAACCAATCTAATTGGTGAACTTCTTCAAAAAGGTCAGGTGCGCTGTACTCATAACTTGTAATTCTGTAGTGGGAAAAAGGCGTGAGTGTTTGTATGAATAATAAAACTTCTATGTCATTCAAAGGGACTACCGTAAGACCTTTTGATAACCAGCGTGAAAAAAATCTTATCCGTCTATTCTGAATTATTTTATTTTAAGGTGGAAGATCCACGCTAGCCCGCGAAATTCAAATTTTCGTACGTTTTTTGCAATTTGCCGGTATTTTGTCAGGCTGTACATTGAACAAAATATGATTCGCGCCTGTAATAGGTATTTAGTTACAGAATTATAATCATCAATACAACCCTCACATTGCATACAATTGGATTGGATGACTTTTTCATGAAATAGACAATCACCTACGAAAATTTGAATTTCGCGGGCTAGCGTGGAGCTTCCACCTTAATGTGGCTTTTATACTCTACAGTATTTAAGCCATGGATGACGTGAATGACCAAGCTTAAAAACTAACATATTTACTTTTGAAAATATATAACTCAGGTTTTGCAAGTTATTGATGCTCAATAAACATTTCAATCGTGGTCGGGAATTTGTATTTACAATAAAGTCCAGCCTTCGAGCGATAAAGGCATCTAATATTGATACTACATCAGTGTACATCCGCATAAGGAAGTTTGAAGGAGTCAAGTCTTGTGTGAACGGGGCCAGTGGTCAAAGAACTTTGCTGGCCGATCGATCGAGACGAACACCAAGACGAACTAACTTCGTCCTATTTACATATAGAAACTATAGCAGTAACGGCGTAAGCGACAATAAGGTAACTATCCTTTATGTATAAGAGATTTAAGGTATATATTTGAATTGCACGTTTATAAGTGTAGTATTTGGTTAACAAATATGACTGTAATACTAAAACTACTACTAATAGGTATCTTCTAGGTAAGCGTGCTATATTTTAGATCACATCGTCACTTACCACCAGGTGAGATTGTGATCAAACGCTTGCTTATACATGATAAAAAATAAACGTATAGTGTTTCTTTCGGTATATTATTGAAACCTAACTGTCATCATGATATCCAAAGCCTGCCATCCAAAGGATCTTTTTGCCTTCATTATCATTAACCTACATAATATGTACCTATATTGAAATTGTTTAACTAATTCGCTGTACTCAGATATCGCAAACGGAACTGCTGATTGTAAGGTCCTTGCTTCGGTACCCAGGTTAAAAAGTGTTACAGGTTTTTCTTTGTTTAGGTTAGGGTTGGTACTTATTACCTAAAGTGATATTTAAATCTTATCAGCAATCTGTGAATGGTTTTGATGTATCAATATCAGTACCATTGCCTACTCCTTTAAAAATACAGACGCAGCGGTAGGTTATGACAGTTTAATCAGTACCTGTGTGATTTTAACTAAATCATATTCATTCTAAAAACCCTTCAGCATCCAAGGTTTAGTTATCCGACCTACTTTATTCTACATGAAACACTAGAGACCCGGGGACCCCGGGGGTGTAATAAGCCCCTTAATCTCCAAGTAAAGCCCATTTTAAAATCTGCCAGGGGCGATTCTAAAAGGAAACACTTTCTCAATTATGTACGACATGACGACTTGGACAGAATACGAACTTCATCAAGTAGGTAGGTAACTTTCTTTTCAGACTCTTCAAAGATTTATTTTGGGGGGTATTTTGTCGTGTTAATTGCTTTCGAATTTGTCTTGATGTAATTAGATGGCCTCGTTATTAACTGGTGTAATTAGTTTGACTATTTTTGTTGGATTTATTTCAAAAAGATTGTGGGTTGTTGAAGTGTAAGGATATTTGTGTAGGCAGTAAGTAATTAGGGATTAGCAGCATCTTAGAGTTAAAAATAAACCATTTTATCAATTCGTCTGCCACGTGTATTATGCTATAATTTTCATCTTTCCCTGTACATTTGTGCGGTTTTTACAATGTATTTTATGGCGAAATGTCTAATGAGCTATATATTAAATTAGGCGGAGACTTATAAATTGAAGAGGTGATTCAGGAGTATAGGATTATTAATAACATTGGTCATGTTTATCTTTAGATTCTCAGATCTTACAGTCTTTGTTAACTACAATTTATTTAGTTAATTCTTAAAATAGCTCGTTAGCATTTCACAAAACGAATAATTCTAATTGGACATTTCTGATCGAACCGCGTATTTCTTCTACTTATAAACATGACTATTTTATAAACTTCTCTATTTGTCATGTGTATAAACATCTATTTCAATTTTCCACGAATCTTATTTACAACTTCCTCACTAAAATCCCTTTATACTCAGAATGTGATGATTGGACTCGCATTCCGATGTTACGAGATCGAATGATTCACGAATATACGAAGATTCATACGCGGAACCGGACTAATGTGGATGTATCACGACATACATAATATACAATGTGGGGAGGACAATATGATCATAAATGAAACTTCGTATAAGTCATGATATTCCCAACCGTCACACAAAAAATCAAATGAATATATCCAGTAGTTTAGCCACAGGACATTATTTTTCATTTTAAGTATTTTCGACATGATGTTTTGTAAACAGGAGAGCACGCGACAGGTTAACGACTTACGTTGCCAGCTCGCCACTTTAAAAACCTACGCCTTTTCTATCAAATTTATTTTCTCAATGCAAATTATACTTTATGCCCGAGCCATAAGAGTCATAAAGCGTGTCATCACAGCTAGATAAGAAAATATGTATGTGCGAAAGAGATAGGTAAGTTTGCTTGTTTCCTCTTTGCTTACTTGTCGACGTGTCTAGGTTACGCGGTCAGTGTGTCACCGGACGTCCTTACTGCCTGTGACGCATTTTATTTTCTCTGGAATTTCGGATGCGCCCGCGCCCGTTTGAAGTCGCCGCGCGAGTGTTATCGTATCTTTGTTGTTGTGTTGTGTTATCAAGAGTGAGAAATAACATTATACGTCGGTGTAGTTTGTGTATTCAAGAACACGGCGGACATATTGAAAATAAAAAAATTTAATGACTGGCGACATAATTATGTGATCGAAAAGTGATTGTGAATAATAAATTGATCAGTGAATAACTCGCGGGTGAATGATGCCCGACTATTTGGTTAATATTCTGTGATTTGATTTGTGTAATTGAGCATTAATAACAATAAGAATAATGGCGCCAAACATTACGTCGCTGCGTCGGCCACAGCTTTAACATGAATGAAACCAAGCTGCGTTGCCATTCTTATCGCAGGTCAGTGTACCATTTTTATAAATGGTGTTTTATTTTGTTTGCAGTTTTAAGCTATTTAGTTTGTAAGAAAAATTTTTTTTTTTAATTTCCATGTTCGGATTTATTTGATAGTTTACAAATGTTTCTATAAACCAGTATTGCCAGTGTTTTCATTTAAAGTCATATTGTCATCTCCACATTGTATATACTTTCACAAAGGAAATTTGTACCCGAAAATGTTAATAAACAGTATCGCTATTATTAGTATTTCTAGAATTGACTTTTCGTCGGAATGTTATCAGGGCTAGTTTCCTAACCTTCCTAAGATAATATAGGAATAATGTTGTATTAAAACTTTACGGCTCCGCAAATAAAATACCTTTATTAAATAGTATAATCGTTTCCGTTATTTTAGAGGAAATCTGAAAAAAAGAAAACTAAGAGCCTCCTTCTGTCGGATAGTTTGGTCGATTGATAGACGCACGATATACCGATTTGGTATCGACCTAATACGAAAATTTGATGGGCTCCCCTATTTCCTTTAAATTAAACTGTTGGCCGACTAACGTACTTTTTTCGTAATTTCAGGAGGATTTGATTCTACAATGAGTTTCGGTTCGACGTTGAATTGTGCCAGCATTATTTATCTTAAAACTTGTCGTAGTTGTAACCTTATACTATGAACTGAATACCGCATCATTATCTCCGTGCTATCGTTCAGTCAGTCAGTCAGACTGCATAGCGTTCTGATAAGTCAATCAAACGATAAAGCGACGGATAAATTGTTAATCAAATAAATACTCAAAATATCTTGGCAGTTTTATCTCGAGGTATGTTCGGAAATTGAATAGTAGATATCTACGGCAGAGGTTTTAGTTTTCGGTTTTCAAGTTACATTAATAAATTAATCTTTTTTTTTATGACATTACCAGGGCTGGTCTAAAACCCCAAGTAGGCGACGCGCGTGTTCGTCACACGTGCGCCTGTGCGCGATGCGAGGCGAGGAACGCCTAGCTCCTAGCCGGGGTCCAGCGACCAAAGCTGGACCGAAGTCCGCCGGGGTTGTGGTGCATGCTTTCGCGAATCCCGTGGCCCCGGCAATAGGGCTATCGGCGTTGACGGGTGCGGTTTTTAGTCGGTAAACGCTCATGTTAGGCGGATTCCGACAAACCCCGTCGCCTCCCCAGACGGCGGGACGGTCCGTATAGGATGTTTCCGCACTTAAAAAAAAGGGCTGGTCTACAATCGCGGGTAACCAACTGATATAGAAAGACAGTTAGGGAGTGTTTTATATTGGGACAACGCTAGCTGCTAATAATAATAATAATAGATTGTCTTCCGTCCCTACCCTGACTACTAAGCTTGGAGACCCTCGCGCGTACGTATAGATAGATACGTCTCTGCTTATCTCAGTATTGAGACGGATACTATGCTATTTATGCATGAATTTAAATAAAGAGCTATGGTAAGAGAGAGCTGTGGTAGCCTAGCGGTGTGATCAGTGGACTGAGACGTCAAAGGTCTCGAGTTCGAACCCAAGGCACGCACCACTGACTTTTCGGAAGTTATGTGCGTATTTATCACAAGCTCAAACGGTGAAGGAAAACATCGTGAGGAAACCTGCATGCTTGAGAGATTTGTCTTGATGGCATGTGAAGTCTGCCAACCCGCAGTAGGCTAGCGTGGTGGACTATAGCCTAATCCCTCTAAAATGAGAGGAGACCCGTGCCCAGCAGTGGGACGTTAATGGGTTGATGATGTACATGATGATGTTAAATAAAGAAACAATTCCAGCATTCCGACAATTCGTTCCCATAACTGTCGCATTACTGTGATTCCATATTAGCGTTATTCGGAACGAAGGAATTTCGCCTCTATCTTAATGCCTATCCCGCATTCCTAGGTTATTGGACTACGATTACAGAAGGCTAGAAGACTCGACAGTGCAACAAGTGTGTCTTATCGTATAAGAACCGTATTATCAGGTTTATGCAAAGCGAAAGTAACGAGTAAAATGGTACCGTGGCGTCGATGTCAAAGAATTTATCGAGATATCATGATACAGCGAGAGAGATGAAGACAATACTAAAATATATTAATTAAGTTAGAATAGGATTTCACAAGGATTACACAAATGCCGTGTTCTATATAATGGTTATATCTATGGTTAATACTGATTTTTATCTCATAATGCATAGTTGAAAATGGAAACAAATTGATCTCATAAAGTAGAGTTAGAAAATTTTGAATGAAACTAGCTGACCCAGCAAACGTTGTTTAGCCACATTATAGGGGTTGGTGGACTACCCCTAACTTTTAGGGGGATGAAAAATAGATGTTGGCCGATTCTCATAGATACCGGATAAGCACAAAAAATTTCATCAAAATCAGTCAAGCCGTTTCGGAGGAGTATGGCAACGAAAACTTTGACACGAGAATTTTATATATTAGATATTCAAATGTTATCTATAAAAGATACTATACGTCTAAGGAAAATGAATACGGAACCCGACAAAGAGGACAGTAAAACAGTACACGTGTTCAGAGGCATTCATGTGAACCTTATTGATAAAAAATCTATTTATATAAAGCGTGGGCGCTGTTTGTTCAATGGAAAAGACGGTATTAAATATCCTTGGAAAATAAATTCTAAAGAAAAAGTTTTGAGGAAAGCTCATTATATTTCCAGCCAGTCTGAGTTCAGATTAGATTTTTGTTCATGTTTATTTTATCGATGGTAAGATGAGGCAGTTAACACGGAATTAAAAATAACAGGATTTTTTTCTTTATACTGCGTACAAAAAAAAACACTGTCGTATGTTCTAATGTTGTAATCTTCTCGTCAAAGACGGTAAAAAAAGAATTTTATGTCAAATGAGAATGACAGTTAAAGTCAAAAGTCAAAGGTTTGTATTGTATCTTGCATGCTGATAAACATACAATTGTTGCCGCGGTAGTCTTGTGAGCTATTCGTGTTAAAACTTGTACACACCTTAAATCTTAACCCCCACCATTTGCAAGCTGAAGCGATGTGAGAATACAAAATTTTATGATCAGTTTTTGGAAGATTTCTCATAAGTGATTTATGATGATGATGAGGATATAAAAGAGATTCTTTCTCTATTCAGAATCCTAACTCTGGAAATGCACCTTAAGAATCTGCTGTCGTATGAGTTTCATCATATCCAAAGCATGGTCGCAGACACTTGCCGAAACCTGATATTTTGTAGTAAGTAAGACCATACAGATTTGTCTTCCGTACTTTTTAAATTACGATGAAATTTCCCAAGCAGAAGCTTAACTTTACTGAATATCACCTCCTATTTTAGTATAGCATAAAGTCTAATTTCTACTGACCTGATCAGGACTTAGCGAGCTATCTCCGCTGGCATTCCTCTCCTGGTTCTGTGCGGTCCGTTCCTGTTTGCAGGCCGTGTGGTACTCCAGCCGCGTGCGTTCCACCTTCTGCAGCAGCTTCGCCCAGGGCTTCTGTGCCTTCTTGAATGCTTCGTCCATTTCTTTGCGTTCTTTTAGTTGGATCATTGACTGTGAACAAATGGAAAACACAACATTAACGAAGGTCAAAACTGGTGTTGATTAAGATTGTTAATGAGAAATAGACGTGATTATATGTAAATATCGGTAAACCCACTCACAGTTCAATACAAATTCTAGTGTAGGTCGTATAGGAAAACATTTGAAGAAACGAGTATATAAACTTCATAAATTGATTTCTCTTTGAGTTTGAGATCACGTATTTTTCATCGCCAAAGATAAAAACAGATAAGAACGTCAAAGCAAACAGATTACTTTGTAAGAAGTGTGTTTTCGTCTCGGCTGTATATGGATTGATCTACGTAAAAATCGCCTGATTCGGAGAATAAGTATGAAAAGGGATTTCGCAGGATTTAGTTTGAAAGAAACGCTGTTTCTTTTGATGCTTATTTAATGAACGGCCTTACGGCTTATATACCAGGCACACGGTGTTTAGATTATACATTGAAAGCTATTTAACCTGCTATAGTATATGGTCTTCATAAACCTAATTATTGTCCCACTGTGAGACTTTTCTTTGAGATAAATTAGGCTATAAGTCCACCACCATGTGATACTCTGCTATCGGCATAATATCTCAGGTATTCAGGTTTCCTCACGGGGCTTTCCTTCACCTTTTGAGGATGTGATAAATACGCAAGTAACTCCGAAAAGTCGAACAGTCAAGCGACGAGGCTATCACAGCTCATAAAATATTACAGAATATTTCACACCATGTTCTTAACACTCTAAAGCTATGCAAAATGGTGCACTGATTTACAAACAGGTACTCATCAAGCATACCAAATAGTACAACTAATAAAACTTGGACTAAACTGCATGGTTGCACAAACCAGGAAACAGACGACACTTGTCATGCTGTCGGTGACATACCGTACGTGGAGCGAGTGGGTAACTTTCTACTGAAAAATGCTGCGTTGGCGCCAAGGTGCTAATCAAAGTCAATATAACTGGTATATGAGCAATAAGATTTTGTCATGTATCTCAGATACGTTAACTAACACAAATCCTCATACACACGAACACCCAGACTGTTTACTATAAGCCTTGTTATTGTAGTGGACGTAAGTGTAACTGCTGAGCAAAAGGTCTTAGGTTCGGTTCCCAGGTCGAGCAAAGTGTTATTGCCTTTTTCTATGCAATTCTCAGTAGCAGTGCGGAGCTTAGATTCATGTCCGGTCTATGGCGACAGGCTCGGCCCCTGTTACATGGGACCTAAACATACCGGCTAAATATTGGTGTACATTATTATGTACAATGTTAGTGCACATCTGCGTAACCCTTCGAGGACGACAGACGTAATGATATTTTATGTTATGAAGATTGCACCCGAGACCCGTGCTGACGTGTAAATCCAATACACTGTAACTCGAGTTACAAACAAAGTTTGAAAAGCCCTTTTCTCAAAATAGGTATTTCTGAGATACAGTGTTTTGGATTCACACGTCAGCGTGGTTCAGCCATGCGCGAATCATGTCTTCTTTAGAACTGACTGTAATCGAAATCTCTCCAGGATCCTTGAATCGGATCGAATCATCGATCACCCGCAGGCTCCATAAAGCCGTCCGGTAATTGAACCAAAAGTGCCATAAACAAAAGACAAACTCCATCTTCTTACTATTTGGCTAGACTGTTATCGAACATCGATGTTACCTAATAAACGCCAATAGGATGGACCTAATGACTTATAATGATAATAATTCTTAGATTTACCATGATAATAAGGTTTTGATTAAAAAATATGTTTTCTTATCGGTCAACTTGTGGTTTGTTGTACTAGAATTAAAACTAGGACATCAGACTTAAGTAGGATATCAAGTCTATGTGTTTCAAAAGAAAAAGGTACACTAAAATTGCGTGATATTTTGGTAGGTATTTCATGTCTTGATTCCCTTTTACAATTATAAAGAAAAAAGAAACACTTATTCAGGATGTGTAAGCGGTAAAATTAATAAAGTTAGAGGAAACGCAATATTTTTTTTAGAATGTCTGCTCTACGACTGCACTTATTAAAAGTTAGACCACAATTACTTATTAAAATTTACAATATCAAATAATAAATATTTGTTTCTGAAAATAGATCTTTTGCAAAATGTTTGTTCTTGGTATCAGTGATTCATAAAAGAATCTTGTTAAAAATGCATAAAACATCTCCAGCAACAGTTTGCGCAGGAAAAATAACCACCTGATGCACTCTCAGAGCTCGCTTTTTTATTTTATTTTATTTTCAGTCTTCACTGAAACCGTGTTAGCAGCGTAAAAACATGTTTTCATGTAAAAGTTAGAAGGGTATGAAATTAACATTACCAAAATGAGAAAGTTTGTTGAATGTGTGTGTTGAGGTATTAAGAACTGCCTTTCTGGCTTGTATTTAGCTGAATTTTCCACCATACCAAATAAAGTGTGTGTGTGTAGGTGTGGTAGAAAATTAAACTTTGCGGGTTTATTTAGGACAGCTGTTTTAGAAATATACGAAAAAGTTGTCATAAGCGACACCAACCTTTATTCTCCGTTAAGTTTTTTAACTGGTATATTGAGTTGTACATTATATATTTTTTTATTTATTTTTTAATAAAGGACGAATTGCAACATATTTAGAACAAACAATGAAAAAAGAAACGAAAAATTGCTGTTTTATACGAGACACTGTGTTTCTCTCTGGAGAAGAAAGAATCTCGCTTTGCAGTCTCTTCTCTAGTTAAGTAACAGTGTCTATAATAACTCAATGACCATACATGTGAAGTTTTAAATGGTTTCCGAGACGCGTAGAAAGCTTTTGAACATCATTTGGTCTACCTGGGTGCATATTATAGTAGCTTGTTAAACATTTTCTTTTTCTAGATCTTTTACCTACATGGGTTTTTTTTTTAAATTTCTAACCACCTGAACTCTACTGAAATACATTTTGTAAAGTGCCTTTATAACAAGAACACCTGTGATTAACTATATGGTTAGTTTATATGGTCTCAACAGTAAGTATAGCAGTGATAGTCTAGTGATGTGAAGTCAAAGATTCCGAGTTCGAAACCAAAGCAAGCATCAATGACTTTCAGTTTTCAGAATTGATGTGCGTATGTGTCACATGCTGAAACGGGGAAGGAAAACATCGTGAGGAAACCTGCATGCCTGAGACATTCATGCAAGTGAAGTCTGCCAATCCACACTAGGCTAGTCTGGTGAACACCTAATACCTCTCAAATGAGAGGAGACCCGTGCGCAGCAGTTGTACCCAATAATGGGGTTGAATGATGAAATACTGTATGTAACTTTAAGTGTAAATTAATTGTGGACTTTATGGTCTCTATATTGAGTATTAAAATTAAATGTCGATTGCACACATGTTATTAATAATTTTATATCAACTATTAAAGAATCTACACAAAGGTCTATTAATGACAACAATCATTTCTAATTATAAGTCAAAGCGCAGCAAGCTATTATATAATTGATGGCTGACGATAATCGCGGGTTTCCGATGACTGATGTCAGTAATGATAGCACAGTCACGCGCGCCTCTCAGTCCTATAGATAGGGTTCAGAATTACTGTCATCATTTAATTTACATATTAAATAACTATCCAGTGGTTGATTTTATACGTATCTAAATGCTGAACCACACAGATTTCTATGAGGGTAAGATGGAAACCAAAGAACTTTAATAGCAACGATTCTAGTTTAGTTCGGTGATACGTGCTTGATTTAAGCTAGCTAGCCAGCCATAGACACCTAGTTCAGCTTAAAAATAAAATGTCCAAAATGCCTCGACCGAAACCCATCATCACATCAACCGTTAGACGTCCACTGCTGGACATAAGTCTCCCCCAAAGAACGCCATGACGACCGGTCATGCGCCGCCCGCACCCAGCACCGACCGAAACCCATACCTAGTCCAATTTAGAAATACAATGCCCAAAAGCGTCAACTGAATCCCATCCCTGGTTAAACTTAGAAATAAAATGCACAAATATGCCTGGAACAAAGCAAATATCCAGTTCAACGTCGAATTAAAATTCTCAGGTAGAATTCCTTCTCTACATAAACTTAGAAATAAATCTACATCGTTTCATAGGTTTATTGACAATGATAATAAGGTGCACGTTGGACACGGAATCACCGCCATTATATGACAGCCTTGTGACCGATGATGGCTGCCATTGATGACATGGGTGTGTTTATGTTTGTCATTATAATAAGGTAAATTGTGCTATTTGTAAAGGCTATATTTATAGATGTTCTAATAGTTTAGTACTTAAACTTGGTACTTGTAACGACTGTAAAGGGAAAAAAAACAAAGAAAACTAAAAATAATAATCAGTCGGCCCGTGACCATGGATGCTGTAAAGGATCCGAAACGTTGGGTTAAAATAATATCAAAATATCGCGATAAAATCGGTAAAAAGTAGTTTTATTTCAATAAGAAATCAATAAGAAAAATAAAGTTATAAAAACTGCTGACCAGTAGACTGTGAAGCCACAGGTCTCGGTTTCAATCCCGATGCACACACTAATGACTTTCATAGTTACGTGTGTATTTATCACATGCATCTGCGAAACTTGCAAGCCCAAACATGTATGCGTGCGAAGTTTGCCAACTTGCACTAGGCTAGCGTGGTGGACTATAGCATAATCCTTCTTAAATGAGAAGAGAACCGTGCCCAGCAGTGGGACACTAATTGGTTAGATGATGATGTACGAATAGTTAAGTCAGGATATTCCTACGGAATATGGTGGTTGGTTTTCCGGCCGTCTTCAACATACAATTTTATTAAATATGTATTTGAAAATAAACAATCATATTGAAACACTTGGAAAAATCATTAGGCTATTATGCTCATTTGATTTATATGCAGTCGACGGTAAATCACTCGATAACGACTTCCGAATCGAATAATTACACAACACTAAACTATTACTCATTACTCTATCCGTAATTACAGCAAGTACAACAATTATAAAATACTTAACGCACTTGCAACATAAGGACGGAATTTGCAGTTATACTCAATCCGGATACAATTACAAGAACAAGAAAGCTGTTAATATTGTTCATACGATAATCACCTCTTAATGCCAAGAAGTAAATTGGCAAATTGGTTTTAGATAATTTTGGACACTACGCAACAGAATTAAAAATGTAAATGTACAGTCCCAAATTATGCCTACTATTTTTAGCTTCACCTTTGGTTGTTAATCGTTATAAAGAGACGAAACTTGGCACCCTATAAAAATAGTCATCAAATAAGGGCAGGGGTACAAGAGCTTTCAGACAGGTAGGTGTATGAGATTTAGCATTGTTAAAGCATAATGAATATATGAGTTGACGACGAGTAAAACATTTTTTTTTTATAATTAATTTTTTTTATACTAATTACGGTCGAAATTCCTCTGCTTGGCGACTAGGATTGCATAAAGAGGCAAAAAAATACCGTCCACATAATACATAGATTTAAATTCACAAGTTGAACGGTGTATCAGCTGTTATCAGTGTCGAATCAGCGCATTGCGATATCAATCACGTGTTATCAGCGATAATGTCAGTCCGGCTTACTAGCAACTACCTACAGACCTATATTTATAGCATTCTACGTCATACTGTGAGACGCTGCGCTCCATAGAATTGTTTTTTAAAGTATTTAGCACTAGCTGCCTCCCGCGGCTTAGCCCGCATGGTATATAAATCAAAGTAGCCTATGTGTTAATCCAGGTAATAAACTGTATGTATTCTAAATTTTATGCTAAATCTGTTAAGCGGTTTTTGCGTGAAAGAGTAACAAACATCTATACAAACTCACATTTATAATATTAGTAGGATATTTATCTGCCGTTTTGGTCTCATGGTCGATAGATGGGCGGCAGGTCTATGATCATCAACCCACTTCTAGGCACGGGTCATCTCACAATTGAGAGACATTAGGCTTTAGCCCACCCCGCTAGTCCTAATGCGGATTGCCAGACTGCACACAATATCGAGAATATCTCTCAGGCAAGCAGGTTTCCTCGCGATTTTTTCCTTCACCAGCCAGCCGCCAGCAGGTCAACCTATCCAAAACTGTCAAAATTTCCCAACTGAACATGAACCTTATTAGTTTGTCATATAGGTGAAAATCTATCAAAGAAATTTGACAGATTGTGGTAGCTTGATGTGCTGGCCACCGTACTATACTAGATATATTTTGTTTTATATTAAATTTTCAATAGCTCGTATTTTGCACCGGTTGCCAATAGGCCCTCTATTCTACGGGATCTCAATAGCAAACTGGAGAACTGTGAATGTAACTAAATATCCGTTCACTTCTAACTCATTCAGTAGTCACGCTTGCGACCAGACCGAGGCACCAACAGACAGCAGACTACGCTCAATTGAATTAACTTCTAACGGAATACGCCAGAATTGAGTGCAGTACCCGCTATTTTCGACTTAGCAACACCCATCTTCACTTCCCGATAACAAGATAATTGAATGCGTCATACGTTATTTGAGACGCGATTAGCGTTGTTTGAGCGTTCGCGTTTCCGCATATTTGCGCAGTTATCGCGTATTACGCGCAAACGTGCTATGTTTGCTCACAGCTTTAATCAAGTTCATGCGCTAAGTAATGAGTACACCTTGGTGGTTACCGCAACCATAAAATAGTACCTTTATAATAGACGAACCACCTTAACATGCCTCTTTGATCATGTACAAATAGTTTACTAATCTTAGTGGTTCACTAATTATCAACCTTATGTTTTTCTCTATAAAAGGGAAAATTGGGTAACCGTTAAATTAGCTGACTGTGCAGGCGGAGTTACGGAAGATACGAAGACATAAATAGTTAAACAACGTTGAGCTTCTGTGTCAGGACTTGAAATAGTGGTAGAAAATTCTGTTGACTTAGAAATACTGCAGAAAAATTGTGTACACAGCTCGAAGTTCCAATAATTTATGCATGCAATAAAAACAAAAGACTAAGTTCGTACGACTTAAAAATAATACCCCCAGTAATTTAATGACAAGCAGCATAGTATACATACAGTACTACGCCATCAAAGAAAGCATTTAATCCCTCACTCATTATACCAATTTCCTACAATTTCTATGACAAATACGAACGTGAAGCAGAAAAACACCAGAGGTCCGTAACGATGGCGTTATTTTCACTCGCTCCGTCAATACTTGGCCACGTGCCGGCCGCATTAACTTAGAAGAAGCGTCGCAATAAAATATTCATGTAAACACCTTAATATTAATGATTCGTTTGAAGAAAATGTTTATCTGACATAATGATGATTTTATCATAAAAAATTTTAGACTTAAAACTTTTTCATGTTTTATAATACAGTATTTATTCTATGTGTTTTAATTCAATTTTTTTTTGTAAATTATCTATATTTAGATTTCTTATACTCACTAAAATATAAGACATTGAAATAAAACTACTTTATACAGATTTTATCGCGGTATATTGATTTTATTTAATCGCTATAAGAGATCCGAAACGCTGGGATTAAGTAATATCAATATACTGCGATAAAACCCTTAAAAATAATGTAATTTCAATGTTTACGTTTTGTTGTTTCCAGTTTAACTAATTACTATTTATTATGATTCTTGACAAGCATTGAATAGAAGAAAGACGAGCGTAGGTAATATAATTCAATAGACACGTACGGTCAACGTCCTGTAAAATTATTTCATTGGCATATTATGTTGGTGCATCTGAATTCACGTTTGCATCGGCCGGGCACGTCTCGACTTTACATATTCAATAGACTCGGCCATTTTATTCAACTGGTGTAGCGAAACAACGAGGAAAGTGTGAATTTTGCGAACGCCTGTTCAATTTCTATTCAATTAATTAACATTAGAGCACGTATTTGTTTGCACTGCATTTGTAACCAATTGATATCTAGATTTCCATATTATTTTTAAATGAAATGTTTTTTTTAACTGTGTAAATATGCTCTTTGAATTGATATCCGGGCATTATAATACAGCGCCAGCTAGTTCCAAACCAAGCATCCAGACTTGTGTTAAGGATACTAGATGGTTTTTCACTTCATATTATACACATAAACATCCATGACTCAGGTACAAATATCCATGCTGATCACACAAACATTTGCATGTGTAGGGACAAATGCCCATGGTTTTGAACCAGGTTTTGAATCCGAGATCTTTGTTACAGAAGGCAACCTTAAATACCGCAGCGCTAATTGGATTGCTGGCCGTAGGTTTTGGGAAAAACGGAGAAAGATTGCAAAAGAAAATGAATCATAAAAATAACTGAGACTACACGAAGGTATCGACGAAAGTAAAAATAAATCCGAATCACAAGCTTCTATTAATTAAATATTCATTTCATCAAATTCAAATAAGTACAGAAGGAAAGAAATAGTGTTTTATACAAGTAAACTGATTTATATTTCTGACGTCATTCGCATCTGTCTCAATCTCTTAAATGGCGCTGCGAACATTGTTCCACACTCCTGCGCGATCCAGTAAAATCATAAGTTTAACGAGCAAATCCGTGTGTAATGTCCAGCAATTTTCTAATCTGATACGAGGCGTTTCTATTGACCAAACTGTGGGTGTTCTAATTCCTGCTGATTTATGAGTGCACTATTGAACTGAATCGCGGCGAATAACTACAATTGTCTGTTAGTGGAGTTAATGTACGAAATGATTTATGTGTATAATGTTTAACTGGAGATAAATTGATTATTGTTTTTATATATAAGATAATGTATGAAAGGGTTTCGTAATATGTCAATTGACTCAAATGGAAAATAAACAATTTATCACTCGAAAGGAAAAATAGCGGTTCAATGTATTTACCTATCGTATATTTTGAATCGCATATTCATTCGCTCCCTCTAGCTATCCCTTAAAAGCAGCTGTCATCAACACAAGCACAGTAATCTGTCACACACTTCAAATGCGTCTACAGCCTGAGGCTCTACTCACCCCCATGTGAAATGAAAGCCGCACTTATTCAGAGAAAACGTTATGACAGAACGTTTCAAAAAATATTAAAGCATGATATTGCATTAAACTGTACTGTGTTTGTACAAAGACATCATAAACAGACAAAAAATGCACTTTCTGCGAGAAATATTATACTACAAGTAGGTACAGCAAAAAATGCTGACAGCAACTAGCTTTCTTTAATCTCAGAAAATTCTCTGTTAAAAATTCTAGTGCGTTTTTATAACGGTAGATTTGCAGCAATTTAAATAACTTTGCTAAGATGACAAAGAGGCAACAAATAAGATAGAAAACGCAGACAAATCTGCACAAGAAGCTTTAATAAAGGAAGGAAAATTACTTATTTATGCGGTGAGATTTCCAACATCCTTACAACTGAACTTAAAGATGCTTTTTTCAAAATGTCATTACAGGCGTAAGCCATGTAAGAATCACATAATGTAAACCAGAATGCGTGCACTTTCAATAGACCATGATTCTCTGGATGTGTTTCGACATTTTCTTGCAGAGGTCGTCGGTTACACCACCTAATTTTTTTAAAAATTAAAGAAAGGGATAATGTTATGCAGGAACGGATTATGGAGACAAACCTGCACCAGAAGCTTTTATACTGTTAAAAAATAAATGAAAAGATAAGGATGTGCTCCTAATGAAGCATAAACTACGGAGTTTGCCGGATACTCCATAAGCGGATACTTCTCCCTAAGATCAACTTCTTGTTCGTCTCTTAAACTGTCATAATTACTTGAAAATGTTTATTTGACACAAAAACCTTGTCGAGGTCGTGGTGAATATAGAATTCATGAATTCCATGGAACCCACGATAAGTTCGAGACAACAAGTGTAGTTCCTAGTTTATGAGGTCAATGCATGATCCATGAGAGTTTAATTTGTTTTACTTCAAATGCAACGGAGTTCCCTACCGTTTTTATAATTAATCCACCATACTCGCAAAGTTATTAATTAACCACTGAATAATAGAATATGTTAACAAGGTTACAAACAAACAAAGTCAAACTAGAACTGTTGTTTACAAAATGTTTATAGTGTGGTCGTATTATTGTATGAAAACATTTCAATACATTTATTACTTTGTTTTACTGTGAATTCTCGAGAGATTTTATTTCAGCTTTCTATAACCTAAAAATAGGGTGCGTTTTAGATTCCTTCAAATAGGGGAGTTACTACACAGACAACAAACGGAATTTCCATAGGAACATGGACGCCAACATCATCCGTCTTTTTATATCAATTTAGTATTTCAGCAATTTTTTTTATTTGCAAGCCCCAAATGTTCATGGGCGGCGGTGATCATTTACAATCAGGTGAGCCCCCTGCCAGTTTGCCCTCTTATTTCCATAAAAGTAAAATAAATATAATGTTACTTTGATAGAAGCGGTTGTAAATTTTCTCAATAATAAATAATAATACATTCAGAATGTAATAAAATTCTCGTGCAATAAAACGACCCTTAACGTGAAACATTCGCCGCAGTCTTGTGACATTTATGAAGCGCAAAAATAAAATTGGAATTTAATATAGTATGACGCCGCGACAAGGTTACATTCCCTGGAACATCATTTTCACAGTATTATGTGTGCAGTTTAATTAACTGGCGACCTGTAACCCTGAGAACACTGTATGAGCATTTTGTTTTTAATGATTGGAAAAAGTCATACATTTACATACAAACCATCACGCGTGTCGTCTCCGAAGGGTTAGCTAGAGGTGCACTAATGTACACCCACATTTCACCGGTATGTTTTAGGTCGCATGTAATAGATGGCGAGCCTATTGCCATCAACTGGACACAGAAAAAGTCTATAGCAATATACCGCGATAAAATGCGTAAAGTAGTTTTATTTTATACCTGTACGATACCAATTCAGGCATAATTTAAAATAAATAAAATATTCTGCGACATTTTACACATCACCATCTAGTCCCAAACTAAGCAGAGCTTGTACTATGGGTACTAGACAATGGATATAAATATTTATATACTTTTTTTTTGTAAATACATACTTATAATACATAGGTAGGTATATAATTAGACCGCGATTTCAATTATGACGTTAATCTGTCAACATTGAATGCCATAATTTATACAAAAAAAAATCCACAAAAAAAATGCGTTGTATTCTTTGACGAGATGATAAAAAACCCATTTTCATAACATTGTAGAATCGAATAGCTTAATCGATATTCGTTAATTAATATATTACTAAAGACACTTGTTAATGGACAGTGATATTGAGCGATTAACTTTTAATCGACTACTTATGGACTGGACTTTAGTAGGTAAGATAAGAAGCAGGTTATTTTCCTTCAAGGAAATTAACTACAAACGAATGTATGTTGGTTTTTACACAAAGATTTACATATGTAAATCAATTAATAAATATCATCATCAACCACCCGGGTCTCCTCTCATTTGGGAAGGATTAGGCTGTAATCTACCGTAGGTTGATATACTACATATACTTATACCGTTTTTTTGTTTGTAAATACGTACATATTATACATAGATACATCGATGATTCGGATACAAAATGTTTAAGCTCATCACGCAAACATTTGTCCCTACCGGGAATCGAACCCGGAACCCTTAGCACAGAAGCCAGTGTTAACTACCGCTGAACTAATTGGGTTTTTCTCAAATTAAAATGTCTTAGGCATGCAGGTTTCCTCGCGACATTTTCCTCCACCGTTTGAGAGTGTGATAAATACGCACGTAATGACAATAAGGCTTCAAAAATACAGTAGTGCGAGCCTTGGGATCGAGATCTTTGACTTCAAAGTCGACAGATCACATCAATAGGCTATCACTACTCTTTTCAAATACAAAAATAAATAATATCCGGACTTTATTGCACGACGCGATCTAGATCCGAGTTAAGCAACGAGGCTTGTGTTAGGTATACTAAATAATTTATACACTACATAGTGTCTCGTTGTTGTAAATACATATTGACTTAATTACATAGAAACAATAAAAAAACAATGTCCATGCCGATCACACAAAACTTTGGCACTACTAAGATTCGAACCCTTATCTTTAATAGATAATTCCAATATATTTGCAAATAAATAAAACAAAGTATCTTATTATCATAGTAATCAGCATTTCTAAATTAGTAATGAATCATGCTACCCAGTATTATTAATAGTAAGATTTCTGAGATATATTAGACATTTAAATGTAAGGAAAACAGGCTACGCAAATATATTTGAACGTAGTATACATATACATACATATTTAAATCTCTTCACACCAGCATGAGGAGTGACGGTGTTAATATTCATCGTATAATATGCACACATAATACACAATTAAACATATATATACACACATAGTGTATACACTTATCTTCAAGATGATCCACTCAATACACATAGGTATTATCAATGTCATTTTAATATAATCAAAGCATAATTATCCCTTAACTTTAGTCTAGTAAGAACGATAATAGCTTGTTGTACTAGTAGGCTGGAGTTTTTCGCTCATTATATCAACAAATTTTATGACTCTCATACATAAAGCCTGTCAAGCCAATCTTACGGTTCAGTTATCAGAGTAAACGTGATATAATTTTTATTTCAAAACTAAATTTTGAAAATTCATGACACCACCGAGCAAATTACAGTCAGATACAAACCTTTATGTGTATGGTAATAGAGGTAGAAATATATCAAAATAAAAGTACTTTTTACGCATATAGTACCGGTATATTGATATTATTTATAACAGCCATGGATTCTGTCACGGATGCGAAGTGTCGCAATGAAAATAATATTCATATACCGCGAAGATTTATATCCATTAAAAGTAGTTATATTTCAGTAAGTAGTCTCGTAAATGTCAGAAATCAATATCCGTTTATTCATTTCAATCCATACTATATTAAAAATGCGAAAGTGTGTCTGTCTGTTATCTCTTCACGTTAACCGCTAAACTGATTTAGATTCAATTTAGTATGGAAATAGTTTGAGTCCCGGGGACGGACAAAGAATAGTTTTTGTCCCGGATATCATCCCTTAAAAGGGCGAAACGGCGAGAGCAAATTTTTATGCGAAATCGATACTTCTTAAAAGGGGTTTGAAATAAATAAATAAATGTATTAAAAACCGTATTGGATAAAATTACTATTTCTATGCAGATGAAGTAGCGTGCAAAGCCTATTTTGATTATAATAGATTTTAAGATCCTCTATTATAAATTTAGGACATTAAAAGGTTCTTATTTTCAATTTCTCATATAAATATGTAGGTATCGTAGGCAAGAGTTGTTTGCTTACTCGCAGGTCGGGGCCGTTGCGGCAATAAAGCAATTTTACTCATTATATCATAATATTAGCACAGGCGTAAGGTGGCAACGCGAGATTGTTTAGCAAACAATGGACGGCCGTGAACGTCTCCAAGTAAAGCTTGAGTTATACAGGTGAAATTGAAGACACGACTATCAATCAATGTTGAAGCTGATAACAAGACCACTGACTGAGGCGGTAAAATGTCTTTGAGATTAATCCTTGCCACTGAATTATACGAGATGAAATATGTAGACTGCCTCGTTGAGACCCTAGAGGGTGTTAAGGGGTTTACTATGAAATTTTCAGTAGCAGCTCGGAGTTTGGATTGGTGGTCGGTTGATGATAATAGGCTCGCCCTAGACTTAAAACATGGCAGCGAAATGTGGGTGTACATAAGCACACGTCTGCCTACCCTTTCGGGGACGACAGGCGTGATAGTAAGTTATGTTAATATCATGAAATATGTACGAAATTTATTGCTGACATGATACAAGAGACGAAACAGTCATTGGAAACGATAAAATGCAATTCCAATATAATTTTGGGAATCAAATTGCTACCTTATCCCCTTCAACTTAGAACCGTATTAGAAGTAAGAAGGATGAATGAAGTAAATTCAAACGAGAATATTAAATTAGTATCCGAAAATGCCATAGTTGAGGCTGCAGCAATAGCTATCACCCTTTGAGTAGACTATAAGCACGGCGTAGAGTCAGGCATCAATCACGATCCCTGGTACAGTAATACCTAATCTACATTCATGAATTCTGCTATCGAGGGGCGTTGTGGAGATCCCTGTGATTATTCATTATGGCGGTGCACGGGGAGTAGCCATCGTCGAAAAGATTATGGGTTGGCTATAAAGTTTTAGGCTACTGATAAAGGTTATAAGAACCGCATACTAAAATACAATAATAAATAAATCCTTTAAGCCCTGTAACCGATACCTATTTTTTATGAGAAAACTAAATCCTAAAAATAGGCCACGTAATTGTTTGTAATGAAAGTTTATTTTAGTCATCCGTAATACCTGTATACGTATTGTAAATACTGAAATATTTTGTCCGATTTTAACTAATATTCGTTTCGGATCATTTATATCATCCATGGTCACGGGGAGACTGGATGATGGATGCTATAAAGAATTCGAAGCGTGAGGATTTAATAGTATTTTATACCGCGATAAAAGACAGTTTTATTTCAATGTCTAATATTCGAGTAGAGTAAGAATAATGTTTTATAATTTTTTCGAAATATGCGCTAGGTGTTTTTTTTTAATTTACTTTTAAAGTCCTGGACCAAAGTTATTTGCGCAATTAAATGTTCAATTTGTTTCATTATCTACATACGATAAATCTTATCTGTTCACGACATTTTATTCCCATCATCCATTCATTCGCTATTTAGTGATAAGACCGCTATTGTACCCTTATGTCATAAATAATTTTAAGAAATTAATGTAATGTATGATTTGTTATATGGTGTACAATAAAGCATATCCTATCCATCTATCTATCTATCATTCAGTAGACTATAAATGTCTGTACATGTTGACAGTGTAAGTGTTGACAATTATAAGCTATATGATTTTATACGTTCACACCTCAAGTCACAATGCTCGTAGCCTTTATATATAAATATTCAGCAGTATCCTTGGCACCCATTGACGCTAACTTTATAACTGCAAATGCTTATGTAAATGTATTGCAAATCCTATTGTGGTTAATGTGTGTACTTATTATATGTTTAATAGTTATATATACATATGTCTATTGTCTACCAGATGTGCAAGGGTAGAATGTTTATTATACTCATTTTAGACGAACAAATTTAACTTTACTGTTAATAGACATGGAAAATGAGCAAAATATTTTCCAGGTGCAAATGGAATTTTGTAATAGCAAACAAAATTATTCCATGCTTTATACTAAAAATTTCGATTTTGCATTTGTTTTTCCTACATTTATGCTGTGAGACCTTAATTTTTGCATTCATGATTCTCGGTCAATGGTAAGTAACCTATAAGTTAGGAATTAGGGCCTATTTTATGGTATTTTTATACCTTTGACATAGAAGCTTGATTTGTACGGCTCCAAAGTATCATCGGGTTTAAATTTGTTATTGATTACAACTTTAATCGTAAGAAAGATTCTTGACTGATCAGAAAAACGGACCCATTTTTCCTTTTGATGTGCATAACCGTAAAAATGAATGGAAAAGTATTTCCCAATAAATGTTCACAAACGATTACATCGCACACATTACATAAGCGCACGTTTCCGTCCGTCCGTCTGTCACGGACAAACGCGTTCTGACTGAACAAATCACTATTTGTTTAATTCATGAGCCACCATCTTCGGACAGGCTACGCGTGCGCTAGACTTTTAGCGAAATAGAAGGTAAAATAGTAATGGTATTTTATTTAGGTAGGTAAAGATAAAGGGTAGAAGTGTGGTTTTTTGGAAAGAATTTGGAGTTTTTTTTACAGGTAACATTTGTCTAATAAAGTGGGTCCTTAGGTTAGTCATACAGAGAGCCTACCTAACCTAGTTTTTATTACAGCAGTTGCGTCTTTGGGGTACATTATTTGACTTTAGGTAGGTAACTATGTATGATTAAAAAACAGGTTCGTCATCATTTACCTATTATTGACCCACTGCTGGTCGCGGGTCTCCTCTCATTTACTTTATTTTAAGACAAGATTTTAGAAAAACTAAACTGCCTCAATGGGTCTATATAAATATAGTAAGTAGATGAAGCACGTCCCCAATCATTTGGAAACCGTTCTTTTTAAAAAGTGATTAGAATTATAATATCTTTTCTCGACGGCAGGGGAAAATATAGATACAAATTCTGCACGACAAAACATCCTAAAATGTTGTTTTGTGAAGTGCCAAGTACCACCATTTATTTATTTATTACAAGCTCAAACGGTGAAGGAAAACATCGTGAGGAAACCTGCATGCTTGAGAGATATTTCTCGATGGCATGTGAAGTCTGCCAACCCGCAGTAGGCTAGCGTGGTGGACTATAGCCTAATCCCTCTCAAATGAGAGGAGACCCGTGCCCAGCAGTGGGACGTTAATGGGTTGATGACAAGTACCACCAACAACGTAGGTAACATTAAAGGCATTCGATTTTGAAACTTACTTCAAAACTTTCTTATTTTGAGAGCAGTCTATCAGTTTATGAATCAATGTTGCTAGGGTGCATCAGACCTATGACTTATTATGAACATGAATTTACATACAGTAAATGATCGAGGCTGACGACAAAACATCAATTGATATAATGGTCGACGCTAACAAGAGGACGAGCACAATACTATAAAGAATAGAGATGCACCGAATATCCGGTTACTATCCGGTATCCGGCCCTTATTTTACTATCCGGCCGGATACCGGATAGTAAAGTTGCTTGATTTTGGGGGTAAAAAATGAAATGTAACAAAAAAATTGTCATAATTAACACAAAAATACGCGAGCACGTGTGTACTTTTGAATGAAGTTACTCCGTACTGACAAAATAAAACTCGTTTGGTTGCATAGAAATGTGTCCGCGCGAACGTTCACTACGAAACAGGTCAAAATCTGCTCGACGCGCACCTGCGAAACTCAAAATGTAGGTATAGTACCGCCGGCCGAATATTCGGCGGCCGGATACTGGATATTCGGCGGGTGGTCAGGTCGAAAATCCGGTATCCGGTATCCGGCCAAACAACTATTCGTTGCATCTCTAATAAAGATACAGTAGCTAGGTTCTGGTCGTGCAACAATAAAGTTGCGCGATTGCTACGCAACTATCTAGCTGGCTTGCCGTTGACGGTTGATGGTAAAATATTCATAGTATAAACGGTCTATGTGCGGTCCTAGAGTATACTAGGCACTCCGCACGTCACTCAGACATATCATACAAATGAAAAGCAATTTGAATTTCTGATATGAGGCCAATTCAATCACTGGCATCCTGATAGTTTAATCGGACTTTCAAGCGTCTGGACCACCACGAACAATGACGGATGTCAGTCAAACGAATAAGTGTTAAAAGAGAGGCCACATCTAGCACTGTATTTGTAATAACACCAAATATATTTTGCTATAGTATGTCAACTTATTCGCCACAAATAGTTGCCGTGTATAAAAGAAATATTTGTTTAGTATCTAACGTTTCCTAATCCAACGCTTCTGAGTACATGTGTCACTCGTTTCTCTCAATTCACTTACAACTTGCTTAGAATTATAAGTAGCTCTTACACGGCTAAGATTACTCAGTATTCTGCGGTAGAATCTAATATTATTCGATTTCTTCAGGCGAACGAGTGAGGAAATTGCCTAACTGGATTATAAGGATAGTTTGACGTGATACGACTTAAGATAGTGTTTGTTGGTATTATACGAGATTAGAGATCAAGAGAGAAAGATTAAAGATTAGGGATTAGTACTAGGGTCCGTCGTTTAATCTGGATTAAGCATATATTTACTGAGAATTTTAAAGGAGATTTATTTAAGGTGGATGTATATGTAAGTACTGTTCATTATTCTGTTGCATTCGTCCCGATTAACAATTCAAACTCAGGTCTTAGAAATGCGTTTTCATCTAGATTTGTATTCTAGATTCGCGGGTGTATTCATGTTTATTGTAATTAGAGTGATGCTTATAGGTGCTGTTATAAATAAAGATGATGTATTCATTTTATTCACTCACTTTAATAACGTAGGCAAATACATACCAAAATAGAAAACTTCTTCGAATTATTTTTACCCTTTACGAATACTTTGTAAAGTCGATCCTGATGGTCAAACTTTAGTCAAACTTTTACCTAGTTTCACTTGTAATATGATCAAAAGTTGCGCAACAATTTCGATATTTTAACTTTTCCGAATATACCCCAGTAGGGCCGTTCATTTTGGACAATCATAAACCTTATCAAATTGGATCTGCGCCAGAATTCCAAGCGGTGGCAATCATAACTTACGTGTATGACCCTCGTACCTAAACGTGTATGAAATTTGTCGCCAAGTTTGATCCATATTTGAAACACAAAGGCACATTATTGTATTGGACAGTGTTGCTTACGTAGATAGGTGCAATAGAATTTTGTGTGTCACATAATTATGGTACAAGAGCAATATCTTCGGGTAAATTTGATGTACCTAGAATGCATAGCTATTACGGAGATAGAACGCTCAAAAAGAGAATACCTTACGTTTTGAATAGTTTGCCTGCGGATATCAGAACTGAACAGAATAAAAATAAATTTAAAAGACTTTTGGGGAAGCATCTAGTGGACAGCATGTAATATGTTGTCCACTGGATGTTTCTTTATCAAATTAACTACTAAAATGAAACTCAACTGTGTCCGCAGACAAACTGTTCAAAATAGTTTTGTGGACCATTATACATATATTTTAAGATTATAAATATGTTTAATAAATAAATAAATAAAAAATAAAAAAAAATAAAAAATTTAGGCGACGTTGAACATATTGACAATGCATTGAAGGAATGGAATTTGAAGGGGTCGAAATTCGTCCATAATTTACAAAACTTTAATGCAATTAAATTATATTGTTTACTATACTTTATTTTAGTATTGAAAACGGGACATTTGAGATCATTCAAAACTCACAGGACGAACCTTTTACTTCGAAACATCTTTCAACTTTCCGACACACACTTTGTTTTGACAGCTAATGTTACTGACATCAGTCTGACATATGACATTAGCAGCATGAGCGTGAATATTATTTTATTTTAATTCATATTGGACATTCATAATTATATAATTTTTGCATTCTTAATTCTTATTTAAATTTGTATTTAACATTACTGTGCCCCATTACTAAACCTTGCCGAATTTTGACTAAAACCAAAAAAGGTGCACTGCTATATCTGTTTAGAATGATATTCTTCTCAAAGTAGACTAGACTTCTTCATGAGTTGTTTCAATGCAACCATATGGAACAAGTTTAATCAGAAAATACAAAAGAAAACTTTTTCAGGAACACCTGCAGCAGCTCTTACGTGAACACATTTGCCTGGACTCAACCTTATGAGTCATTTAACGTAGTTTCTTTATAAACTCAGCAATACTTTACCTAAATATTTTTTTTTATATTAAATTAAATGTCTGGACAAAAGTACTTTAGGAGCCGTGAGAAAAGGTAAAGGTAGGAGTTAATCCTAAACATTCTTTTGCAATAGCCTTCCGCAGTATTTTCAATTGATTGATAGATTCGTTACTGACCTTATGATAGGTGTCCTTTTGCCAGTTCTTGATTTGGGCCATGACGTCGTTGACGAGCCGGTCGCGGACGCTCAGGTGCAGGTCTGAGAGACGCTCTGCCTCCACCATGCCACCCTTCCATGCAGCTTCCATTGTGCCGTATTCAGGTCCTGGGGATGAGAAAGAGACATTCGTGATTTAAGAAAGATTGGGAACTGCAATAGGCTAATAATTGGAGATCAAAGTTGGTATTGGGAGTTGGTTGGTAATGTCTGATTTGGTAAACAATTATTCTGACTAAGCAGGTAACACAAGTTTGAAGCTGTCTCATCTGTTCCGAATTTAGAAATTTTAACATTTTCAATAACTACTTTTTAATATTTTAGAAAACTAACTGCGATATATACCGGTTTCCCTGCATTACTTAATTTGTGTCTATTATGCGAACGGACTTCAAAACAGTAAATGGAAATAAAGTAAATGATTTTAAGTACCTACGTTTTAAATTCTTCCATAAATTATATTAATGATCCGTTATGAAAACACCTACCTAACTAACTTGGACCTAGTAATTTTCTTATAATCTTGAAGGGTTAAATAGATGTTCCCATAGTTCGTTGATAACTTTAAGGTTCCTTGTAATAGGTTCCGAGCGTATTGCTCGGTTCTAATTAAGCGTTTTCGCGCTTCGAGGGGCACGATAAACAGTCGGTTCCGGTTGGCACAGATACTTAAAGCGATCGTTTATCTACATAACCCATAACCCTCAAGGTCTGCAGTTTTGTCAATGTATCAGAATTTTCCATTAAATGGGTTTAAATGGGTTATAACTTGTGAAGGTAGTTGTCTAGACTACTAGCCATTATATGAGTTTAAATACACAACAATTTTTAATGGCGCGGAAAAAATCATGGCGATGGGGCGTGTAGGACTAGGTCACACTGAGAGTGGGTGACCTATTGACTTAAAATTGCACCCGCCAACGCCATCCTATCGTCGGGGCCAAGAAATTCGGAAAAAATGACCACGACCCAGACAGGGTTCAATCCAGCTCCCTTGCGTGGAGCCAAGCCTTGTTTGCCTCGCATCTTCTGCGCAGACGTGCGCCTCTAGTACAAGTGTGTACACTTGGAAAACACGACTGACGTTTGTAACAAAGTTTTCATCCGATTACATGAAAGCGATCCCAGTTACTTAACCTGACCATATACTTCTCAGAACCACTCGAGACGCGGCGGTACCGATTTGGTCGATCTCATAATAACTTTCATTGCACTTGCTATAAACGGGCTGCTGTAATGTGCGGGGAAACCGGTTCCTCTTGCGGTCGATAAGGTTCTGTGCAGATTATGGGCGACTAGACGTTCATGTTGTGTGTGCTAATGGTGAAATTAAATAGTAAACGACAGCTCTTTGGTTAAAGGTTGTAAGAGTGGATTTCATCCTGATTTGATTTCCAGGTGGAGTAGTTAGCAGTGAACTTACATAATGTTTTCCTGAGAAATTTTCAGAAGCACCTAGAAGATCGGATCTATGCCTAGTTAAGACGATATGACATAATAATATTTATTCAGTAAAAACATTAACTGCTAAGATACATATAAACAAGGTCATGGAAAGTATAAATAAGTTACAAAATAATACACGTGCCTGAACTAGGTAATCCTGTGTTTCAGGCGAAAAGAGCTAATACGTTCTAAAATAATCACACATAATATACACAATAACAAAATTAAATTATAAATTAACTGGTAGAATAAGTAATATTTATTAACAAAATATATTTCCTAATTGAACTAATCTGGTATAAATAGAATAGGTACCTAACGAACACAAGTAACGCAATTATTTTATTTTAGCACAATTAGTAACTTCTCTGTATCTTCGTAGGACATACTTTGAAGGGCCTCCTGGATATTTTTTTTACAATTTCTGAAGTTGAGGGGATAGATATTTACGTTTGCATTTATTCTATTATATAGAAGTGGACCTAAAAATACATAAAATTTTGTTGTAAATGCACGTTTTGTCCCTGAATATCGAATGCAAACTATATCTTTCCGTCTTTTATTAGTATTATCAGTGTTGTAAGAGAGCGCTGCGTGCTGCTTTAATACAATGCTCATTATGAATAGTTGACGTACTGTTAGTACTTTACAGGATTTATACAGGAGGTTAGTGGGAAAAAGGAAAGGACGAAAAGTACACACCTTAAGAATCGCTCTTTGATCTCTCTCGAGGGTCAATAATAAAGTTTTACCTGCTCCGCCCCATGAAGTAATACAGTAAGTCAAGATTGATTGACACAAGGCAGAGTAAACTTGTTTTAATATTTTTAGGTCTGCAATGTATCGTAACTTTTTAAAAACAAATATCAACTTCCGAAGTTTACAACTTAAAGCTTCGATATGTTGCTTAAAAGTAAGAGTTTCGTCCAATATTACACCCAGATATTTTATTTTATTTGTACTTTGAATTTCGGGGCACGCACATTGTTTATCGCCTGGTTGACTACAATAATGAGCGAGTAATGGTGAGTTAGTGTTGGTTGATGTTAGTTTGCGCATAGAGAACTTAATATAATTAGTCTTATCTGCATTTAATGTTAATAAATTATGCTGAAGCCATTTATTGACAACATTAAACCCGTGTTGCGCATACTCGTACACTTCCTGTTCTGACTCAGCTGAAAAAAGTAAGGCAGTGTCGTCAGCGTATGAAATGCTCGTGCCATGATCTAGTTTTAGCTTACAAAGGTCATTAATGTAGATCAGAAACAGAGTAGAAGACAAAACACTTCCTTGGGGAACGCCAAAGGAAGTATTTTTCCGATCATCACTGAGAATGCTACCTATCCTAACGCATTGGGAACGCTCTTCTAGATAGCTTGTGAAGAGTTTCAGCTGAGTGCCTCTTATACCTATAGCCTCAAGCTTGCGCAATAGAATAGGGATAGATACGGTGTCGAAGGCTTTGGCAAGGTCCAGGAATATTCCCACTGTGTGGTTACCCTTATCCAGTTCCTGTGCCAAATAGTCAGTCATGAGATGTACGGCATCGGCAGTTGATACTTTAGGTCTAAATCCAAACTGCCTCTCAGATAAGATCGATTTTTCTTCAAGATATTTAATTAGTCTTTTGTTTATAATTTTTTCCAATATTTTGGATATCGAGGGCAGTAGCGATATAGGCCTATAGTTTGTAACTAGTTCTTTATTTCCAGACTTATATACAGGAACCACAACAGCTTTTTTGAGACATTTGGGGAAGAGCCCTGCAGATAGACATCTTTTAAAAATATAAGTCAGCGGTGGAATCAAAATGTGCCTAAATTGTTTGATAATTTTCATCGATATATTGTCCCACCCAGCTGCGCAGTCATCTTTTAAACTCATAATGATCCTTTCTACCTCGTTTTCATCAGTATCCAGTAAGGCAAAAGATTTTACGGTAGGGTTACACTTAAAAGTATTACTAGTGTGGTTCTGTGACTGGACGTGAACTTTTTCTGCCAAACTCTTGCCAATATTTACGAAAAAGTTATTTGCTATGTTAGCAGATGTCAATTTTGATGAGTGTGCATTTAATAAACTCGAAGAAGATTCATTATGTTTTGTGCAATATGTTATACTTTTAATGTGTTTCCAAATCTTTTTACTGTTCGATCCTGCTTTTTCCAGAATAGTTTTATCGTAGTTGATTCTTACTTTTCTTAGGAGATCATTACAAAAATTTCGGTATCTTTTATAGGATATTTGCAATACTGAATTTTCAGGATAAGATTTAGCCTTCATATGCAATTTATCTCGATGTCTCATACAACGAATAAGACCAGGTGTAATCCATGGCTTTCTATTTAGTTTATTGTTACTCAGGCAAACAGTTGAAGTGTTTCTTTTAATTGCATATTGAACATTTTCTATAAGATATAACAAACAATACTGCGGGTCAGCGGAATTATAAATGGGGTCGAAATCGATGTTGCTTAAGTCTGCTTCGAGTTTATTTATGTTTAATTTAGAAATTGTGCGAGTGATATCATGCTTGGGTAATTTACAATTTAAAGTTAGTAGGGCAGCATTATGATCTGTTATTGATGAGTTAATAATTAGTGCGAGTGAAGGCAAGTTTGATTTAATTAAGATGTGGTCCAAACAGGAACCGCTTTGATGTGTAGGAAACGTATGAGCAGGGAGCAAGCCATGAAAAGAACAGAGATTGAGGTAATCCTGAGCTGCAGTATCTAGACATTCTGGAACGATATTTATATTAATATCTCCAGTTAAAATTACGTTGTTGAAGGACGATAAGTTTTGTAAGGCACCATTCAGAGAGTCAGTTAACTTGTTAATATTTCTAAAGGAGGGGGGTCTATATAACGCTAAGATTGCAAAAGTTGTACCAATTTTAAGTATCAGGCAATTACAGTCGTCCATGTTTGGTTCCTCCACTGAGACATTTAGGTGATTCCTTACATAAACTACCACCCCATCGTTTTGGTTGTAGATTCGATTACTCTTGTACATATTGTATCCCATCATTTGAGGTATGTTATATTGCTTGGCAAGCCAACATTCAGTTAGAATAATAATGTCACAGTTTACATTAAGTCGGTGTATAAAAGTATTGAAATTGTTAAAATTCTTATAAATGCTACGTATATTTTGTGTTAGTATGGTTAATGGATTACGGTAGGAGGCGAGATAGTGTTTGCATTTTTCTACTTCACAAGTCTTAGACTCTGATACAGAGAAATTATCTAAGTCATTCATAAAATTATTAATCATATTTTAGTACAATGAAAACAAGAAATAAAATGTACAAATAAAAAATAGATAAAAAGTAAAGGTAAAAAAAAAACCTTAATTAGCGGCGCTCTTAGGCGCCTACATAATCAATAGAATTTATGTACCTTTTTTCAGCCATAATTTTTGCTGGGCACTCTGCTGATCCTGTAATATGACTGCTTGGTTTCTTGAAGTGCGAACAAGTGGCACATTTAGGTTCCTCTGCTTTCTTTGGACAATCATTTATAGAGTGTCCTTGATTAGCACAGTGGCTGCAGGTATGGGCTGACTGCCGACATGATTTAGCGGCATGACCATATTGCTGGCACTTGAAGCATCTAGTAACCAAAGTAAAGTCTCTCACAGGGCAAGATGACCAATTTATAAACACTCTATCTTTGGTTATGAGGGCTTTGCGTATAACTGCTGATACTTCTATTATATAATTACAGGTCTCGGCATCTTTTTTTCCAGACTTATGGCTGAGTTTGATTGAGTTCATAAACGTCTCGGCGGTAAAATCTTGAAGTAGGTCGGCTAAATTTTGATGGTACAAACAGGTAAAGATTTCTTTCTCTGTCATAGAAGTGGGCACTCCAATTACTACTACACGAGGCTTCCTTTTGTGCGGCTCGTCAATCGTAAGTCCAGAGTTCTTCAACTGTTCAGCCTTTTTTAATTTTTCAATGTCGTCCTTTGTATCTGTGCTAATAATTACACCACCGTTCCTTGTCTTACGCAGGCCTCTTACATGTAATTTCATCTCCTCTGGGCAGATAATTTTTTGGACAAGTGATTTGGTTTCCTCACTTGATTTCAATTTATCATTCGGGTAAATGGCTACTGAACTTAACTTTGAGGGCTGAATAAAGTTGTTGGTACCTTTTTTAACCATGTCGGCAAATGAGGTCTCCACGGCAGGTTTAGAAGACTCTTCTATGCTTAATTTAAGGTCGATAAGCCGCTGCGATAGATCATGTTGGTCTTGGAGGGATTGTATTTTCGCGTAGGCCTGAGCAGTTTTCATCTTGAGGGACTGGTACTGCACTGCCATCTGCGATGTTCCGTGGCCCACTTTCCGGCATAGGGTGCTGATTCGGAGTTTCTGCTCCGAGTTCAGCTTGCCTTCTGTTGCGATGCTACAAACTTCATTCAGACACTGTTCAATGGACGACATCCAACTCTGTATTTCTGGAGTTGAAATAAGGTCAGAGACATCCCCACCTTGGCCCGAACCTGTAGGACCTGGTGCGTGTGTAGGAGGTGGAGTGCGAGCTGTCCTGCCACTCCGGTTAAAAGGGCTGCTGTCCATTTTGTAACGAGTTACTTGTCAAACACTGATCATTTCCAATTTACACCTAATATTACTTATGCCTAGTATGGTATGACACACTTAGGTATTGTTGCGAAAACGAGGTCACGCTAAAATGGATGATTATTTATTTATTTTAATAATTTGCGACACGACTGATTTCTGCAAAGTACAATTCCAAAAAAGTCAACATATGACAATATGGCGCCATTATTCATCAACAAACATCTTGCATGACAAATGGTAGTTAATTTTCTCATGCTGTCATAAGACCAGTAAATATCTTAATCATTGTCGTTGACCGTTTAATAACAGGTTTTATTATATGGCCAGCGTGAAAGGAGCACATTCAGCGACACAATCAGCTGGTACGCATAACGGGCCGGCCTCATCAGAAGGCTGGGCCATTTTCGCAAGTGCATTTCATAACAACAAGATTATTAACACGCCATGACGTAAATGTGCAACGAGCCCGATGACCGATTCGCATACCATTCTAAATTCAAAACGACCAATCGCGACACTTTCGATTTTTAAATCGGCCAATGAGATATGTAAAACACGCTTTCGGCACGTATACGTTTGGGCGCGAGTTTCGACGCACCATTTGGCGTTCGTGCTTCGAATAAGGAGGTCCACTTTTCGAATCTCTTTTGATCCTTGGAATTCTCGATTAACTTTCCATTTCATTAAGAATATTTTTATTCACGATACGTCGGTGTTGCTTAATGTAAGAGAGCGAGGAAAATTGTTTTCGTAGAACGTATTTATTCTTGTTTGTGGTTCAATTGTCGCAGTAAAAGTGAATGCCGTTGCACCTGCCACATAATAATTGTTTGTTGAGTAATGCCGTCCAATGCGGTTATCTAATTAATGGCCGCTGGTTAAGATCAGACAACAAGCAGATAGTATCGGATTTCAGAAATACCACAGTATTTCTTAAATAATTTATGTTGTAGTTCTTAACTGTGATTTAAGAAAATCTGTTCAGCCGTTAAAGATCAACGCGAGATAACTATCAAAGTTGATCTTCAATTAAAATCTTAGCAGGATGTTGGAACTTGGGTTTGAACTTGGTAAATGACTATACATAGACTCGCGTACGTTACATGGGATTTAAAACAACGGTGAACTATGTTAAATAAATAAATATTTCTGGACATTATGAAATTTAACCTATAAACTCTCTCATTGAAATAAATATATCCGGTCATTATTACACAAAGCCATCTATTTCCAAATTAAGCAACAAGGCTTATGTTACGGATACTCGACGGTTGGCTTATAGCAACATCCATGACATAGATTTTGAGCGATCCATGAGCGGAACACTATGTTCATGCTCATCTCTCATTCATTTGTCTTTACTGGGCTTCGAACCCTCAATTCCCGCTGTCCTAATCAGATCTACATAATATAATATGAAATAAAAATTACATACATAACATTGAAATTTATTTAAAATCGATTCGTTTATCGGCAGTTTTTACTGTACAAGTTTACATATTAGTGATTTGATAAATAAATCGTTATGTATCGAGAACGAGGCCTTGTAATAACTTATAGATAGCCGAATCGAATCTGATTATGAGACTTGTAGATGCATAATATCGAGTCAAGGACAGGAAGGCTTAAAGGAATAAATCTTTTACTACGAAAAGATATCAGATTGTATTCTATTTATAATCGAATTAAGACTGTTTTGGCTGTAGGCCGGTTTTAACTAAAATACTTTTCACATTAAAGATACAAATAAAATGACATATTTCTGGATATTATGACCCAGCTCAACTAGTTTCGAGCTAAGCAAAGAGGCGTGTGTTAGGGATATTATCACACAAATATTTGTCCCTACCGGGATTCGAATACGAATAACCAGGACCCAGCACAGCAGGCAGCGGTAGCTACCGCTGAGCTAAATGGGTCGTCAAATAAACAATCCAACGACAACGGGTTACTAACCTTTGTGTATATTTAGCTTGTAACGTTAATCGACGCCGCTTAACATTATAACAATGACATAATTTGTACTCGCTCCGGGAACTAATGAAAGATAGATAGATAGATAAGATAGATAAGACTTTGAATTAACTGTACGTATTCAATTAATTAGTTGGACTTCTGCTTTTGCCACACCCTCGGCTTATTTTTTTTAATATTACTTGATATTATAATACCAGATTTTATTCATAAAGGTTTGGCTGTTTGTATAAGCAAACGTGAAGAAAATAGACATCGATTTTGGTACAAGAAGAAACATAATTTGTATCGCAGTCACCAGCACGGAATATTAAAACGTTAGAAATTGAATGTCGCTTAATATAATACTTTTTATTCCAGAAATCGTCGTTTAAGAGAGCAAAAGCCTTTCATGTGGTGTTAGGAGTATCTACAGACAAAGTCGCGGGCAAAAACTAGTCTTACATATTTTACACATTATACATTGGCATATTCCTAAGTACATGCGTATCTTGTGGTACTTCTGCGGCAGAACTAACTCTTTCATCGCCATCAATGTTCCTTTCTCGAATATGCACTCTTTGTGTTGAACACGTAGTATTTCATACAAAATTGACTAATAGTTTGTTCCACAAAGTGTACAAAACGGTGACGTCACAGCGTGTCCCGGACAAACGACCGTTCCTAGCCGTTGGGTAAGCGTCATAACTTTCGTACGTGCCTCTTCGTATTTTGCGGTTCCGTATGTAACACTAGTAAATATTTATTGAGGTAGGTTAGGTATTGTCGCAGATGGACGCTAAGCCATTTCTGATGAAATACAGCTGCAGCTTTTTTTTATTAGATTAGATATTACCAGAGTATATAATTCGTGTATATGTATGCACGTTTAAAAAAACTCATACTCTTGTCAGTCTTATCAGAGCAACAGAAGCTAAAATATTTTTTGTCTGTCTGTCTGTCTGTATGTTTGTACAAACAATACTGCATGGAATTGAATGCAGTTTTCACTGATGTATTACTAGAGATCTCACTTCGATTATCTTAGTATCAACATACCTAATACACATGCGAAACCTAGTTTGTATTTAATAAATAATTAAACGGCAATGAGGACATTCGAAAAGTATATTAGGTACTGATTTGTTGACAAATTCACATATTGCTTTTGCAATTTAGACTCTATTGTGAGTTTAGTAGAGAGTCTTAGAGTTTATAACCCTCTTCTTAGAATTGAATCGCTCTCGTACGTGCTTCCCCAAGTCTTGCGGTTCCCTATGGACCAGTAAAACGTTGTTAGGTACTGTGAGAAAATATAAGTAGGTAACGGGAAATGTTATGAGAGAATTTGTGAGTTAGGTAATGTTACGAAATAAACTGTTTCTTGTTTTGTAACAATTTTGTTTGAACGTGGACTGCTTCCACGTTCAAACAAAATCGGTAGTATCAATTTCAGATAGATCGTTGTCAAGTTGTTCTACCGAAGTATATAATATAAAGCTGTGATAGCCTAGGGGTGTGACCAGTAGAATTTGAAGTCAAAAGTTCCTGGGTCAATCCCAAGGCACGCACTACAGACTTTTCGAAGTTACGTGTGTATTTATGACATGTTTAAACGATGAAGGAAAACATCGTGAGGAAACTTATGTGCCCGAAAGTATTTTTGAAGCCTGCCAACCCGCCGTAGGCTAGGGTGGGGGACTATAGCTTCATCTCTTTCAAATGAGAGGAGACCCGAGCCCAGCAGTGGGATCATAATTGGGTTGATGCTGAAGCTGTCTTATCGGTAAATCGGTTTATTTGAATTTAATTGTATTAGTGTTTGCATATTGTTACAGTTGTGTTTTATAAAAATAAGCTTACGTGAACATCAAAATGTATTGATTTAACGATAATATTGCCATATTACATATTACAATATACTAAACCCTAAATGGTACACTTGTATAGAATATAACTCGGTCGTATGCAAGAGTGGAAGTATTGTTAGAAGTGCAATAAGTATGTGCGTCGTGTTTTATGTAAATCTACGTCTAGTGTCTGTATGAATCCTCTTGAGACAGTTCCTCTCTTCAACAGCAGACATTCCAGTACAACGAATCATACAATTTGACATGTAACGGCATTAAAACTCGAGTATACGGTAACCAATATTTCTGACAATTTAATATACATGGTAAGTAGTTTGGCTATGGTAAAATATACCAATTCTGTCAATATAGTCACTTGTCGGTGAAGTATTACAATATTATTTAAATCTTCGAAGATATTTAGGTGGTTAGATCCCATACCTCATGGAAAATATTGAAATAAAACTACTTTTTAAGGTAACATATTCCTTGGTATATAGATATTATTAATTTTAGTCTACTCGTGTGACTATAAATGTTGTTAAATTATTATTAAGATCAGTAAAATTTGGTTTTATTTCAATCAAATACTTTGAAAAAAAACTAGGTTCTAAGTCTTGAATTGAATAATTGTAATAAATAAAAAATATATATTTTGGTAAATTTTCCTGATTTATTTTTCAGCTCAATGGACTACCAATTGGTGTATTTCCAAGTAGGTAAAGATGTTTAACCTACATAGTTGAGAAATCCGAGCAGCTCCTTAGGGAATCATCAAAAACTACTTTCGAGGCGCCTAGGCGGCTGAATATTTAATTTTCAATTTGTCGCCATGCTTTGAGTAATAGCAAGTTAAAGGCTAAAGATTGAAAAAGGTAAAAGGAGACAAAATGTTTTACTTACAATCTTATATAAATATATAGGTATATCACATTTTGTCCCAGGTTTGTCAGCTGATCAACAATTTACAGACTTTTATGCGTGGGACACAAATACAATTCCTATCTACTAAAACAATATATCTAAATTAATTGCACATTCGAATATACCTGCATGTGGAATATCACCTGCAGGTAGGACATAGCGAGATTCCTCCCTCAATTTATGCTGTTCGACTGGAGAAGTACCTCCGCCTTACTGAAGACCGCAGTGAAACAACATTAGTTGTGCTTCTGCGAGCAGAGCTCGTAAGTGACTATTCTGACAGCATGGGAATTCTATTTGCTATGCCGGTTTATTAATTCCCCTATTTTGAGAAACCTTAACGGTTTCTACAGGGTTAGCTACGCGCGAGCGACATCTCTGGTGTTGCAAACGTCTATAGGCTACGGTAACCGCTTGCCATCAGGCGGCCCGTTAGCTCGTTTGCCACCCTTGGGGCATAAAAGAGCAATAACTGAATTCTAAATGTAAGAAATTATTGTGTACCTATTGAACAGTTGTTTTATTTCATCACATCTCGTATGCCTATCAATCAGAACTCTGTCTTTAATCTATGTATTAGCAATGTTTACTTGTGCAATACTTATGATCTTATGAAATCACGCTATACACAAACAAACGGGCACATGTCTATAGACATCGACGTGCACATTATTATACAGGCATGTCGCAAGAAATCTACAATCTTTTCATTAATCAATGAAGAAATATATGAATAAGTTTCCGGTTTTATTTTATATGGAGGCTTGAGTTTCGTTCGTTGGGTCCCGTATTTCGATGGACGAAAACTTAAACAACCATTTGCATGTGCGGATTTTTTCATTAATGTAAATATTTAAAACAGGTAGAGCAATATCTTATTATTCCATACGATTGCCAAATTGATGTAATACATTACATTTGCCTGCCAACCCTCACTAAGCTAGCTTGGTAGATTATACCATAATCCCTGTCAAATGATAGGAGAATCGTGCCAAAAAGTGAGGAGTAAGTGAGTTAACCTTAGTTTTTACTTTTTAATGCACACCTTAATTTAAAAGCATAACCCACTCTACATTAACGGCGTTAATAGTGGCCTGAACTTCTTGTATAACTATAGTATTATCTCTCACGCTAAGGACAGGAGAAGGAATAATAATAAGCAATATTGCTGTATAATTTTTACGACTGCTCTCTATTAATTAATTCATATGATTAATATATTTACGGAACCGCTCGGAGAGTAATATTAGTACTGGTATTTAAGAGCTGTTCATTTGTTCCGGCGATATTAAATTCTATTCATACCGTGACAGCATTTAAGCGATGCTCAGAATTAAAACGATTGGATCGTTGTATTTCTCATGGAGAGAGAACGATTCTCACGCCATTGTGACATGTCATTGCAGTGCAATACTTAATTGTGTGTTCAAGTTGGGCTGTACAGAATGCTCTGCATATGTAGTGTACTCGATCTTCAGTTTATTTGATGTTTCTAGTAGAAGAGGGTTAGCTGGAGAGGAATGGTTGATACTTTAAGCATTCCTCTCCACATCATCATCTTTCTCAATAACATGCTTGAAGCAACATTGTATTCAGATCGCATATTCGGATGTATCTATACAATAAAAAAAAACATGTTTATACGTTTGTCGTTTTGGGTTAAACCATTGATCTGATTGTGATGCAACTTTGGTGAATTGTTCAAAATGTGTAAGATTTGTTGGGTAGATACCGTAGCTAAGGGTTGGTAGGGTGGTGCATACCTAGCGTTATATAAACTTTAAAAACAACACTATTTTAAAACATTCGTTTCTCTAGTGTCCTGTTTCGGTCATGGAAGTACAACAGTGTTCTGATCACATGATCATTGATAAATCCATATTTCGAAGGAAAGTTTAGAAAGGTTAGAATAAATTCAGATTTAATATACTTTAGACACTTAGTAGTTACTTAATTGTCGGATATAATTAATATCTTCATGTTCATCTGTTTAAATTAAGCACACTGAGAGCATCTAGATTTAACTAAATGACTTATCGACCTGGACCGAACATGTTACGAATAAGTTCAAAGGGTAATTAATTACCTCTTGCTTATATTGTCAATTGCCAAACAAAGGTGATCCTAAACATACATTATGATTTACGAAGCTAATCTAAACAGATATATTTAAGCAAATCGCTTGAGGGGAGGTCGTTTCACGAGAGTCTTGTCAATCGATTAGAACCTCTCGTATTATTTAAGGAAGGGCCAATATTATTGTGTGGTTTTCTTTGTTTATTCAGGCCTCAAATTGTCCCAACGTCTAACATTAATCGGCAAGGATAAACAATATATCTGGTAGATATCTTTATTTAGCGATAATTGTACATTTATACTAATATTATAAATGCGAAAGAGACAATTTAACTTGACCAAATAACTTTACAAAATAGGTAGAGAATTAACCCTTACATGAATAATGACACGATAAAATTTGGACCATTGTAGCCACCGATAAGACCTCCACAGCACAATCAATCTTTAAAGCGGTCCTGAATGAATGGATGGACCCTATTGTGTTTTTGTTCGTTCGTTCAAATTACTGAACTGTTATCAACGCTCCCTATTGTTGGCGAATGAATAAATAAATATGATACGACAGTGCTTTTTGCGATATTGATGAACGTCAGTACAAACAGAATATATAAATTATCAAGAATTTACAAAAAGGAGTTGGAGAATATGAAGCGACTGCCTCTTTGGTCTCGTGGTCGTAAAGTACAACTGCTGCGCAAGAGGTCTTGGTTTCGATTCACAAGACGAGCAAAGTGTAATTGGGTTTTTCTATTAAATTCTCAGTAGCAGCGAAGATTCGATTGGTGCCCGGTTGATGGCAATAGGCTCGCCCCCTATTACATGGTACCTAAAAGCATTCCGGCGAAACGTGGGTGTGAATTAGTACATACACCTAAGCCCTTAGTGGACATGAAAAAAAAAAGTATTATCAGCTCACCTTTCTCAATCAGGTCATTCCATTTCTTCGCCCATCCTCTCAAGCTTTTAGCGTAAGTCTTTTCAATGTCTGCCCTCTCCTGAACGAGGGTTTGCAGCTCTCCGCAAAGCCGGTGTCCATCGTCAACGCGTCGTGTGGTCCGCTTGTAGTTGCCAGGCTCCCAGAAAGAGTCGGAGGCGACTGTGAGGAGCGCCTGCTCATCGCTGTGGTGAGACATGGCGGTGCGACACTCACACACCGCCCCTCTGGAACAAACAGACAAGAATATTAGGATATTTTTCTTTATATGTTGTTAAGGGGCACTGCGATCTACGATGGAGCGCGCTTAGGCGCATAGAAGAGACCGATTCTTTCTTGATTTAATTTTGGGAATTTTGGGAAGACCCACACAGGAAGCTCATCATAAAAGTAATGATGACTTAAACGTAGTGTCTTTTAAATAATCCTCCAAAATATGTAATTTGAGGAGCAACTCCACAATGTCAAGTGCAGCTGCACTCTTGGAGTGTAGTAGTGTTATAGGTATGTATGTAATATTTTTATGACGCACTGATCAGTCCAAATGAGTATTTCCTCTAGGGGAGAGGGGAGCTCTAAACGGTGATTAAATCGTTACATTGACAATGGCTTTGTACACATGCAATCTGTTCGTATTTCTGAAGAAGAATAAACTTTTAACACATATAGCATAATAGGCCTTTATCCCGGCCTTATATTACGCGTTAAACCTATCACACAGAATGTAGGTGACTAATACATACGAACATAAGCGTTTAGTGATTGTAATGCTATGTACTGAGAAACTTTAAAAGTGAAAAGTCAGAGAGCCAGTGGAAATTATTGATGATAGTATCCCAGAATTAATAAATAAATACAAAACACTCATAAAACAAGTTTACGTTTCACGGTCTACGACTTTAAAATAATACACAATAATTACGAAATTTATATAATATGTACTATGTCATACAAGATATTAAGATGTCTCCGTCATTAATTAATCGGAATTTAATTGCTAAGCGAGATTGATACCGCTGAACTATAATTATCAGGGCCTCTCGAATATTCATTAGTACCTACCTATTAATATTTCCAAAGTTTATTCAACTAATCAAGCCTAAACCGCTTTCACAGCATTTAAGTCAAAAATCACCGACCACTTTTAACCAGACGACAAACAAAAAACCGTGACGGTGTCATTATGCGCAAAATATTACGTAAACGTCTACCGTTTGGAGTAAAATGTCAATGACCTTGACCTCGAAGAACTTCCTATGTGTACTTATGTAATGTTTTATCGTAAATACAATCTGCTTTCACACCTGCGATTGCAGGAGTACTGTTTACTGATAAATTGACGGGGTATAATATCAGAAACGAAGAGAATTGTTCGTAATGACTGATCTCTTAAACTAATTCTGAAAATTCTTTCATCGATAGCAAGCTACACTATCCCTTAATAACATTGAATGCCTTGTTACAAACAGTCCCAGTACAAATAATTGTTCCACTCGGAACATGGGTTAAACTGTAGATAGTAACTATATGTAACAAGTTAATCAGTTCAGCAGTTTGCTGAAGCATCGTTGAGGCGCGGTAAAGGTGGAATCACGCGCATACGCAACATTTTTCGTGGACTGTAGGTATTTTGCATCGCAACAAATGAGTTGAAGAACTATTACTGTGTGTATGTCAATAGTTCATAAGCCGTTTAAGATAGTAGTGTTTTTATCACTCTTTTTTTACTATGCCGTAGGGCGTAGCATACTATTTTATCATACAATAGATAAATCGTCGTCAGTGTTATCAAGTAATTAATTATTTGATTGTGACCTGTTATCAAAGGGCTCAAGATGATATGATATGTGATTAATCTTAAGCTGATTTTGTGGTCGCGCTGATCGCCAGGGCCACTGTAGCACATGGACCATATGGTCCAGGGTTCAAAGATCAGTGATAGATAATATTTGCCGGTCAACGCCATCAGTCAGGTCCACTCACTGATTCAGGCAGCGTAGCCGTAAAATTTTAATGATTTTATTGAATGTGAAGTTTTATGGAAATGTATATGAGTCAAGTTTTTGTTTTTGGACGCGCAGACTTGACAGTTATACGTGGAATTATTGACTACAGTGTTTTCTTTAACAAGTTTCCGTCCAATGTTGGATATAGCTTGGATATGCGTGATTTTTTCCCAAACTCTTGATGGGTGATTCTTATTAAAGTCAGACCTGCAATCCTGAGTCACAGACTGTAGGTCAACGTCCAATGTTGTCTTTTGAAAGCCACGAACATAGCCACAACATATTAATTTGTCTCATTTCGTTTTTCAAAGAGATATTGGGAACTCTTTTAGAACTCTATTATAATGTAGGTAATTGGTTACTTATATATTTATTGGAGATAAACATCTTATGGACATTAATGGGACGTCCTCAATGCCTCATAGCTAACATAATTTATTCTTCATCTGTACAAGATTACGTCAGTTTTTTTTTTAAAGCAGATATTGCCTCATCATGTAAGTATGCTCATTTGAAATTAAAATTCAAAGTTGAGTATGTGTGATACGGTATTTATAGTAAATGAATGTAAATGGTTCTTAATGAACCTTATCATAACCTTTAAGCGAACTGTGTTAGGGTCGGATTTCAGTTTAACATGTGTTTTAATGTCGAAGACGCAAGAGCAAGGTGGACTGACGACTTGGTGAAGGTCGCCAGAAGCCGGTGGATACTGGTGGCGCAGGACCGGTCGTCATGGCAAGCCTTAGGGGAGAACTATATCAAAGCAATAAATTGATGTAGGTATCGATCGAAACCAGGTTTCTTTTAAGTCTAAGGGGGCATTTTCCTAGTCTTGCATAAAGATGTCCGTGTTGCGAGACTAAAGAATTGATGCAATTTGAAGGTTATCAATGGCGGTTTGTCCTACTTCAAGGACAGGAGATCTCCAGCAATAAGCTGACAATGGACACCCATCCACAGATTTAAACGTCACAGGTCTGACGTACCTACGTAGTACGAAGTAAGAAGTAAATTGAAAACGGAAAAATTGATTTTCAAATTCTTAGAATCGAACAATGTCTCATTCAAATACCGACAAAGCAACGCGTGGAAAATCATGCAACGCGATAAAAAATAGTGTTGTCTGTGGTTCGGATGTAAGAAAAGGCGGGCAATCTGCCTAAATATTTATACTGCTTCTACCTCAGCGGAATAAATATTGTATAAGCATAATGCCAATGAAATAGAATAATTTGTTTGTTTAAAACTAAACTGGAATTCAAATGATTAAGTAGGAAGAAAAGTGCAAAAATTTTGCTATAAAATCCTTAGTCTTATGTTACTTATAGAATTCTCATTTCAGACGTGTACAATTGTTTTTTAAGTAACCCTTTCAAGCTTCATTCAGACCCCTATTCATTGCGGTAGGTCTCATCATAACACAGTATATTTCGCGTCTTAGTTCAAGAAGAAACTCGGGAGACGTTCGTTATTTCCGTAATCTGACCATAGGCTGAACAGTACGAAAATATTTGACGAACTGCCATATAAGCACCAATAAACCATATTCAAACAAGCTGCTGACAGCTCAAAGACAGCTGAAGCCATGGTGATGAGCTAATTCCCATATAATCTACGCAGCGTGTAATAAAGATGGATGGTGTTTGCCCGCTTGTCCAAGGTGAAGCGAGCGCGGAGATTAAATGCTAATACATCGTCACACAGTGAAGATTAGTTTTTAACGTAACGTGTAACGTTGTTGCAATTTTTGACAATGAAGGCAGAAGGAACAATACTTCGGTGGACTATAATGGGAGTGTAATCGTGATGGCCCAAAAACACCTAGCTTGAGTAAGAATTTAATACATCAATCGACAAGAATCATTACACTTGTGCATGTCTTAAGAATACGAGACCATCATCATATAAGATCATCGTTAGAGACAAAACGTTTCGATGACCCAAGATTGCAAAAAAAAGAAACTTCGTCGTTCAGTTTTGGGCTGTTCGACGTAATAATTCTGTCAAAAAAACCGACTTCAAATGTGAGAACTGGACTAAATTGAAATGGTACCACCATCTCTCAAATAAAGGTTCACCCAGTCGAAAGTTCTGAGGTATTAAACAATAAAAAAATAAATATTCGAATTGAGAACCACCTCCTTTTTTGAAGTTGATTAAAAACAAATATTATTTCTTTTTGAAAGACTAAAATAGAGGACGGGGAATTTACTTCGACTTGAAATTGACGAAATAAGTCAATCCAGTGAGAAAGGCATGAATATATTTTTTACATAAAAATATCGTCTGGCGCACCTTTATATAAGAAGAATACTGATTAAAAAGAACTAGGGCCGTACAAACGACCATGTGTTTAAGCAGTCTTATTTATTGTGATAGAGGGATGGCGATATGCAACCTGCAACGCATCATCCTTCACTTACAACCTAAATAATACTGCTTAGAACGTTATGCTATGACCTCTGATCGTACATATAATAAACGCGCATCGTTTGAAACCAAACAATAGCCCGGAAAACACACAAAAGGCTATCAACGATCACATCTTAGCAGAATCTTTATTAGCCTTACTGACCTTTTATAAAATATACGACTTACTTGTATGACAAAAGACCAAAATTCCTTCACACAGCCGTGTAATTATATAGGCCTTTTGTCGAACACCGCAAGTATAGCATGACATTTCTAGACATGACATTATCTACGAAGAAAATGACACTTTTATAGACAGTGAACAGTCCTATACCTATACTGCTGTCTACGGTTGCCATGACAACGAAGACGTGAAAATTGTTGTGTGAAAATTGTAATTCTAAATTGTTCTTCATTTATTTCAAAATCAACAATATGCTTTAAGTGTTTAAGGTAGCAAGTTGAAGAAAGGTAAAAAGACAAAGTAAACAAAACCTTGTGTATTAGAGTTTAGCTGCTATTATTGTAATGACAATAACATGATAATTAACTTAAGACACCGTGTACATACTAATATAATTATTAATCTCAAGATAAATATGAGTGGTTGCATTTTTGTCGACGATGACATAACTTGGCAAATGTCAGGTACAAGGTTGTATTGACATACATACATACATACTAATATGGGTCTTAGACCATTTGGTATATCCGAGTTACGTAAAGTTATTTTGCAGTTAAGTATAATTACTTAAATAGGTAGGTTTGTGTTTTTTGAGCGGACTGTAGGATGTTAATGAGGATTCTATCTGACACATGCTTTGGCTTTCATACTTTGATGAATAAATATATTGTTACTTTACATAGGAATATATCTGCTAAAATTATAACGTCCCGTTTTCCATTTGCATCTACACTCAAAAATTATTCATAAATCCCATGTCAAAATCATTCATTATTTCTGTAGAATTAACAAGCTTAATAAAACTTATTCAAAGATTAGAATAAGTGAAAGATAAAGTATCCCTTTGTATTTATAGTGAGACAAAAGAGACAGAAAAAAAAAATCGCAAATTTACTATAGATTGAAATTCAAAATACAATAAAAAAATTACAAAAACGAAACAGCAGGTAGGTAACTACTTAGAAATCGTGACATAATATCTTCAAGGTCACTTGTTGGAATCGTCTTCAGAAGCAGACTGGCCTTTATTTATATGAAGCAATTAGACTTGGTATTTTACTACAATCATAGTTGTTCTATATACAATATTATTATAGAAAAGTAGGTCCATGAAATCACGATGTAATTAAAGATGACTAAAGCAATTATATGAATACCATCATCATACATTATAGAAAAATTACCACCTGAGGTTAAAGTAGTCATTACGTTGTTATAACAATCACTATTACTACATAACCTTTAATTATGTAAGCTACTAAGAAGTACAAGAACAAAATCCAACCCACCTGAAAAAATACAGGATACGGTACATTTTACACAAAACACATCAACTTAACTCACAAAACTTGTTGAATACACGTTAATTTCGCACTATTTTTCACAGAGAAATACACTTTATTACAACTAGCACAAAGCTTCAACTACTTATACAGTGATCTTACCTAAAATATTGTAGAACATGATGCACTTTTCCCCTACACTGCCTGTTCCTCACTCGAGTCATCGCGACATGCGCACGAGTGAGCACTGAGATTGTTCGGAAACGTTCGGGTCACATCGGAGCCCACGATGATGGTAAACAAACAACGCGCGCGGATTGGTCCGGCGTTTTTTTGTTTCTATATCAGATGATGTGAAGTTTTTATTTTTTATATCAAATTTGTCAGTGTTTATACACAAGATGTGCGTTTGTTGTTAGGTTTTCTAGTGTTCTTGTTAAGGATTTCTGTATAATGAGATACGATGGCCTTGGCATATCATGGCATAATGTGTCTCATTATTCAGAAAGAGATATCAAAATCTGGAGATATTTTAAAAGAATAATAGCATTATAACGTTATGAAGGAATATGTTATTTAAAGACGAGACATTATTCGAGTAGTTTACTATTTTTTTTCTAAACTCAGGATACCTTGTTGTTTTTGAGATCGTTCTGAGATTGGACCAATATTGTTAATGTAATTTAAATTTATTTAAAAGTACAGTTATAAGCATTATTAATATGATTGTTTGGAAGCACTTTTTTACGTAACAATCATTCTATATTTAAATTACTTCATTTTAAACGTCTCAGCCGAAACATACAAACATGTTTTCGACGACCCAGTTAGTGCAGCGGTAGTTAACACTGCCTTCTGTGCTATGGGTCCCGGGTTCGAATCCCGGTAGGGACAAATGTTTGTGTGATGAGCATGAACATTTGTATCCGAGTCATGGATGTATCTATCTATAGTATGTATGTATTTACAAAAAAAAAAAGTATATATGTAGTATATCAACCAGCTAGTATCTGTAACACAAGCCTCGTTGCTTAGCACGGAACTAGATGGCGCTGTGTGCCATAATGTCCAGGAATATTTATTTATTATGTTTTTTTGTTTTGCACATGTATAGCAAAGATCCTTTCAAATTACATAAGGAACATTAATATTCCTTCGTTATAATGAACAAAAAAGATACTTCAAAGTTCGATCGACGATGATTTTGAATCCTGGACATAAACATTCAAATCGCAACGATATAATTAGATTCTGACTCTTGAATACAATAGGCAAAAACCTAGACCTGTTGTTCGCAGTTTTTGTGTGAGACAAAAAATATATGAATGAATAAGTATGGAGTCGTCTTGCAAAGATTATTCAATTCTAACCACTATAAATATACATATATACCTACTTTTGAAAACAGGTACATTAAACTTGTTTTAAACGAAATGATAACTATTTGAGCCAAGTCTTAAAAAATACTATCTTTTATTCATATTGATTTACATCTAAATTTGTTTAATAAAAAGCCAGCTGTTAAATATAAGGTTCGATTTATTGATAAGAAGATTTTCAGTATTATTCGATTTTAGTAGCGGGTGTGTTGCTTTGTACCCGGTTGAACCTTACTAGTGGCAAGGTTTCATTGAAAACGGTTCATTTGTTCAGAAGTTCATCGTGTACAGATACACATATACATTAATATATATATCTCTGCATATATCCCTCAGAGAATATAAGATCGAGTGATTACCAATCAAACGATTGATTTCTCATATAAAAAGCCTAAAAGGAACTAGGTAAGCATGTATAAAAGCGGTTGATTTTACTTCTAAACTGTTACAAGGGCATGTAACGAAACTTTATTAACAATGTTACAAGTTAACAATAAATTCTTTGACGAAGGCTTTAATATCAATTGATTCGATTATATTGTAAGTACAGTACTTACACTATGTAAACGTTTCGCAATAAGTCATGTGAAACGCATTAGCGAATAATAATATTTGTTTACACTGTAAATAAATTAGTTTATATTGAGAAATGGTTTGTGAAACTCCTGTATAAACTGGATTTTAGAAATACACAAGTAACGTTTTCAAGCGCAAACTTTTTTGAATCGGATTTTTATCGCTGTACATATCGACGTTTCGGATTCTTTACAGCATCCATGGCCACTTTGGACTTGGTATTTAAAAGGAGCAATGGTATGAGATATATATAGGTATATACTATATTTCAATATGGTTTAGTTGTAGTTGCAAGTCTTACTTGATAGAAAGCACATACAGAGTTCTACATTGTAACACAACATTTAAGTACGTAGGTAAATGACCTTTCGGGTTCCACGTAAGGGTACCAGTCGAACGGAATAACCTTGCTGAAGTTTCAGAAAAGTTCAGCTCATTGAACTCCTTTCATGTCATAAAAAAACTATTGCAAATAAATAAATTTAGATATTCATCAACAACTCAATTATTGTCCCATAGTTGAGCCCGAGTATCCTCTCATTTGAAAGAGATTAGGCTATAGTCCTCGCTAGCCTAGTGCTGGTTGAAAGACTTCATATACCATTGATAGAATCTCTTGGACATGCAGTTCTCCTTCACCGTTTGAGCATGTTATACACCGTTCGTAACTTCAAAAAGTCCGAGGTGCCTGCCCTGGGATTGATATCAGGTCCCTTTAGTTTAACAATCAACAAATTAAAATATTTAATAAACAAAGATATTATTCAACTGAATATATAGTAACCTAGGTAAATAAAATTAATTAACAGTAATTAATTTACGCGGGAATGCTATCAATTAGAGCAAGAACCATTACATATAACATAAAACGAAATTAAATATTGACGAAGTAAATGTTGAAAGCTAACGAACTAGTTGATTGAATGTATTTTATTGAAATATTGTATTTTTTTATATGAAACTTCTCATGAAGTTAGATACGATTCAATTAGCAGAGATTGTACAATCAATATGATCACCATCATCATCATCAACCTATTTACTATCCACCACACTAGCCTAGTGCTGGTGGGTAGACAATACACACTTTCTTCCGCATAAACATTTTTTTTTCTTTCTTTCTACCACAACAACAAATCCTTTAGGCATGCCCTAATTCCTCACGATGTTTTCCTTCAACGTTTCAGCGAGTGGAAATAACTAACACGCTCCAACAGGTGTTTTCATTGGAATTCAAGACCTTGGAAGTCCATGGTCATAGCATTTGGCAATCACTGCTTCTATCATAACAGTTAAAGATGTCAAAAGTTATGTTGACTCCGTAGCTTAAAAAATATGTTATCATACATGTTGCTCCAACATGTTGGTCTGTTTCAGAAACAACGTACAAATGACGCAAAATTATACACATATTTTGCTAAATACACAATAATAAGAAAAAAATTAACGCGTTGGTTTACTGTATTAATTATGAAGCGCAATGGTTTTATATGAAACTCAACAAGAATAGGAAAACAAATCTATCGATAAAGAAAGTTACTAAAGAATTTGCAAAGTTCTACTGGAGTGAACGACAATTTGGCACAATCCCAACGTTTTCGACTGTTATTCAGATCATAGTAAACACTTTTGGAAACAAACAATCACTGTATCTAACACTATCACGAACACAGACACTGCAAACCAGAAACACTAGGTTTTCCAACGCACGAACACTGAATGGTACCTCAATGCTTGCAACCAGCTAAACAAAGTAATTAGCACAAATTAACAAAGCTATTTTTACACGAAAATGAACTTTAACACGATACAAATTAGTGGCAACAATGTTTTTCAGTTAGGAAAAACTGTTTGTTGGAGAAACGACCTTGCGAAGTTGGAGCTGATTCATTGAAAGTGTTAACATATTCTTGTTTCGCACGGCTGCCATTGTTTTAGTTAATAAGAAACAATAATGGCGGACACAATTGGGCTATTATGTCTCTGATGTCTATAGATGACGGCTGGTTACTACTAAATGTATAATTTGTAAATTATACACACGGAAATTAAGACAATGTAGAAATAGAAAAGACACGACTGCTCATTTAGCGTGTACTTTAGAAAATATGTATGTTTATTTTGTAAACAAGTCCTCTTCTTATCGTGTCAATCGCTAAACAACGTCCGAATAATAAGAGGCCACTTCGATGGCATTTGGCGTGGCCAGACAGAGATCGTCCCTTGTGCATGTTTTTGGGCACACCAGGGACACACCAGAAGGTGTGACATAGTTTGCTCAGCATCACCGCAGTCACATTGAGCAAAGTTAGGTTCTCCGAAACCCCATTTGCAAGTAAATTGTTATTAAGTTAGTAACAAAAATTGTATAGATTGAGATGTCGGTCCATCATAAACACATTTTTTATCCCACTGCTGTATAGAGACCCCGTCTCATGGGGAGATTTTGTTTCAAATCCATCCAACTGCTATTCAATGAAATCTAAAAGGAAGAGAGCGATGAGCTGCTGGAACAACGCGCATATTAAATGGTCCGAAACTGGGGGTTTAAATTAATATCAATATACCACGACAAAATCCTTAGAAAACAGTAATATTTGAGTAGTTTTTCTATACCCATATAAAACGGTTGTCTTACTTAAAAGACGACAACATAAACCCTTATCTAAGGCAGTCGTAATGTTTAGCAGAGCATAAAGACGATGTTAAAACGTCATGTGTACCGTAATTGAAGCTATGAAGGCAATACTGGTTGGATGGCGGCAAGAAACTTACTTAGCTACGGCGGTACTCAGTTGTATGTAAGGCTATAAATATACTCACAAATGTATGTACCTAGTATTAGAAACTATGACTCCTATCGACTCTCCTTCCTGTGCGTTGAGGCTTCGGATATAAAAAGTCGGCGGAGTGTATCAGACATTTTCTACTAAACTGCATTTGCCTACCCCTAGCCTAACGTAGGGACAATGGGACTCATAGATACGTTCACCACGAAAGTACCATCAATATCGAACTAAGCAATATCTACTTTTTAGAATCCATACAGATCATATATCAATCTACTCGTCTATTTCCCATACCTCTTACAATTTTCTCAACCCACTACTGTGTGGATACATGAATGTGTCTTCTGTGATTCGAGAGGTCTATAATTAATTAGGCTGTAATGTTCACATAATGTTTTACTTCACCACGTTTGAGCAAGCGATAAATAAGCACGCACATTGTGGCGGCACGAAACGTAATATGATACCTAACCACTTAGAAAAGGGAATATAACGTTCCTGCCTTAAGCCACACAGTTGTTCGCCTCCCGCTGTAGAGTAAACCCGTATTAAATATTATACCTATAATGTAAACAAATACATCAAGTATTATATTCGAATAGTTTCACTTATAACTGAATACCCTTTCTGATCTGGACGTAACACTAAGTGCTGTAGTACAATATACACATACAAAATAAATTCCTTCAAATTAACAATATTATCTTAAAAAAAGCCTAAATTGGTGACCCCGGACATAAGTTATAAGTGATATATTAAGTGACTAACAGTGAAATAAAATTGTAAACATGTCTTTCGGAACGACGAGCAATATTGCAAATTCACCAGCGTTAACCACTACGACGGGAAGAATTATGTATTCTACGGCAACAGAGGGAGCTAGAGGCATGTGTACTGTTACCGCGGTACCACAAGAGGAGCTGGCAGCAATTACTGTAACATCTCGTATCCCAGAATTTTGGACGAATATGCCTCGTATGTGGTTCGCGCAATTCGAAAGTATTATGTCTCAGCAGAAGCAAGGAGACGAGACGAAATATAATGTAGTTGTCTCGAAGTTAAATATGAACATTATACAGCAGGTGAGTGACATTATTCGAGATCCTCCGGCTCAGGACAAATATCAAACTCTGAAAGATCGGCTCATAAGTGTTTACGAAGAATCTGAGGAGCAGCAGTTTCGTAAATTAGCGAGTGAGATAGAGCTGGGAAATCAAAACCCTTCTCAACTTCTCAGAATTATGGCAGATTTAGGCCGAAACTCAGATATATCAGGTCAAGCGCTGCGTACACTTTGGCAAGCGAAACTTCCAGCAGCAGTCAGAGCAGGATTGGTAGTTAGTGAAGAAAAAAATCTAGACAAATTGGCACTCATCGCAGACAGAATAGTAGAGAATCTCAGCACCGACAGCATTGCAGCATTGCATATGAATGCAACAACATCAACAAGCAATAACCAAATATTCGCAGTAGCCGATGTGTTATCTCAACTAAATAAGCTATCTGTGGAAGTAGCGTCATTGAGAAACGAAGTTCAAGAACGAAGAAGAGGTAATTTCCGAGGACGTGGATATAGACGGTGGAACGGACGCTCGAGATCAAGATCCAGGAGTAACCAACCGAAGATGACTTCAGACGATCCGAATTGGTTATGCAAATACCACTATAAATATCGCACTCGTGCAAATACTTGTGAGAAGCCCCGTGCCTGGAAAAACAACAAGGAAAACTAACTGCGGTACATCCTGTGGCGGGAGAGTATGTATCGGCAACCAACAACCGCCTAAGTGTAACAGACTGTCAAAATAATATTAGGTTTCTGGTGGACACAGGTGCGAATATTTCCGTTTTGCCGGCTAATCTCAAAGACAGAAATCGTGGTGAGTGTTCTAAATATAGATTATTTGCAGCTAATGGCAACGAGATAAAAACGTATGGTATAAAGTCACTTATACTAAATTTAAATTTAAAACGAGCATTTCGTTGGACCTTTGCTATCGCGGATGTTACGCAACCCATTCTGGGCGCTGATTTTTTAAAACATTATAAGTTGTTAATAGATTTAAGTTCTAAGAAATTAATTGACCAAGTAACAAGTCTAAACATCCTCGCTTCAGTAGTTCAGAGTGACCAAGAATCAATTAATACAATTAATAGCAATCACCCTTATTATGATCTTTTGACGAAATATTCTGAGATAACTAAACCAGTCTTATATAAAGACACACCAATGCATAGCATTTGTCATATTATCGAAACTACCGGTCCGCCGGTGTATGCGCGCGCTAGACCGCTACCTCCGGACAGGTACAATAAAGTTAAGGCAGAATTCGAGTTGATGCAAGAACTTGGTATATGTAGGCCCTCTAAAGGAGCTTGGGCAAGTCCATTACATGTAGTTCCGAAAAAAGACGGTCAGCTACGACCTTGTGGCGACTACAGACAATTGAATAAAATCACAAAACCAGATAGATATCCAATCCCAAGATTATTAGATTTCACGTATGTTTGTGCTAACAAAAAAGTTTTTTCCCGTTTAGATATCAATCGTGCTTATAACTGTGTACCGATTGCAGAGCAAGACATTGAAAAGACAGCAATCATAACACCATTTGGCTTATTTGAATTTTTAAGAATGCCTTTCGGCCTGCGTAACGCGGCTCAGACATTTCAAAGATTTATGAATAACAATGTGTTACAAGGTTTAGAACAACAGTTAGAGCAGAGCCATGGTTATAAAGATGCATTCTATTTTTCTTATCTTGATGACGTCATTATAGCTAGTGATAGCGAAGAAAATCATAGGCAACATTTAAAAATGATTTTAGAAAGATTTAGTTTATTTGGTATCACTATAAATCTTAGTAAATGCATATTCGGAGCAACGGAATTAGAATTTTTAGGATTTAAAGTCTCTTCAGAAGGAATAAAACCTTTGCAAGAAAAAGTAGAAGCTATTAACAATTATCCAAAACCAGAGACAATAGAGCAATTGAGACGTTTTCTTGGAATGATCAACTTTTATAGAGCACATATGCCGCGAGCAGTAGAATATCAAAAAGAGTTAAACATATATTTACATAATTCGAAAAAAAAAGATAAAACTAAAATAGTTTGGACAGAAAAAGCGGAAAATGCCTTCATTCAATGTAAAGAAAGTTTACAAAATAGTGTTATGTTATCACATCCAGCGCCTGACGTTCCGTTATCACTGATGACGGACGCATCGAATTCTTGCATAGGTGCTGTATTGCAACAAGAAATAGAGGGACAGTGGAGACCGTTAGGTTATTATTCAAAACAGTTGTCTGAAGCTCAACAAAAATACTCAACGTATGATAGAGAGCTATTAGCAATTTACTCAGCAATGCAATATTTTCGTAAAATGTTTGAAGGAAGGAAACTAACTATTTACACAGATCATAAACCATTAACTTTTGCTTTCTCCCGGAAAATTAGTGAAAAGGAGACTCCACGTAGAACTCGACAATTAGCGTACATTAGTGAGTTCACGACCGATATTAGGCATATTTCAGGCGACAGTAACGTCGTAGCGGATGCTTTGTCACGCATAGAGACGATAGATTCTCCTTCTAGTATTAATTATGAAGAACTTGCGAATAAGCAAAAGTTAGACTGTGAATTACTTACTAGAGTAGAACAAGCTAAAGGTACTTTGCAATTCAAGGAAATATTTTTACCTAACTGTAAAGTGTTTGTAATATGTCAACTCAAGTAGCTCGACCATACTTAACGAAAAGTTATCGTAGATTAATATTCGATCAATTACATAATTTAAGTCATCCAGGAATAAGAGCAACAAAAAAAATAATTAAAGATGATATTATTGGCCATCGATGAATGTGCAAATTGCAAAATGGGCTAGGACGTGTGTTAGTTGCCAAAAGGCAAAGGTACAGCGACACACGAAATCGAAATTGGGAAATTTTATGCCTAGCGCCCGTTTCGAACATATACATGTTGATTTAGTGGGACCTCTGCCGACCTCACAAGAAGGACATAGGTACCTACTAACTATCATAGATAGAAGCACGGGTTGGCCAGAGGCGTACCCATTAAAAGAAATTTCAGCAAAGTCAGTTGCACAAGTAATTTTTGAAAACTGGATAGCTCGTTTCGGATGTCCTGTTAGGATGACAAGCGACCAGGGTAGACAATTTGAGAGCGATTTATTTTTGCAATTAACAAAATTTTTAGGTATAGAAAAAATACGTACGACTCCATACCACCCTCGGAGTAATGGGATGATAGAAAGGTGGCACAGGTCATTGAAAGTTGCATTAAGAGCACGTCTGAATAATAGTTTAAATTGGTTACAAGAATTACCTATAATATTATTAGGGTTACGCGCAGTCCCGCGAAGTGATACACAAGTCAGTGCAGCAGAATTGACGTATGGTCTAAAGTTAAAACTTCCTAGCGATTTTTACGAGTGTTCGAACTCTAAAGTTAAGTATGATAATGAATATGTCAATCAACTTGTAAACTTGTTTGAGAATCTTAAACCGCGAAGCGTACGACACAGAGACGCTCGTACTATATTTGTTCACCCAGATTTGAATAGTTGTGATCATGTATTTGTTAAGAACGAAGTAATGAGAGGAACACTTCAACCTCCTTATTTAGGCCCGTATAAGGTCATTAAGAAGGGAAGTAAATCATTTAAGATAGATATTTTTGGAAAAAAATCATTAGTTTCGATTGATAGATTAAAACCAGCGTATTTACTGAATGAAGAACCAGTACTGCTGGAACGAACATGTTTAGATAAAAATAGTTGTAATAATACGATAAGCATACAGGATAGTCAACATGAATCACCTATAAATAGCGATAAGCGTGTCAATTGTACTACGCGCAGTGGTCGCATATCAAAATTACCAGTAAGATTTTTAATATGAATAGTTTGCAAATAATTCAACTTATTCGGAATACTCACGTTGATTGTGTTGTTATAAAGGCCAAAGTATAAAAGCCAAAATTGTCGCCAGTTTCTACAATTTTCTCTACTAATGTACAGTAAGTATAACCACAGCAACTACAGCAGGTTGTGTTTGCTTAAGGAAACGTATATGTTAAAGTATCATTACTTAGTTATTCCAGTGAACTATATTTTTAAACGTGTATATATCCCAATGTTAAATAATGGTTTCAAATGTTAATAAAATATTATATAAATAAACTTCACAGTATACAATCAGTTCTTTGAATATTGTTCTTTGTAATATTAAATTTTGTTTACAGTCAGCTAACAAGCGAATGTTAAGTGTTAAGATTGTCTAAGTGTAAGTAATAAATTCTCAATTCTTACCTACTTATGTTATGAATGATTTCAATATTATTTCTTAGAGGTATTATTTTCTGTTTATGTTATAGTTAAAGTAACCATTGTATTGTAACTTGATTTTAGTTATGATGTAATATTAATACCGTCAACGGATATGTTTAAGATTTGTTAAGAACTTTAATGTTTATTTTATTTTAGTTAACTTAAGAATTTTTATATTTGTTTAAAATAAAATTTTACAAGAGGGGGACCACTGTGGCGGCACGAAACGTAATATGATACCTAACCACTTAGAAAAGGGAATATAACGTTCCTGCCTTAAGCCACACAGTTGTTCGCCTCCCGCTGTAGAGTAAACCCGTATTAAATATTATACCTATAATGTAAACAAATACATCAAGTATTATATTCGAATAGTTTCACTTATAACTGAATACCCTTTCTGATCTGGACGTAACACTAAGTGCTGTAGTACAATATACACATACAAAATAAATTCCTTCAAATTAACAATATTATCTTAAATAAAGCCTAAACACATAACTCTGAAAAGTCCGTGCTTTTGCATCAAAATTCGATTTGATTTCTCAATACAACAAACTAAATAAAACATTTGCAGAAAACAAAAAGCTTCTTGCAGAATGCAACAACAATTCACACATTCCAAGAATAAGAGAACAACGAATCTCAGTATATTTTTTGTATTCAAGCAAAATGATTACTAGGAACACATAATGATATAAAGTATGTTTGATACAGAACAGAGTCCATTACATCACAACTAATGTTTGCCCAGCTGCATTCTTCGTTCGCGTCTAACCCATAAACACTCGCACAGTCATGTGTTAAAACTCATAAAACCATTTCCCATGAGCAGTCTTGCGTCCAACCACTCTATAGTTCTGTCGCTTTCGCACTTAGAGAAGTACGATTTAATATTGTTGAGTGTACTGGAAGTCTTGTGGTTCTGTGGAAGGATTTTAGTTCTTCTTAGGAATTGTTTTTTGTCTAGTACGCGTTAAATGTTTAACAAAGAGTTTTTTGACGACAAAGCCATCTGACTTTATAGTTCAAAAGTTAACCGGTTAGATTTAACAACAAACCCTTTTCACCTATCGCAGTATTATGATGATCAGTTATTATAATTTTTCACCCATTTAAAAGCATGTCAGACAATATAAAAAACTAGTATGATAAAAAATGTATTTCTTAAATACAATTCTATGATCTACTTATGATATTTGATTGGAAGCCCCTGATTTACAATTTCTCGCGGAACCCTGTGTATATGTAATTTGCTGCTCCAAGATGTAATACAAAGTAGATTTATCTACGAACGCTTGCAGTTTATATCGGCCGGTGGTAATAGGAATGCCATGCGCAAATGGAAGTGGGCTGTACGGACCGAGAAGTAAGCTATCATGGATGCGTATATCTGCGTTTGATAAATCAGAGATAAAGTTTAATATAGCAATCGAAATATATAAGGATAAACATTATGTTTACATATTAAAGAAAAGGTTTTAGATGAAAGTTCATGCCTTTGGCCGTCAAAGGGATAGTATGGATCAACGAATATACAAATTCCAGAAAATGTTTTCTTAGAATATTTTGAAAAAAAAATGGCAATAATCTCGAATTCTAGATCTAAATAGAATTTACCTACTGTGATCTTCAAATTTGTAGAACTTAAAAAGAAATACTATGTTTTGAAGACTTTAATAATACTTTTTATTTCGAACTGAAATTAACATTTCTAGATTAATTATAGCAAAAGGTACCTACTATAAAACAATAAATGTTCTTGTATGATGCGTAAACCATATTCTGAGAATCACGAAATTCAGCTCTTAAAAAAACCGTGAAAATGTCAAAGATGGTCCTCTGACTGTACTGATGATATCATTGTAAGTTCTTACCTCACCGCGTCAATGGAATTGTTTGAAAGGAAAACAGTAGGTATTAGAAATGGTACAATTACGAGCAGCAATAACAGAGACGTTAGAAATAATAGAGGATTTTAACTGTTTCAGGTGTGTTATTACAAGAGACGAGATACCATGTCCGCAGAAGGCAATAATGAGAGAGTAATGAAATAAAAGCGAGAGTGTATTGTTGACGTAATGTTAATAGAGTTGTGTTCTCTTTGGCAAAAGCATGTGCATATAACATATCTGTAATTATTATAGCATGTGCCAAAATAATTAGATGTGCAGTGAAGGACTGCCAATGTTATGATGGAGTGGATAAGAATAATTAATTATATTTATAAAGCAAAACACGTCTTGAACCGACCTTTTTGCATCTTCTTTATTGCCTATTTAATACGATGCGTCTAGATTTCTGGAACAATGTGCTTGTGCACGGCTTATGAGATGTCTCTCATGTTGTATTGTATTGATTGACTTTACAATTATATTATTGATTTTCCTGTAGGTATTATAATACAATGATATTTATTTCCTACATCTTTTACGACACAAGACCTATTTAAGTGCCAAATAATTTTGAGGATACAGTCATAGCAGCTTTAAGTTGTCATCATCCCTACATACGGTACACAATCAGTTATCATGTAACTTAACCATTATTGAAGCAGTTTAATGACCCGTCGAAAAACCCATCGTTTTCCGTGGGTCGCTTAAAATGCTCAGAACACAGAACAGTTAACAACACAAACGAAAAAAGTACAATCAAGATTGTTGGTTTAGTAAATACACATCGTCACAGGCTCACCGCCATAATTATATTAGACGAAGTGGCAGACTGCCTGACGGCAGTCAACCACAGACTATTGGTGGCTTTAGGGAAGGGGAGGGAGGGGGGGAGAGGGAACTGTGTCTATATGAGATAAGGCACGTCAAGAGCAAAGCTGAAAGTAACAGATGGGGGACGGTGTCTGGACGAATGGCTGTTGTTTGTGATCCTGTGAAGGATTAAAAATATTAATGCTTTTTCTTTTGTGGTACTTAATATTTCTTAATTTTTTGTTGTTGGATGATGACGGTATTGATAAAGAGAATTACATCCGATATGGCCGAATCAGAATCGGGTTAATTATATAAATGGAACTATAAAACATATTTAATGGTGGAGTAATTATGTATTGGCTATGGAAGGTATATAAATATACAACCATAGGCATATAGCTTAATAATCATGATAGAAATATTTACTCTATTATCGTACTATTAAGTTTATTAGTCATATAAAATCCCTAGCCGTTCCTAGCCGCAAGTGGGCGCACCCCAAAGATTTACGACAAATTATGCTATACTAAGCTATATCAAACTTCTAGCCAGTTAGAAATAAGACTTAATTCTGTTAAAATTAGCAGTTCTGAGCTGAACAAGGTTCGGTGCTAGCCCGTTATCTTTAAATCACTCTTAATATAGAGATACAGGTTGGTTAACAACGCTGTTTCCCGTAACGGACTGAGTAGACGATAATTGTGATTGTGAATATGATACAATACAATAGAGTGTAACGGGTTAGGCTAACTACCTACGTAAATGTTAGTAGCTTTAGCAGTTAGACAGTTTTTCTATATTTTATTAATGAGGATTTGGCTTTCATTTTTTAAGCGGATAATCCGACATACCCCGCTAAGTATGTCGGTTTCGTATCGACAATTTTTTAGTCTTATTAGCATTAGCCTTTAGTTGTCGGGGTAGTCACACGTTACACGCCGTGCCTACACTATCATTCTATTTTTAATGGATTCGACTCTAAACTTTCGTCTCTATAACGTGAGAATCATCCCTAGCCTTCGTGGACGCAAATACATGATATTTTTTGTCTTAAAAAGAACACTGCACTTAGAAATGATTTTTAGTATTTATAATAGACGCAATTGCTTACAATCTTTGCTCCAAAATTTCAATCCACATAAAAAACTATCCCATTATCCCAACAATTATTTTGAATATCTTAACCACAGTCAAATCAGTGTTAACTGTAAATGAATTAAACTTGTGTTATGTTAACATGCGCTAACAAGCAAGCAGCGGTACTTGAATAGGTCTGCCTTTTGGTGAGTACAAACTTCGATACAAATATATTTTGTAAAACGTAAAGGCTTGTCGAAGTTTAATTGGAAATTGTTTGAAGTTAGGAAGGAGTTTGTTTGAAATGATAATGTAGAAGAAAATTTAATATAGGATAGACAAACATTGAGTGATGATAGTTTTAATTGAAGGATTTGAAAACAAACAAGGTTATTGGAATACAATTTATATTTCAATCCAGCCTGTGAATGTTTTTATTCGTAACGTTTGTTCGGAAATTGGATCAATGTTTTCATCATAATCAATTCCTTACTGTGTCACTGCTGGGACGGGTTTTTTCAAAATCTCTAAGGTATGAAGGTTTCGACACGAAGTTTTCAATCACCAGTTGAGCATGTGATAATTTAATACGCAATTAATTTCGAAGAGTCACCTGGTGACTGATTCGAGACCTTTGACCTTTGACTCCATTGGACATGACAGCTATAGGCAGACCCATACTTATATTATAAATGCGAAAGTATGTCTGTCTGTCTGTCTGTCTGTTACCTCTTCACGCTATAACCGCTGAACTGATTTATGTATAGAGATAGTTTGAGTCCCGGGGAAGGACATAGGATAGAGAGATTTTAAAAGGGGTAAAAGGTGTGTGGAAATAAAATTACGCAGACGAAGTCGCGGGCAAAAGCTAGTAATTAATTAATTAAAATGATATATCGTAATTCTAATCGTAAGTACAGCGCGCTCAGCGTATACACAGCGTCCGTCCATTCACCCAAGCCCAATGTGACGGAATCCACAGTCGATTGACAAGCGGGCCCAAGGTTAGGGTTCAACAGTGGAACTAGAGATCGGAACGGTCACGCCGATGTGACTCCACTAATACGATTTTCTCCTCGGAAAAATACACAACGGAACTTAACACACGCCCTTGTAAATTATTTAGCCGATTTGGTATTAAATGTCGCAGTCGTAAGTTAGGTTTGGACAAATAGATCTTATAATGATGACACGATAAGCGACTATGGCTTACTACGAAAATCCTTAGGTACTGGGCTCCGATCCTGATAGGGGTAAATATTCGTGTGAGTGAGCAATGATCCATGTAGTATCCGACACACAAGCCTCGTTGGTTTGCTCGGAACTAGATGGCGCTATGTAATATGGACCGAAGCTTTTATTGCTTAATTATAAAGTATATTAAATTCATTATTTATCTTTACCATGGTCCCAAGTCTCATAACGTCAGTACATTGTTTCGATTTATTCCCTTTATGTCGAGTCCCGTTATGTCGAGCCGAAAACCTTGTCTCGCTTCTATTACCCTTATATCGAGCTTAGTTTTCTGTCCCGTTTCTATTCCCTTTATGTCGAGTTTATTTACCACGCTTTTATTACCTTTATGTCGAGTTTAATAATATCATATTTTAGAAGTACAGTCACGTCCAATGAAATGCACATGCACATAATTTAGAATCAATTATACACAAAAAAGAATTTAAAAACAACTAATAACTTTAACAATACAGTACAGCTATGTACCTACTATTATATTTTTTAATAACCATCAAAGTATGTCATAATATCAGTATATAATTAATATTCGAAATTATGTGCATGATGAAAAAGTACCTATCTTTTAAAATATTAAGTTCATTTATTATACGGACTAGATTATAATTGACTAACCGAAATTCAATGACGCATTGGTGATTTTACATAAATTAAGTACAGCAATATTAGGACGTGTTGTCGGTGTACCTAAAATAATACGTAATGTAGATATGTACATTAGCGCAACTCAAGTTCGAATAACAGGAATGTGCGAAAGAGGTGACATCTAAGACTTACTTAGATGTCACCTCTCTTTCGCACATATATACTTGTCCCTCTTACACATTTATAGTTATCAGCGTTGCGCGTTCCAAGTCTATGAAGGGCAAAACTTACCAGTGCCCTTTTAACCTTGAAAGAGTGCACTACGTACGTAGGTAACTACTGTGTAAGTGCAAGTTCTGTAGTGGTTAAAAAACGTTTGATAGCATGAAACACGTAAGTACCATTGTTTTTCTATATGTAATCTATATTTATTTGTTTTATAAATGTAAATGTAACTATTGCGTTAGTACATAACTACATATCAAAATATAAACAATCAAAATACATAAAACACAGTATAAAAATACATAAATACGTAATGATTATTTCTCTCTTTAGGATTACCTACTGAAGATGTATGAAGTATAATCACAATATCAATGATGGATTTAATTACCATAATAAATATTTTGGAAGGCAACGAAATAGGTGACATTAATGCTGAACTAAACGATGGGAGTATACATGCACCACCACCAGAACCTATCCAACACGAAAACTTAGAAAAAGATGATTCTAGCGAATCTTACGAATTATTAAACCTCGATCAACAAAATACCGCTAGTGTAGATATAATTAAAAAACCCGAATGTAGCACATCAACCCCTCAAAATGAAGATAATCAAGAACCCGGCTGCAGCACATGGGGTAATTTTAACACAGAAGAAAGACCTCAAGACGGCAGTAGCCAAACGAATCAAGAACCCGGCTGCAGCACATGGGGTAATTTTAACACAGAAGAAAGACCTCAAGACGGCAGTAGCCAAACGAATCAAGAACCCGGCTGCAGCACATGGGGTAATTTTAACACAGAAGAAAGACCTCAAGACGGCAGTAGCCAAGAGAATCAAGAACTTGGATGCAGTTCATTGAGGAATACTGATAATAATTTAATTTTCGTCGAAAGTCAAAAAGGTGGTAAAATTTTATTGAAAGATGGCTACCGGTACCGCATTAATAGAAAAAATAAATGTGGCTCCTCAATTTGGTACTGCACAAAAAAAAATTGTAAAGCTTCCTTAACTTTAGATGAAAAGGAAGCAAACATTCTAAAGACTGGAGCAACAGATCATGTTTGTTTGCCAGATTACAAAAAAGAAGAATTTGAAAAAAAGTTTAATCAATGTAAAAAGGACGTACGGACAGACTTGAAACCCATACCCACTATGTATGCAATGTCCATGGCGAGTTTAAAAGATAATAATGATTACGTTGACCAAGTTCGTAGCTTCCAAAGTGTGAAAAATGCACTCTACCGTTCAAGAAATAATTTTTTAAATGTTAGTAAGACTACATTCCAGAATTTAGAGGATGTCAAAATTTCACCAGTGATCGCAAAAGATTTTCTGGTTGTAGAAAGTGGTGGGATAAATAAAATTTTGATATTTATGTTAAATGATTGCAAAAATGCATTGCAGTCCATGAATCTGTTCTTTGTTGATGGAACATTCTTTTCAATTGCCCGACCATTCTATCAATTATATACCATACATGCCGACATTGGTAGTACCGCAGACAAAACCGTAATAGTGCCGATCATTTTTGTGCTGTTACCTGATAAATGCCAATCGACCTATGTGCATATGTTTGAAATGATAAAAGATAACATTCCAGAATTTCAACCAAAAAAAATTAAAATCGATTTTGAGATTGCAGCAATAAACGCTATTAAAGAAGTTTTTCCATTAGTTGATATAAGCGGATGTTTTTTCCACTTCCATAAGGCGTTGTGGAAAAAAGGAAAACAGACCGGAATAGTAAATGTTCCCGGTGGAAAAAAATATATTACCATGTGTGCAGCCACAGCACATCTTCCCAAAAATGTCATCCCAGAAGCATGGGTGTTATTATTAGAAAGTGCACCTGAAGGCAATGAAGCTAAATCATTTAATGAATACATAACATCGCAGTGGATTAACAAAAATATTGATTTGTTTTGTTGTTACAACGAACGCCACAGGACCACAAACCCAGTAGAGGGATGGCATAACAGGCTAAATAAAAAGCTTAGTAAAAGACCTCCGCTATATACTCTCATTAGCACACTTAGAGATGAGGCTAAAGAAGCTAGGTTTAAGATAGAGCAGGCAAATGTCTACAACGACAACAATCAAAACCTAAGAAAAAAAAAATGCTTGGCTATTGATATACGTATAAATAAAATAGTTGAAGATTTTACAACTAACAAAATTGATTTAATGATTTGTCTTAAACGCTTATCAACTGTAAGATTTGATAAGTGATTATCTTTTAATTATTTAAAATATACATGTTACCTAGGTTGTAATAGAGATAAACGTTATTTTAACATGAAATACATTTAATTACAATTCCAAACTATACCAAAAGTGTAACAACGTGAAAACGGCGCGCAATTCCATATTCGAATGTCAAAGATGCTAGTGCGGGGACGATCATACGCGACGCCATTAGGGATGCGCATAATCATCGACTTTTTAGTCTAACAATTGATACAACGATATAGCGTCAATCAATAACGCTAATTTAAAAGAATTATTTACTTATTATAAAGCTATATGTTTTTTTACATTTTCACTAATAGTGGTGATTATACTGTGATTTATTTAGATTAAGAAAGTTACTTTTATAAGAAGAATTATTTTTTACTGTAAAACTATGCTGTTTAACATTTGCAACAATAGTGATGATTATACTGTGATTTATTTAGATTAGGAAAGTTATTTTTTAGAAAAAATATTTATATACGTGATGATTATACTGTATATGTTTAGATTAAGAAAGATTATATATATATATATGAAAATAAGTAATAGAACAAATAATAAAACAATGTTTTTATGCCATTGGCTTTTAATTTACATCCCTGACTGTACCTGTTCACCAAACTCGACATAAAGGTAATAGAAAGCGTAAAATATCAATACTTTGGAGAACAATAGACTTCCAGGCTCGACATAACGGGACTCGACATAAAGGGAATAAATCATTGTTTCTTCTCTGTCAAAAATGTTGCCAATCCACTCATTGAATACCAAATCTGTCAAGGCAATCGACACTATTGAAGTAAATTTAAATTAGAAAACTCAGATCCCTGTTCCTTTGAGATTCATTCAAATAGTGTAGTCCAATGCGCTAACAGAACACGCCGCAATTAAATTACAGCAAGCTCACACAATTACAGCGCGCGCTAATCCTGTTAATGATGAGTTGCGCTAACTCGGGAAACGCAGCGCAATTAAATATAACGCCCCAGTTTTTGTCCCACCTCATTTGTCGCCTGTAGGTAAATCTCGGTCGGGAATGTTGAATTGGTTAATCATCAGTGAAGCACATTAACGCTATGTAGTAAATTATTGCTGCTGGAATCTTCTGGATACGGGTGATATCTATCAGTCTTTCAACTGAAATTATGATGATGAGGACACTATCACCATAAATCCATTTTTGTCTCGTAGTTGGGCACGGGTCCCCCTCTCATTTGAGTGGAAAAAGGCTCGAGTCCACTACGCCATACGAAAAATATCAGTCAAGCATTCTCCTGCTATGTTTTGCACCTCAATACAATAGGTACATAGCAGCTTCTTTCGTCTAGTGTTTGCAAACGCGAGGTTCGAAGTTTAGGTTGATCAGTGTTAATGTATTTCTCAGTAACAGAGTTTGGATTTGTACCCAGTTAATGGCAATAAGTTCGCTCTCTATTCCCTGATACATGGACCTAAAACATGTCGGCGAAATGTGATGATGGGAGCACATAACTTCACCTCTGGCTACTACTTGCGAGGATACAGGTGATGAGATGATGATGTTATGTGTACTACTTGAGCTTATGTCAGACACAAGCTCAAGTATGATTACTTAATTCGATTAGTAATCAACACATGGCGCAATGATATCATCGCGGTAAACAAACAACTCTATAAATCTTATACATATTAGTTTGTATTCAAGACTATGTCAACAACATGTTAAATAAGGTTTCAATTATTACAATGGCATTGAAATAAATAATGTAGGTTTTTATATTGTTATTTGATGGAGTGACGACTCGGTGGCGCAGTGGCTGAGCGATCGGTTTGTGCGTCACGGGTTGCGGGTTCGATCCCCGTACGGAGCAAATATTTGTACGACTTACAAGTAGTTGTTCCGGGTCAGGGCGTTTGTGTATGTGAAAATTTGTGTTTGTAAACGCGCCCACGACACAGGAGAAAATTCTAGTGTGGGGCAACGTTTAAAAAAAAAGCAATATTGCTGTGCGATCAGCTGACTGTCAGACAAGTAGGAGGTGGATTCCCGCTGTGAGCAAACCTGTGCTAATTACTGATCTATACTGGTCTATTTGTGTTAGTAGCGTAGATTACAGGTAATTAATGCTACTATGAATTTGTGTCGATAAATAGAATATCGGTGAAGGGTTACATGATGACGTAGTGATTAGTCAGTAGGCTCTACATAACATTATTAAATACACATAACGTCATAGTCCAGTCAAGTAAATTAACTAATACTATGATTAATTTAAGTAAATCAGAAACTATTCAATTACGAATCCCATTTAAACTTACATAAACATGTAGGTATTGTAAAGGAAATCATTTTTGCATACGCAAAACATATTATTCATGTCATATTTTAAATATTACCTACTACTCATTAACTAGACAAGACTTTACGCCCTTGCAGGATTAAAATACTTAAATAGAATTAAAATGATTACTTACTACGCGTTTATATTTTGTTAAGTAGCTAACAACACACCCAGTTTTCATTGAGATTAGGTATAAATAGAGACTATCGATTAATATCTCTAGACTACCTAGAGCGAAATTTTTGCGTTGAATGTTTACGTAAATAAAATAATTTGACCGACTACAGACCTTATTTGTGTAGTATGTTATTAATTTACAATATATTAAGAAAAGAATCTTGCATTCCATCATCAATGCAATTAGTTCTTACTCGGTCACTGAATGGATCGCTCCGTACTAGTACAATCGTTCATATGTACTAGTTCGGTCTTCTAGTACTATTACTACAGTAGTACCGTAGTACATTGAAAGACTAGATAACAAGGACCAAGTTGACAGTTGAATATCATCATGCATCCCACTCTTTCGTGTACTGATTTTATAACAGTCCCGCTCGTTCAGTCGCGTTTCGTCTTTCTATTACCCACATCCTACAGTAGGTACTATGTAGCGCGCGACTATTCGTTCAGAACCAGAGACTAAGAATTATTACATTGCAAACGAACGACGAAGTAGGTACTAAAATAATGATGTACTATTAAGGAAAAGGAATAGTTCTGTACTTGTCTGTACTATCCCACAACTGAGCACAGTTTCCTCTCATCCATCCCATATGTAACCGCAAATTAGGAGCCAACCACAAAATTAACACCAGCCATAAAACAGAACATCTCAAGTCTTCAACCCGGATGCCATAAAGTATGGAGTAGACCTTTAAACCCTGGTCCCGTATCATTGCAACAAATTGCGGTATGGGATGCGGCCGTTTAATTAATGCACTGAAGCTGTACTTGTGCTATTATAGAACCGCAAGAACTACCAAAGATGAGACAACATAGATTATGCGAAGACAGGTCATTCGTTACGATAAAATTATACCTGAGAAATGTCTATATTTGAAATGTTAATTAAGTGGACGCTGAGTTATCCCTGCATCGCGTCTGATAAATTAAGATGGAATTACAAAGATAAAATATATAAACACGTTGTAATTTTCTACTTAGAGTACTGGTTTTGAAGTGGTGAAATTGCTTTAGTGAGATGCAAAAAAACATCATCAACACAGGTGTAATCAAACGTTTAATAGATAAGACGTACATGTAAATATAATAAAAAGAAATGACTGCGCTTATTCAAACGTTTTCTATGCTCATTATAAAAAATAGCACAAAAAAATAACGAGTCCATAGAAATTATATTTTATACCGACTACATAAAGCATAAATGAGTACGCTTATATTACAAATAGGGGCCATGATTTCTAGGTCTGTTTCGGCTTTTTTCTCAGAGGTCGAGAATTTAGGCAATGCCTTCCCTATCAATATCGTAAATATGACTTATGAAATTGTCTTCGAAAGATTTATTTACATATCGATACGAGAAAGACTAAATTCAAGTTAGTATCATAAATATTTTTTTTCCGTACATGACACAAGATAACTTAAAATACTCTATGGCTTACCGCCATAAAGTATTTTAAGTTATCCTCTTGACGGTTTCGAATTTCGAACTCGATTTTTTACATCAATAATTAAGTTCAGTATGTCTGTTAAGTTTTCACCAGATGGCGCTAGTGTCGCCGATCTAGAGATGCCCTTGCGCATCTGACAAGAGCTACTCTATGACCCGGAATGTGGTTGGGACCTGCCTCAAGGAAGGGACACGTAACTCGCGATTTACGACGATACGCCACACAGAGTAGTTTAATTTATTTATTAAGAGACCGCGCTACTAGTCTTTTTTTTAAACAAGAAATATAAATAAGCTTAAGATTCTTGGTTGTATATTTTTAGTTGTAAGTTTATAGTAACAGGGATGGTTGATGCACATGGCTCCGGCCGTCGTTTGGGATTTATTACAAAAATTAACTAACAAGACCGAGTCAAAATTATTGTTATTTTATTTTTGTCTATTCAGTTAACGTATCTTTATAGTTTTGAAATTATGTATTCATTTTAAGTATGAATTTTATTTGTTGTACAGGAATGGAAGTTTCAAAACAAAACATGTATTCTACAGTTATATGTAACCTTATCTTATCTGTATGTCACACAGTATTAATTCCCGTAACAAAGACGGCGGTAGATCATTGACGGATGCTTCGCACATGTCGCGAGGCACGCTCCGCTGACCCGACAGGTGGGGCTACCTGCCGCACGTCATTAAACGTTTACAATTCATTAATGTAACTGGTGGGTACGAGGATACCCATCACCTGGTAACAGGTGATAATAGAAAATGAAATAAAAAAACTTTTCATGTTCTAGTATCTGCAAGAGAGAAAGAGATGGATAATACGTTTCGTTTATCTGGTGAGACGTATTGGAGTCAAATATCAGATATTTGAAATGACGTCTTTCTGACTATACTGTACTGTAGACGTAGAAGATGTTTGGCCCTGTCTATAGTTCAAGCGATTGTGATCTCATGGCTACTGCCGGATACGTTGGGGGAACAGAGAGGGAGGTTGAAAGAGGGAAGAAAGTTAGAGAGAGACGGGAAGTTGAGTAGAATACGAGACAAAAAGACAAGGAGGGTCTCTACGAAATCTATAAAAAAAATACAGAACGGACTCCCTCCAACTCTAAAAAATATGTTAAATCGTCAATCGGGATATTATTTCCATTGCCACAATACGCGTCAAACTATCATTTCCCGACTTTCCGTATTCCAAGCTTAAATTCACGGCAATTCACCTCAAAGCTTTTGTAGAGCAATTTCTAGTGAATGCTTTGATACGTACACAAACAACACTTCACAAACATACACCTGACGAAAGTTCACATACAATTTCTCTCGAAAATAATCATACAGTTCCATAAGCGTATTGGAAGTAGAACATAGTTTCTAACGTAAGTATTGGTTCTCGGGTTAGGTATCGCCTTTGGTTGTTATTAAATGCCCTCACTATAATTATTGTAAGAGAGCTTTAACCGTCTATTATACCTAATTAAAATATATCGATAAGCATAGCTTTCTAATGTAAAATCAATAAAAAATGTCTGTTAATTGGTAATAATCCACAAATTGTTAATGATATTGCTTGAGATATTAAAGGTGGAAAAGCAATTTGATTTTATAAGCGGAGATCAATAGTTTTTTTTATCCGGGCGTCTGAGGTACCAATGCGCAGGAAGCAGGCCTGTACTGTACTGTAACCTGAGAACGCATTATTTTTTTATAATGTTGTTCTGAAATGTCCATACTTCACAGTATTTATAGCAACTTTCTTTGAGATGCTGTAATTTAAAAGTTGTAATTCCTCACACATTCGGAGAACAACTGAAACTGAAGGAAATTGTAGATGATGCGAGATTCAACGCTCTGCAGCTGAGTTCAATAACCTCAGGCATTAATGAGGATTTAGATCCTATTGTAAATAGTAAGGCAACTGAAACGGATCTTGCAATCAGAAAATTGTTTGGTCCACTTTTTATGGACCTATTGTGATTTTTCCTTGAAAATTTAAGCTACGTGGAAACCTTATTATAAAGACCTATTCAAACAAATGACTGTTCGTAATCGTGGTTGTCGTTAGTCACGCGTTACTTTGGCGCGTAACCGTGGATGCGCAGTGTCACCTGTCAACACATACGCTTTGTGCGTCTGTGCGCGGAAAGCGCGTGCGCTCACCGTTCGCTACGGTCATTGTTTGTTCATTGACGATGGTATAAGTTATAAGCGTAGTAATGGCATATTTTTGGACTATACGATGTGTATCAGCTTATTGCTTTCCAGTGCTGAACGAGGTTGAATTCATCCGCTGCTAGCCACTTTAAGCGAAGACTACTTTATTTAGCAACCTATGTAGCCTCCACCTATACTTTTATAAAATCATTTCAGTCAGGTTTAGAACGACATTGATGTTAGAAGTCCGCTATTCTCAACTTAAGTAAATTCAGTAGAGAATTCTGTATTAATTGACCAAAAATTGTCTAATACTTATTAAAGAAATATCTACTACCGTATCAGATACGATAACTACGATTATAAAGATAACGAGTCTTTTCATTATATGACAGTTTTAATTCAAGTACACACGATTTACATTAAAATTCTGATTACAAATAATAACGAAGTTTAAGTATTTACTTAATCATGTTCCATGTAATAGAAAGTTCAATTTATTGAGTGAGAACGCAATTATTAAGAACGGCAAATTACTTTAAAGATGATTGATATAAAATCGACTATTTTCATAAATTATGGACGCGTTCCACGTAATCACGAATCGTATGTACATATAATTTCACGACAATTACTCGATGATTTTTTGTTTCAACATTAAATATTATCTTTGCAATACTCTCTTTTATTCAGTATCTAATTATATTTAGATTTGTAGTAACAATTGGTTTAGTAGTTCATATCTAAATGTATTATTTGCTCAATGAGACGTGTAATTTCATGTGAATGAAGACTTATGTTACATGCCGTTGTTCTTGCTAAGGATTAGCAACATTAAGTTGTTTTATTTCAGTTACAGGTATATTCAAGACTAGTTGCAAGCCCAAAAAGAAGCATTAGGTTTCTTAAAATAGGGGAGATACTACACGGACAGCAAACGAACTCTGGCAACCTTGCTCACTCGCAAAAACACAACTATTAATTGTTTCGCTGCGGTCTCGCTCAGATTGAGCTGTCTGCTGAACAGACAGCTCAATCTGAGCGAGAAATCTCGATGCCCTACTACTTTAAAACTTCACACTCGCTCCGCTTATTAAACTCACACCATAACGCATCTAACAAGGGCTAGAGCAAGCGTAAAAGAATTACCATCAGTCCCTAATGAGATTATACACCTTTCTCCGTCGGCTTCGGCTTTCGGCGCACGAGCTATAGTTAGCAGTATTTGTCGGCCCTGCTTTCATATTTGCGGTATAACTGGTAACGACGCATACTCGAAGTTGCGTTTCATGGTTTACAACTTAAGCGTTCGTGACAAGGTTTAGCTTTTACCGCTTAGGTACGGAGAATTTGGAAAAAGTGGCCTAGACCGACTTCTATTCATTCATAATTTAAATACTCCAGGAAGATATCCTTATAGTTAATCTACTTGTTATGAGAGAGAGGATTATGTATGTATCGTATCGTTTAAAACTTCGTTAAGAGTACCTCTTATGATGGCAAAATGTATTGCCATCATAGGAGTGCAAAATGTAATGGGTAAACTGTTATTCGGTAGCACCGTACTTATTTTGGATGTTGAATGACGAAATTCTTTTGTATTTGTATAAATTGCAATCGAGCTTAAATTAAACTGTATATGTATGTATATGTCCTATGTTGTAGGAATGTAGGCTATAACATTTCCAGTAGCATTCCTATCACCTAATGGACACCGGAGATTACTAAAGCGTTTTGCGTTATCAAGTGATTCTTCTATTAATACAACCTGCATTTGATGTACCAGTCTGATTATAAAATCTATTTATAAAGAGACACAAATACCAGGAAAATTAAACTTTTACGGTTTACTTCACCCCAGAATCTTGATAAAAAGATTTTAATACCTGCTGATCCGCAATACCTACTTAACTATTTGCTGCTTAAGCAACAAGATAACGTTTGTACGCATCCAAATAGGTACATAAAGAAAAATAAGCTTTATTAGAGGGGTATTAAGGTATTATATTAAGAGTGGCCATTCTCTACGTAGTATTATTAATATTTTGGTGATCGAACTTCAGATGAAAATAAAATACGATACGGAGATCAAAAGGTATCGATTGTTTTCCAGTTCGGTAAGCGTTATCGCAGAACAATGAATTGATTGTTTATTTATATGTACCACTGAGTATTGTTTGGATCAGCTAGAAATAGGTCAATAGGTCTTTTATCTACTGAACGTTATTATTATACATAAATAATTGTAGCTTTGTGTTTTATTGCAAATATTGGTTTTACTTTTGGCCATTGGGCTGAAAAGTTTTTTTTTGTTTGTGGATTGACTACCTGGTAAAGTTTACTGGAATTCGCTGGACGGGCGGCGCAGGACCGGTTGTTATAGCGATCCTTGGGTAGACCTAAGTCCAGTAGTGGACATCTTACATCACAGACGTATGTCTACATATATACAACGATCTCAGATCAGTTCAGACCAACACTTCAAGCAAACTGATCAGAGTTCGTTGTATATTAGTGAGTGCGCCTGTTATCCTTCGTTGTTCGGAGTCAGCCTTCTGTAGTCACCTATTTATTTTCTACCTTATACCTATACAATAAGGTATTGTATCGCGTCATGGGTCACCGGGCTCCCAAGGGCAGGTATGGGCCCAATATCCGTTTTTACGAGTATTTTTCTTAATAGCTACAAGGTCGGGGCCATGCATTTTAAACGGTATGGTACTTACAGCGGTGTTTACGGATGTGTAGGCGATTTAATTATTATAATGGAGTTTGTTCGTGTGTATATTTTTGCATATAAAAAGCGAAAAGTCACTCGTCCACTTACGTGATATTATGTTTAATCAATGATGATTATTAAACTTGATATCTCGAGAACTACTTGATCTATTAAGCTGAAATGTGGTAGGTAGTTTAAAGGTAGGGCACGTTTTGGAAAATACAAATTATAATACGAGGACCAGAGAGGCAAGGTAGTCATTTTATAATCATTAGTAGGTATATAATGTATTCAGATGAAAATCCTTATGGTCCCTTCGAACTTTGATATGATGATTATGACACTTTTTTTTTAATTTTTTCTGCATCTTTCTTTCGAGTTATGTATTAATTCATACACACATACAGGGCTCCTTATCAATGGGAAAAAACCAACGTCTTCATCAGCAACGCATTCCATTGGAAGAAACACTTTAATTGCAATAAAGGCCGCCAATCCAAAGCGAAAGCTATCAATTTCCCATGATAACAAGAATTTCTAAATGCTCACTAATCAATTTTATAACACGTATATTACGGCAAAACCATAAATATTATTGAGACACACTTTCACTTATGTTCTATACATAATATTTTATGGCTTTAGTGTATGTTGCCGTTATAGAGACAGGCACATCCGTCATTCATTCTGGTCAATAGTGATCTACCGCAGTTTAGCGCCTAGAAATTAGTTTTATGTCTTCCTATAACTCTCGGTTTTTTTTTCCTTCAAATTTGATCTGTATTTATAATGGACGATAATTGAATTTAGAATTTAAATGTGATGCAATAAGGAAATGTAGTCATTGTTACAACGTTTGTATGAATATAATAAAACTACTTTTTATAGATTTTATTACCGGCATTTTAAAGCGTCGGATTAAAATAATATCTATATAGGTACCTACCGGGACCAATTAAATACCCGACAACAACGACGGTCTTCAAAAAACTTAACGTATTTTCTTGAGTCGCTGAGAACACTTTCTATCAAGTTGCTTTTGAAATAAAATCAAATCCTTAGTTTAATAAAATCAAAATAGATTCATCCGTTTAGAAGCTAAGATGCGTACACAAAAACATATAAGATACGAACGTTAAATTTACAACACTACTAATTTTGCGTCGAGGTTAAAAAGTGTTTAAACTAGCTTATACTACAATAAAAATTAATTAGAGCAACACATCTACTACTTATATAAAAGACTTGTGAAATACAGTTTTAATTGGAAACCTGAGCCATTATATTCATTCATAAATAAAATACGAAAATGTATTCAAAATAGCGAATATTAAACGGTTACTCTACAGTTACAATATCGACGCCAGTACACCCTCAATACGAGAAACAAATAGCCAATTCGTTCCGTCATAGGAAATACGCAAATCATAATGGATTTCAAGAATTAAGAGAAATTGTTTCAAACGAAACCATTACCGATTAGATTTTACCATAAGATAAAATCATCACCATCACGCCTGTCACCCCCGAAGTGTTACGCAGAGGTGTACCTACTAATGTACATCAATATAATAATAATCTAGTAACAATAAAAATGGCGCTGACTCATTAAAAATCAAAACTTGTCATCATACTGATTTACCCCTAGACTAACGCGAATATTACTTTTTACGGATTTTATTGCGGTATATTGATATTACTATAACTTCGACGTTTTGGATCCTTCACAGTATCCATAGTCATTATTTCAAAATAATAATCATAATCAGAAGAATCATGTCCTTTTGCAAAGGTACTTAGAAATTGTATACTACTTGGGCGGTGTTTTTTTATTTTACATTTTGCCTTCAACTCCTAATACCTGGGAATTTATTCACGCGCAACTAAAACCGACGGTAATCTGATACTTTTTCTTGTCTCTACCGGAATCATCTCCATTTCTTTATTGTCTTGGACTCAACCCAAATGATTTTGGAGTTCTTCGTTCGCGAATTTATAAACTGCCAATTTATAAAACATATCATACTGAAACTAGCTGAGTTCTAGGTCAGGATAGACACGAAATCGTTTTTTACGAATTGTGGGAACTTGAATGAAGCATTTTGTGTGTAACCTCCAGTCTAATAGTTTGTCATCAATAAATCCTGATTGTAGTAAGTTTTCAATGCCACGAGTTATATAAACAAGCGGTTCCCAGCATCTAACAGCGGTGTTGCGGCAACGTGATAACGGTACAGGGGCAAGGCAGGGTCGCGTCGTCGCACGCGCAGCCCGATTCGGAGACATTCGCGAGTTCCGCTCCACTGCTGCGCTTGTAGTAAATAGCATCACGTCTGTAGCCCTTAAGATACAGACAGAGAAGAGCTGATGTATATCCAATATCGTTTATGTTTTTAAGTCCCATCTTTTGGGTTGATTGTTGCCATTAATCAGGTAAAAATCCAAATTTCTATTGGATTCCAAATCAAAATCCAATAGCATGAACCCAGGATCTCGTACTCAGTGATCGTGCTTTAGCTCCGTTAGATGATGAGGTAGGTGCCTATAGCAACTCAAAGGTAGGAATGATCTTGGTACATACATGTGCCAATGTGCAAAAACAATTGTTAATGACACTATTTGTTCTATCGCAAAATCAGGCCACATTTTCGTATCTTTTCCGCTATGATTGGTTACTGTATCAAAAGCTATACATAAATTCGTCCACTTAACTTCGACAACAGATGAATCATTTTCCAAGGGTAAACTTATATCCCAGACTATGCCTGTTCAGGGACAAGGTGTGCATAACATAAATGTCACCTTGACTGCCTACAAATAACGTTCATAATCAACTGTAATAGTGCGGCATCGAACACGTGAACAAACAAATACTCTATAGTTATTATACAATACGCGTTATTAAGGTGATTAGTCACCGGTGTTTATATCGGAATCCACTTTTACCTGACGACTGTGATACGGTGATCGGTGATTCACTGTATGTTGATACAAGCATATTGTAATTAAGTTTTGGTTAACTTGTGTGTGTAGAATTGTGAAGATTGTTCTAGTTTTGTTTTATACTAGGTACTAGGGTGGCAAACATTCAAAAACATACGTTTTTTTGAACAACGCCATCTAGTTGTGCTGTTGGAACTAAATTTATTTCACAATTATATGGCAAATATTGGGCCTAAATTGCCAAACTTATAATGTATTGGCTATTGCACGTCCAAGTTTCACCAACATTTGCAACATTGTAGGTATAGGTGGCATACGTTGCCAATGTTGTAACACATAATAATATTTAATGGAACGTAATTAAAACATAGTTTACAACAATAAGCGAGTGCTGATTTGGGTTTATTGCGTGACTTTTGTAATAATGATGCCATTCACATAGTTCGAGCATTTTTGGTTTCATCATCATCAACATCATCAATCCATTACTGTCCCACTGCTGGGGACGGGACTCCTCTCATTTGAGAGGGATTAAGCTATAGTCCACCAGGCTAGCTAGACTGAGATTTTTGCTTTAATTTCCATATTCATTTATCTTTTCATTAAAAAAATATATAAAAATAACTGCACTGCTTATTGAGTGAATAACGTGCTCACCAAAATACGGAAGGGTAGGTAGGTAGGAATAGTCACCCATCCATAATTTGACCTAGGGTCGTGCAGCTTAACCTTCCTGATCTATTGATCAACTTAGCCGGAAAACCTGTTCAAAACATTTAGGCCTTTTGTTTTATATATATATAAATCCGGCCATTATAAATATTAGGTAATTGTGCAGTTCTATCATCACATTCCTCGAATGCTTATTAAACATAATGAATATGTTTATTACATTTTCGTTCTCGGAATTCGTATTAACGTGTCGCATTGCGCTGCATTAGTTAATAACACACAATATTATTAACAGAAGGTACAATTGCTCAATAATAGCATAAAATAAATTTATTGCATAACCTGTTAATGCAATAAGTCTCCCTGCTTATAACATGGCACATAATGCATAGGTACCGTTGAAGTTTGGTGTACTTTGGTGCACCTATTTAACCCTTCAGGGATAAAATCATGATGGTATGTGATATTATACGCATCACGTGATGTCAAAATCATCATTAAAAAAAAACTTACTTCTACTGAAGAATCGACACATAAACCTCTGTGTTCCCGAAACGGAGGCAACGCTTCCTGCAACCACGTGTTTCTACAGTAGTATGACATTATGACTTGGTCTCCATTTCTTTTATACATGTGATTGATATGCTTAAAAGAAATGGAGAATAATGGAGAGCAATGTGTTATATGGATTATAATATGCTAATACCCGAACTTCGAAAAAGATTGCATATTACATAAGACGAATGACATAAACATATAATGACGCGAAAAGTGACAACTACATAAATACATTTAATGAATCTGAATTTTAAATTTAAGGAAATCACACGAATTATGTCGTCGAAAGACCCTTTGATATACATATATCAAGTGGTCCAGGTACAGAGAAGTCAATAAAATCGATGAAATGATCATCACATTAATATCTTAAAAATTGATTTGAGAATCGGGCTAATATTCTTGTTTTTATTACCTCCTTGTACAAAATGGACCTTTTGTATTCAATTTCATAACACTGCTGCCATCGTTTTATTAAAAAAAAGCACGTTGTTACATTTTACGACGCAATAACAACATTGATTATCGAGTTTACGAGCGTCCCCCTAGACTGATTGTATATAACAACACCATTTCACTTCTTAATGTGCTAAAATCACCATTTCGCAATAAAAATATGTTTGTGCGCGTTTGCACTGGTCGAGTTGGTAGTCCAATATTACTCGACCATGGCCAACTTAAACGTTTTCATCATCAACCCATTAATGTCCCACTACTGGGCACGGGTCTCCTCTCGTTTGAGAGGGATAAGGCTATAGTCCACCACGCTAGCCTACTGCGGGTTGGCAGACTTCACATGCCATCGAGACAAATCTCTCAAGCATGCAGGTTTCCTCACGATGATTTCCTTCACCGTTTGAGCTTGTGATAAATACGCACATAACTTCCGAAAAGTTAGTGGCATCGCAGTCCACTGGTCACACCACTAGGCTACCACGGCTCCAAACTGTATAGATTTTAGAAATTAAACGTTTTACCTGCCTAGTAAATCTGTAATATACAAATATTGAGTCGACTTGTGTACTGTGCTTCAAAAACTCCAAAAGGTTGCGGTCCAATTTTGAAACGCTTTGACGGGTTTTGTCCCTCGATTTTTCATCCTTTCACAATGGGTTACATGGAAGGTCGTAGGATAGATAAATGACAAATGACTGCCTGTATCTGCGTGATAATCAATAGCCTCATTCCTCTTGCTCTGAGAGAAAACTCGTATCGAGCAGTGGGACAGTACCATATACTGTCTTCATTGAGGATAATGAAGATAAACCACAAATAGTACGCTAAGGCGAAAGACAGATACCTTTAATCTTATGTGCCTGAAGAATCCCGATTGTTGCATGTAGATATTAAAAACCAAGCATTAAGAAGAATCATATAAGCAGAAGACCGCTGCAGCTACTATTACTAATCTACCAAGAGAAGTCTACAGATAACAAAGTCCTAATAATGCATTTTATGACTGATATTAAAATGTTATTGTTGAGAGGTCATCGTATAGGAAAACAGAACACCATTGACGACGTGAGCGAGAGAAAATAACAGTGAAAGTTGTAAAAACAAACATTAATTTGAAATTCGATTTTATTTTCGTGACGAATGCGATTTGTTATGAGAAAATTTTAATAGGTAGTGGTGTATCGAAGAAGTTATTTTTGGAGTAGGTTAGATTTATCTTAGCAGAGTAGGATATTTAACAAATTTTATAGCGGTATATTAATATAATTTAATTACACACATACCATCACGCCTGTCGTCCCCAAAGGGTTAGGCAGAGGTGTACTAATGCACACCCACGTTTCGCCGGTATGAGTTAGGTCCCATGTAATAGGGGGAGAGCCTATTTACATTAACTGGGCAGAAATCAAAACACCGAACTGCTACTGAGAATTAATATTATTAAATCTGACTGATGAATAACGGTTTTGGATCCTTCACAGTAACCATGGTAACCAAGAACCGGTTTTATGCCGCTAGCATTCAGCGACCTTTAGCAACGCGCTTGTCCGTCTCATTAGATCCACTTTCTTCGATTATATAACTTCAAAATTATTGATAAATTGACTTAAAATGTTGACAACACCTTGAAAAAGTGTGTGTAATATACGCATTTTTTATTAGGCTGGTAAGTTGATAGGCAGTAAATATGGAGAGGTAACCGTTCGAAGCCAGGTTGATAAATAATAAACAAGATAGATAAATAAATACACAGGGCTATATATTTCCCAGCAACGAGGTTTATGTTACGGATACTAGATTTGATACACACAAAGATACTTATTTTTTATTGTAAATCAATATTTATAATCTTGTTTACATCCGAACCTAGGACCCTTGACTCATATTGCGCTAATCAGGTGGTCTAAAATGCAAAATTATGCTAAGTATACACTTTTCAATAAATTACTTGAATCAAAATTTCAGATAATACAAAACATTCGTTATATGTAGATAATACTCATTAAAATACCTTGCATCATAAATCCACTGTCAAAAGCCAATAGAAATCTACACACATAATTATATAACAGTAGATAGATAACTTCTTATTGGTGGCAATGAAACATAAATCATTGTCGATACAAGATACAATACAATCAGAAAAAGAAACTGTACGATGATAAATGTTTTGTTGTTAAAGATACTGCTAGCAATATTTGCAGCACACAACCTCTGATTGGAAAAGGTGGTTAAAAATGGCCTACTGATGAATCGACTACGTACAATATATTAATGATTAACTAGAAATTGTTGTGAAAAGCGCTATAATTAGAATATAATTTTTATTCACTTAAGTACCTATACACCTCTGCCTACAGTACCAATATTGCAGTTTTCGGTTATTAGGTACTAAAGGTCTCTTCGGCTACCTTCTAAACCATAACTATGTTACTTCCTTCTGAAGGAAGTAAGACTTGCTTTCGGAGACGGAGAGAAAAGGAGAGAGAAAAATCAAGGATTTCGTGCATCAGTTTCTTCCAGTGCCATGTCCTGTTGAATCGAGATCTCAAAGAACCTGCTTTATATGCTGACGGTCAGATAGCATTTTCTCTTGAGAAAAATACTGGATACATGCAGCTCCCGCCGGCGCCGGGGTTGTGGTGCATGCTTTCGCGAATCCCATGGCTGGTGGCGTTGTCGGATGCGGTTTTTTGGGCGGAATCCGACACACCCCGTCGCCTCCCCAGACGGCAGCACGGACCGTAAAGGAATTTTCCGCACTTAAAAATGAAAGGTTACAGGCAGCTAATACGTGGAGATTAAGTCAGTCAAATAAGCCTTATTAGATTCATTTTATCTATACAGTATTCGAGAGAGGCTTTAGTCCAAGCATCTCTTACAATACGATAAGTTCAGATAGTAAATTGTTACCCAATTATATTAATATACAGCGGTAATATTTATTAACCTCAAGACCCCCACAATAGAAAATTACCCACCGTAATCATACCGTCTGCGCATTTATGTAGACATGTCAATAAAATTAACGGCAAAAGTGATGCGAAATCATGTACAAGTATTATATTATTTAATGTTCGACGCTTCGTAAAACGTGCAACAGCTAGTAAAACTACAATAGACCAGAATAATTTGTGAATTCCAACGACTCCCACAAAAGACATTTCGCTTCAACCGGCTTGACTTACGTCAATGATGGGTACCCGATACATAGGTTCTCAGTTTCTATTTCATTTCTTGGGCGCGGAAATTTACTTATTATGCACATACATCCTCAACACATTAATTGACCCACTGAGAAGAGGTTAGATTAATAGTCTATGCCAAGACATTGAGCAACTTTTTGTCGTTCCTTACCTTACGATGTTTTTCTGAGCCATTGCTGCGTCTGATAATTAATCATTACATAAATCATTTCGAAAAATCAGAGAGCTTTTATGGTTTGATTCCAACAGTGCCACTGATTTAGGACTTTAAAATAATGTTCATTGTACACTTTTCATGTCAATTACAAATAGTACAGTAGTTAAATAATGCATATAGGTATTTTTATAATTAGATATACTATAGACATTTAACTCGTTATATCATTAAGCAAACAAACATACTTTCCCATTTATTTTGTACACCAAATGGTTTTACTCAATGGCTCTACACTGTGTAAACATTATGCCAGAATAATACAAAGAACAAATACGAAAGTACCAACAGTCAATACGCTACAATGCGCTGCACCTTCCTTCTCCACACAATAATTAACATACCTACATATTTCCCCATAATTTACATAATAAGAGTTAAAAAATTAGTGGCGTACAATACTGGTTTTCCGTAAGCACTGCATATAAATAAATAAAAGGTTTACTCTGTATAATACTTGATTAGGAAACTGCATCACAAATTCAGGTACCCAACGTCGATAGAAATCTCTGAAGGTAAAAATAATTGTAATTTAAAACCCCAAGGCATTGTGCTTTGGCTCTGTGTACATCAAAAGAACACCACTTTGGGGTATATACCAGGGTATGTACTCGTTATTAATTGACGGGGAATAAGAATATCCAGAGGCCACAAAGGATTCAGATATAAAATAAAGAAACATTAACTTATAAATCTCATAGTCAATAATTACCAAAAAGGCAGTTGTTAGTCACTGTAACATTAAGACAACACCGGTTTGTCCGTAAACCATGGATGCAGTGCTGGACCAGAAACGTCAGGATTAAATAATAGCGATGTACTGCGATAAAATTGTCTATTAGAATACCTACAGTAATTCCCTTATTACTATTTGCATAAGCATAACAAATCGGTACAATCATTATGACCTTTTGTATCTGCTTATATTATGGCAATACAGCTTCAAATGGTGTGCGTGAGTTGCGCGCGTTCACGTAATGAGTGCGCATGCGTAACAGCGCGCCAATACGGGCGCTAATAAACACGCGCGCAGCGACAATTAGACAACACAATTACATAAGGCGTACGGTGACTCCGGCGACACTCGATTCGCAGATGACAATTAAACTTCATGAGTTGTTGAACAAAATGCGACATAAATTTATGTTCTTATACGACGGTGTATCTTGTTTGCAGAATAAAGCGCAATCTTAAGCGTAACTAAGTCACAAGCTGACAATTAAATAGTTACGATATTATCTGATGAAGCATTTGGTACATGATTTGCTATCAAATTGAAATACAGTGCAATTTAACTATCAGAATCCGCAGTCAGCGTCGCTTCTGTCGAATTTAGTGTTAGCATTCCTAAAAAGGATTTAATACATACATACACTCACGCCTTGTTCCCATGGGGGTAGGCAGAAACTACAGAATGCCACGCGCTACGGTCCCTGCGTACCACTTTTGCCTCGTCAACACTCATACATCTCGTCATGCATGCGCGCCGTTTATGAGTATTGCGCAGGGACCGTCCGGATACTCCTTCAAAGGGTTTTTGAAGGGGTTTTTTTAAGCGCTTCAAAAATAAACCCCGTGATACGTGTTACACCGTCGAACGGGTTTAATTTAAGCGCTTCCGAACAGGTAACCCTTTCAAAACCCTGTAACACTGTAACAGGGTAACCCATTCCAACCGACAACATTGTAATATGCACCCTTTGGGAATCGAAATTAGTTTGAAAATTGCATAACTTCAACCTCAAATCTTACCTCCCGGCCGGCGGCGGCGGCGGCCCCTTTGATGCGAATATCGAGCGGTTGGTAAACATGAACGAATATTATAGGTATTGAAGTCTTATACTTACGAAAATATTAGAAATCGAAATTATAATAATTGTCTAAATTATTTTACAGTTCAATATTACTTGTCGCATATGTTACATACATTACGTGTTTAATATGAATTATTAGATTTGAATATGAATTTTATTAATAGTTCTGATTCAGTAAAATAAAAAATTATTTTTAATAATAGTGCAATGGTACATATTATATTATATATTATTTCATTTATACATTAAGTTGCAACCTAACCTAATTACTATAATTATAGAATAAATATAATTACTCACGTAATTGTCACGTAAATGTTCTTAATTACCAACGTCTGCCCTGTAATTTATGTCTTTTGTCCCACAATTCCCACAAAGGTGCTTAAGCAAATACCAATGCTATCAATACTTCGCAATCCATATCCATTTTCACGAGGATAGAAGACACATTACACTGGCAAATGCTTAAACCCCTATAGATCGTTGCAAGTTTCAACCTGTTTAATATGTAATATATTACATAGGGCTATAGTACCCGTACAAACACCCGTAAACAGCATCAAACTAAGATAGAAAATAAAGAAGAAACAATAATAAAGCGTAATAGAAAAGAAAATCCAATGCTTACAGTTTTTTATTCGAACGAGAGTCCGGACCAGCGCGAAAATACATAGTAGATAAACAATAGGCAATCGAAATCTGCCCACGTTTATATTTGCACCTTACTCTTAAACTTTAATGATATTTACATCAGGTCAATCTAATACCCTGAAAGAATACGACTATTGGTCAATATGCTATGTATAATTTCGAAATAATTTTCCTTCTCTTAATAAAAAACTCTTATCCGTTGAGGAGTTGTACCTTCCATCATCAGATCATTCATATGAGATGGTTTTTTTTCAGACGCAAATACTTGAAAAGCTTTGGAGAATACATGTAAAACAAAATAAGTGCCTTTAAAATTTGAGGGTTGTCCTCGATTTCCCTGGGATTCCATCATGAGATCCTGATGTGGTCACAATGGGTGTATCTGTACAGGTTAATCTTTTAAACAACGATAAACAAAGATATAATTTTGCAAGTCGGTACCTATCTATATAAAAAAAATATTCCGATGAATTGAGAACCTCCTCCTTTTTAAAGTCGGTTAAAAATAGTAAGGCGTCAAGGCAATGACGCACCGCTCGAGTGCAAGTACCCCTACCTACTTACATGCAGCTCAGGCCCGTTAGGTAACCCCGGGTAACACGAATAAAAGCTTTTCGTGAAGGTAACCCCTTGATAGGCTTAAGTCGTTGAAGGGGTTACCCCTTCAAGTGGTTACCACAATGAAGGTGTTAACCCTTTCGCTGGGTTTTAGGGAGGTAACCCGATCAAAAGGTAACCCTGCGATATGGGTTACCTTATGTACGGGTTACCCTGTCAATAGGCTTAACACTTATGCGGTGTTGTACGGTCCCTGGTATTGCGTGACCTGACCTTTTTGAAGGAGTTCACCAATTTGGTCGGTCCTTCTAGGGCGCCCCCTCCCAGCGTTTCCATTAACATCCGCCTTATAAATTCCTTTCGTCAATCGCCTATCATTCATCCTTTCAACGGATTTAATGTAGATATGGGCTACTCTTGCGAAGAGTTCTAGATTGTATCTGACATTAAATTCGTTTTAAGTACCGCAACTAGTAGGTAGTTTTGGCAAACTGCGTCACAAATAAAATACATACAAAAGTTATGGAAATGGATACCCTGGTAATATACGCATAATATACAAATAATATATCTGACAATTGTTGGCTATGTTATTTTTAATTATGACCACTGGATCAATCAGTTTGTCGCGTACTGATCTAATTAAATTACTTTTTACGGGAGGACTCTGGGTTTGCCCGTGAGTTTAATTGCTGTAGAGTATATTATTCCGAAGTTGGGAATAAATAATATCATATACCGCAATAAAATCCGTGAAAAGTATTTTTATTTCATTTTCTAATATTAACGTAAGTGTAAGAAATCAACATCACAAATCGGAACCCAATATTTCCCCATGTACTCCTATTAAATTAAACAAAAGAAAAACTATATTTAAATTTATGATAATAACAGTTAGTCAAGGACAATCCAAGTTTACAAACTCCAGACGTTTTAAAACATTGTTAACATATGACCATTAATATTAAGCGTTTAGTTAATTCCGACCGTTACAGTCAGCTGTTTTGTAAACACGGAAGCCGGTTTGTGTTGCGAATATGTAAACCATTATGTTATGTTTCATCTATTTCATAAATACACCATGTATCCATGTTAGTACAATAAACAGAGGATGCGGTGTAATAAGCTTTACATCCGTGGTGATCTTGGGAGCGATATTAATAAGCGTATCCTGTCGGCCAAAGAAAACGAGTCTCTATAGCATTTTTCACTTGCACAGAAAAGGTCTGCCTGAATGGTTATAAGTGTGGTTGATGAGCGGGTTCTAAGGTTAGTGATAATGAAAATCTTAGTATCAGAAGTTTCGATTTCGTTATCAACCATCAATCAGCCCATGTTTTGTCTCTCTGTTGGGTACGGTTCTCCTCTCATTTGAGAGGAAGGGAAATATAATAATAATGTATATAAATATAATAATATAAATATAATAATAATGTATATAAATATAATAATAATGTATATAAATATAATAATATAAATATAATAATAATGGAAATATAATGTATATCAGCCAATATACGACCTCGTTTGTGTGAGTTCAGATTTCACACGCCAGAAAATCTGTAAAGCATGCAGGTATCCCCACGATATTACCCTTCACCGTTTAGATTTACATGCAGTTGTTAACAATAGAATAGTCCTTCTATTAAATATGTTCTAAAATATACCAACGAATTGGGAGTAGGTGCAGCATTTGCGGTTAACCACTTTTCACCCTTATTATTACGAGCACAAGGTCCAAAAGCGGTCAACCACAAATGTTGCTAATCGTGCGTCAGTACATGCGTTTGCTTCTTTAATGGGATATTACGTAATCTGACCATATTGGTAAAAATATTGGGAACAACATAGAGATAAACTTGGGAGACAATTCATTATCAACCCATTCACTGTGCCTACGGGCAGTAGGCACAGTGAATGGGTTGATAATACTACTACTGTTATATACTATACTATAATACTACCTACTGCTGGGAATGGGTCTTCTTTCATTTCGTGAAAGAATAGACTATACTTCACCTCCCTACTAGCCTAATGCGGGTTGACAGACGATGCACGCCACCGAGAAAATATCCCAGGCATTTTTCCTATCATTATTTAGTTTCTGAGCAAGTGTGTAACTTCGAAGTCAGAGGTGCATACCTCGGGATCGAATTCGAGGCTTACCTCAGTCCACTGGTCATACCACTAGACTATCACAGTCAAAGGTCATAGCAAATATAATAGTCAAAGCATCTAAAAATGGGTTACTGATACCTGAAAAATGTGGCTAAGTAATGCGAACTGGTATAGTACGCAGTTATGTCGTATTTATTAGTTACTATATGTACTAACGGTACGGTTACGCATGATTTTAGCCTTTTGTCAAGGTTAACGTAGAAACAATTGGTTACTGTGATACGGTTCCATTAATCTGTGACGTATGAGTCACGTGCAGTTTGTTATTAGATATTAAACTTTCGATGAATGATGTCGGTCGGGACATTAGAAGGTAGTAAGGATATACTGTGATCGGATATTTATTTATTTAAGGCACATCAACAACATAAACATTGATATTTTAAAGAAAAGGATATAGACTAGTGTTTACGTCAATTACAGACACACAACATTAGCGTAGATTAAAGTAGAAGATACAGTTCTCACAGTTTCAATGGCACACAGAAGAATATAAGATTAAACAGTAAATTAAACAGTAAAATTGAATCGCACATTAATAGACAAAATTGTTATTAATATTCAATGCAAATAATACATTTTAATTTTGTTATGAAATATATACGTAATTATACATTTATTTATTTAATATATTTATTTATATATGGATTCGATTTCGGAGGAATAACTTTAGTAGCCTTCGTAAACCTTCAGCAAGATAATGAATTGTTATCAGACGATGCACCAAAACGAGAAAAATAAGATACCTATACGAATAACCCTGTTTATGAATAGAGAAAGTAATTCTTCACTTTTTATTCTTCGACATAATAACTGTCGCCAATCGTCATCGTCAATCATTATATAGCAAAAAAACATTAATTATGATAATTTATGTTATATTATAATCTATATGTTCTATATTAATGTAGATAAAACCAAATACATCACCTTCTCTCCAGCAAATTCTTACCATTCCGATTCAACTTCGCTCAATTTAATACCCCATTCATGCAATAACGTCTACACTCTCTGCAGATGCCCTAAACTAGAAAAAGTAGATTCCATAAAATACTTAGGTGTTATTATAGATCAAAATTTAAACTTCAATAACCATATAGAAATGCTAGTTAAGAGACTAAGAAAGTTAATATACATATTTAAGAACCTACAACACGTTGCTAATGAGAAAGTCATCAAAACAGTATATTATTCATTATGCCAATCTGTCATAACATATTGTATTACCGCATGGGGTGGAGCACCGAAAACTTCAATGATAAAAGTGGAACGAGCGCAGAGGGCAATACTGAAAACAGCTTATTCCCTACCATTCTACTACCCCACTGAAGAATTATATAAAATTTGCAAGGTTCTTACCGTGCGACAACTTTTTATTAGAGATATTGTGTTGAGGAAACATTCTCTCCTGATTTATAACCCATCATTAAATAAGCAAAAACGTAACAAATCTAAAGTTTGTTCAAATGCTCTCTATAAACTAGTACTTTCTCATCGTCATTACTGTTTTCTTGGGTCATATTTATACAATAAACTAAACTATATACTAAATATATACCCAATGCCTAAGTCAAACTGTAAGCAAGCTCTCACGTCGTATCTCATTGAATGTAACTACAATGTTACAGAAGAACTTTTAATTGTTCCAAAATAACTCATGTTTTTTTTTTCGCGAACACACACACGCACACACACACACACACGCACACACACACACACACACACACACAAATTCATGCATATAAACACCTACATAATATTACAATGCAACACTATTCATACACATATTATCATAAGCTATGTTTATTGCATAAGAATTGCCTTTTTCTCTTAACAAAGGTTTAAGTTATTAGCACGCTGTTTCTTGGGGGGGCCTGGTAATCTGTGTGACAGGGTTTCCTAGTGCAGATACCAGTCTCCCACAGAGGTTGAGATTAACAAATAATGCTTGTAAAAATATAGCTGTAAGTTACCTTTGTGGAAGAGTAATAAAAATACATATTATTATTATTATTATTATTCACACTAATGTTGATGAAACCTATATAGCTGTTTAATATATACCGGGTGACTTTTTTTACCGTCTCGATAATTATAGGGTAGGTTATATGTATAGAACGGAATCTGCGGACGAGACTATTTCTGTAATAGCATTTTGATTATGGGAGTTCTGAAAATCCAAGAAAATCCAGAAAAAGAGAACATCCTACACGGCGCGTGCGTAATAGTAAAATAGATGCCTACACTGCGTGTAACGTGATTTCCAATGAATGAAAAGTGCGAGCGAAATAGCGTAACTACATATCTGAATACCTAGGCATTTTTCCGTTGCGATTTTATAAACTCCGAATTGTGTTGTAGAGATATCAATCTTCCCTTCATATTTTAAAGAGCTTATGATCTTTTAGCATGGTATAGTTGTGTGTTACATGTTAAACTTTCTCATTTGTCATTATTTCTTTGAATAAATAAAGTATTAATTAGGTATGAGTATGCGTAAACTAGACATTACTACATACTCTGCGTATTTAAAATATTTAAATCAACTTATTACAAATTACAGTGATTTTAATTACAAATATTAAAAAAAGTACCTTTGAGCGATATCGCAGTAATCACAGTGTCCACAGTTTCTCTCTCTCTGGAAGTAGGTACATTCCCCGCAAATAATTCAAAGGAACGTCTTCTAACATTATATCGATGATGGAATGTTATGGATGGGAGGATGGGACGAGTTTTTTGTGGATTCGTTTGAATCGACAGTCCGAATGTCGAAGAGATTGCAGATGGCTTGGTCCTGTATACATTCGCCGTACACCATTTAAACTTTCAAGGGACACGATATAACACTGCACCATTACTAAATAAGTACTCTACATTGTTATATTCGTACATGTTTATTGTTTACGTTAATCACTTTTATCACAGTGAGCGACCGACGGAGACATGCGCGGTAACGTAAACATTGCGAATAGATCACGCGACGTCACTGAGTGCCTAATCGTATGTGACTAAAAATTATTTAAAATAATTAGAATAGGACTGTAGGGCAGTGGGGGTCCAGCGCGGGATGGCGGGAGCGGGGATCCTGTGTCAGCATCGGAAAATCGCTGGCGGCTACACGTGTGCGTTTGTTTGAAGATCTAGTTTTACCTATTTGAAACGATATCATTCATGATATGCCGCCTGTTTATTAGGGTGACTATGTTTACGAATTTGAATTATTTGAATTATTTTTTTAAAATTTCTCTGAAAATTAAACATTTATGTTTTAATATGAAAAATTGGTTGTAAATTACTTGTGTATATTAGTAGACAAATTTTAAATGATGAGTGTAAAACAAAAAAAATGTAAAATAACTATGCCATAGGCTTCTACTCCATTTACCCATCACACCCTATTTTTATCAAGACGGTAAAAAAAGTCACCCGGTATATAAGATTAAGACAACCAACACCTCAGTCTACACGTGACCATGGATGCTATAAAGGATCCAAAACGTCGAGTTAAAATAATATCAAAATACCGCAAGAAAATCCTTAAAAAAGTAGTATTATTTCAAAATCAATTAATTTCGTTACCATTCAGTTTAGAATGCAGCAATAATAACAAATTTACAATGACACTTATTAACCCTCAAGCGCCACGACCGCCACGCACGACCGCGGTTCGTGCAGGCATCGTGCGACGTACATACCTCCTTATAGTAATCGGTATGGTCCCCAGCATACTAATTGAAACAACTACCATATAAACATTAGGTGTATTACCTGCCATTATTGGATGCGTGCGGAATGTTTGTCGTGATGATCGACGGGTTTGATGACTTCATCACGATCGTGTTTTTTTTATCTTTCATTAAAATTGTTTAGTAGTTTTAAATAGTTCAGTATCGTGTAGGTATGTTTGCATAAATCTCATATTTGTGCTTATCATGCAAATTAGTATCAGACGTTTAATAGAGCTGTATGTTGCAAGAGCGTTCAAGGTTTTCTAGATTAAGGTATTAGGTAGGTAAGTATTTAGGAAGACAAGCTAAAGAAATGGGCCGGTCATTTCTTTGAATATAAATCGTCATTAAGATATCTCAGGCGCCGTATTATCACCTGGTTAATCTAAATGAGAATCCACATTGAGATAAATTACGGTAGCTGACATAAACAGACGTCTGAAGAACGTTTTAAAGTAATAGATTCTCTGAATAGAGCATGATAAACTTAGCACGTTAAAGACAAGGAGAGTAATAAAATTTAATATCTATTCTTACATCACCTTGAAGATAGATTTACTCAAAAAACAGTTACAAAAACAACAAAAATACGCGTCATTTTCGTTTCTGCGCCAACGCAGCGCGTGGCCAACATCCGCTGAATGCATCACGGTCCATCCGCGACCGACAGACAAAACGAGCGCTCTTAAATTGTTCATACATAGCGAGCGACGCCGGGTGCAACGACCGTGCTTTATTGTATGATTGGGGGTGCCTTCAATTGGCCGGCGACGGGTTAAATTATGAGCATGAACGCTTAATTCGGCTCTGTTTCTAAATTTAGATTACAACTCTGTTTAAGGATTGGAGATAACTTGTAAAATCGTTTCATATCCATGTAATATATTCCTATAGCACACGACTTTACGTTATTGGTCTTCAACAAAAGCCTCTTTGAGTTACTAATATTAATGTATAATGGTTATCTTCTGGATGATATTCTTCGGGAGAATCGTTTAGTCTTGGGAATCCCCGGCGTTTTAACGCATGCATACGATGCCTTAAAAAGCCAGGGATTCCCAAACAGCCGACACAATGAATGAAAATTACTTTATGAATATAGATAATATCACGGTGATGAGGCGACGAGTTTCATTAGAGCACGCTAACAATAATGTAGTTTATTTATATCTAGATTAAGCATCTAAAATCATCCATCAATTTTATGAGTAACCAATATCCATTCACACCTGACCCGCTGGGGGTTGGATGTTGTTACTCAAAGCTTACTCAAACTTAAAATACTTTGTTTCCGTTCATAATAACACGGCTAGCGATAGCATGTTGTGTATTATATAACATAGCCAAATTGCGTGAGAAGATTTTATAATTGACGTGAATGGCTCAACTTCTAGTTGAATAATTGAGCCGATTAGAATGGATTTGTTCTGACCAGAGCATTCTGTTCATATATCTTCGATGCGCACCAAATATTATAAATCCGGATTTAGTCCGACATTGTCCGTCCGTCTAGCTTCTATATTTTCCTAAGTTCTATCTCAATTGAACTACATAAGACAAAACGTACCTATTGCGATCGAATTACTAGCGAAATTCAACACTTTATGGTGATTCGACAACGCGAAGTGATCATCTCACTCATTGGTGTCATGCCAAGCAAAGTTAGGCCTTATTAAATCGACAAAGATATACAAATATTACAAATTTAGCCTAAACGTCCGTCGGACAAACGAAGGTCCTATCAAGAATTACCTAATAAAAGTAATAATACACATAAATGACAGTCTCACTTTCACATAAAAGTACGGATAATAGCAAAATATGAACAGAACGACTTAATTGGCCATTTCCGAATTAAGTACTAAGCATAATGTTACAACTTAGACTATATAAAGAGACAACAGGATTATTGTCTTAGTCCTAAAAAGCCACGAGTCGAAAATTTATTCAATCACGTATCATGTATATTGGTATAGTTGGTACGCTAAGCAAGATGATCATAAGGACTAAACCAATACAGAGTATGGACACTAAGGTCAAGTTCAAGGTCGCGACATTCCATACACGAAACTCATGCATAATGAACGAGCAGCCTACACGGCTATTGTAATTGGTTTTCTTGTTATTTTTAATGTTTTACCTTTAGAGTATACGATTGTTGTAGTGTGAAGGTCAAGGAGACTTACATGTATGTGAACCGAACAGCGTGGCGACGCTTCTTTTCTTCAGAAACTTAGTGAAATCTCATCGATACACTTCACTTTTTGCACTAGATCTGTGGACAAAGAAATAAACATCATTAGTCATAGAAATTCTAGAGAAAAAGACAATATTAACCACTTAATTTAAGCTTGAATGTCATGATCAATCTGGGATCATTGTTCATGTATACATATAACTAATAAAATATACCCGAGCGAGCGGTCTTAGATTCGATACCCAAGTAGAGCAAATCTCTATCGCATTCTGAGAGGCAACTGGGAGTTTGGAATTTCCGCCGTTTAATGGTAACAGGCTCCCAATTACATGCAACTCTAAACATACCGGCAAAAAATAAGTTTGCCTCTAGGTACACCATTGCCTTACTTTCTGGTGACCATCAGCACAATTTTATATTTCAACAGTTTGACTAGGAACTTATAACACCCCTTATACATATTACAATAACGTACTTGTTTGCGCAGCACAATAAGACGGGCGGTGCTCAGGAATACAAGACAATTTTTAATATATTATACTTAAAAATATTATTCCCTTTAATAACGCACACTAGTCCGTCCGCTAGATCTGATTTATAACAACTGACAGGAACGGCCTGCACCGTCCGTCGGCGGACGTGGCACCGTTTTAGTTTCACGTTCAAAGTTTTTTCGTATCCTTCCCTTGTTTAATCCAAGGATATTTATTTCTACTCATTGTAACGCAACGATTATATGATTATGACTATCGATAAAGAGCTTACATCCTTTTGTTTTCTTTCCTCAAATCTGGATTGCAAAATGTTGTGGAGTTTTTTGTCGTACAACAATGTAGCTAATACCATATTTTTATTAATAGGCTTCCATTATGTAAAAACTTAAGTAGCGAAGATTATGATATGACATTTTATTTCTATAAATACTTCTTTAAAGTACTCTGTTACATGTCAATGTTTTTAATTACCAGATGTCGCCAGTGTTCCCTTACTGACGACCTCTGAGGAGAGACACGAAACAAACTCAGAAAATCATAGTCTTTTTCAAAGTTCAGACAATAGTACACAAATCACTATGAGACAAATGACAGAAATGGTGTCAAAAATAAAAAAATGGTGCAATTAGATTAATTATTGACGCCCAAGATTAGGTCATTTCACAGATTCCTCTCCGTCAGATCAATAGCCGAATGTAATACGAGTACTGAAATGTTACGTTTAATATTTGCGTGGTCAGGTCGAATTGTACCTCATTAAGATGCGATTCAACCTAACTTATTGGTATTTGTTCAGAAATGTATTCAATTACCCGTATTTTAAGCTGTATATACATTCCAAATACTGGGCAGGTAGTCCATTCCACAGCCTGATTGTGCGTGTCCTTTGGAACCAACCGCACAGTACCCGAAAACAGTTTTACAGTATATATTTATTTTGTATGGTCATCCTATATGTAAGTATGTATTTTGTGTGAAAAATTAATATATGTATGATATTTTTAGGTAGCTTACTTAATACAAGCTTAAATTACATCTAAAAAGGACTAAACTGTCATTATGATATAGTAATTACACTAATCTACCCGTTTATCACCTGATAAACTAGCACCCTTATAATCCTCCACCCCGACATCCAGTAGACAAGAGAGTACAGCCTCTTAGTAAATTAGTTCAAGGACGTCATTAGCGGGGAACAATTTAAAAGCATTTAAGACAGCCTAACGACATTCAGCTAAGTTTCAGTCAATTTGGGGCGCCTTAAAGCAATAAAAATGTAGGATCGGCGGTCGTAGCACGACGTGTTTAAGTAGGGACTTGTAAGAGAGGGATGGCGCGTTACAGGTGAATAGCGCCATCTTCCTCTTATCACATAAATAATTTCGCTATTTTACTTCACTGGAACATCGGCTGAGAATACATAAATGTGTTTTGGCCGTCTAAGACGAAAACTGTGTCGTGAAAGTAAAAAAAACCGTGCACGTTATGTAGGTAGGATTAGATGAAATCGATGATCAACACGATGTACTGGATTTGCTGAATGCCGTTTTGAATACTTTCGAGCTTTAGAAGTTTATTTACATGATTTGCTAACTTCGTATAAGAGTCTGTATACGCTTTACGATGATCTGAAGATAAGACGAGACTTAAACCCATAACACTAATATCTAAGCTATATCTAAGCTCATAACACAATTACAACAATGGACACCATTATGTAATACGCACATCTGCCTAAAATTAACATCTGCAACAGCTGTTATAATTCAAATTAAATTTAACACGGCAAAGTGAACTCTATACCATGTACTTCTAGATCCCACGGCTCATCCCGCAAACGGGGCAAATCTTGACAATGGTCGTCCTTGGCCAACCCTCGTCTCGCCACCCATTAATCCACAACAAAAAACCAACTTAGAAACAACGTACAAAGGTATTATTTCGAATAAAGTCTGTTCGAGATAAGTTGTTTTGGAAGTAAAGGGTGTGTACGTTTTAATTATTAGGGGAAGTGAAGAGGGTACTTCGTTGGAGAATTCTAGCGGTGTTCTGACTATAATCTTGTACGGATATAACCGGTTTGATAAATGGACAAGAAACTCATACCTATTTATAGATGCTTTATAGATAGGTTTTCAGTTGTACCCATTTTAAATTAATAACCAGGTAGGTCAAATGGATTAAAATATACAGAGATTATTATTGGAGTGTTTAAAAAAAGGTTTTCTATATGTTAGAATATTATCAAAACAAAATAGGTTTTATCCTACGGTATCTCAGGAAAGGTTATCAGAATCAATCTACAAATCGTCTGATCTAAAGATAGTGGTCGAAAATTCTTTGTGTTACCTTCAACTTAAGATTGAGTTCCATTACAAATATTAGTATTATTTACAAGGTAATGCCATTATTGACAAACTGCAGATTATACGTAAAGGTCAGATAAAATGTTGTCAACTGAATGCTTATGGTACAAGCATTCATGACGAACCTCGCAATAGAAAAACTGAATTAAGCGTACTAAACGCACACATTTTTAATCCCTTTTTTTTGTCGTTATTGTATCTGTTACTGTCGTGTTCACAATATTCCGACCGTGTACAATCTGCCCTTGGATTCTTGATTTCTCCGCCCTGACGACCTAAAAAAGGTGGCGGGGATTGACTGGATGAGGAAGGCGGAGGACAGAGTCTTATGGCGCAATTTGGGAGAGGCCTATGTCCAGCAATGGAGTGCGATAGGCTGAGAGAGACAGTACCATCTGCCCTTACAATTTTACGGTGACATATACATACATAAACAATTTTCTGTTTCACTCGCAAACGGATCATGCGGTGGCGAGGACAAGACTCAGTTAAGTCTGCGTCGACCGCAATCCTCTAAATTGTATTAGCGCAAGCGACCATGTTCGTTGTTAGGTTATTATTGGAGAACAGGTTTACACTGGGACTCGAGAGGATACGAGTGTTTTTGTATGGTTTGCAAAGAAAGGTTTAATGCTTATTATGTACCTTATATAGTGGAATAAGAAAAAAAACATCAAACATCCTTGGAGTCTCCGGCTACATTAAATAAATATATGACACAGCACCATCTAGATTCAAACTAAGCAACGAGGCTTGTGTTACGGATACTAGATGTTTGATTTTACGTCATTGCCAAGTATTATGTTACGTGTCTGTCTGTCAGTGTCCAACATATATTTTTGGTGATAACATAACGTTTGATACCAGAGTCTGTCAAACAGGTTTCATTTATATCTGGCGTTATGGGTGCAAACAGCAATATAAGCGGACTGGTACTTTCGCTCTTATTATTAAAAACCATAAGGTTTAAAGATGGACAACCGTGAGTGGGAATCATTCTAAATGAATCGAAAACGTTTTGCAGTCGAATTTCAGTATGTACCTACCTAATATTGTATTTTACTAACGGAACATGTATGGCAAATTTTGGTGATAGTTTTGCTATTGTTTACTTACGAAGATATAAACTAATACCCTTGCTGAAATCTATTTCAGTCCCCTTAGACTTAGGTTTACATTTTTACTCAACTAGGACAAACTAATGTTGGATCCTAGCCGACTCAGGTTAGATTCATACATTTCAACCTTAAAGAAGGCTTGGGTGTGTATTATGATGATGGCATCATTTATGGGGTCTAGGCATGGGCCTAGACCCCATAAATTATAATAAACAATTCTCTACATAAAAAAGCACTTTTTCGCTCGATAAATAACTTAGCTTCTACTAAAGTAAAGCATGACGATGATTAATAAGCTCAACTGTTGCCGTCGCGTGTTTAACAGCGGGGAATAAAGCCTTTATAACTAAGCTTATCGTAACTTCACCTTAGTATAACTGATCATTGGTGGTGTGACCAGTGGACTGCATAGTCAAAGGTTCGATCGTTATAATCGGTGCACATTTATTATATGCTTGAACGGTGAAGGAAAGTATGGCAAGGAAAATTTCATGACTGCGATGAAAATTTCACGACAAAAAAAAGTCCGGATTATTATTACTTAAAAGACAAACGATACAGAAACAAAACTGAAGCGCTACTACCCTCGAGAAAAAGGTACGAAGTGACCCATCCTTCTTTACATAGTACACTCTAACAAGCAAATTGGTTTTCATCCACACATGGATCGGGCAATAGTTGCATGTATACCAATTAGGTTGTTAGACTGTACTATGAACTATTGTGTGCCTTAAGGATTATAACCTAACTTCACAGATATAGTACCGTAGTAATTTAGGTAGTAATTTTACACCGACACACGATATAGTACTACAAACTAATTGTACTTAAGCTTTAAAGATAATAACCTAAGTTCACGAATATAGTACGGGAAGTACCGTTGTATTGTTATTTTGTAATTGATTACCATCTTTGTCAGCCGGGTCACTTGACCGTGCCTGTTACTTACTATGGACTGTTGAGTGTTGGGTTTGCAACGCTACTTCTAATACCAATACGAGTGTCCCGCTGATTAAAGAGAATTGTTAACTAGTCCAGCGTAGTTAAGAACCCAACCCGTTATATTTCAAGGTTGTTTAACAGTTTTATCGTTTCCGATATTTGATACAGTTTAATTAAAATTGAAGGTGATATCACGATGAAAGAATATTGTTATTTTCTGATTGTTTTTCTGTCCTTGATTGTGTGCGTGTAGTTAGTACCTACAATCAAGCGCAACTACAAAGAAATAAAAAAATTAAAAAAAATATACATTGTGACTGTTTTATTTTGTTTTGAGTAGGCCTAGGTCGCTATGAAGTGGTTTCAATAAACATTTTTAAGGTCCAGGTAACCTGAGATAAATCGAAACTTCGAACTGTACTATCACGTTTCTAAGTAGGTATGTACATAAATAATATTATTATAACAAATTATTATATATGCAATTCATCACCCGGCCTGAGAATTGAACTGGAATAGACATTGAACTTTTACGCGACCACTTGTCCGATGAGATAATACACTAGATAAGAGATTTAGAAGCAATTCGACCGGTATTAGGTTGAAGTTATGCTGTTCATGATGCTCTCCACAGTTGTCAAGAAAAACAGGGCTATTTAAGACACCATAAACTTTAAGTACCCAATACTATGAATAAGTTTGGATGGTCACACTGGTTTAACGGCTCTGGTGAACAAATTTTAATTAAATGTTAATTACCTACGTATATGCCACTGTTGACTGCTTCAAATTAAAAACGTGGAAACTAAATTGTTTTAATGTCCGGTTTTATTGATCTAGACCAAGAGTGAGGGCTTAAGTTCGATTACCGAGTTATAAAATAGCAGTAGGTCGGATTTATGAACGGTTATGGGCAAAGAGTCATTGTTAAATACAATGTCAAAATTGTTCTAAAAAAACAGGTCTAACGGAAAAGAGCCGGTAAGAAACTCCATAGATACTCTTTTAAACAAATAAATAGACATTACAAAATTGATGGGTTTCGTTGACAAATTGATGAAGTAGGTACTAATATAAGATTTGAAATGCTCAATCAATCCCTGTGTTTTTTTAAGAGTATTAAGTATAGACATAAAAGCATATCGCCGAACACCCACAGAGTTATTTTATTATACTTCGTACTGAGGAAAATACGCGTGTGATGACTGTATATTTATTGTTTTAATTCATCAAATAAATACGATTTCAAAAATCTATGAGCTATTGCAATGCCCCACCAACAGAAACCCTATAATAAACAGCGTTTGGTAACACTTGGAAAGTCTACAAAAGAATGAAACAATTATAATTATATCGATACCAGTCGAGACATCAAATTATCAAGTGCTTCTGCGCGTGAGTTGGTAGAGCGAGCGGTGAGCGTATAAAACGCAACGTATTCGATTTTATGATGACACTGTAGTAAATAACAATTGCGTCAGAGTACAAAAATGCATTTACATCGGCGCCAATATTAATTTTGCATTGACGTATGCACAAGATGACTGTGGGGCTCTCCGACCGAGCGCGAAAACCAGTGAAACGAAATACGAACGATCGGCTTCATGGTAAGAGACGAAAATAGAGTACTGAAAAAACTGCAACAAAACAACGTCAAATATATGAAAATCTCTTGCGAAAAACCTGCTTTGGTTTGGAACGTGCTGAGACCTGATTTCAGTTTTTTTAACATCCTACTAAACCTACTAATATTATAAACGCGAAAGTTTGTAAGTATGGATGGATGGATAGATGGATGGATGTATGTATGTATGGATGGATGGATGGATGGATGGATGTATGGATGGATGGATGGATGTATGTATGGATGTATGGATGGATGGATGGATGGATGGATGGATGTTACTCGTTAACGCAAAAACCGCTTAACAGATTTGAACGAAATTTAGCATACACTTTTTATCTATTCCTCCATATATTTCCACAATAACCAGTCACAAACCGACCACATGAAGCCCGCTCGCCGGTGACGGTGGTCACCAGGTTGTCGATATATGCATTAAGTAATTGAGGTTTTAAATTCTCATTGTTTGCCTTCAAAGTAAACGGATAAGCCTTAAGTCCATCAATTAGATTAATCTAAAGCTGAGCATTAACGGGAGATTATCGATGTCAGCTCGACCTTAAGTTTCGACTTTATTTTCTTAAGCCAGAATTTGGTACTTGCGCTCTTTAAAAGCGTTTAGAGACGGTGACTTTACCAATGTTAAAAGCACATCTTACAAACTTTTTTTAATATAGGTATATTTAAACAGTAGAGTTTTAGTTGACCCACGGCTGTTTGTCTTGAACACATAGTGGTTATTTTAAGAAATAGGAATACGCTTCGTACGGTATTTAAGAATCCATATTCCATTCACACTATAATATTATAAATACGAAAGTGTGTCTGTCTGTTGCCTCTTCACGATATAACCGCTGAACCGATTTAGATGAAATTTGGTAGACAGATAGTTTGAGTCTCGGGGAAGGACATATGATATTTTCATCCCGGAAATCAACCCTTTAAAGGAAGAAAAGGGGATTTACGTTTGAATGCGGATAAAATTACTAATTTTACTCAGACGAAGTCACGGGCAAAAGCTAGTGTATTATAACTACTAATTATGCAGATACTTCTGTCAAATTATTAAATATTCAGTTCAATCTCTCTTTCAAGCGTACTTTCATTTAATCGAAGCATCGCCCCAAAAAGATACAACTCAATACAAATGAAGCAAGTCGGTCGATTATTCAATTTGCCTATACTTAATCTCTTTTCTGTACGAAGTCAACGGTAACGGAAAGCGAAACGCAACTAAAATAACATGTTTCAAGTCTCGGTGCCATTAAAATACCGACGGCCCACGCATTCAGAGCCTACAAGACTCGATACATACCATAATAAACTCTACTATTATAGTTAAAAGTTCAATTTCATTTGTAGAGTCTCACTGAAGCAGGTCCGCGACTGTACACCATAACAAATGGCAATAACAGGTATGCATGTTATCGATAAAGGAAGAAGTTTCACATATTACTGATGTTTTGATTGTAATGAAGACCTTGGGAGATGGACATTAAGGTTAACGACTAAAGGACACTCAAAGGTGATGTTATGATATCCTGGTTATTTTTATAAATACAGAATTAAATAGGCTTTCTTTTTAGGGTTCCGTACCCAAAGGGTAAAATCGGAACCCTATTACTAAGACTTCGCTGTCTGTCCTTCCATCTGTCTGTCACCAGGCCGTATCTCAAGAACCGCGATAGCTAGACAATTGAAATTTTCACAGATTATATATTTCTGTTGCCGCTAAACCAACAAATACTACAAACAAAATAAAATAAATATTTAATTCAATTTACCCATTTATTGTCATTAGCAAACAAAAGACGGAAGACAAAAGGAAGACCGAATGTGAAAGATTAAAGTGTAAGATGCTATTGCTATTTATCGGAAACTTCATGCTCCTACTAAAAAAACTGTAAAATATAATGATTTGCTTGACATGAGAATTGAACCACTTATTGATTCAGAACATTCAATTTGGTGATCATTTAGTGAGTGTTTTTATAATGTGTCTCCCATCTATATTATTTACAGCACAGGGTAACGTAATGGGAATTACAGCTTTTTATGATATCCAAACATAAAACATCCAAAAATAGAAGGTAATTTATAAAATGGTATTCTTTTAAGCAATATAAGAATAGTCTTTAAGTGACATAAATTTGATGTAGAACACGGACTCATAAAAATCCTCTAAAGTAAAAAAAAATCTGAAGCGACGCAGCGATGGCTATAAATATGAAACACACACACATACACATAATATCCTAGTGATGTAGGTAACGATCTTCAGAGCAGTTATGTAAAGGAAGGAAAGAAAAATACGAGTATGTACAAGTACATACTCATTGAGTACCTTTATTGTAGTGCGCAAATCTTCATGGATCAGAACTGTTTCATGGACTAATACCGACTAAAAACCGCACATCCCTATCCTTACTCTATCGTCGGGACCATGGGGAACGTAAATAATTTCACCACGAGCCCTTTTGTTGACGGCGGGGATACCTTCAAAAAAACACTCGACTGCTAGGGAAGAGACCGCGGAGTGTCGGATTCTTACCTCATTGGAAACACCCACCCATCAGCACAAGAAGGTAGATTTTGGGTCCTTTTACAGAATACCTACTCTGGACCCCCTATTAAGATCATTTAGGCGGTGCAGACTAAAATATCGTACATAATATTCTTCAATTGATGTGCATAAAGTTAAACACGGTGCAACTCTTTTGCAGCGCGCATCGAAATGCGAGCATACATTAACGTTTCGTAACACTTCTTTTTTTAAAATTCAGCAATTAGCATTGTTCGCGATAACGTAACAGACAGCTAAGTGGGTTAGTGCATCGATAAATCTTTATCTACGCACTGCTTCACTCGCTTTAATATTACAATAGCCAATAGTATCTATGGATAACACTACCGGTTTTATTTCGACTGCCAAAAGTATATTTCATTTGATACTTTTCTCAGCTGACCTTACCATCATACTATAAACTATATAATCATTTAGACTTCGCAATTTTGAACGAACGCAATAAGCATACTCAATGGTGTACCTACTATAGTATCAGCCATTGAGTAAAAAAGTGTGAAATAATCATTCATTCTACCAAGAATTTGAACTCGGAAGTTCTTTTAAATATATTTGGATTCTATACGTGTCTATATGTTGTGATTATGAATATCAAAGTAATAATGCCTGAAGTCTGTTAAAACCTGAAATTGTATGATACTGGATACAAACACGCAACCACTAACACTACCTTACATAATAACGACAACATAAAAACGTCGGATATAAAAAGTTCAAAAGAAAAGTTTGCGTACATCGAGGCCGCATTAAAATAAGTGGACATTCACCACAAATCGGGACATTCCAATCTTCCCAAGTTCACGCAAAACCTCGGAGGTGCGCCCGCGGTTTTGGAAAATACCGATATAAAAATCTAATCACAACGCACTCACGGATATTAGACCGACACGTAATCTGCTTAATTAAAATCCAAGTTTCGAAAGTTATTACTATGTAAATGAAAGATTAAAGGATACTGAGAATTGAGACCGAGACCAAACCCAAAAGTTTTAATAGTTGCAAATGGACCAGTTTAGTTTCTATCCTGTTTGCATTTGAATTTATAATTGAAGGAGGCAATTGCCAAATCCAGACAAATTTGTTCTCGGACAGTTTAATTAATACAGGTTTCCTAGCAATATATTAAATAGGAAACGAAAATTGGAACAAAACATCGAATTTGTAACACAAGGTTTATTGCAGAAACCGACGGACGGACGGACAAACCGCTCACGGAACAATTTCTAAGCGTTTCCGGAAATAACCTGGGTGCCTGGTTGCAACATGGCGCGCGGTCGAGCGTGCTTCCACTATCATTAGTTATTCGACGGCCGGAGAATCACTGCAGTTTCGAAATTAAACAATTTCACCAAGGCCTGCATGTAACGTTACACACGGGAACACAATGACCGGTGGACGTAAGAAACGCTTGTATGATCTTACCTAATACGACAATGGCGTGCGCAGTTTTGACAGCCATATGATGATGTGCACGACATAATAGATGAGTTGGCCTAGTTCTATCGAGAGTGGTTATGATAATCATGAGAACACACGCCTGATGAATTGCCAGTCAAGCGGTAGACGTCAAAAAATTTATACCATCTTTGGCGCCACAGTAATTTCCTACTAAAATATGCTAAGATTCCAGTTTATTCTATGTTAGAAGCAATCGAAACCATTCGGATGATACCTATAAGTAAGCTTCTTCAGAAATGTATTAAATGTAAGGAATTTCGTAATAACATGTTGCTTCTGATCCAATAAATACGAAAGAGATACATGTAAAGCGAAATCGAATCGTATTTAATGATACTACGCATAAAAAACGATACTCGCGTATCCAATAGGGAGCTAAGCAAAGAACTAAATGTATACAATTACGGCATAGTTAGCTTCTGGAATCCCCCAACAGTATTCATGCAAAACCACAAACAGTGGCTTTAGTGCGCCATGTTTAATGAGTCAGACCCAATTTTTTTATTGCAACTTCATGTCATGTTTTATCAATACCAGTTTGAAACAATTCAGTAATTAGAATATCTTTTCTTAGCCATGTTGCAGTTAATAAATTATCACCCGTACTGGATACCTTGAGCTTGAACGATCAGGCCTAATTATAAAACCATCGTAAAAGCTAGAAGATCATCTTCACTCCAAGGTAGAATCGAAAATACACCGGTAAATGAGTTTTGGCACGGAAATTGCATTTTAAAAGAGGTTGCTCGAAAAATATTACGATGAAATTGGGTCAGCCTTTTAGTTTGGATTATATTATTTCTTTTGTCTTGCCAGAAAAGTTTCTGAAGTATTATAATATTATTGGTTCAGTTTTTCCCCAGACGTCATCTTTAGGAATAACATGCATGTACATAATTATATATATTCAATCATTTCTTTATGTTTAGTCTAAGGAACATCGGATTTTCTCCGATTCTTAATGTTTAATTACCTGTTAAATAAGAGGACAAAGGAACTTTAGTAACTAATTACCCTATTGAATATGCAGCAATGAATCACTTCAAAGCGTTCTTTATAATTTCGCAATGGCAGAAGTTGAACGGTCAGACAGACTGAAACGTTTTTGGCGATCGATATTATTCACTGTAGCAAAGTTCATCGTTCGTGGCATCAAGGCCAATAAGTTAATGCCATAAGAAGGACGTTATATGTGGAGCAATAACTTCTAATAGAGCTGTCACACATAGGTGCAGCCAAAGCTAAAACTACTCCAACCACTTCTCTCGTATTTGTTAAGGCGTTTTAGCTTGAATTTGTAATCTTGTATACGAAAAGGATCCCGCTCGTTGATAATTATGCAAATGGACTCTGAAGTGGGTGGTACTAGTGAAAACTGAACAACAAGGAACAAAGACAATAATGCAGTACACTAGCTTCACCTAATATCTTGTCTCTACACCAAAAGACGTGACTCCTACAATGTTTTGTTAGTAAAATGGTAATGTGCATTGGAAATAATTCTTTTAATAGCGCCAATATCACTTAAAAGATAATTGTATTGGTGCAAAAACTATGTTAAATGTATGTCCCAGTTGTCCTTGTGTGAGTCACTTAGCAACAGTAATAAAATCGCAACTTGCTGCAAAACTTGCGGCTTTGTTGCACAATATGTATTAAATACTTTGTACGAGTAAGCAAACAGTAATATTGTCATTTTGTATTAAGAGTTCAAGGAGTTTTTAGTTGTAGTATTTAAGTATTTTATTTAAGGTCCTTTTTACCAACCTAAAGAAGTATGAGATATTAAAATAAAACGGACTTTTTACGGATTTTATCGTGGTATGTTGATATTATTTAATTTTAATCCCGACGTTTTGGAACTTTTACACCATCCATCGTCACCTCTGATGTAAACCATAGATCCTGTAAAGGATACAGCTAAATCCGTTAAAAGTAGTTTTATTTCAATGCAGTCATTATACAAGATTTTTATCTCTGTTTGATGTGTACTTACTAGTCGAACAATATATTATTACAGTACCTATACAGTGGATTTTAAAGCTTGTATCATAGATTAAATGTATCTACTTATACTTTAACCAGTTCTTATTATTGGAATTGTTTTGGCTAAGTTTTTTTATGGATGTGTAATAAACGGAAATACGATGCAGGAGCAAATCCATGTATGGGGTAATGATTTTTAAATGTGTAAAAGTCAACCTGAATAGTCTAGTAATTTCGTAAACAAGTGATGAAGGAGGATTCTTGAGTCTTTACTATTGAAGACAGAATTCCAATGATACATTTATTATTCAATTCGGTCCCTTCTCAGTATCAAACCGCTTCATAACAACAGCAGCCATATCCATACTAATATTATAATCGCTCAAGTATGTCTATCTGTTGCTTCTTCACGCTTGAACCGCTGCTGAGCCGATTTAGATGAAATTTGGTATGGAGATAATTTGCCCGGAGGCAAGGACATAGGATAGTTTTTGTCTCGGAAATCATCGCTTAAAATGGCGAAACGGGGGGTGAGAAGTGTGTATCGCTAATTTCGCAAAAGAGGATGGTAAAATAACTTATTCCACATAGATGAAGTTGCAGGCAAAAGCTAGTAGGTACCTATAATATATTTTGTTCACTTTGTAAGCCAAATCGGCTTCGTAAACGCTGTAGTACGAACCGGTCTGGCGACAGGCGCAACGACCTTGCCAAGCGTCCGCTCGGACCGAATCGGCCGTTATCCCGTTCCCAAATTCCATTGATGCCTTTAATCTGGGACGGGCCAGAGGCCTAATTCTTGTAATATAGAGATGAATGTCGCCGAAATGTCTACCATACCATATGATCGTTGACAACATATAATTTTTTATATAGGCTTGACTTTTCAATCTTGTATGTATCTTCGACCTATGTGTATAATTTTAAAAAGCACAAAAAATCTACCTACAGACCTTGAAACCATCCCGTAGATATACCCCAAACAATTAAATTTGAAAGTCAATAAGCAAGTTAAAAAGTAGCGAAATAAAATACCTTTTCTTTTAGCATAGTAGCACGACGGGTATCCGCTACTTTCGCATTTGTACGAGTAATATTAGTGGGAGATAGTGGGATGAACATACATATAAAAAACTTACAACCCTATTCACATTGTGAATTATAAGCCTAAATTTTGTTGTTTATAGTGTAGACATTTTGGCGGAATTCATCTCTATAACACGAGAATAACCCCCTTGATTACCGACTTACCCAGTAGTGGTATGCGATATAGTTTATTTGATGCGATAAGTTTTTGGAAGGATCTCGGGTAGAATGTTTTATGTTTGATGTCTTCGTTTTCGGTGACAAATTCGAAGTACGATACTGGTTGACTTCAGATTTTTACGGTTTGGGTCTAATTCTTTATGACAATATAACACGTGCAAACTTATGTAGTCTGCAAGTGTTATAGTAAATGTCATAGAACCTGTGTATTGATAGGGAATCTTTGTGGTTTCGAAGCGAGGAATCGCTTGATTGACAATCAGAAAAAAGGGCTAAAGTAATTACAATTAATTGAGTAACAATTAGGCCTACCCTAGGTAATTGAAGACAAGATGTCTTTACCTAAAAATACATACCAAATAAAAACATTCACTGTATATTGTTAAATGCTCATAATTATATCTTAGAGGATAATTACTTATTATGTGTTAGTGTCCAATATTCTAGAATCTAGACGATATAACAATTTGGAAACACTACGTCAATCTTAAAGCGTCAAATTTCAGGTAAATACCGTTCAAAGGCTATTTAATTTTGTCATCTGTAGTGCTAGGCGCTTAATAACGGCTTATAATATTACAGATAAGGGCTGAATTGCTGAAGGTACTATAAGGGCTTAATTAAATTAACGCATGTTCGTATAATGGGTTCCTACCTAATTAATATTTCATACGTTTTTGCTCGTGAGTAAAAACCAGGTGAGGTATTCTGTTATTGGTTAACGTTGATGTAGTGGTAAATTCCGGTCTATGTGGCTTCGGGTTTGAAGACTTTACCTATAAGACTTTAAGCAATGATATTATTAACGGTCAAGAACTTGGGCAGTGAGTCTTAATGTGAGAGAATTAAGGTACGTAAAATTTAATAATTGATGGGAAAAAAATATCTAGCACTTCTGGCGCCGTGAAGGTAGTCTAGGAGGATTTCTGTCGGCAAAGAGTTTGTTTTTATGCTCAGTTGTATATCCATACAGTACACCTCTGCCTAACCCTACAGCCTCAAACTCAGAGGATTAAAGGTACATTTCTCAATACACCAAAACGAAATATTTGAGATATAATTTATTACTAGACAAGGTCAAAAAAACAAGTGATGTCCGATTTCGCGTTCCGTTATCTTACAAGCCACATGTTACTGTTTTAATTACTATTTAATATGATTCATATGACTTGTGCTTATTTAAAGTGCCTCAACTAGTCGGTTTTTGTCGAGCTTAAAATAGCGTGTTTATTAGTGCAAAACTAAATAGAACTAAAGTGGAAGTGTAAGTATAAATCATCAAAAAACACGTTATTTATTTGAAATAGTAAACAAGGTATGTGACTAGGAAAAGTATTGTTTTATTTTTGTCTTACTATATTAGTTAAAAAAAAACACTTTGCTTGCAAAATAATACAAATACTTAATAAATTAATAAATATAGCTATCTACATATTTTAGTCAGAAAATCTATATAACACACACACACAGTGTGATAAATACCACAATATGAAGCATCTTTAATCATAGCCAATCTAATATAAAGAAGAGATTATAAAATAATGAATCCTCTGCCTAAAACTAGACTAGGTGTATAGAAAAAAATATAACATGGTTCAAAAGAATATATGATAGTAAACATGGCCGATTGCCAAATAGGTGACCGTTCAGTTCAGTAGACTGATACGAGTGCCTAAAATTAGCCTTTGAATGTAAATGTCTTTTTGACAGTCTATTCAGGAAACGGACAAAGTACAACATAAAAAGAACTTGGATAGTATCAAATGCCCACTTTATTATAGAGTTGACAGGTAATATATATAATATAATAATAATTTAAATATTTATATAATAAATACAAATATTTTTAACACCAACTAGCAAGGAAAATACTTCTTTCCTGTCTTAGATCATGGCTCTTAGTAATAAAATTATTGTTTGTTATGTTGTTATTTACTGTTAAACTTTGTGTAAGCACATTGAAAGATTTACTTCACATATTATATGAGTATATACTTAATTATGATGTAAATAAATGAAAACTTACAGGAAATCAATAATTTTGTTCAATCATTTTCAATTAGCTTTAAATCAATAGCCAGTAATTTGTAAAGTATGAGAAGTACTGTAAGTATGCCAATGTATAATTGCAAATCACGTTTATCTTCTTATCTGCGATCACTAAAGTGATGAATAAGTTATCTACCATGAGAAACCTCAATGAATCATTGGATTGCAATGCATTGGTAAGAGTTATTTAAATAATATAACTATTATCATGTTGGTACAGTGCAACTGCCAAGCAAATGGACTTGGGTTAGATTCCCAGGTCGAGTAAAGTGTTATTAAGTTTTGCAATGAAATTCTTAGTAACAACTCGGAGTTTGGATTCATGCCCGGTTAATTTTAATAGGCTTGCCACCTATTACATGGGACCTAAAACATACTAGCGAAGCATGAGTGGACATTGGTACACCTCTGTCTAACCTTTCGGGAACAACAGGCATGATGATATGGATGGGTTCAAAGGATGGTAATTTCCTATTGGAACTATTAGCTGTCACTACATTTAGTGATTCAGTTGCATGACCGGCAAGATAGATACCTACTTGTTGATATTAGATAGAAGTTATTACGACATATTATAATATCACAACAGTGTTAGTATACCATATAACAATAATTCTGATTTGTTATCTATATAATAGGATGTAAAAACTATTCACTTGGGTAACTTGAACTTTCAGAAAGAGTACCACAAATCTGACTCAGCTAAGCAGCGTTAAGAGAAACATTCCAACACTTTTTCATCAGAAATACAGTGTTTTAATAAGTCTTGAACCTCTCTGTGTGACCAGTAACAACTAATTAGAGGGAGAAAGAAACACTTTGTATTTCTCTAGGAATTTGGACCAGAACTGTGGACTTTGAAGGGTACTAATAGACAAACAACCACACTAGTATTATATAAAATAGGAAACAAGCTATTAGCAAATTGCAGATTCTGACCTTGAGCATGGGTGCCACATGTCATGAAATAAATACTACACTTAGTTATTTGATCCTTGTATTTAAATGGTATGTCTATTGGGATTGATTACATCAATATGACAACATTTTATGTTGTAGAGATCAAAACACAATTGACACAGAATCAAAGCAGTAATGTACAAAAATACATAGCATATCCCTTATCTCCACAACATTATGTGCATTTTTCACTATCAAAATAAATTTATAAAAAGTCTTTAGAGTAAGTCCAATTTGTGATATTCCAAAGCCTAACTTCATAAAAAAGAACAAATAGAAGCAAGTTTTTGAAATTGGAATTCAATGAATGTCTACAACTTTGAGCCTGAAGGTTAAATTAAGTTTTAAGAGTTTTACATTCTAGGTATAACAATTAAGTTCTGGCATTCTACACATTTAAATTATGAATCATAGTCACTTTTTAATGTGGGAAAAATCCATGTAAGGAAACATTCCATTAATTAAGTATAGGTCAAGTATATTATTTATGAGAAAAAATGTACTTGGCTATTAGATATAACCTTTATCAATGAATGTATGAAAGAATTAAATAATCTTGCTGGATTTTTCAATTGTTTTTTTAATGAAAATGAATGAAAGAATATGCTTAGGTAAACTTTAGCTTTAAATAAGACTTGTTTTAGTATGTAGCATGAGGCGAATGTGTTATTCATATCACAAATTAATGCTCACAATGGAATTTGGGTTGATATGTTCCAAAATTAGTTTTCTAACCTAAGTTTTTGGTTTTGCCAAGAAAATAAGAAATTTACCAGATTTGTGGTGCAGAACTAAGTGGAATGTGTTGGACGAAATCTCTAATGGATACGTAAATACCTCTCACTGCGATTTCTCAATTTATATCAAAGTTTTCAGCGGGAAATAGAGCATGAAGTATGTTCAATTCAGTTTGTTACGAGCGAACAAGTTTCTACTTTTTTTATATGCGTACGCTTGTCGCTTAGTACGTAAGACAAGTATATGGTAAGCAAATAGGGCTTCGTATTGTCGTGAAGGAAGAAAGCTTATCAGAATCTTCGCAATCTAATATAATCTTCCGTTATCTCGCCTGAACGCTTGTCTGTCTCATATCATGCGTACGGCTTTCGTGGCATAAAAAACCAACATATCAAACTGAAAACAAGACAACTGAAAAGTTAGCAACGTAAGGCGACTTACCTTTAGTCCACAACAATTAAATAAACAGCAAACCGTAATCCAATATTTTACTATCCAGTGATCCTGTTACAGCGAGGGCACAACAAACATTCTTTTATGAACAACACTTACAATTTAGTCACTAACTGACACACAATTTCACACAAAATGTTAATTGAATATATAATATTCACATACAAACACCGAATTATTAGAAACTTGATTTATTTCAACACTAAAATTCGGCAACGGTTACTGACAAACCGTTCAAGTTGAAACATCGGCCATCACTAAAAATGTTGCCAGATAACGTCAGTCACGTTAGTCCCACTTCTTGCCTCACGTGTACTTTTATTACCACTACTGAATATTAATTTACCTTATAAATGTATATCAATAAAAAGGTTTATTAAAAAAAATTACAAGAATACTAGACATTAAAATTAAACTACCTTTTATTATAATACTATAAATTTTATATTGATATTATTGAATCCAGACATTTGGGAACTTTTACAGTGTCTATGGATGGCCCAAGACCGGTCGTTGTGGAAATCTTTGGGGGAGGCTTATGTCCAAAATATCTTTTGTCATGAGCACTCCAGGACTTAATGGTGACCTTGTACTGTGTAAATTGGATTTTCAATAATTATTAACATGTAGCGTGATTGTAAGTAATTATTATAAGATTGGGACAATCAGTGTGCCGTAGCCAGTACATCATCATAATCGAAATCTCTGACACCAAATCAACAATATTTGAATTGAATAGAATTTTATTGGGAATGTTTACGAGATTCAATAAAAACTAATGTCTGTCATGCCAAAATGACTAAACATAAAAAATAATTATAAGATCTCTTATTTTCCTAAATAAGTAATATTAATTTAGTACATCGTATTTAATAGCACTTTCACGTAGAATCTAGCTTAAAATTGGGTGAATTTTTAGAGCTGGTTACACTGATGTGGTATGTCAAATTCTGCGTTTGGATATTTACACATGACATGATTTCTTTTTTTTTTTTCCTAAAAATATGTTCGGATATTTTTCTAACATGGGAGTTAATTTCAGAAGCTCGGAATAGTTTCTTTTATTTTCTTCACATTTAGAAATCATCTTTTCTGCTATCTAGTAAAGGACCTTACAAAACGATGCTTTATAGTGAGAGTGTAGAGTTCGGTGTTATTAATTTAAGTTTAGTATTTTTTCTGGTCCAAAATTTATTAAAATTATTATAACTACAGTAAAGAGTTTTTTTTTGCATGAAAAGTTATATTTGTTATAAAGTGTCAAATGACAAAACATCTTGCCACTCTTATATTTACTGATGCCTGTAAGTTTTTCATAGAAAGTTAATAAAACAACACTCAAATATAGAATATTGAATTTAATTTTAACAATTCCTTTGTAACTAAATAAATCGCAACAACGTTATGGTACATGTTTTCACAAGCCGGATTACCCGACACACTAAGCTTGCCGAAGAGACAACATACCTTGGACAGATAGTACCAACCAACATTAAAAAGTAATACAAAATAATATCGATATAAAATGACATTTAGTAACTTCTGAAACAATTGAAATAAATTAACAAATATATAAATAAAATGAGGGGCATTCTTCTACCGTTTTACATATTCAATCAAGTTAGCCAATCGCTATATAATGCCTGACATAGGCTTCTTCCAAACCGCGTTTAACTAAATGTCACTTTAAACCGTATACAAGATAGATGAATGTGGAAATAATAGTACTGATTCTTTTGTTTATAATCTAATTTAAACATATTATTTCTCATTTTAAGAAAAGGATATCATTTAAATTTACTTAGGGGAAGTACTTTAGATTTACTTGTCAACAAAATAAGGTAGGTACCTACTTTTTTTTCGTAAATGCAATCGTTATCAACCCATACTGTTCCATTTCTGGGCACCAGAATATTCTCTATATGAGAGGTATAAAATGAGGCTAAGTACGAGTTAGAAGATAGAAGGCTTGGATTTGATTGAATCAGTAGACAGTTTTACAAAAAAATAGTATAGAGCAATAATTAATAACAACAGAACCAGCACTATTATCTTTCTTAAGAGTTACATCGATTACATATATTATGAGAGTATAAAAAGGCAGCAACGACCATAAAGCAGATATAATTTATGTACCTAATTATTACAGGCACGAGGTTTGTTTTATCCTAACACATAGTAAAAGAGATATTGTAAGATATATACAGCTACCCCGAATTGTAAAACATTGCATGTTAACAAGTGATATAGAAGCTACCGATTGGTGTTGATATTTCAGCATTATAATTATAAGAATAAGGTCTAGTGTGTCACGCCTGTAGTCCCCAAAAGGTTAGGTAGAGTCCAGAGGTGCACTACTGTACTACCACATTGTTTGCTGATATAATTCAAACTAAAATATTAACACCACCACGGCTAATGCTCATACATGACAAAACCGCAGCAATGATTACGCTGCGTTAAACTGACTAAAGTTTACTAAAAAACATGTTAATATCCTATATACATACTATCAAAAGTTTACCTTTAGAAATTTCTCACTGACGTTTTACAAGATTATAATTTTTTATATATTTAAATTAAAGTACATACAGAGAAAGGGAGATTTCTAATGATATTTTTGGGCAGTTTTATATTTAAAATAAGATCAATACTATTTATATTGAAATTGGATTATAGTAATTTACATTAAAAATCTCTCTCTGCACGTTTTTAAATTACTTTTCACATTGGAATAACTATCAAATAACAGTAAAAAGAGCTGAAAAAATAGCTACATCACATCACTTCGTAGAAATTATGTACACTCCATTTCAAATCACACAAATAAAATGATCATTTCATTAAAAAAAATATTAATCTTTTATATACAACCTCTTTTTGATGACATTAAATGACTTGTATGAATAATTTTTTTTGGACATTGTCAGATAGAGAACTTACTGCTGTGTGCGTTTACTTCGATGAATGACCACTTTTTATTCATATAAATTTTCGCAGACCTTATTAATATATAAACGTAATAAAGAAACACACATTTTTAATAGTCACATAATTGATCCTGCTTTTACAATGACGAAGTGTAATTTATATTAAAACCTTTGTTATACGATATTGGAAAATTGACAGAAAATATTTATACTTTACATATAAACAAGGATTTTTTGTGTAAAGTGGTAAATATTTTCATATAAATTTCATTGAATGTCCAAAAAACTATATCCATAGTTGTACATTTAATACAGTCCGTACTTTTGGCACCAAAATAATATTGAATAATTACATTACAGATATTTTATAACACGATAATGTACATCAAAAGCCTCGTAGCGCTTATTCAATATAAGATAAGTCTGGGATAAATGAGCTAAAGAGACATTAAGTCTAGTTATTTCATTTTCACGATTAAAAAATCTTGCAATCACAAATGTAGTTAATGCTAAAACACTCCTTTATATGTTTTGGAGGCGAAGTTCACAAAGTATGGGCAATATTTAACACTGGTAGCCCCGATATGTTCATTTTATTTTATACAATAGCAACCCTAAATACTTTTCTACCGTTTCTCTCTAAATTCCCTGTCAACTGGCTACACAGGTTTCATACCAAAATTCAATATTTAAACTTCTTTATTGAATGCCATGAACATACCTTTGGGAAAAAAATAATTAAAAATAATTATATATTTAATTGGTATTTAAGGACTGTTTAAGCACAAATAAATATATCATGGATTTAAAATTTTTGCTTAAATAACCCTTTGGATAAGTACTAAAAGGCGTCAACATTTCAAGTAAGATTCTCACACGCCAACAAATGAAATTATATGTATAGCGCGAATTTTCTGAGCGTGTAATGACTTTATATGGCATTGATAAACAAAATTATATCATCATAGTGGATCAGACTAAAATATTTTTTATGAATATGAATATTAAGATATTTCTACTGTATGTGTCACTCGATTTTTTTTACTAACCTCTTAAAATTATCAAGATAGTGTTTCTTATGATTTTTATATGTTAGTATTTCGCCTCTATTAAAATTATAATTGGAATTATTAATTAATATCCATATTGAGGTATTTTTTCAGAATTTTTTCATTATATTAACTGACAACATTTTCAAATTCTTACTTGCCTAATTAAATGGGTGATGTACTACATGACTTGGGGCTGTTAATAATCGTTATTATTAAATATAATAATGTTATTTACACTAAAATATACATATATTGTATATGTCCAATGTACTTGAGATTACTGTATCTTTTACATATATTTGACTGAGATAATATACTATAAACATGATATTGGTGTTATAATTTCATTAAATACAGCTAATTTTACTGAATAATTGTTATTTTTTTTCAACATTCCCACTTACTCCAGATCTTTTATATAATCTTTAAAAATTATAGAAAAGGTCTGCTCGTCACTATTAATGTTGTAAAGGATTCGAAACATCGAGATTAAATTATACCGCGATAAAATCAGTAAAAAGTAAACTTATGACAATATCAGTAAGATAAAAAAAACGAATTGGAAGATGGTCTTTCGGAGCGCTAACTATTTGGACACTGTAGGATATGTATTATGTTGTAACACAGAAATGAAATAATGGATGTTCCCTAAGAACCTATACACAGATTTTTCTGTTATAACGAAAAGTATACTACGAAAAGTACCTACAAAAAGTATATTAGAAGTAAACCATTTTATTAAATAATGATCGCAACAAAAATGCCAATTTAGCATCAAATTTAACTGTATTTAACGTTTATCACAAAATACATTAGCAGAACTTTGTCCATAATAAATAAACAATAAGTAATATGCGTGTAATTTAAATATTGATAAAATATTTTTGTAATAAACTTGATTGCTTTAGAAAAATAGATGTATAAATATTTTTTTAACGTAAGTCATTATATTTTGATCATATTTTTTTTTTAAATGGCAATCAAATTGTGGGATATTCAAAGTATAAGAAACGGTTGTGACGTCAAAGTCTACAGTACAATGTGAGCGTGGTAAACTTACAGTTCTTATAAATATATATTTTTTTTCTGCCAATGTTTCATAGTTAACATTTAGAACAATATATCTACTATTCTAGATTGTGACGTCACGCCAAACGCGAATAACGGCGGGCATTTGAGTTGCCTGTTTGCAAATTTTAACTTTACGTTCCGGAGTCGTATATTTCTTCTACAAAGATCTATTTTATTAATATTAAAATTAAATACATAATCCCTATTGTAATAAGTATACACAATTCAGCTGGATCATTTTAAATATTGCACAATTATATATGTATCTACTTTATTTGATAACATCGTTATGACATCATGTGTGTGTATAAAATCACTTTAATAATTTTTTAAACAAAATTTACACAATAAAACAATAACTTGAGTAAATAAAAAATCAATAGAAAATCTTTTATGGCTGTGTTTTCAATTCCATTACTGTATTTGATTTGAGAACGGAAGACTGGTATAATAAAACGAAATAAAGTGTAAAACAACTACTTTTAACAAATTTTATCGCGGTATATTGATACAGACAGACATGTGTTGGTTGTCTTGATGTTATAATTACTAACAGCTGCCTTACATTTTCAGGGTTCCGTACCCAAAGGGTGCCAACAAGACCCTATAACTAAACCTCTGCTGTCGTCCGTCTATCTGACTGTCACCAAGCTGTACCTCATGAACTGTGATAGCTCGACGGTCAAAATTTTGACAGATAATGTCAAATAAAGTTGCCGCTATAACATCAGATAAAGAATAAAATAAATATTTAGAGTGGGTCCCATACAACAAACGTAATTTATTTGCTCTGTATTAATAACGGGGACAGGTAGCTAGCAGAACTCTCCTTGCGCGAATCTGACTAGCACTTGGGCGGGTTTTTTTTTTAATAGTTGACAATCCGATTTACAATTGGTCTGCCCGTGACCATAGATGCTATATGAATCCAAAACGTCGGGATAAAATAGTAACAGTATACCGCGATAAAATCCGTCAAAAGTAGTTTTATTTCAATGTTTAATATACGCGTAGTTGTAAGAAATCAGTACAATAGAAGCACCTTATCTATAATAAATTTCACTATAAATGCTCAGTTGTAAGTACTTAAAAACCTCATCATATTGTAGGATACATTTTATCACACCTGTCTCCTTTGGGGGGAGGCAGGGACTGTACATTTCTAGCTTCGACGATCCTGGCACATATCTTACTTTTTTAAGGTCCATTATGCCTCTTTGTGGATATTTGTTGGTTTTGGTTCATACTGGACATTTTTCAAGAAACTCGACGTTATTGGGTACCGTATAATAACATTTTGAACTATTAATACACCATAGAATGGTGTTCCAGACCATTGTATATCTTATGTCTTTTGGCAAGTCTTTAAAATTCTTGCCATAATTAATATGAAGCTTTGTTTATTTTCACAATTGGAACGTAAATACGTTAGGCGCTGCGATTGGTCCGCTATGAACTTCCCGACCAATCAGAGCGTTGCATTTGTTTATAGAATTAAACATTCTCCATTTAAAAACTGCACCAGTATCAACTATTTTCTGTCCCTCTCTCTCCCTAGCGTAATACAGGCTGCTTAAAATTACCGGAGCTGTTCTAGAACAGCCCTCAGTTTTGGCCAGGTCCTTAGCCTAGCGCTACATGGTAGGACGGCGTACGTCTAGGTTTGCTGGTCACCGCAGCACGCTGTACAGTCGAGGCAGCCCTGCGGCGGACCGCCTCGCGACCGCTATCTTTTCCCGCGGCAACCGCCCGAAATCTGCTCCTGGAAAACGGGAGATGAAGACTACTTACAGCATTTTGGCCATAAAAGTACTATAAACGCCTATCATTAAGTTTTTTTTTTACAAATCAATCAAAACATGAGATAGTCATAACATTACATTAGCTGTTGCTTTAGAAAATAATTGCAGCAAAAGATACTTGATTTTGAGTAAATACATATAACGCTGTACATATATTAATGTTCGGTATAAGAGTAGAGGGAAATAAAAAAAAACATATAAATGAATTGTGGTACTTCCTCTCTCTTATGCTCCACGTGCTGTTTTCGTTGACAAAACGCGAATGTGGCGCCCACACACTTGGCGCGTTTTCATTCGTTTTATGATAAAGAGTTGTCAACTGACTGACGATAATGATTTTACGACGCTACCCCCTGCTAATTAAACGCGAGGCGCGTACGGTCGCACTGTCGTTCGCGCTGTTGTTTTTACGCTATGCATGGAATAAATGCACACATTGCGCACTTATTTATCTTCCGATTACTGTACCAGTGAAGACTGTAATACTTTAAAAAAGAGAAGAGAAGAAAAGAAAAAGAAAAAAAAAGAGAGCCTATGAAATTTCTAACCGGAGTCTTCTACAACTTCTTCTGCGTTTAATTTCTTTTGAGACAAATACCTTTTGACTTTGACTGTATATTCGTCAACGTTACCTGTAACATACGCATAGCTTCTAACAGCTCCTGTTTGTCTGCCAGTAAGTTGGCTGCCTCTTGTTGAGCTGCGTGCACGCACTGGCGTAACACTGATGCCTCCTCCACTTTACTAGAACATGTTAAACAGTTTTATGTATAATGAGTAGTTTATTTAAGAATAATTTTATTTCATAGATAAAAATTAATAAAAAAAATTCCACAAAATGTATCACGGCATTGTTCAATTACATGGAAGGGAGTATATTATACATGGGGTATCATTAAATACGATTACATTGCTAGAGTTTTTTAAACATAAAAGTTAAGGCACCGATGAGATAGATACTTGAAATTTACACGTTGATCAGAATTCGCTGCAAATAAAAAACTGCGTTAAAAAAAACCGACTTCAAAACTAAAAAGTTAAAAATAACTTAATACAGTTTTAACTTCTTTTTAGTTTTAAAGGTATGAAGACGGTGCCAAGCCAAATGTAAAGGTATGTAAACCCATCGCGCAGTGTACAACCAGGCACTGGCACCGACTTCATACCTTTAAAACTAAAAAGAAGTTAAAACTGTATTAAGTTATTTTTAACTTTTTAGTTTTGAAGTCGGTTTTTTTTAACGCAGTTTTTTATTTTATTTTTTACTTTTTAGTGTCTGTAATAGGTTCGTTGTATTATATGTCTCGTTGGTCTAGTGGTCATACAGTGCGACTGCCGAGCAAAAGGTCCTGGGTTCGATTCCCAGGTCGAGCAAAGTTATTGTTATGGGGTTTTTCTGTGAAATTCTCAGTAGCGGCTCGGAGTTTGGATTCGTGCCCGGTTAATGGCAATAGGCTCGCCACCTATTACATGGGACCTAAAACATACCGGCGAAATGTTGGTGTACATTAGTACACCTCTGCCTAACCCTTCGGGGACAACAGGCGTGATAGTATGTAAGAGGTTGAACAATAAACGCGTCATCTATGTAGAAAATTTGAGGGTTTCTCTCGATTTCCCAAGGATCCACTCATCAGATCCTCACCATTTTTTTATGGGACCACACGGAAAGTATCAGCTTTCATATAAAACAAGAATTTTTAAAATCGGTTCACCGAATCTACAGTTATGAGGTAAGAAGTTGAACAATAAACGCGTCATCTACGTAGAAAATTTTAGGGTTTTTCTCGATTTCCCAAGGATCCACTCATCAGATCCAAAAAAAATTTTTATGGGACCACATGGGAAGCTTCAGCTTTCATATCAAAAAAGAATTTTCAAAATCGGTTCACCCAATCCACAGTTATGAGGTAACAAACATAAAAAAAAAAATACAGTCGAATTGATAACCTCCTCCTTTTGGAAGTCGGTTAATAATGCAAAAAATATATTTATATTTCAATTTGGCAATAGCCTTTGGGATCCGGCTGTCGCATTCACTCGACCGAACTGGTTGGAGCCAAGTCTAACAGGATGGTCTAACAAGCTGGACGGATCATTTGATCCTGTTAAAATTAAATTTGGTAGTATCACAACTTGGCATTATCATATCCGTTCTTAATATTATAAATGCTAAATTGTGTCTGTCTGTCTGTTACCTCTACATGCTAAAACAGCTGAACCGTTTGAGATGAAATTTGATGTAGAGATAATTCGCCTCCCGGGGAAGGACATAGGACAGTTTTCATCCCTTAAAAGGGAGAAAAAGTCGCGAGCAAATATGATAAGTTAGCAAATCTATATATAAAGGTGATAGAATTCTAAAAAACAATTTGTTAGACATTCAACTCACGCTCTCAGCTCCCGATTATCCTCAGCTATCCGTGCTAACGTAACCAGTCGTTTCCTTAACTCCTCATTCTCCCTATTAAGCCTATCAATCTTCTCCCGAGCCTCGTCTAACTCTGGCTGTGGCTGCGGCGTGGCTGGTGACGCCACAGTGGAGGGGGTCGAGACTGGGGGGCCCAGGCGGATGACCCCGGCGGTGTCGCGGGTCATTCTGAGGGTCGTGAGGTCTACGTCCAGCGGCTGCGGAGGGGGCGAGGAGATGGAGCGGGTTGGACGGTCTTCTATTAAGTGGAGCTTCACGTTTTCTATAAGCACCTGTAATTAGTAAGAATTATGTTTTATGATAACGGATAAAAAAGGTCTGCCATTAGATTTGTGTCCTGTTGGGAATGGCAATAAGCTCGTAAGGTAAAAATCTTATATAACATCTCTATTTATGTTATGTCTATTTCCCATGTAGATAATACGGTCGAAACTATTGAAATACCTGGGAACAAATCTCAACTTCAAGCTTCAAGCAGCATTGGTTGACCTAGGTCCCGAAACGTACGAAACCACTCTCAATAAACGCGAGTAACCTCTAGTAATTTGAATCCTTAAAATTGCCTCGTATTGTATTGTATGTGGGGGTTTTTATTTTATGGTATTTTAGTCTTACTGTCTCATTCCTCTTACCTCAAGCGGCATGGGCGGCACGACCACCTCATCTTCTATCAGCTCGGCGAGCGCTAACGCAGTGCTCATGTTGAGAGCTATGCTCAGGTCGCGTATCCGAGCCTCCAGTAACTCTTCGAAAGGCGCTAGACCCTGAGAGGAATAGCAAGGATTAAGCAGAACATTATTAATTATACATAATAATAATAAATTCATTAACTTCACGTGAGTTATAGCATGGAATATACGGCGCCATAATTTTAAAACTAATGAATATTTATCGTCAAAAGATCTAAGAAATTCTATGATACTTCATTCTTTGAAGTGAGTAGGTATATTATACTTACTACCTTGACTGGCTATGAGCAACGAGAGCCTAGAAACAGACGCAGTGAGAGACAAAGAGAGAGAGAGAGAGAAAAGGGAGGGAATATTTCAGCGTTCACATACCTTTTCCTCCGGCGCCCGTGGCAGCTGTGTCCTGACCATTCTGACCGCCACCAGAGGTTCATCCCGTTGCTTCAACTCGTCGCTCTCGCTGAACGCAGGCTCCGACCACGCGCGCGCCCGCATCGAGAACTTGTTCTGTGTTCAGAGGGCCGAGTTATAGGGCAGGAAGGGTGGGGGGTGACGTCACACGGTGGGGAGTAACACCTATACTGTTTGAACGCGTCATTTGTTTCTTGGTGTAAATATCTCAGTTGCATATAGCATTATCAGTTTATTTTATTATTGCTTTGGGCTTTTGTTTTAGAAGTAAAATAGAAATCATTTAATGATATAATAACGACAGTATATTCATTTCGCTTTTGAATCTTAATTTATTTTAACTCTATTCAGAAATCGTCAATTTTAACTGTCCTGTTTAAAATACTATTAACGTATTTACGCGTTCAAAAGTAAAGGTCTAACATATTAAAATAGCTTGAGAAAATAGCGAAAACACTTGACAAACATATCACTACGGTGTGTTGATGAAGATGAACGGGTTGTGCGGGCATGCTACATATAATATGTATGATTGATACATGCACAAGCTGGAGAGAAGTTATGAAGAATAAGTAACGTGAGCTTAGATGTTGGGGAGTTAACAAGATTCTATTTATTTTTCAAATGAGCTATCATTATGTACCGCTTTCGTATCGGTTTATTTAGCCACTAAAAACTTTGTCTCTCAGACAAAACACCATTATTGTCTGGATAGACGAACAGGCTATATTTTCATCTTATTTATGGATTTTGTGGAAACTTTATTTCAAAACAAAAACAAAATATTTGTGTTGTAAATTTTACTGTGTATTTGGTCTAATAACTGTGAGAGGTATTACTATTCTCTTCTATCTGGTACCTTTTCTAAGTTTCTATTTAAACCCAGCGGTAAATAGGTGGATTTTCACAATGAGGCATTTTCTTCATTATAAGGATTAAATTTTCAGCTCTATGATTCTTTACTCAACAATTATATATTGAGTTATACATATATTTTATATTTAGGGGCATTTGTCGATTAGGAGTATAATAAATAGTATATTAGTTAAAACTATTAGCGAAAGCAAGCACAATAAATAAATCTTATTTATAAATAAAGTTTACATAAATATATATAAATATTGGTTAATAGGTACTGACATATTAGCATGCACCCATTAAAAAGATGGCTGTATTTGGTCAGTGAATGACCAAACATTGGGACTTAAGGGTACGGTTTTTCAATTAGGCTGCTTAGTGCATCCTACCTTAGCCTTCAGATGGCGCTGGCGAAGCTAAAATGGCGGACATGTAACAGATAGCAATGAAGCAGCTTTAAAGATGTTTCTTGTCAGAGGTAATCAATTAGAAGATAAGTACTTGTGTTTGGATTATACGAAAATATTTGAGGAGACTTTTTGTTTGAGTTTTATTGAAATAAAATTTTGTTAAAATATTTTTTTTTGCTTAATATACAATTCGAAAACCTTACACATTTTTTATGAATATCACAAAATATATGTAAGATTTCTAAGAAAGATATTAATTATTAAGTCGTTAGGTAGAACTAAAGTTAATGTGTAATATAATTGCTGTTAAATCGTTTTAGTCAACCCAACACTGTATAACTTCACGTACCTATAGATAAGAAAGTGACAGAAACATCTTTTGTCTCACTAACTCTTTCACAGACAAACCCCCTTGGCTACGACACATAACCTCTACAACTATTGGCACTCAACATAATGATACCACTACATTGTGTCAAATGATCTATAGATCATCTCTAGATCGCATGTTAAATACCTTGAGACGGTTCTTTGGGACCACGATAGCCGAGCGGGCGGGAAATGCCATAGAGGAAAAAACACACATAGACACATATAGTTAGAGATAAAATGGATGCATTCCAGTTTGAGGACGGGTTTAGAAGCGAGCGATTGTCGGTCAGCTGTTGGTCATCAGTTGAGCGACTGTGGCGCCACTGTCGAACAACATTTTATTTATTCGGCTTGCAAATCCGTAGACGTCGAATCTTATACTGTTTTAACAAATATCTATAATTCTATACATATTTTAGCTATATGTACCGTACCGTGAATTTAAATAAGTTGCACGAATATCGCTCACTTGTAAGCCGAAAGCCCTTATCAACATTGTTTTAGTATTACAGCGATACACCTTACTGGGTATGAGATACAATGATTGTGATGATACGGTCATGCACGTCTGTTGAGGTGATGTCATTGAGTTTATATTACCTAGGAGAAGTAAGGCAAATATCAATGATTTTTCGAAGTCTCATGTAAATGAGACGTCTTGTAAATATGACGAGACTGTGGCATGCATTCTGAAGGTATTTTCAAGGACATAGCCTACCAACAGACATTAGGCCAGCGTGGTGGACTGGAGACTGGAGGCGATATGAATGCCCAACTGTGGGTCAGTTAATTCTTTGGATGAGGATAATTGCGTTTTTGGCTCTCTTTCTTAAACTTGAAGAGGTATTTCATCTTAAGTGGTCCCTGTGAAACGCTATTTTCTTTTCTCAAATTACTTGACTTCCAGGTCATGTTAATACTATTTATATTATAAAAGAAAAATATTATTACAACAATGACATCGCCTCTGCCTACGATTGATGACTATCAGAGGATGTAGGTCAGAAAATAAAAGATAATGCGGACTCGTAAATATCGACACATGCTTTTTTAATTATAACAAATTACTCCACCTTATATTACCAATTAAATTGGCAAAATATTGTGTTCATTGTGGCATAACTGTTTTATAATGGAAGATAGAAATTAAATGCATATTACAATATTCTTAGTAATGTGATTTTAAATATATTTTTTTGGAATTTTGTTTATAGAAAGAATTTGTCAAATATAGGTGTGACGAAAAAAGTATAAAAACATGTGAATGTGTATGATGTTTGGATATAAAATGTACTAAATTTTTTCCAAGATTTTTAAAATAATATTAGCATTTACAAATATGCTTTATTTTTCATACAGTTAGTTATGTTACAGTAATTTTTAGTACTATTTTATTGATTGCACACAGATTTCTTTGGTTGCGACTGTTCAGGGTCTAAAAGTATTGATTGGAGATGGAAAGGCTGGTTAGAGACAGAAATTAATGTGTCTTATGTCTTTTTATACCATAAGGTTGGTAAACAAGCAACCCGCCTGATAGTAAGCGGTTACTGTAGCCATGGACGCATGCAACACAAGAGGTCTCGCTCGCACGATGCCCACTCTAACCGTCTCTCTTCCTTCTAGATCCTATTACACTTAAAAACAATTGCCATTATTTCAACATACAAGGCTTTATAAGGTTTCAGGTATACAGAATACCGCTATTAAACAAATGCCTTTGGATTTTAAGCTTGTGACCAATTCCCTGAACAGTTCCAACCAAACTTGAGCGCTCCCACCGATAGAACAACATCGACCGATCAAAACTAACCTGGAACTCGTCCCAGGGTATAGCGTTGCACTCGTCACTCTTCAGCTCATCCGCAGCTAGCCGGAGACAGGTCCGGCCGCCGCCGCTCTGGTGGACTACGTGGATGTTGTTCAGACGCCACGTGCTCGTCGATATCTTGGGGAATACCAAACACCCATAGAAGATTTCTACTAGAACTTTCTAAAACGCTCCCGAAAGACACTTTTGTGGACTGTTAACCCAGTTGTAAACATTTTTCCTCGCTTAACAAGGGGAGAAGGGGAAACTGATATTTTTCCTACTCCTCTAATTAAATTTTATGCTTCAGTTTAAATCATTAGACTTTTCAATTGTTTCGACGATTTCCTGGTACTTAGTTGGAGTTGCAGTAACATATTCCCCAAAAGTAATCACAAAAAACCAACTACGTTAGTTTCTTAATCGCAAAATAAAATAAGATATATCTCATATTTTGTCCCAATAAATCGGACCACGTATTTTATCGGAGTACAACCTATTTTAGACACGATGATGCCATATCCCATGATACAGTAATAATAATAATAAAATGTTTAAGACATACGACATCTCTCCGCCTGCACGAGCTGGTGACGGAGTGATCGCTAGGTGAAGAGGATCGCTCCACAACCTCGGCCGCTACCTCCACGCCGCTCGAAGCCCGCCCGTGTTCGAACTCCCTGTTTCAAGCCATTACTCTTTCAATAGTAAGCACTCATATATTTTAAAAACAAAGCGATTATTTTATGCCATCGGAAGGTCTATATTAGTGCGCTTTTTAAAGTGACAATAATGCATACGGGTGGGCAGGACCAACTCAGGGATACTCAAAGCTGCAAAGGTGTATTATTCTTAAGGCCACTTCAGACATTGACCTACATTGTTGAACTCCCATAGTGTATTATCCTTGATTCATAGTGAAATATCACATCTAATATTTCAATAAAACACTAGGATTATAGCAATATTTCTCGATTTATTTCACAAAGTTATTAACAACGTGTCTGATTAACGTCTCGTAATAGAATGACAATTTTATAATGAAATGACAGTTACATCGAATGATATTCCACAGATCACTTAGACAAGTCATTCACTCAACGAGTTCTGACATTGACATTTACAAACTAATATACAAACCAAATAGATGGAACATTTGTATCGATATTAGTATCGATATGATATTAATATCGATACAGATACACAAAATAATTAATTATACATATCTGCAATTACACAATGCTTACAGCTCGGCCATCCTTATTCCGGTGAGTCCTCTCACGTTTTACAAAATAGATTAAGGAACATACAAAACAATAATATTAATAAGAATGAATAACTTAGTTAATTACATTAATACTACCAATAAGATAGGTTATAGATTTATTACTTCCAATCAATCATATCATGATCTACTATGATCTACGGCCATCTACGTGAATCTGCACGCTAGTCGCTCATAGCTCATGTATTTAGATTTTACAAGAAACATGCTTAGTCTACTACGATCTACAGTCATCTATGCCAAGGCGCTGGCCGCTCATAGCCTATGTCAAGGATCTATGAACACAGTCTACTACAATCTACGGTCATCTACGCCTCCGCACTGACTGCTCGTAGTCAAACTCTAATTACAGTTCAATTCACAATTCTGTACAGTCTACTATGATCTACGACCATCTGTACTTTAGCACTGATCGCTCATAGCCTATGACACGGATTACCCATGATCATAGTCTGCTACAATCTACGACCATCTATGCCGTTGTACTGACCGCTCATAGCCTGTACTTTAGATAATCATTTATTTATGGCTAATTTATCGATATATCATTTTCTAATTCTAAATCGTAATATTCAATAATTTTACAAGCAATAATTATAAATTAAACATTAATTTAATATAAAATCATAATACGTATTTCATTTCACACCAGTAATTTACTCCGCATTACTATCTTTATCTGCTTCCTCCGTATCATTAATGCTCTTATCACTATCACTAGCCTCACTTGAAATGTTTTTAAAAGCTAACCATGGGTGTATTTTATCAATTGATACTATATTCTCATAATTTTTATTCCCCTTCCTGGTCAACGGTGTATCTTTAATTACAAATCTATCGTTATCTAATATTTTTATAATACGATACGGCCCATTAAATTTTGACACTAATTTCTTTGACTTGCCCATCTGTTCTTTATCATATATCGTGCGCTGTACTTTAACAAGATCGCCTACCTTATATGTCGTAACTGATTTTCGATGGCGATCGAACTCTCTCTTTGCCCTACGCTGCTGCTCTTCTATGCGATCTTTAGTTTCTTCCCGCATCTTATTTAGATCCTCACCCGTAATTCGATCAGTTACCTCAACCATGACGTCATTCAATATATTTTCTGAGCTGCTTATTAGTCTACATCCAAATAATAATTCAGCAGGGCTTTTACCGGTAGTTTTATTTATAGTAGTGTTTAAGCCCAACTGTACGTCACCTACATGATCATCCCACAAGTTATCCTTTTTCCCATGACATTTCGTTCCTAGCGCATCCAATATTGTTCGATTAAATCGCTCAACCTGCCCGTTCGCTCTAGGAGTAGCTACAGCGTTGAGTATGTGTTTTATACCCAACTCATTTACAAATGTCTTAAACTTTGCGCTAGTAAAACTAGTTCCACGATCTGTTATAAGGCGAGACGGCGTTCCAAAATAACAGAAGTGTTCTTTAAAAATTTTGACTGTCGTGGAGCTTTTAGTATCTCTGACCGGTCTAATATTTATAAATTTTGTAAATGCATCTATTATTACTAATATATATGTATTACCTCTCCTAGAACGAACGAAAGGACCTAAGTGGTCAGCGTGTAACGTGTGGAACGTTATCTCAAGTTTGGGTATAGGATGCATCATTCCTTCCTTACGACCTTCAGGAGCCTTATGATGAGCGCACTTTATACATGCGGATACATACTTCTTGGTGAATCGACGCATTTTGGGAAACCATAATATGCTTTGCAGGCGATTTAGCGTTTTATCGAATCCAAAATGCCCTACATCATCATGATTCATTTTTAGAACCTGCCATCTTACCGCGCGAGGGACTACCCACCGAATTCCATTATCAACGATTTTATATACGTAACCACCCTTAAGCTGATAATTTTTATAGATATCTACTACGACTTTACTTTCCGGATCCTGTAAAACCTCCTTAATTCTTTTTATTTCGTCATCATTCTCTTGTACCGTACTAATCCAATCCTTTAATTCTACTTTTAAGACATCAAGTACTTCACAATCTTCGTCACCAGGTAGTGGTTCAGTCACAGGAGCGCGACTAAGAGCATCTACATGACCCATACGTGTCCCGGGTCGATATTCAATTTCACAGTCATACTCCTGCAACTGAATCCACCACCGTGAAATACGTGGTATAAGGTCTCTTTTAGTTAACGTAGTACGCAATGCACTACAATCGGTTATAATTTTAAACTTAAGTCCCAATAAATATACCCTAAATCGTTTTAGAGAAGCGATTACTGCTAAAGTTTCTAATTCGAAGGAGTGTAATTTCTGTTCGTCACCGGTCGTCTTTCGACTATAATAAGCAACTGGTCTAAGTACCCCATCGCTTTGCTTTTGCATTAATATACCCGCAACGCCTAGTTTGCAGGCATCAGTGTGAAGTTCGGTTTCGACAGTCGCGTCATACAGTGCCAAAATAGGTCGGTCTACTAGTTTTTGTTTCAGTAGTTCAAAAGCATTTTTGTGACTGTCTTCCCATTTCCAATCAAAGTTTAACCTTAACAAATCCGTCAGAGGCCTCGCAATGAGTGCAAAATCCTTCACGAAGCGCCGGAAGAAACTAGCCAAACCGATAAAGCGTCTAAAATCGTGCACGTTTCTAGGCTCAGGAAATTTAGATATAGCATCCGTCTTACGAGACCCCGGTCTAATTCCACTACCATTTACCTCAAAACCAAGAAAGTCTATCTCCTTATAGAAAAAATGACACTTGCTTAATTTTAAAGTTAACCCTGCATCCAACAATAGTCTTAAAACTTGTTCTAATCTAGTTAACCCTTCCTGAAACGATTTTGCTGGAATTAATATGTCATCCATAAAAATGAGAACGAAGTCAACTTTAGACTTCGGTAAGATTTTGTTCATTGCCCTTTGAAAAACCGACGGTGCATTAGCCAGTCCAAACGGCATGCGCTTAAACTGGTACTGACCGTCGGGTGTCACAAAAGCAGTTTTTTCTTGGGACTCTTCTGCTACAGGTATCTGATAATACCCTGATGCGCAATCAAGCGTGATAAATAAAGAGTGCCCAGCTAACCTATCTAACTGGTCATCGATTAGCGGTAGAGGATAATGTTCCTTCTTGGTCTTGTTGTTCAGGGCTCTATAGTCCACGCACAATCTTTTCTCACCAGTTTTTTTTTTACTAGCAAAATCGGACTTGCGTACGGAGACTTCGATTCACATACTATATCCGACTCAACCATTTCTTGCACCATTGATCGCACTAGATCTCGTTCAGTATAAGAAAGCCTGTAAGGGCGGTAAACAACGGGCTGACTATCGTTTAACTCTATGACCATTTCAGTTACGTTTGTGTAACCCAGATCGCTTAGACTGTTTGAAAAACATTCTTCATATTTTTTTAACAGGCACTTCAATCGATCAACTTCCTCAGTTGACAAGGATTGGTCATAGTTTAGTGAATCAGTAGACTCGCGATTGTCAAAATCCAATATGTTGACATTCATAATACGATCTACTCGGCGAGTTCGAGTTAATAATGACCCCTTTTCTAAAAATATTAAATTATCAGAAACATTCTGTATCAATAAGGAGCCATGACCATTAGCGACCTCATATTCACCCGGTAATAGATAAAACTCGTTATTTGGTTCACCTCGCAGTGACCCATTGACATAAATAGGACCTGAATAGGTGTCATTACATGACACTCGAACTACACACATTTTCATAGGCTTCAAAGTAACGTCCTCAGTTAATATTAAACAAAATTTATGCGCTATATCCCTTTCAAAAATGAGTCTGTCATTGGTCTTCGTTATTGTTACATTAGGTTTTTCAGTGAAACTATGGCCTATCAACACCGAATACTTAATGACGTCGTCATGTACAACATACACTTCGACTTGCTCTTCAATATTTTGTATTTCTACCCTAACCGTCGTTACACCTAAAGGAACTACAATGTTATTACCTATGCCTCGCATGACAGGCAAATAATCATTAGTATCCCACGTAATTCCTAAATTTTGAGCATCACTACGACGTATTAAAGTACACTGACTACCTAAGTCTACATATCCAGTGAGAGGGATGCCATTAAGTTTAAGTGACACTATATATTTACAATCGTCTAAGTGACCCCTATCAACCCGCAAAACATTCCTTTCATTGGGTTTATCCACTTTGGAATTATTATCGGAGGGTAACCTTGGACAATTAATAGCCATATGCCCCAACTTGTTACAGATTGTACATTTTAATATTTTCTTAGTACACTTAAAACTAAAATGACCGGGTTCATTACAATTGTAGCACACAACAGAATTATTTGACTGCATTTTAGTTTTAGGGTCGTTATTTGTAATTTTATTAACATTACTACCGTTTGATGTTACAGTTCGTTTGTCGGTATATGTAAATTTAGATTTTTCTAATTCTCGAGGCTGTTGCTTGATAGATTGAAAGTATTTTAACACTTGTTCGGGCTCCTGGCATTTCGCAGCCTTTGCACCTAACCTTAGCGATCTATCGTCGATACCGTAAAGTATGCAATCGACTGCTCGTTTACCTACTATTTCGCATCTATTTAGTAGATTAATTTTCTCATAATAATAAAGTTCGAGTGACTCGCTATATTTGACACGCTTAGATAGCATTTCTGTTAACATTTCGGCATAATCATCGCTACTGGGGAAGGATTCTGTGAGTTTATGTTTTCATTCGGTCCATGAAAAGGACATAGTAGGTAAGGCTTGATACCAAGTCTTCGCAACACCGGTCAATTTGGGTAACGCATAATGTATTATTTGGTCATCACCCCATTTATACAACCGCGAACATTCATCGACTTTACTGAGCCATGTATGAACAGTCTGTCCCTTAATCATGGGGTCAAACTCAGGTATAACATTACCAAGCATAGGGAATTTATTGCCTTCCGGACGACTGTTCACTAATGACTTCAACAATTCAGATAGTAATGCGGAAGTTTCATTATGACTAATGACTCTAGAGTGATGTACCTGTTCATTCCGCGCAGAGGGTTCATCAGTCGAACCGTACCTTCGTCCGTAGTGCCGACTGCTCGGCCTGCTCTGCCGACGACGACTCCGGCTTCGGCTGCTTCGGTGCTCACGAAGATGGCGGCGCGAGGAACTCCTTCTACTTTCGCATGAACTGCTGCTCATCCTCTCACGAGAAAACCTCCGTCTCCTTCCACGAATACGGCTGCTCCTCCCCTTCTTACGATGACGATCACTCCTCTTCTCACGAGAACGACTGTCACTTCGTTCAGAAGAATGACCTTTCTGACGTTTAAGTCGGCTGCACTGTCGCTCTAAAGAACGATTAGTTCGATTCGTTTTGTCTCTGGTACCCTCATCCTCCGAAGAATGGCTTTGAGTTGAACACTGTCTTTTACGACGATACTTTTCTACTCGTGACACATGGCTTCTGCTGCAGCGTTTACTTCCAGTCGACTGTGCGTCCATTGCCTTATTTTGACAAGGCGGTGTAGCTGTCGTTTCTGTTTAGGTACGCTCGAATATATATTATTTCAGTAAAATTTTCAGAAGGCCTTGTTCATCCCACTTCTGAGTTGAAATATCACATCTAATATTTCAATAAAACACTAGGATTATAGCAATATTTCTCGATTTATTTCACAAAGTTATTAACAACGTGTCTGATCAACGTCTCGTAATAGAATGACAATTTTATAATGAAATGACAGTTACATCGAATGATATTCCACAGATCACTTAGACAAGTCATTCATTCAACGAGTTCTGACATTGACATTTACAAACTAATATACAAACCAAATAGATGGAACATTTGTATCGATATTAGTATCGATATGATATTAATATCGATACAGATACACAAAATAATTAATTATACATATCTGCAATTACACAATGCTTACAATAGGTTCACTTAGCAAAATAGAATCTATAAAAAAAATATATACAGAAACTCCCGAAACAACTACCAGGAGCGCAGAAGTCCACTGAAAAAGCAGATTCGAGCTAACGATAGCCTAGAAATATATTAACACTAGCTGATTCCCGCGACTTCGTTCGCGTGCAATTTACCGAAATAAAATTTCACTCACCTTGCACATCTATTTTATTAATTTCAATAATCCTTTCTTGGTGCTCCCCTTCGTTATAAAAGGAATTCCTGTGCAAAATTTCTAACCCTTATAGTTTAGGCCCTGCGTTGATATGTCAGTCAGTCAACTTCTCCTTTTATATAGAAGATAAATAAGATAGGCACATAAATACCTGAAGGCCATATCAGCATCATCAGGTGACTCGGCAGCCAGTCCCACTACCACGTATCTGTCGCTGTCGGAACTGGCAGTCGAGGCAGCATCGCTTCTTGTATCGTCCCGAGTCAAGGCGCTGTCGATCGACGTCACTAGCGACGTGAAGCCGCGACGCATTGACGAGAAGCCTGTCCACAGTTTATAATGATATCATGTAACACAACATGATGTATCATCATCAACCCATTATTGTCACACTATTGGGCACGATATTTTTTTGGATGGCATGTGAATTCTACCAAACCGTAGTAGGCTAGCGCGGTGGACTATTAGCCTAATCCCTCTTAAATGTGAGGAAATCCATACCCAGCAGCGGGTAAATAAAGCAATCACGGGTTGATGATGATGATGGCGATTGTCTTCTTGTGAAAAATATTTCCGATTACTCAACATTATAAACAAACTCTATTAAATGTTTCTCACCTCCAAAGCTCAACCCAGGACTTGGAGGAGGCGGTTCTTCGATAGCAATAGGCTGACACACTTCTACAAACGTGGTAGCTAGGACACCGCTGTCACGATCCATCATAGATGGCGCCATCGTCGCTTCGGAACCTACTGAAAGTTACCCTCGTTAGTATTTTAATATTTCATGCATTTATAATTATATCGTGTTTATTAGTTATAGTATATAAGCTCCATTATGATTAATAAGTCAAAGAAATAATTACACACAATATTTTTTATATCCTCTTTAGTTGGCGAACACTCGTATGCTAAGATATTTACACACTCAGGCCAACAGATTGTTGCACAACAGTGGCGTTACAGTTGCACCATTTTTTACCGTAGTAATTCTACTGCCTTGAATCAAATAACAAGCGTTATGTAAAGCAATATCATAAAATATTTTAAAAGATTTTTAATAAAATTGTAAGCAGTCAGCAATTAAAACAATCACTACGCTTGCCAGGAATATTATTAAGCCTCTCTATTTTCCAGAAAAGGCCAAACCTTATACATTTACAAAATAAAATCAAATGAGTGCAGACGTGTGAGTGCAGACGTGAGAGTGCAGACAGTTAATTTATATGATCTCATAGCTGGACAAATGACACGAGGAAGTCCCAAAAAGAGTTAAGTTCCTGGGATCTCTTCTATCTATCTCAACTAAACTTAATCAGTGGAGAGACATACGAGGGACCTTTGCCCAACAGTAGGAATCAGTGTTCATCACTTAAATAGTATAAAACTGCGTGTTTTCAGAAAGTGTTTAAAACTATAACATATGTAGCCTGTGTATAAATATTTATATGTACAATACTGCGTTTTTTGAGCGAGTGTTAAAATTAAAACATATAACAGTCTGTGTACTATTAACCATTTGAACGCCATTGTCGGGTATAGCCGACAAAAAGAAAATGATTACACTATGACACTGTCAAGTCATCGGCAAGGAACGACGAGGGCAGCAATTTTCATTTTATTTAAGCGGCAAGAAACTCCATAGATACCCTTGCATCTATAGATCTATGGAGTTTTTTGCCGGTTCTTCTCCATAAGACCTACTTCGTGGAGCCGTGCAACTAGTTTGACAATTCAAAAGTACCTGTAATATTGGTCTCGGTGAAATAAAACATTTGATTTTGATTTAGCTGTATCTGCATTTGCATTTGTCGGCTATACCCGACAGAGGCGTTCAAAGGGTTAGATCATATTGACTTGAGCCGATGCGAAACATCAGAAAACCCAAAACTTACTGCAGTTCTCTTCGAGCGGCGTCGACGCACCTAGTGTTGATATTGTATGATGCTCTGCTCACCAACAGAGTGGGTCGTGAAAATAAAATAAATACACAAATAAATAAGAAATAACAGAATACAAACGAATAAGTAAATAAACAGTTGCCGTCTCGTGTCTTCACGAGATTTTTGTATGAGTCAAGAAGAAAATCTGAGCAATTTTTGCTGTAATTAATATAAAATCGACCTTACTTATTAATAAGTAAAGTCGATTTTCTGTTGTAATCTTTTTCTGTTGAATATATAAAATGGTATTCTATGCTAGTCTATCTTGAACCTTATCTAATTGAAATGAAAATAATAATATGTTCTTTAGATATAATTATTTGGTAATAATTCCATTACTTAATTTAATTTGCGGAGCAAATTGTATGCATTCGGTTCTTAGCTATCGTGAAAATGGTTTACATATAATCATATTAAATGATATTAAAAATATTTCACTCCTTTTTTGAAGAACTCTATAACCCAACTTAAGACTTTAATTACACATCATTTGGTAAGTCAATTAAATACTATTACAGAGGAAAGAACAGTATTAAAAAAAAACTTTAGAAAAACCAAATTAAAAACAATTTCGTCTCAATATCGTAAGACTCAATGATGCTCAAACATGCATCTCAGCATAATTTTGTTCATTCAGTAAGCAACTTCCTAGAAGGCATAGCAAGAGATCCATACACAACGTCCGCAGGTAACGACGAAGGGTTGCCATGCGCTACTTCTTTAGTCGGCTATAACCGACAGAAACGTTGAAAGGGTGAAAAATGAGACCGTACTCACCCATCTTCAAATCCTGTAAGCTGGAGGAGTCAAGAGGCACGCTGTCCAGATCTCTGGAAGACTCCTGACCAGGGCAATTGGTTGGAAGCACGAACGTCAATTCCACTGCTGGTACCACAACTCCAACGACTATCGTTCTAAGAAAAGAAATAAAGCTTTTAAGAGTTTGTCCATCAGACCCTCGGCGGTTACGACTTTATATCAATAGTCTACTGTAACGCAGACTTTCAGACTGAATAACACAGACAGTACACGGAAAGTAACGGGACCACCGTAGGTAAGATAGGGTCTACCCATTATTTTATCATACACTAAACCCAACGCAAAAAGAATCATCCAAATAAGTTTATAAACAAAAAGCCATGGCTGAACGCACAAAACTTAATAATACAGACAAATTGAGAACCTCTGTCTCAAGGAAGCCGGTTCTATGTTAAATCCTCGTAAGAAAAAATATCCTACTTAAACTTTGAGTGACATCTCACCCCTCTTCAGCATCCGGTTGTTTCTCGGCATCGTGTGCGAGCCACGCGGTCATCTCGGAGATCCTCTCCAGCTGCCTCATGAGGAATAGCATCTGGTAGTGGTTGAGCTGCAGACCAGCGAGCCCACACGTGCGGGCCACCACCCAGATACGGGAGAAGTTCTCCGCGAAACATAGCTGAGAAGAATGTGCAGATGGAAAATGTTTTATCTGACATTATAGAATGTCGGAGGCTACGATCCATTTCGGTTCATTGAGCCAGCGAAGTAAGTGAATTTATAGTTTTTTTTTAGGAAATTTAAACAGTTATTCTAAAATATTACAATTTAATGTAATATTTTGGATTATAAATATTAAAAATGAAATAGTTTGAGGGGCCAGTATAAAGAAAATTATTTTAAAAGAAATGATCATGTAATGACACCCCAGAAATATTTTTAATTATTATTTTCTTTTGTTTGTGTCCTAACTGGTTTATTAAATAAGATTGGAATACTATCTTTCAATACGCTGATTAATATTGCTCCGGATAGGCTACATTCGGTTCATAGTGGCGCCACCTTTGCTAGCTTAGTTACTGTTTTTTTAGATCAACAATTCACCATTTTATTTTTATTATTTAACATACATTTCTAAGAGCTTCTCTACTCACCCAAGCAGTAAGAGGTGTAGCATCTAACAGCGGCGCCGGTTTATAGTTAGTGGCCCTTGCGCCGCAAAAGTCGGCCCACAGTGGCTCCACTCTCGCGCACCACACTGATCGGTTTTCGCGCCACAAAAGTTCGGGACTGATTGCAGTGCCGCGATCTATATCATCTAGATCTGTAAACATAGAATATAAAATTAAATAAACATAAATGAAAAGAGATACGGATTTAAATAAAAGAGGACAGTCATGCCCATCATTGGGACAACAAATGGGTTGATAAAATACGACGTACACACGTAAATATATATGGTCAAAATGTCCTGATTATTACTAGAATTGTAGGCATACTCACTATCGGCGTGCAATATGAACTGTTCGTGTATGGGGTCCATGTCGTGGAGGCCGCACGGGAACTGCCCGGGCGGCGGCGCGGCGCGGCGCAGGCCCGACAGGGTGGCCGCCAGGTCGGCGCGGGTGCCCGCCCCGCCTGCAACACACACGGCCTGTAGCCTATCGGTACATAGGCTGCTAGGTTACTGGGATCCGGACACATTATACATACAGATTTTCCCCAAGGATGTTGGCTGAGGATAGTAAACATACACATATTGTAGGATGGTGGAAGAAAAACCATTTTTTTAACAGTCCTCTGCCATCTTGGGAAGCGCCCATGGCTTCCCAAGGTGGCATATCGGACATGGTATCTGCAAAATATTCACCACGACCCTAACGGGTCTCGGTCCAGCTATGTACGATGGACTTTAGCTATAAGAAGCTGCTCCTCCGTTCGTGGAACGGTTCCGAATTGGCAACCTGAAAGGCCGAGACGCAGTCGCATCGATCGCAGAGGATATATAAAAACCCAAAGGAAAACAAACAATTCACGTACAAAAATGTAAGTAAGTACATACTTTTATCTAAGCCGTTAATGTTTTGAATTGATTTGACATCTACGAGATATTCCACATCAGCATCATTCTAACATCAAAATTCTACTAATAATATAAATGTCAAAGTTTGTATGGATGTTTGTTACTCTTTCACGCAAAACCCGATTAACAGATTTGCATGAAATTTAGCATACATAGTTTATTACCTGGATTAACGTATATACTACTTTTTATCAATATACCATGTAGGCAAAACCGCGGGAGAAAATAAAACTAACTGGCTCTTGGAGACTCCCGCACGTTGGTGAGCGTGGCTCTCGCGGTACACACGTGTAGCTCTTTGGGCCGGTCGCGCTGCTGAGACACGTGCTCCGAACCAGCTTCTAACACTATCTGTATAACAGTAGAAAATAATTATTATTATTATTATTACACAGCGCCACTAGTCTAGTTCTGAGCTAAGCAACGAGGCTTGTTACGGATACCAAGCGATTGATATACTACATTAAGATATTTTTCTTACAATATTATCCATGAGTCAGGGATAAAATGTCGATGTTCATCACAGAAATATTTACCCCTACAGATATTTGAACCCAAAACCCTTGCCACGGGCTTTAATTTCAATACTGCCAAGAGTTGTCAAAAAATATTTAACGTAGTTCCTTATTTATAGTTTTTGGGACCATTATGGACTTTAATTAATCTATTTAAAAATCAACAATTCCAACACTAAAAATCTTAACTAGGGAAATAAATCTCAATCAACGACCCAGCATTGATTTTTAAGAAAAATAGCCACTCAATAAATACCTTCGGCATGATGGCCTCCATGCGCACATCCATGTACGCTGGTGGCGCGTCGTCCATCTCCTGGTCGCGCGGCACCACGTGGGGCAGGAACGCGCCCAGCCACACCACGGAGTTCACGTCCATTGACACACGCACTGGACTTAGCTGCACGAACAGCTTTGGAGCTGGCACTGTGAAGTACATATATCTTTTAGCTAAAAGTCTACTAGGAACAAGATTCGTCATCATCAGCCTATTTTGGTCTACTGCTGGACGTAGGCCTCCCCTAGTGAATGCCACAGGGCTCGATCTTCGGCTCTTTTCCTCCAGTCGCTGCCAGAACAAGACTTGATGTAGTTGGGTCTGTTAAGACACTTCTTCTTATCGTGTCAATGGCTAACAAACAATGTTTGAATAATAAGGGGCCACTTCAATGGCGGCTTACACTTATATACCGTGTATACAGTCGCGCAATTTAGTTAACTCCATTTGAATGTCGACAATATTGCATGCGGACGAATCAATCAGCTAGTCGATTTATAAGAACGTTATCACGTGAAAAAGTAGTTATTGTACTTAGTACTAAAAGTACAGACTTACCAGGGAAGCAGACATCTCCCGGGTAGTAGAAGAAAGTGAGTTCAGCGTGCAGTAACCCAGCATCGCCGGGTAATGTGGCCTTCTCCGCGCTTACTAACGGACGCGGAGCTTCACGAGACTTCGATCCAGTTGATACCTGCAAAACACACGACATTTCAGCTGTTTTATCAAGGACTAGATTTTCAAGTGCTGTGTAGAAGTCTGTGTCAGAGATATTTATTCAACTATGTAGTTGTTATTAACGACGGCGTCAGAGTTAATTTTATTTGCTACTATTATTGTTTTTGAGACACATAATTCCCTTTTTGATATCATCTTGAAAATTTGTACCGCGGTTTTGACGTGAAAAAACAGACAGACAGCTACTTTAATTTTAACCAATTCGTGCCCGGAACTTGGTTCTTGGTTCGCCACTATATTATCCACGGTTCATTTTAATTTATATACCAAAATTGTATAGACGTTTAGGATTGGAAAAGTAGCAAACAGACAGAAAAATATTTTAGCTCACCAAGACTGAATTTGACCCTTTAATTAAATAAATAAAGTGTTAAAATAACCTTATAAACAGTGAAGTCGTCTATCCTAAGTACAAGACACGTTGTCATCAGCTTCCCAAGCTGTTGTAGGATTCGCGTTCTTGTTGGCGACGCTGAAACAAATACACAAATATACAGTCACTCGAAGATACACAATATGATCTGAATCGATTGATGTATATTTAACAGATTAATGGCGAAAGCCCTCAAATAAATAAAACCTGCAAAAATAAAGAAACATCGCTATGTTTGATGGCTAAATAAAATCGAGTAATTTTTGAGGATTTGGCTATTAATCTGATAGAGATGCATCAAATTCGAAATTAAGATCATCTGAAAACCAGCGCAGTGGCATTGTGATTTGATCATAGATGTCACAGCATTAAGCTGAGATAGCTACCTTTTTTGGCCTCGCACAGGGTTGCTTGGTTACAGGACCTTAGTTTTATTTTTATTTTATTATTATTTTTTTGTTTAATTTAAATTTCTTAATGGTATTATTACTGTTGCGACACCAAAATAAAAAGTTTTCTTTCTTTCTTTATCTGTAAGAATTATGAATATAGTAATTTGAATTATAGATATCCGAGTATTACTTGATATTTTGGGTGAAAGCTGATTTATTGTGAAATGGATTTGAATGGTCTAGAGTAAGTAAGATAGTTAGCTTGTACAGCATGAAAGGGTTGTATATAGAAAAAAAAGAGTCATACTAACTTTTTGCACCCCCGTTTTAGCACCATAGGGGTTGAAATTTCAAAAATCCTTTCTTAGTGGTCCCCTACGTTATAAAAGGAAACCCTGTAGGTACAACATTTCAAGTTTGTAACCCTAGTTTAGGCCCTGCGTTGATATGTCAGTCAGTCAGTCAGTCAGTAATTTATATACATAGATAGATTGAAAAGGGTATAGTCATAGTCAGTACCTTGTGAGGTAGTTGTGTTAGTGGACGGAGCGTTGGAAGCGCTGTGCTGTGTCGCTGCTTGCTTGGGCTTGATGCCGTTGGATACAGGCTCTTCGGGCTTTTCTGGTTGACTTGTCTGAAAACATGTATAAAGTTAATAAGATTACATACCATCTGTCGTCCCCGAAGGGTTAGGAAAAGGTGTACGGCACGGTGTGCACATTCTGCCGGTATGTTTTTAGGTCCCATGAATCCAGGAATAAAAACTCCGAGCTGCATAACACTTTTCTCGGCCTGGGAATTGAACTCACGTCCTCATGCTCCGTAGTCGCACCTACGACTAGACCTTATTTGTAACTATCTATTTATCCACTCGACATTTGGATTCGTGCCCGGTTGATGGCAATAGGCTCGCCCCTTATTACATGGGCCCTTAAACTCACCGGCAAAATGTGGGTGTACATTAGAACACCTCTGCCTAACCCTTCGGGGTTGACAGACGTGATGGTATGTTATGTTGCTTTACGGGTTTTATTGATGAAAACACGTAGCGGCATGCGTACCTTGTTGCTGGGCGTGAGCGGCCTCGGGTCCAGAGACTCCAGTAACGTGGCACAGAATGAAGACAGAGCCTGGGACAGCCATTGACTGTGCGGCGTTGCTGCCTCCCTGAAAAAACAGACATTATATAACTATTTACAGATATAATTGAAAAACAAAAATTCCTCAAGTACTGTCTTAGACAGACTTGTTGATAATTTGAATAACTTCAATACTATTTGTTTTCATACTAAAAAAGGCCATTTTACTAATTATAGTTAAACTTATTAATAGCATAAGAATTTTAGTAACTGCTTAATATATACACCGTGAAATTGTAGTCGTTGTGGAACCGAAAGGTGGGAAACTTATGATAATTAGTAGAACAAAAAAAAGTCTTAGATTAACTCTACTGTTTATAATAAAAAAGTTGGCAAGTGAAAAGAATATTTTCACTTGATCGAGTTTGCTAGTAGTAGTGCACCAATATTTCATTCAAAATCGGCCGCAGTCGCTAGCTCGCTACTCTGAAGCCGCCTCGCGAGGGCGGCGCGGGCGGCGGGTTCAATGACCCGAACGCCCGCCAGTCAGCTGGTACTACACGGATAGCGGCTGTCCGAGCGAATAAGTAAAGTATTAATAAGTACTTACGCGTTATTTAAAAGTAGTAGGTCAGTACTTTATTGATGTCATTTTATTATTGAAATAAATTGTATTTAGCAATACGATGCAGATGGCGACGAAATTGATGGTAAGTATTACTTTACACCTATCTACGTATTACCTCCAATTAAATAAAAGGGATTAAAAATTAAGTAGGTACCTAGGTTAAGTAGGTACATAGCTTTAAAAAACCTTTTTTTTTGTAACTTTGCCCCAAGCAAAGATTTAACACACACACACACAGACCTAGAACAATTACCTGCAAATCATAAATTTTTGTTTCCGAGCAAGGATCGAACTCGCGACGCCTTGCGCAGCAGTCACTCGTACAGCCGCTGCGCCAATCATTGCGGCAACATTTTCACGGAATAAATTGTACTCCAATTTCTCCTTCATACTTTTCACGAGCTTAGGACCGCCGGAAATACTTTACTTGAACATAGTTTTAGGTATTTACTGTATCAATATTAAAAACACATAGCTGAAACAGTCAAGAGACTGGGTAGGTATTTCAGGCGTATTTAAAAAATTGGAGCTTTTTACAAAATAATCAACTTTACATACAAGTTACCTGCTAAAAGTTTATTTACGACGACGAAGTGGAATCTGCCGCGTTCAATACACAAACCCGTTTCATACTATTGCCTTTTAGCTTTCTTAACGTGTCTCTATCACTTTTCATTCTATCAAAGGCGTCCACTATCGCACTGCGTAACTCGTCACGATTTTCATGTTCACGGGTATAAACAAGTCTTTTGATTTCCGACAACAAGAAAAAGTCCAAAGGCGTTCAGTCCGGGCTCCTAGGCGGCCAAGCCACGGGACCGCCGCCGCGCGCCGTGGCCTATCCACCTATCACCGAACTGAGTGTTTAGGTAGGCACACACTACACTTGAATAATGAGCGGGGCAGCCATCATGCTGATAGTAAATCCCTGCTAAGGCTACAGGGATATCATCTAACAGCCAGCTCTGATATTATCGTTTATAACATGTCTAAAAACGAGCTGTTAGATAGCGTTCAATGAAAATAGTCACTATTAATTGGTCGTTATAATAACTGCCTACACATTAGCACTAAACTGAACTTGGCGATGGTCTTCCCGTATTAAGTATGGATTCACGAGAGTCCATTAATGTGCACAGTACAGCTGAACAATTGCTAAGTACTTCGCGTTCGTATATTCGTACTGACGACACATTTTCGCGTGACGACGTAAATCTTACCGCGCGCGAGTTGCAGTAGAACTAGCGCCCGTCCCGCACGCCGCCGGCGGCGACACTGCGGCGGGCGCGACACTGCGGCGCCGCGCCGCCGCCGCTCAGCGTGGTAGGTAATAATAGGTAGTGCGTCCGAGTGGATTGTCGGCAAATGTGTAGGTAAGTTAGCGGCAGCGCGCGGGCGGCTTTTATGTCTTTGTCGGCATGCTTTACTGCTTAGTTGTGTACTTATGTGTGAGTAACATTGAATGATATCGATCGTAGTAATCGTAGTACGTTAAATTTTGTGGCGTTACCATGTATCCTGGTTTCGTTCTAGTTTTTTGTATGTCTGTCACATTTTTTATAAAAAAAAATATCTTTATTTCATTTAAATTTCACATAAATGGATTCCATTATTGATATAGAGTCCAAAATTTTCGTCCCAGCAATAGTTATAATTTCACGGTGTATATTAATCAATATTTGTTCTCAAAGGAATACAGTTGAAAAACGCCAACTCCACTTAGTTCAAATCAAAAACAATCAAAAATATGAAAAACGTCTTGAAAAGTTTCTTTTAAAAATATCAATGAACCATTCAATGAGGCAGTACTATATGGCCCGGTTTCCATAACCAATCAGATATCGTTGCGGAGAGAAGACGTGGAAATAAGGATATCTGATTGGTTATTTAAAACACATATCTCCTCTCTGCTTTGATGAAAACCAGGTCTAAGTCTAAGGTGTGTAGAGTTTAACTAACCTGTACCCTCGCCAATGTCTTCGATCGTCTGACGCTTTGTGGTAAGGGAACAAATCTGCCTGCATGCTGACTAGCGTCACTTGAAGTGCACCACCGTTTGAAAGGGCAGGTTTTTCTGATCTACCCACTGGAACAAAAACACACAAATGGTTTTTAATTTCTTTTTTATAAACTCACTCATAGCACAGGAGAAAGATAAGTATTTTTAATAAAAAAAAAAAGTCGCATTCATTTCCCATTTGATTTTGAGTAACTGAACTATTTGACTCAACTCAACTCCTCCTACTTCGAAGTCCATCGGTTCGATGGACTTCGAAGTAGGATGGGTTGAGTCCTGAGTTTGATACATCAAACAGATAAAATAAATTTTGGACTATTTTTTTTTGTACCAAAAGGAATGATGTCAAACGAGCTTATGGCCCACCTGATGGTAAGCGGTTACCGTAGCCTATAGACGTTTGCAACACCAAAAGTGTCGCTCGCGCGTTGCAAACCTTGTAGAAACAGTTTAGGTTTCATAAAATAGGGGAGTTACTAAACTGGCAGCAAACGGAATTCCCATGCTGTCAGAATAGTCACACCACCGTCGAGCTCTGGTAACCTTACTCACCCGCAGAAACTATTGTTGTTTCACTGTGGTCTTCTGTAAGGCGGAGGTACTTCCCCAGTCGGGCAGCTCAGTTTGAGCAAGGACACTCGCTGCTACCCATCGAATTGACAAACTAGTCCTATTTGTAACGTCGGTTACAAATAAATAAGTGAAGTGGTGTAACTTACGGCCCGGATCATCGCACAGATGCAGGTCTATCCGCGGCGCCAGCAGGTGGTACGAGGTCTCGCGCACGTCGTGTTTGGCGAACATCCGCGCCAGGATATCACGTTCACCAGTCGCTGATCTGCTGGGGATTTGTTCTCGGGGCTCTTCGATCTGGAGACAAGATGAAGAGGTTTTTCAAAGTGCCAATTAACTGCAAGTGATTGGGGGTACAAAATTATCTTCTCTAATTCTTTTAATTTCTGTTTTATTCCGAAATCTTCGACGATTGACGAAGATTGAAATTAATTATACACCAAAACCTTTCTCATTAATCACTCCGTCGATTGTAAAAACCCGTGTAAAAATCTGTTGGGTAGTTTTTGAGTTTATCGCATTTACGCGGCGGGGACTTTCGTTTTATTAGAAGTAATAATATGATAATGTAAAATACACTTTAACCAAACAAAATTAAGGCTCAAAACTGACGAATCAAACCTTCTTACCTTCCGCAGCGCCTTGATCCTGGTAGCGGCAGCTGTAGCTCTTTGTACGGGCTTGGCCAGCGCTATGGCACAGGCGAGCGCTGCCCTCAGCTGCCCATCCGTCAATGCCCAGGCTAATGGCTCCGGGCATATAGCCAGACGGGATCCTATCACTGCGCAGTCTGTGGATAGAAGTACAAGATTTTATAGTCAGGCAAACTTATTGAATGTTCGTAGTTTTTCGGTACCCTCAACAGTCGTAGGAATGATATTATAATTATTAATTTTTATTAGTAAAATGATGAAAAAACAAATATATTGAATATTGACGTAAACAGAAATGGCAAATAAGTGGGGTCATCTCGTTATCTCACTCGCAATCTCGCAAAGTGGAGTAAGACAGCCAGCATGTCTCCCGCGGCGACGTAACCCTGTTGTTTATATTTTTTATTATTACTTGAGTAATGACAAGTAATAAGAAAAATTAATTAAATTTATAACATTTATAATTTACTAATAAAGAGAGAGAGAGAGAGAGAGAGAGAGAGAGAGAGAGAGAGAGAGAGAGAGAGAGAGAGAGAGAGAGAGAGAGAGAGAGAGAGATAGAGAAAACGTAGGTGAATATAATTGGAACCAACGTAGCTTTGAATGCCGTCATTTCATATCAATGGTAATTCAAAAGTCAAAGTCAAAGTCAAAATATCATTTATTCAAAGTAGGCCAAATTTAAATGGCTCTTTTTGAACGTCGACAATAAAGACAGCCCCCAAAAACGCCCGCCCTTCACCGCTTCCTAGTGTTTTTGCTGGGAAGAAGAAGCGGCGCAACAAACTCCCCAGCACACATTTCTGTCTGTTTATTAAATTTGATTTTCATTTCAGTTGTATAAGGTTAAACTACGAACCTGATAATCTCTTCTTGATCACAATTCGACAGTGTGTGTTGCCCAATAGCAGTCGTAATGGCGGCAGGTTGGCATTGGCTGCACCATGGGCTTTGGCCTCTATGCGGGCGCTCTGCCATTCTAACTCCTGTAACAAGCAGTAATAGGGTTTAATATTGCATAATCACATCGTAAAATGTCTGTAAATTGGCTTGACATTGATGACAGATGCTCCTTTTTCTTAAAGCATATATTGGATCTATTGCCTGAGGGTTATTACCTCATAATAATTGATGCCGATTGATCTCTTTATCACATGCTCAAACGGTGGAGGAAAATATCGTGAGGAAACCTACATGCTTGAGAGATTTGTCTTGATAGCATGTGAAGTCTTCCAACCTAGTACCAAAGTAGGCTAGCGTGGTGGGCTATAGCCTAATCCCTCTCAAATGAGAGGAGACCCGTGTCCAGCAGTGGGACGTTAATGGGTTGATGATGATGATTTTCTTTGAGAGGAGACAGTGAGATTGTACGATAGTCGTACCTTAAATATAAGCAGTTGTCCGGTGTCAGGCGATTTGATTCTAGTCAGTCTTAGGTCTCCCTTCCGACCTTCAGGCGTTCGAGACTCCACCGTCACTCTTGAAATCTGTAACATAGGTATATTCATACATTATATTGATATTTTTTTAACGCTTAATTGTTAATGCGTTTAGTATATACGCGGTGACAGAAACAATGTAATTTCGATTTTATTGAAATAAAACTACTCCCAACTGAGTTGATATTATGTTATCACGACATTTCAGATTCTTTACAGCATCATGATAACCAGGGGAGATAATATCTATATATCATATCACGTAAGAATTATAAATCAATAAATAAAGTATGTAGTTATACCAAAACATATATAACAATATACTTCCCACTTTTTGGGGTCGGAAAATACAAAAAGCAGTTTTTTTTATTGTAACAGGTAAACCTAGTTAAGTATCATCTTAAATCGTCGCGTGCGCATCTTAATAAAGCATGCTTCTTTATAAAAAAAACTGCTACAGTTATAAAAGACTATGAATGCGATCAGAGCATGTTTAAACCATGTCACTGGCACGCAGCCGAAGTTTTTGGGAATTTATACACGAATTCTAAAAGGTTGATTTTTAGGGTTCCGTACCCAAAGGGTAAAAACGGAACCCTATTACTAAGACTTCGCTGTCTGTCTGTCTATCGGTCACTAGGCTGTATAGAACCGCTATAGCTAGACAGTTGAAAATTCCACAGATTATGTATTTCTGTTTCCGTTATGACAACAAATACTAAAAACAAAATAAAATAAATATTTAAGGGGGGCTCCCATACAAAAAACTACTTTTTAGCCAAAATTTTTTCGGAACCGTTCGTGCGCGAGTTCGAATCGCACTTGTTATATTTAGATTAGCTTATACAATGTGGGGAGGACAATATGATCATAAATGAAACTTCGTATAAGTCATGATATTCCCAACCGTCACACAAAAAATCAAATGAATATATCCAGTAGTTTAGCCACAGGACATTATTTTTCATTTTAAGTATTTTCGACATGATGTTTTGTAAACAGGAGAGCACGCGACAGGTTAACGACTTACGTTGCCAGCTCGCCACTTTAAAAACCTACGCCTTTTCTATCAAATTTATTTTCTCAATGCAAATTATACTTTATGCCCGAGCCATAAGAGTCATAAAGCGTGTCATCACAGCTAGATAAGAAAATATGTATGTGCGAAAGAGATAGGTAAGTTTGCTTGTTTCCTCTTTGCTTACTTGTCGACGTGTCTAGGTTACGCGGTCAGTGTGTCACCGGACGTCCTTACTGCCTGTGACGCATTTTATTTTCTCTGGAATTTCGGATGCGCCCGCGCCCGTTTGAAGTCGCCGCGCGAGTGTTATCGTATCTTTGTTGTTGTGTTGTGTTGTGTTGTGCGAAATTTGACGCTTTGTTTTAATAGTGACAGGACACATAAACGTATTATAGGTACTTAGTTAAATAGCTAAGTGAACTTTGCGAAATTAGACGCTTAATACTTGGTGTTTCAAGGTTTTATTATTAAATAATCATGCCTCGTTACAATTATACCGCTTCGGAGTACACTGATATGATTTTAATTTATGGGGAGTGTCACGGTAATGCCGCTTTAGCTGTACGGACATACCGTGAGACCTATTATCAAGAGTGAGAAATAACATTATACGTCGGTGTAGTTTGTGTATTCAAGAACACGGCGGACATATTGAAAATAAAAAAATTTAATGACTGGCGACATAATTATGTGATCGAAAAGTGATTGTGAATAATAAATTGATCAGTGAATAACTCGCGGGTGAATGATGCCCGACTATTTGGTTAATATTCTGTGATTTGATTTGTGTAATTGAGCATTAATAACAATAAGAATAATGGCGCCAAACATTACGTCGCTGCGTCGGCCACAGCTTTAACATGAATGAAACCAAGCTGCGTTGCCATTCTTATCGCAGGTCAGTGTACCATTTTTATAAATGGTGTTTTATTTTGTTTGCAGTTTTAAGCTATTTAGTTTGTAAGAAAATTTTTTTTTTTTTAATTTCCATGTTCGGATTTATTTGATAGTTTACAAATGTTTCTATAAACCAGTATTGCCAGTGTTTTCATTTAAAGTCATATTGTCATCTCCACATTGTATATGCATGAGATTTATATGTGACTAGCTGATTCCCGCGACTTCGTCCGCGTGCAATTTATCTAAAAAAAAAAAAGTTTCATATTAACTTTGCACCCCCGTTTTCAAAAATCCTTTCTTAGCGGATGCCTGCGTCATAACATCTACCTACATGCCAAATTTCAGCCCGATCTGTCCAGTAGTTTGGGCTGTGCGTTGTTAGATCACTATGTCAGTCAGTCACCTTTGAGTTATATAAATATATATATTTAGATTGTCTTACCTGAACACTGCTGGTGAATGCTTCGCAATTAAAGTCTATTTGAACATGGTTCACAGCCACCGAAATCCCATCTATCACCTGAAATAATTCAATATGTTCAGTACATTTTGTTGCCACTATAAATAAACGTAACGTAAAAATGATACGAAGAAAAACAACGTGACGAATCGTGCATTTCTTAAAGATATTCTCAGTCTGTTTAGTGTGCCAAGTAATGCATCTTTGTTGCATAAATGATTTAAAAAAAGTGTACATTAGACCACTTATTGGTTTTAAATTTCTTACCGATTTCAAATTCTATTCTAAAAACTAGTGAAATAATTTTGTTGAATCTTTACAGTAATATAGCACAGCACATACATCGGAATACCACGTGGTTGGTACTTTATATAAACACACCACACGAGCGAAGCTAGTATAATAATACTGAAAATTGATCTACAAGTTTACTGTTTGGAAATACATATATACACCTATGTAATCGATCGTTTCATTTTAGCCTCAGCCTTTATATATTTAAGACTTATTTTTCCTTGCAAAAACACACAAAACCGGATTAATTCAATGACGAAATTCGAGTACATACCTTGTGTATATAACTGTACTTCCCCGGCACTGGGATGGCTCCAGCCGCATTGGGGTTCATCACCCGTGGCTCCTGACACACTTCTAGTGCTATATGCACCTCGTCTAGGTTCTGGAGAAGAAATAAACTGCATGAATGTAAAGAGTTATACAAAGAGACCAAGAGACAGGGAGAGTGAGACTGTCATACCATCACGCATGACTTCGCCGAAGGGTTAGGCAGAGGTGTAATAAATAATGTACACCCACATTTGACCGGTTTTTGGTCCCATCTATTAGGCGGGTCTGCTGCCACCAAACGCTTAGTTGCTACTGATAATTTCATAGGTTTTCAAATATCTAGGGTTCATTGTATTAAAGCAGATGTTTTTAGGGACCACACCACATAGCGATCTTATTTATTAACAGAATACAAATCACAAAGATAAATTATTTATTTAAATTAGACCGTTATTACATGTACATTTGAACAATCCTTTCCGATAAAAAAACAATGATAAACAAAAAAGAAAAATGGCCTTGTACACAATATTAAAAACCAAACATTCGTCTGTTTGTATTACATTTACAACCACAGAGGCTGGTTTTACCTAAGTCTACTTACCTATAGGAATATTAATAAGTACTAGGAACGACTACAAGCCAGTTCCAGTTTGTGTAGAATTATTGTTTTTATAGGTATTTAGAAATAACGTATTATCCTTATTGGTTATTTGCAATAAAATTATAGTTTTTTTATCTATACCTACTAATATTAAAAAGCTGAAGAGTTTGTTTGAACGCGCTAATCTCAGGAAGTACTGGATGGAATTGAAAAATTCTTTTTGTTTTGGATAATCCATTTATAGAGGAAGGTTATAGGCTATATAACATCACGCTAGGACCAATAGAAGCGGAGTATAGACGAAGTTTAAATAATAAATGTGCACCCGTGCGACGCCGGGACTGGCCGCTAGTAGAAAATAAATATACAAACACGAACGCTGACACGCTTTGTTGTGGCACATTGTTGTTGCGCGAAAAACTATCTATAAAGCAGGTTAAATATCGTATCTGAAAAAGTATCTATTAATATAGATACTTTGTACAGTGTACATATCTATCGGTGATTATAAAATGTCTTACGTTTTTGCCAGCAGAATAAAAAGTAATTCGACATGTTATATAGGAGAACTTAAGAACTTTACAAAACTAAGTTCATACAAGACAATAGATTGTAAGTAAGAAGATAGAATAAACTCCAACATTTTCCTTATCAAAACAAAGAAAAATAAAATTTCAGAGGTACTCTTTATATAAAAAATTGTATACATTAGCGTACATTAAACCGGAGTGGTTCAGGCAGTAGGATGTAAGTAAACACGTAATCATTGCTCGTAAGATCAAGGCCACAAGGTTCAGCCAAGCGCGGCATGAATGCAATGCTTAGAATTCAATATTTTAGGTTCAGTGCTTGCAAAACATGATGTCTTTTTAGCACTTACTGTCTGGACGGAATTTTGAAACAGATTTTTAGGCGACTTGACATTTTAAACGTTGCTTAGAATTAGGTTATAATAAAATTAATTTAAGAGAATATTTTTCATAAACTTCTAATCTCAAATAAAACAAATTCAATATCAAACAAATCAACAAATTCGTGTTGAGAGTCGTTAGAAGCCATTAGTCAGTATTCTCCCCACTGCGAGACCACTACTAGTACTGCCCACCCACAGTTTACCAGTATAATCTCAAATTATTGCCATCAACAAAGGTTCATTCATCATTACACAGTCCGATCTGTCGAACAGGATCTCATGTTCAGATACAATTAGCCTTGAGCCTGAAGTAGGACAGCAAAAATATAAATGTATCGGTTTGAAAACAATAGTATGTATGTTGAAGTTACAGTTATAAAATGGAAATTGAATATCCAGTTACGCACCGACGGTCGAAGGTAACAAGAATCGCATGTGGTTACGGCACCTCATCAAATATAATGAAGGACTTCAAATACAAAAAGCTTAGGATTCTTAGTAACAGAGCCAACAACTGGCTAGAGTACACAAAGTTCCCTTTACGCATGCTGGAGCAGAAACCATCATGTTTCATGATAGGATCTAAAGGAATCATCCAACTGGTACCTAAGTGTACCAACTGTACTTGCTCTGGTCTTTAAGAGCCAAAACCAGAAAAGGAATTTATTGAATTGTGTGCTTATATACTGTCAGAATACCAGGATACGTGAGCTTATTGAATAGATAGAGAGGCAACACGAGGATATCTAAAACGATTTCCACACAACAAAATGGAAACGAAGAGGAATAAAAGTAAGAGAAAATCAACCTTAATAACTACGAAATATATTGTGCGGAAAGCTGTATAGTCAAAGTCAAAATATAATTTATTCAAATTGAACCAAATTGTTTGCCTCTTTGAACGTCGACAAAATAAGATAGCCTCCAAAACTCCTGCCCTTTACCGCTTCCTAGTGTTTTTGCTGGGCATAAAAAGCAACGCTATTAATTTCCCCGCAACACATTTTAATTTGTTTATTAAATAATTCAGTAGATACAATATTAAGTAGGTGCTATAATTATGTGAGCTAGCATACACATACACACAATCCATTGTACTAAACAGAAAAAAAAAACATATTTGTATATACATCTATGAGGGCTCCGTGAGGTTCTTGACTATATGGGAAGGCTGCTAACCTGTTGCCAGCTTGGTGTACCATAACTTGTTTAAAATATGTCTGGGGTCCAGGGAGAATATCGAGGAGTCACCAAGAGGAATCCCTTTCAGAGAATTGTCTGGTTAGGCATCCTCCGTGCCATTTCACCGCCATCGCGTGTTATACTAAGCCCACACCACCCAAAATGGGTAGGAACAGGCTCTGCTAACCTCACAAATCGAGAAGAACTATGGACTAAAAATAATAAGACTATACAGAACCATACAAAACAGTGAACATCAACATTAACTAAATACATTATCATGCAACGTAGCGATGTGCGTCGGACTTATTAGGTAGTTAAGTTTAGGCTTCATTGTTTTAATGCCCGTTGGCATTGACACGTAATGCGAATGGTTACAAGATTATACTGATGGAAGATTTAGTCGAATATCTGCGTATTTGTTTGGGAAGCTGGGGAAATTAGGAAAATTGTGAATTGATCACCTCTATACCTTAAGGACATGTGTAGACCTTATTGGTAATATCCTTCCAAGATTTTACCTAGTACTTGCAAACACCGCGCATACGACAACATTTGAACGAATGTGGACGAAGCAGAAATGATGTGCAGGGATAGTACAAAACGTAGGCTACTTTATATACATGCTTTTTAAGAACAACAAAGCTTAGCTAAGTGAAATTACCCGACTTACGTCGAAGAAAAAATCAAGAACACCAAGGACTTAAAGGCCTTTTGGAGCTTGTTAGGAGTTTAGGACATAATTTTAATGAAACCGTACTCAGTGATATTCTCTCTCAAATTACGTTGAAATAAGATCCTTATTTCACGTCTCTGTATCTGAAAGATAAGACAGAGAAGTACAAAAGCACACATAGAAAGCTCCCTACTGTGATGAAGCTGAATACAGACTATTTATGTTTTTGTAACAACCACCAACATTGTCAATTGTAATTTTCGTATGCGCAGTAAGACAAAACATTATGATAATGTTATTGTTTATCGTAATAGGTATCTACTAATTAGTAATGACGGTTATCGAATTAATTCGATTAAGCATCTAATGTTTAATGCAGTACATTGCAATGTTGAATGGACATCACACAACGGAAGACACAGCGGGGGATGGCTGACGATTCCTACGAGATCGACCATGGACAGATGTCCTTGTTAATTATGGGTAGACGCAGCCGTTTATTCAGCACCGGACGCATCTCTTGACAAATATGATGATGATTATTGCAATGTTGATCAATTATTGATATAATTGATAAAAAAGGCCCTATCGCCATGCAGCGACTGCATTGATTTGATTTGATTGAAAGACCTGTTTTGTTTCTATTTGATATTATTTAAACCCGTTGTGTTAGATCCTTAACAGCATCTATGGTTACGAGCAGACTGTTGGCTTTCTTGAAGTTTTAATTATTAATAGCTACTGTATTTTAAATTATTAAATAAACCACCACAGTTTAAAAGTATCAGTAGTCACCCAGTAAAAAGTCTGAATTACATTTATGTAAAAAAACAATATCAAAATATTGTAAACAGTCGAAGTTCAATACGGAATACATTTCTAAAAATAGCATATCCATGCACGATGCTTGGCATACCTAATTAAAAATATAATGTTGGTTTCAGGGTACTTCGATAGCTTTCGATAATTTTATGAGTTCAATATAGAATCAATACCTACCAACAATACCTACCAGTATTATGTTTTTTTTGTCGTTAATTATTTGATAATATTATTGGCGTTATTGTGAACTTTTTAAGAGAGCGACTTGGTTTTAATTTAAAAATAGTTAACTGTCCGTCCGATATTATGATCCTTTGATTACTATATAATTAATGCGAAAATTTAAAACTTTGTTTTTTAATCACGTAAAAAATCTGATCGATTTGGATTTAATCTGGCATATATTGCCGTCAACTGCTGAACGTCGGCTGCCCCCAAACAGCGCTAACCATTCCGGTCATGGGCAGCTCGTTTCCATCTGCAGCCAACCACCTTTTTTTCTTCTTTCATGAGTCCATCGTATCTCAGGGTAAAGACTTACAAATAAACGCATCCACGACACAGGAGAATATGAGAATTGGTCCATACATGGGCAGAAGATAAGGTATATAGGTACATGAGGTGTGACCAGTTGACTGTGAAATAAAAGGACTTGGGTTCGATCCCAAAGCACCACTGACTTTTCTTAAGTTACGTGCGCATTGTGTGTGGTGAAGGAAAACATCGTTAGAGTTTTACTCCATGGCGTGTGAAGTCTGCCAACCCGCACTAGGTTAGCGTGATGGACTATAGCTAAATACTACTCAAATGGGACGACGTGCCCAGCAGTGGGACTGTAAATGTGTTGACGAGCGTGAAGATATAATCTGGATTCCAAGCTTTGTTTTAGAGTACAAAGTGTAGGTACATAGAATAAAGCATGTCCTATCAATTATTATTTACCATCACAAATTACTCTAATATATATGCAAATCATTCAGTAATGGCGTGTTTGACATCTTAGTATTACCTCATACAACATCTTTGATGTATGTACATTTGGTAATAGAGCAGTTTACACCCTTATAACTATATACATAAAGTCCAAAAATGGTCTAACGCTATTGCTGCTTGCTGCCGTTTAGACTTACGCAATATGTATAGATCTTTAGCACTGAATGCGTTAATGAATATTATTATAACGTGTCTGTGAAATTCTATTGAGTTTTATTCAGTACTCTTTGTGTATAAGCAAGTTTACTGAATACAGGCATATGAACAAAGTTGAAGTTACGGACTGTATCTCAAGATCCGCGATAGCTAGACAGTTGAAAGTTTCAAAAATTATGTATTTCTGTTGCCGCTATAACAACAAATAATAAAAACATTATAAAATAAATATTTAAGGCGGACTCTCATACAACAAACGCGATTTTTACCCTAATTTTGTACGGAACCCTTCGCGCGCGAGTCCAACTCGCACTTGGCCGGTTTTTCTTTTTTTTATCTGTACTCACAGAAACCTTGCTTTACGATCACTAGACCAATGAGGCACTTATAAACAAATCTATAAAATCTTTTGTATATTGTGTTCATGAGAAATAATAAATGATATCTGATCCTTTGATGAAATTTTTCATAAGTCATTAAGAGTTTTAGAAAGAATATAGAAGAACTTTGTAGGTCAAAAATATTTAGATTAATACATTTTGACACAACAATTATAAGATAAATGAACAGTTTTCCCTAAGATTAATACTATAGGGGGTTAGTGTAATACTATGGTTGAATTTGTTTAATATTTACAAATAAATAAATAGAAACCAGTTAATTTGACAAGCTTCTATATTTCTATTTTAAATTATGAATAACTATAAAAAAAATATGTCCACTACACTATAGTAGAAGTCGTAGGTCATGCAACTTAATTATGTTAAGATAAAATAAATTGATAACAGCAACAGTGAAGTGTGGACAAATTCAAACAAGATAAGAATTTCTCCAATAGCCGTGTTGATAAATAATGTATGGGTTTAATTTGACCTAGAATCAATTAGAACTAACTATGTTGGACCTCAGTAATAGTAGTCATCATTATAAACCCAGTATTGACCCATTGCTGGGGACAGTTCTCCTCTCATCTTTGTTCCTCCTACATAGTACTGGTAGGCAGAGTTCACACACCATCAAGATAATCTTGGGACCTGTACCCACTAGTGGGACAGTAAATGGGTTGAGGATAAAAGTAAAATATTTTAGAATGACAACATGATTGGTGTTGTATTTGTACAATTGGCTTCTGCACATAACAAATATTTAAATGGCCTATATAAGGGGTTCCCAAAGTGTGCGCCGCGGCGCCTTGGTGCACCGTAGAAAGTAAAGAGGGGCGCCGCCGTGAGTCGATTCTTTATTTAATAATCTTTATTAAATAAAGAATCGACTATCTGTCATTATCCGAAACCAAAAATATTCGCCTATTTTTTTCTACTGAATCATTTTCAAATAGCTAACCAGAGTAGGGCGCCGTAGCAAAATTCTAAATTGGTAAATAGATTGGGAACCCCTGGCCTATATAATAGGTCGTTGTACTGGGGTATGTATGCAAAACTTTGTCTTTGTAAATACAGGACATCCATATCTAGTATGGGGGACGTTATTAATAAGAATTAAAGAAACCCAGCTCATTCCAATAATGGTAATCTAATTATTAAGATACTAGCTGTTACCCGCGACTTCGTTCGCGTGAAATTTAACGAAAAATTTAATGTTCATATTCATGCAATGGTCAGCTCCCGCGTTTTTAAGTCATACGGAACTCTAATTCGTTTCTTGTTCTTAAATTAAAGTAGCCTAAGTTACTCCTTATAACGATGGTGAAAGTCCCCACAAAATCGGTCCAGCTGTTGCAGCAATTAGAAGGAACGAAGAGAGAGACAGACAAACATTTTAGAAATTATTTTTTTGTATAATTACCGTATATATACTTTTATATATGAAATTAAAAACAGAATTCAAATTTTAAGGAGTTTAATATTTTTGCATTGCATCAAGCTTTAATGTGAGTTCAACCTCTTTTGAATAAAATCGGATTGAGTTTTCAAGCATGTGTCAAAATAAAAAGTAATTTAAATCAAAAGCACCTAAGGAGTAATGATATCACCTCCAACATAATTCTCTATCTCTTTTTAATCCCGTCAGGGATTGAATTTCGATAAAATACGAAATATGTCTTCCATCAATTCTGTTAAAGAATGTTTATGCAAAATTTGAAGTAGATTGGACCAAGGAATCACGTTGTCTCGTGCAAACGTGGTCCCCCTATGCCCCCCCCCCCACCTCCTCATGGGCAAAATTTCGGAAAATCCTTTCTTATTGGATGCATACGTCATACAAAGACTACACTCGCCAAGTTTCATTGAAAATCAAAGAAATTTCATATTAACTTTGCACCCCCATTTTACCCCTTTAAAGGATGATTTTTGAAAAAATATTTTACACGTGTTTCATAACTTTTAATGAAAAACCTTCAAACTGAATTTCAACTGAATAACTTCAAAAACAGTAAAGTTACATACTATCCTTACACCCCCGTTTTACCCCCTTAGGGGGTGAATTTTCAAAATTCCTTTCTTAGTGCTCCCCTACGTTATAAAAGGAATCCCTGTGCAAAATTTCAAGTTTCTAACCCTTATAGTTTAGGCCCTGCGTTGATATGTCAGTCAGTCAGTCAGTCAGCTTCTCCTTTTATATATATAGATAATATGCTAATGTGGCTTAATATTACACCTAGCATTTCAGACAATGATATAGACACCTAGTGGTTCTCTGAAATGTCACTGTGACGACCCAATTAGTCCAGTGGTAGTTAACACTTCCTTCTGTGCTATGGGACCCAGGTTTGAATTCCGGTAGGGACAATTGTTTGTGTGATGAGCATTAACATTTGTATCCGAGTCATGGATGTATCCATGTATGAACATATGTACCTATGTATTTACAAAAAAAAAGTATATAATTATGTAGTATATCCAACCACCTAGTATCCGTAAAACATAATCCTCATTGCTTAGCTTGGAACTAGATGGCGCTGTGTCATAATGTCCAGGAATACTTATTATTATAATATTATATTCAAAGGACACCTAGTTCAAAGTTCATAAAGTAAAAGAAAAATAAGAGTCTAAATTCAAGGTCAAGAAAAACTTGGAGTAGACTTACCAGCACAATAGGCACGGTCTTGAGCTTGGTCCATTGTATTCTGAAGGAAGCTCGATTACATTTTGCAGAGGTGAGCCTCAACCAGCCAGGCAGCTCTAGCAGATCAGTCAGCAGCTCCTCATCTAGTGTCAAGTCTTGCAGCTCACCAGACCCTCGTAATGCGGAGAGGGAGATCTGTTCCGGTGACAAATTCTTTGTGAACCTGATGAAAGAAATCAGATTGAATTCAATATTATAGTCTTAGGAAATGATGGATGGTTAGTAGCGTTGCCAGACGACCCGTATTTCAGGTATGGTCTAAAATTTACCACGGGGAATGACACGTATCTCGTATTTGAATTCGTTTTTCATTATGAATTCAATCAAAGTATGACACTATATAATTTTGTTTTATATTTCTCCCAGGTAAAAAACTTAAATCCCGGAGTAAGGAATTAATGATATTGTTACTAGATATGTGGATACACATTACATTATAGACATTACAGGTATGTACTACAGAAGGTCATTACGATGGGAGTAGTAGGATGCAGCATAGATTCTGATGCATGAGACACTGTCTAGCTCAACATGCAAGTAAAACATCATATTTACAGAGGTAGACTAGTTCTTGGGAACCAGAATATCATCAATAATTCATACAAGCAGTCATGTATTGGTCATAATCATCATCATCATGTCAGCATAAGGGCATGGACTGCTGAACAAAAGCCTTTGGTGCCCAAGCATAGTATACCATAGTACTTTGGATGGAGATAACTGGTCATTATGGAAACTTATGGGGCTTAACATTATGATTAAAATAAGCAAATAAAGATTGATATAATATTACAATTGAAATAAATAAGTTTTTAATAGGATTACAAATCCTATTAGAATTAATGGAACTATCATATATTGATATTTAGTCTTCAGACTATCAGAAACTTGATATTACTTTACATTTTCTTTCTATATTGTTTTTTAGTTCAAGCATAAAAAATACGAGATATCACTGATAATAAATAGGTACAATAGAAGTAGTAAAATGAATATTAATTACTTAATATAACAAGAGATATTAATATAGAGAGTTCTTTGTTCACCAGTCAGCCAGGTACCAGCCTCTGGCAGATGATGATGATGAGATAGAATACTCATAAATATAAAAGGGATTCACAACTACTTTATTGATCAGTGGCTACTTGTAGACTGTTGGAGATAAAAATACATAGAATAGTTATTAGTTTTACGTACGGAAATGATTAAGTGCAGGTACACAATCTATTTATACAGTGTTTGAGATGATTTTTCTAAGACCAAGAAACTATTTTCAGCGCTAACAGAGCATGAAGTGTAGTGATCTCTTTATTGCCAAATTTTTATAACTGAAAAGCTATAAGTAAGTAAGTCAAATTTAAATTCGTGCGTGTATAGTATGATAACAATACATTAAGCAAACAAAGGAAGAAATATGTGCCAAGTTATTAACAGTTGTTGCAAACATTCGGCGTGTCGTAGTTTAATTCAGTTTAAACTAAAGGTGCGTCGACTATAATTACAGAAATTAATTAAATTAAAATATCACAGTAATAAATCTGCACACCCTGAGACGTATTCTGTAAAACTAAAAGGGTATACGCACCTTGACAAATGTTTCAGTAATTGGTTCTTTATTATAGTCACCATTTTAAATGATAAATTTGTTAAAATCTAACTAATTAACACGGAATTTATCAAAAAATCATTATCGCGCACACACGAATTCTCACATCCAAAGTACTTTTATAGGCGAACGATTGAGTGAGTGAACTGAATGAATCATAAATAAAATGTCAACATCGACTGAAAACCAGATGACATTCTCGTTTTTAAGCCAAATAATACTTTCCTTTTTACGCAGGGAAACCTTACGGTTTATGTACTTATATAAATCTCGCAGAATAATATTATAGCATTTTTAGAAAACTAGATTACGATCCCTTTTCATATTATTTTGTTGACTGAATGTGAGTGCAAAAAGTAGATGCGTAGCGTACTCTGAAACTTACATAGTTACGGAAGGCAAACTCAGAGGCCAAACCGCGCGATATTTGTTTACCTGTCGCTAAGTGTGTTATTGATTTTGTTGAAAGTTTAGAGTTATTATTTATAAATATTACGTGAATAGAATAAAAGTTTACACTAAATCATTTCAAAAGACACTGGCAGTTTATAGTTTTGCTGAGTTGACATTTGTAAAATTCTAAAGACAAGTTTAATTATGACATTAAGTCCTTTGTTGTTATTTTCGGAGCTTAATTTTCGTTTACAATATTAATTTAATTTGTTATTAGTGCTTCGTTGAAAACAATTTTTAAGTATTTATAAAAGTAATCAGATATTTGGAATTCGATTTAATAAAAATCCAAGCAATTTGTATATAACAGATTTTGCTGTAAGTTTATTGGTAGGCGCTATAATTGGAAATTCTACACGTGGTGTGGTAGGTAAATATTAGTGCTAAAATGTGTTAATTTTTATTATTGCAAAGTAGAATAATATGTCCGGGTCCCGGGTTCCCAATCTCGGTAGGGACAAATGTTTGTGTGATGAGCATCAACATTTATATCCGAGTCATGGATGTATCTATGTATAATATGCATTTACAAATAAAAGTGTATATTATGTAGTATATCAACCATCTAGTATCCGTAATACAAGCCTCGTTGCTTACCACGGAACTAGATGGCGGTGTGTAATAATGTCCCGAAAAAATATATATGTTTATTATGTCGTCTGTTCTATTAATTTACTAATATTGTGTATATCTGAAAGAGTCTAATACTATTTCTTATTGCACTTTGGCTCAGAGTTGAGAACACAGAATGTAGTTTTGGGCCAGAGGAATAAAAAAATATAATTATGATAGCTGGGCAGCTTGTAGCTTCGAATAGAATAGACTTCATAAGGCCCGGTTTCCACCGAAGAGGAGAGGAGAGCAGACGTGTGCAGATGTTTTGAAACTGATATCTTTGCGAAGAGGAGGCGTAGAAATAACAAAATCGGATTAGTTATTCAACATATATCTCCTCTCGTCTCTTCTCCTCTCCACTTTGGTGGATACTGGGCTTAAGGTTCAATGTCGTGATTACTAGACATTGAGGCACTTACGTATTTATCTCTTAGTCCTTTTTATCAAGCACTTGTAGCTATGCCAACTATCCATTTAGCCATGTATCTCTTTTAGCAGACTATAGTACCTTAGAACGCTTCCACAATGGCACGCCGAGAGAAAACTGTAGAGCTGAATTATATCGACACCGAATTTTCTTCCGGAGACTGTAAACAAATGAAATCGAAACGCTACCAGGAGGAGAACAACAACGAGGTGGATGAACTCTCCAAGGACTTATCAGAGATGGGATGTATAGTAGACGCAGCCAAAAGACCACCAAACATTTGCGTGGAAACTTGCGTCTACGAAGAATCGGACTCCGACCACGAGAAATCGGAAAACTCCAATGAGGAGGACGCGTATACTGACGAATTTGAAGACGATAAAAGCGAGGACGAGGAATCTGTTAGGTCTTTGCCAAAGTCGGTCATCAGTGATACGAGTAGAGAACCGACTTTGAGGTCTTCCATAAAATTGACTAAAAGCCACTCCTCTATGTCCAGTAATTGTAATAAGATACCAGCTTCCATGTCCGGGAGATCTACCAGTTTCGGGTAAGTGGGACACCTATTACGTACGCAAGGAGTTAATAAATAATAATAAATGTAGGCAGTAACAGGCAGTTTGTAAACAGTCGAAACTTTGTGAACCAAACAAGTAAAGTACAATGAATATTCGATAGTTAATAATCCCTCTAATTTCGCAAAAAAATCCGCCTCTAGAAAATAAGGGTGACAGAAAATTTGATAAAATAAAAAGCTGTTGTGACTTTTGTATGGGACCACACTGAAGGTACTCACCGAATTACCAACCTCCTCCTTTTTGAAGTCGGTTAAAAAGGCGGAAGACTAATGGACGTTGTATGATATTATTATATTAAAATAGGCAGTGAAAGATGAGGTAACGAGCGATATAATATATGGCAGACAGGAACTACGGAACAGCGACATATTTCCTGTAAAAAAAGGTTTTGTTAACGTAAATAACCACATCGATAACCTAACCTGATAAAAACCATTTCCAGATCAGTGTCTGGCTTAAAATCCCGGCGTGTCAACATGTCTTTCTCGAACGAGCGTCTTCGAGAGATTGAGAGGCACAACCACATACTGCTGACGAAAATCCTAAGCGCTAGGAATACGCGCAAGGGTTCCATACCACCGCTGCGTGAGCAGCCAGCGCGAAGGCCCTTACCCTCGGCTGCCGTGTGCCGCAAGAACCAGCAGAGACAAATAGACCATGATAATATGGTAAGAATACTTTACCAGTTACTGTTCTTGCAATTTATAGTGACGTCACTTGTGGATTTTAGATTATTTGTATACTAGCTTTTATCTGCGACTTCGTCTGGTATCCAATCTACTTATTTATTTTTACCCTTTTTTTTATGGTGATAAGGGGGCAATCGAGCATGCGGCTCACCTGCAGCAAACGGAATGCCTATGCTGTCAGAATAGTCACTCCCCCAACGAGCTCTGGTAACCTTACTCACTGACAGAAATACAACTATTGTTGATTCACTGCGGTATTCTGTAAGGCAGAGGTACTTCCCCAGTCGGGCAGCTCAGTTTGAGTGAGGAATCTCACTATGCCCTACCTCTCAAAAAACCCCTCTTAAACTCTTAAGAAATTATCGATATCGCATTATGTATTTTTCGCGTTTTCGCCATTTTAGGGGATGATTCATCACATCTTCATCATGGGGATCATTGCCGGGGAAAAACTACCCTATCTCCTTCCTCGGGACTCAAACTATTTCCATAAAACAAAACGGTTTAAGCGTGAAGCGGTAACAGATAGACATACGAACAGAAAGACAGACATATAATGTGGCAAAACAACGTTTGCTGGGTCAGCTAGTTGTAGTATAAAATTAAAACTAAGCAGTCTTACATTTTGTAATTAGAAAATTATAATCTATGACGGGAAAATAGATCATACGGATTAGGAAACTTGCGGATATTCGCATCCGCACCTGCAATTGCAGAGATTACGCATCAATGTAGGCAGCTGCATCTGTCATCAAAAATCAATGGGAATATGAATGAGGCACGAGTTAATCCAGAACTGAAACCATGAAAAAATAATCAAATTATGTTCATAAACATTTCTTTCTTTGCAGATTCTTCTGAAAAAGATCCAGCGCGCGAAATCATCGGCGTGCAGCATGCGCCGTTGATACACAAGAGGCGTCCGATGCGCGGGCGCACGTCTCTGCCTAACCTGTACACTGTTACACTCTCCGCAACGAGTGTTGTTAATGTTAATAAATTTATTATACGAGTTTTTTACGGGATTTATTTGTTTTATTTAGTTTTAACTTAAATTACTGGCTTAACTATAAATTTTCGAAAATGACAACTGCACAAACTTCCGTTAAATTCCAAGTAACCTAAGTTTGTTTAATTTTTTATAGATGGGCGCGCGTGATCTTACATTTGACAAAAATATCATGAACCATACCCTGAATGGCTTGAAAGTGTATGGAAAGAACAAAACAAAGAACCTTGGGCAAATACCTATCAACACAAAAATAATTTTTATAATCAGTTAGATATAAAGGCACAAAAAAACAGACGCATCAAATATATATTCCTTTTTATGAACTCTTAGTAATAGTAGTAAGAGCAATTAGTAGAAGCACACATTTTGGTATATAAGTTCTACAAGAACGTTATGGAAGTTGTTAGTCCTAAAGGGGTTTATAAAATTTTGCAATAAAAGTATGTTTATTTTTATTCACTTATAGGCCATTTTTGTATTTGTTGCAAGCTGGAATTTGTCTGAGGGCCCAACTAAAAGCTCTTTAATTATGTCGCAACTCACATTATGTCCCTCAATTTCATTTGTTTAAGTGCGTATCGATTTAGTAACATGTTGTGTAACTTGTGTTTTATAACACGTCTAGATCAGAATAACAAAGCTATATAACAATGTTATGTAACAATTAAAGTCTCGTTTTCGTACCTATTCACGCGTATAAGTTATATAACATTTTAAAATTAATAACATGCTATGTTATGTAATCTGTGCCCACCTTTATAAACTCTGAAATAGACTTCTACGACCGTTTAGAACATCTACAAAAACCTGAGATACTTTTAACTACTAATAATAAACGCATATAATTTACATATGTAAATCATTATATATGTACTAAAAACAGTCATTTCTTGAACAATATAATATTATGAATGAAATGTTTGTGTTCGTAGGACTTCTTTCCGTATTTACAGGAATCTGAAAAGCAAAAGGTTGAAGAGAAAAATCATAGATGGCGCTGCCTACCTTATTCATACCATGGCGCTGCCTACCTTGTTTAAACTTAAAACCGTTTTCTCGTCGTCAGTTCGCCAATCATTTTTTTTTTTGTGTTTTTACTCATTTATTTATTGCGTTACATAATGTACACATATATACAGATGGTAAAATAAAATAAAATCAGAAGAGGTTCCAAAACGTTGCCATTATATCGTAATATTATTATCAGTTAAAAGTAATTTCATTTCAATGTTTCAATGTGTGTTCAAACCTTAAACTTACGCTTTATAGTAGTGATTAATAAGATGCCAAAAAGTAGTTGAACTTCAACATCGTTTTTATTAATATCCACTAAATAACTCATGTAGGTACCTACATTGTTTGTCTTGATAACTTTGAACTCAAATCTACTTAGATAAAAACCTAGAACTTAAATTCATCGGGCTGAGCAAAGACATCCCCATAAATACTTACGTAGAATCGAACCTTGAAAAAATAAATGTCAGACGCTTAAATAATGACCCATAAAAACACTATTTACGTCAATCGTTAAATATTATGACAATACTTGTGATTTCATAATAGTTAAAATGAGCTAACTTTGTGGTAGTACTTTTTTGGACTTAGTAATATGGGTTAACAGATTGCGCAAATAATTCCTGAAATTTGACTTCTGCAATAGGTAAATAGGTACCTATAAATACCATCATACTAAATTATTGCATTGGAAAATATGACTGAATCTAATTATGACTAGCTTTATTTATTACTAGCTGATTCCCGCGACTTCGTCCGCGTGCAATTTAACAAAAAAAAGTTTCATATTAATTTTGCACCCCCGTTGTACCCCCTTAGGGGGTGAATTTTCAAAAATCTTTTCTTAGCGGATGCTTACATCATCTTATAACATCTACCTGCAGCCCGATCCGTCCAGTGGTTTGGGCTGTGCGTTGACAGAACACTATGTCAGTCAGTCAGTTACCTTTGAGTTATATATATTTAGGTAAGGTTAAGAAATGCGTCAACCCTATTTACTTATGTATTATCGTGTATTTATCGATTTGTTTTTTTTCGTATACCACGGGGGTGGCAAAGCTCTCATGGTCCCCCAGATGGTAAGCAGTTAAAGTAGCTTATTAACCTTAGCAACACCAGAGGGGTTGCTATTACTACGGTAGAAACGCTTTCACTAAGCTCCCTTTATTTAAGAATTATTTACTCAGGTTTTTAAATAAGGCAGTTACTACGCGGATAGCAAACGGAATTGCCACGCTGAAAAAATATTCAATACCCTAACGAGTTCTGGCAACCTTATCACTCGCAGAACAACTATGGTTGTTCTATTGAGATCTTCTGTAGGGCGGACGTACTTCCCCAGTTAGTCAGCTCAATTTGAGCGAGAAATCTTACTATGCCCTACCTCTATAAAAAGGTTAAGGTTTTCAGGTTCTTTCGCCATTAAGTCAACCTATGTCCCGCTGCATGGTACGGCTCTCCTCTCAATCTGGTCGTAATTATTCGGGACAGGCGTGATAAAATGTTTGTAATGTAAAGTAGGTAAATTATGGTCTAATCATGACGAGAAGATAAGGAGTCTGTAGGTTCTAGAGTGGAGACTACTTACTGGAAAACGCAGCGTGTGTAGGCCCCCGGCAAGGTGAACTGACGACCTGGTAAGGGTCGCTGGACCGGTTGTCGTGGCGATCCTTGGGGGAGTCCTATGTCCAGCAGTGGACATCTAACGGTTGTCATGATGATGATGAGGTAAATCGTAATTGTATCTAAGAAAATAAAGATCTGGCCATACAGCGTCATCAATCATACATTATTAGCGTTGTCAGCATTTATTGTCAGTAGAATAAGTTGCCCGATCCATCATTATAGTTAAAAACTGTATTACAAATAATAGGTATAAGAATGACGGAAGATTTTCTTAGAAAACTTAGCTGGAATCATTCTCCCGCTAGTTTATTTAGGGTAATCTTTATTGTATAGAGTTTGTTATGTCAGCGCTTGTTTAAAAGCCATTGAGATAATTGGCGTACCACGAATCTCTGAATCACGCCTTATTTACCTATTTGTTTTCTATGAAACATTGTGTACATTGAAATGATTCAGTTAGCAAATAAACTGTGGTTTTTTAACTCATTTGGCATTCGGTATTTACGTCTTTAAAACAAGACCTTGATTTTTTTGTGGTTGACTCGAGTCGTATTCTTTAATCTTAAAGAGTACCTACTACTTAGATCGCGTGAAGTAGTAAGTAACACCACAGATATAATAATATATTGTACCGCTACGCAATAGCGCTGAAATTATTTTATATATTTTGTTAGATTTTTTTGTTAGACACAGTTACAAGTTTATATTTTAATTACTAGATGGCGCTGGTGTTTGATACCTGAAGTCCTCCAATGAAATATCGAAACAAACTCAGAGAATCATGGTCTTTTAATGTCCAGACTTAAAACTTCATCAGATCTTATGTGGACCCAAGCTTCTGACTCTACTCGCCTAACTCTACGTTCTACAAGGCCCAACTTGTACGTGTAGAGTTTGTGAAGTTGGGCCTCTTCAAAATATGTGGCTAAAGGTATAGCATGATCCTTCTCAAATGAGAGGAGAGCTGTGCCCAGCAGTGGGACAGTAAGTGGGTTGAAGAAAGTATGTAAAGACAATATTTCAATGTACGTAAGTAGGTAAGATTATACCTAGGTACTACACCTTGGTATATAATTACTTTGGATTTTTCCTTAAGAAGTAAGTTATGACTTATTTATAATATAAAAACAACCAGTTATTACAATGGTTGAGATCATATTTTATCAATTAACTTGGAAGTATCTGACACTAACAAAAACTATCAACAACAACATAAAGACATAGTTTTTATAAAATAAGCAGTAATATGTATTAAACGTCTTATCATTGTTACTTTGTTTGTGCAGTTATGACCTTTGTATCTTTGTCCCCCGCGAGCATTATACAGCTTCATTAGAAGTAACCGATTCTTACAATAAACAACTGACTTTAATATTCTCTTTAGCTACATACACTGGTAGGTACGTAATATGTTATATTTTATGGAATACAAGAGGCAGGGCATAGCTAGATATCTTGCTTAATTTAAGCTCCTCGACTGGGTACGTAAAGTACCTCCACTTTACAGAAGACCGCAGTGAAACAATAACAGTTGTAGTTCTGCGAGTAAGCTTACCAGAACTCCAGGGATTGACTATTCTGACAGCATGCAAATTCCGTTTGTTGTCAGTTTAGTAACTCCCCCAAATCTAAACGGTTTCTACGGGGTCGGCAACACCAACACGCCAGCGATATCTCTATCTGGTATTGCAAACGTCTATAGGACTAGACTATAGGCTACAGCACAGATAACTCCTCTGTGGGCTACAGACTACAGTAACCGCTTCCCACCAGGCAGGCCGTAAGTTGTATGCTACTTTAGGGCATAAAAAAATATATTTTGGAAAGTGGACATATGACCGGTGTCGTGTCCGGCCGTGAAGTCGTCTTGAATAAAAAGCCCGTTGATATTAGTTAATATTGTTTTCATCTGGCGCCCATTCGTATTATTATTCACGTCTGTTCATATCACTTGTTTATTCCTGGTACATATTGTTTTTATGGGGTCATCTCTGTGATTATTGTTTTCCTGCATTTCTGCAATGAATAACATTGTCAGTAATTGGTAAGATTCAAGCGAGGTGTTACGATAATCAGGTCACTGTGTCGGTACACAGGAATAAATTGTTGTTGTTAAAACTAGATTAATTTGTGTGTCTGTTTTAAGTTTCCTCGCGAAATTACCTAATTTTATTTGGACTTCTACCTTGCTCTAATTTTCATGTTTACGAGCTTTACATAATTATAAGAAGATACACGTTTATTTATTGCTTTATTTAAAGATTTGTTTTACGTGTTTATAAATAAGTTCTTTTTCAATTTGTCCGTGAATAAAGCGACCTGCGTTATTAAGACTGTCTCTCATAGAAAAGGCTCCGGAATCGTATCCGTGAGGGAAAATTACTTTTGTGATGATCATTTTCCCTTGGATATCGATGTTTTTACGTATATATGTCATCATCATCATCATCATATCAGACTATTGACGTCCACTGCTGAACGTAGGCCTCCCCATGCAATAAAACATGTCTATTGAATGTATCAACTATTTACTATCCGTATTACAAGCCTTGCTGCTTAGATGATGAAGTTCAAATCATACTCATTGCACAATAAGAATGGCAATGAGTAACAATAAGTAAACATGTGTCTACCGTCCTTATCGCATAGTAAATAAATGGGAATATTTTATTAGAACAAATTCAAAACATCAATGATTCATTGTTATTTAATAGTTACACGTTTTATAAGTTCCTGTAGTTGTAATAGTAATTATTGTTATCCTTGTAAAATAATTAGCTTTGATGATGAATCACGAATAACAATTATGTGATGGCCAAGTTTGTCAAAAGTCAAAGGTTATATGAATGGCTCATTCATTGGTCTAGTGGTCGTCATTGCGACCTCTGAGCAAGAGCTATTGGTTTAGATTCCCAGATCGGGCAAAATGTTATTGTGTTTTTTTATTTAATTCTCAGTAGCAGCTCGGAGTTTGGATTGGATTTGGCTCGTCCCCTATTACATGGGACCTAAAACATTCCGGCTAAATGTGGATATTCATTAGTACACCTCTAACTAACCTTTCGGGGACTACAGCCGTTATGGTACTATGTAAAATAAATTGGTTGCCTTCTCTATGTTAGTAAGTAAATAGTACTATGAAGGTATTCTTATTACCGGAACCGATGGCTTAATGTCGTGTCCTAATGTGATTAAAATGGTCATCTATCCATAGACAAGACTGCAGCGGGCACTGCTTAACCGTGCCCGTTGGAATGGTCAGTGTGGGTACTCCTCAAAAATATAGCTATACATTATATAATAAGTATGTATACAGATGCAACATGTATGAAGTTCAGTTTTACTAATAACATTGTTTACAATGTTTACTTGCGTCAATACTATTACGAACGGGCCAACACGAGACTTGAATTATAAATATTTTGAAAATATGAAATAAAGGAATAACACAACATGTCATTAGTACAAACAAACAACATGTTTGTGCAACACATTAGCTTGAACGCAAAAGAAGAAACAATCGCACGCACTAACCTGCTAAATTAACTGTCATTCGCTATTCTGATTGATTAATTATGTTGGGCATATGAAATAATGAAAAAATAAAACAGTAAGAATAAATAATAAATAAATAAATATTCCTGGACATTATGACACACAGCGCCATCTAGTTCCGTGCTAAGCAACGAAGCTTGTGTTACGGATACTAGTTGGTTGGTTAAATAATGGCGTTATTGTTTTATATAACTAATAACATTATATACTTTTCCATTTATATATACAGGGTGACCGGCAATGAACGTATGTATAATATAACGTGTACGTATATGTTATGAAAATCGTATATCAGGCAGTAAAGACGAACGATTTTATAACTATAGAAGATAACATACAAAGATTACCTGACATACATACATAACGGTACAATACTCAACAAAAACGACTGACGAATATTTATATAAAAATATGAATAACAACAAATATTCTAAAAATAACACTCGGCATAGTAAAGTTTGTCTAGCTAGAGATACGGTGGCAAAAATAAAACCTTATCTACATAATTAGAAGCAACGTTATCAATAACGTGTGTTATCTAATATCTAGCCTCTTTTTTTATTTTTTTATTTATTTATATTCCTGGACATTATGACACAGCGCCATCTAGTCCCGAGCTAAGCAACGAGGCTTGTGTTACGGATACTAGTTGGTTGATATACTACATATATACTTTTTTTTTGTAAATACATACATATTATACATAGATACATCCATGACTCGGATACAAATGTTTATGCTCATCACACAAACATTTGTCCCTACCGGGATTCGAACCTGGGACCCTTAGCACAGAAGGCAGTGTTAACTACCGCTGGACTAACTGGGTCTTTGAGTTTGGGCGACAGAAATATCCGCTAACGTAGGCTGTTAAGTAATAAATTAGTTATTTTAGTCTTAACGTCTATAAATATACAATCTTTTTGTATTTTTTAGCATATTTCAAGTTAAGATTTTTAATTTTTATTAAGAAAGAAAAAGTCAACCTCTATAAATATATTTTTGTACGTATATGTTATGAAAATCGTATATCAGGCAGTAAAGACGAACGATTTTATAACTATAGAAGATAACATACAAAGATTACCTGACATACATACATAACGGTACAATACTCAACAAAAACGACTGACGAATATTTATATAAAAATATGAATAACAACAAATATTCTAAAAATAACACTCGGCATAGTAAAGTTTGTCTAGCTAGAGATACGGTGGCAAAAATAAAACCTTATCTACATAATTAGAAGCAACGTTATCAATAACGTGTGTTATCTAATATCTAGCCTCTTTGAGTTTGGGCGACAGAAATATCCGCTAACGTAGGCTGTTAAGTAATAAATTAGTTATTTTAGTCTTAACGTCTATAAATATACAATCTTTTTGTATTTTTTAGCATATTTCAAGTTAAGATTTTTAATTTTTATTAAGAAAGAAAAAGTCAACCTCTATAAATATATTTTTGACATTGGCGTTATGTCTAGTGATCGCAAATGCAGCTCTTGAGCGCGAGGTCCTGTCCTCGCAACTCTTCTACATCATCGTCATCATCAGCGACCCAATTATTGTACCACTGCTGGGCACGGGTCTTCTCTCATTTCAGAGGTAATTCCTCTGAAATGAGAGAAGGCTATAGTTGGCTATAGTTCACCACGCTAGCCTACAGTGGGTTGGCCAACTCTTCTTAGTCTGCAGTAGCAGCTTTGAGTTTGAGATAGTGATCAAGTAACAATTAACTTATTATAGGCGTGATATCATTTCAATTTATCGGAGATGAATTCTTAATCAAAACGGGTTCTGAGATTTTCTCGGCCTGGTGATCGAAACTAAATCCTGATGAGCACAGCAGCTACTATAACGATCTCATAAGATAAATCTTTCCCCTTTTATGAATCTATATACTCAGATGGTGGCCTCAATAGATAACTGTATTTCTTTTTGTTAAAGCCGTTGGCTTTGCTGGGCTTTTCTGCTGTGTCCTGGGTTATTATGTAAGATCATATGAAATTCGATGCTGTTCCCAATAGATATACAATTATATTTTTGAATATCTAACTCCTAAGCCATTGGCTTGTTACCCTCTGCTTGGATTTTCTCCTGTATTAATATCTTTATACAGTATTTAAAGAAATCTCTGACCATTGCGCTCATTGCGCTAGTAATAAACTGTGCTGCAGAGGCCAGTGTACTTCCGCTTTATTAAAGTGGTTTATTTTATTTTATTTGTTTTGTGGGTTACAAGCCGAAATTTTCCCACCCAGCTCCGAAATAAACCACCAGAAGATATGTTGAAGACCATATACATATTGGTTCAAAGTGGGGACCAGGCACTACACCAATTCATGTGTCAATTGTTTCCTCTTTGCTGATACCATCTGGTAAGTAATCTCCACAGTTCCCATTTGACGTACATGATAAACAATATATTACAACACGATAGAGCCACGGTGAATGACGGCCAGCGTGTCCACCAGCGACGCATCCACATTAAACAGATAAGTTACAGATAGTAGCGCCTGCGCACCAGTGCCGACGCATTATTTATAATCGCGTGACCGCTACACGATAAGCTGAGGTACGATGCGTTTGCAATAAAAGGTGTTACTGCAGAAAGACCAATCAAAGTTTGAAGTAAATAGAAACTGCGCCATTGGTCTGCACGTGAAGTCCTAGGGATAGATTGCCATCAAGCCTTTCACTGTCCCGCTGCTAGGGATTACGTTAGACTCATCTATTCCATGCAGGTTCAGGTTTAGTGTGGGTTGACAGACTTCACGGGCCATCCAGAATCTTAGAGGCATGCAAGTTTCCTCTAGGGTCTAGGGGTTTCAACCAGTTAGTCGTAAGAGTTTGATTACAAACTCCACCAGTAGGGTTAATATCATAATAGAGCATACCTAGGTTATGCTTAAAACCTGGCACGAGACCAATGAAACTTGGCAGTAGACTACCACTTCTGGACTTTAATCATGTAATAATAAGGTTGAAAATTAGCTAATGGATCTTCTGCATTGCTTTTTTGTGATTAAACTAAATGTAATATTGATAAGGTGGACACTAAGTATTATGTTAACAGATTTTATTTGTGTTTTTTTGTGGAAAATTTTTGGAAAGAGAGTGTTTACCTATGTACACGTCCTTTAATCTGTGTCACTGTTATAACCAGACTGAGTTAGTTGTTTATATAAGTGAACTGATGTTTTAAAGGTATTTTAATACCATTGTATATAGGTACATAAAATATGGCGTATATTGGTAAATAACATTGGACACAAGAGGGGTAGGCTATAGTCGACCACGCTGGCTTGGTGCAGGTGGGCAGACTTCACACGCGATAAAGAAAATGTCTCAGGCATGTAGGTTTCACGATGTTTTCCTTCACCGCATGTGATAAATACGCACGTAACTTCGAAAAGTCAGTGCATGCCTTGAGTTTGAACCCGAGATCTTTAACTTCGCAATCCACTGGTTAAACCATAAGGCTTTCTCAGCTTCGCCACGACGACGACCGGTCATGTGCCGCCCGCACCCCGTGAATTCTAGCGACCTTCGTCAGCTGTTACTATTGTTCAAATAGTTCTTGAAATAAAACTTCTTTGTACGGATTTTATCGCGGTATATTGATATTATTTTTACCGTGACGTTTCGAGTCCTTTACAGTATCCACAGTTAAGGACAGATTCCAATCAAATAATGCTGAAAAACTATTACTTGTGTAATATAATATTTACACGTGGAATTCAGTATGAATTCATTAGTCAATAAATTATGTGCATACTTTATTTTTTAATGTCTAACTTTGTAAACAGCAAGGCCATGCGTTGTTTGTCATATTGCAGCTAATTAAAGATCAGCATGTATGTTGCTGTGAGTAATTCATCAACTCGTCCTGCATGCCTACGGCCCATTTAGAACGACTTGCAGAAAATGAAAATAATTAATATTTTCATTCTGCAACTCGTCCCACGTTTCTTTTTGTGTGGAATTTTGAACTTTATGAACGTTTGGTACAGTTAGCAAGACAAGTAATAACAATATTTTTTATGAAGATACAATCTTTAGTTTTTACCAGTGATGTTTATGGCTATGGCGGTTACTTTTGAAGTAGGTAAATGTTGATAGGACATACCTATGAATCTTTTGTTTAAATATTAATATAGCAATAAAACTACTTATATTAGCACGCACACGGGATACGGAGAGGGAGTATTTCATAGAATTTGTGGATGTTAAATAGAGTTAGTATGATTCATACTTACCGACAGAAAAAAATATATTTAGCGGATGTGGAACCAATTTTTCATTTCTTTTTGGGTTTGATTTTGGACTCTGATGAACCTATGAAATTTGTGACTTTGGCTGTGCATATTGGACTTAAATTTATACTTACTGTATTCGTTGAAGGCTTTTAATGAGTATTTTTTTTAATATGTAATATTAAAAAAATATTTAATATATAAATGAGATTAACGTTTACAAGGTGCTGTTATGGACACGTAAGAAACGTTTTTGAAACAATTACGTCTCGTCTAAATCGTGGTGGTTATAGACATGACATTCTAAGAAATAATTCTATAAAAAAACAACTTCAAATTTTAGAACTAGACCAGACACCAGCTTCCAAATAAAAAAAAAACATCAAAATCGGGGTCTCCCTGTCTGAATTCTGCAGAAACAAACATAAAAAAATGCAAACAAATTGAGAACCTCCTCTTTTTTTGAAGTCGGTTAAAATTAAAGACAAATCAACTGTGTGGCGTTGCATTTTCATGCAACAATTGACACATCTGTGAAACGATTTTAATAATTACTTGTACTAATAGGTCAAAAGAGAAAAATGTTTGCCAGCCAGACAGATCCAAAAATTATATTTTATAGTTTTACGTTTGTTATTATAAAAACCTTGTTATTATTAAATCTATATTCATAAATATATAAGTTTAAATGTTTATGAATACCTCGTGTGTTAATTGGTGTCTAATTTGTCGTTATTTAATATTTTCCGTTTACATGTTGTGAACTTGTGATTATTAAATATTATTTAACAATTTTAATAACACTTTTGCTGCTGATTGTACCTTTTAACTGTTTTTAGTAACGTGGGACGAGTTGCAGAATAGAAAAAATATTTATTTTGATTTTTTGCAAGTCGTCCCAAGTGGGCCATAGGCATGTAGGACGAGTTGATGAATTACTCGTTGCTGTTACTAGCTGGAAGTTATAGCTATAAAAATATTCATTATAGAAATGTAAGTGTTAAAATATTGGCCCCGAAGGGTTAGGCAGAAGTGTACTAATGTACACCAACACTTCGCTGTTACGTTTTAAGTCTTTTGTAATAGGTGGCGAGCCTATTACCACCAATCGGGCACGAATCCAATCTCCGAGCTGCTACTGATTATTTTAGAAAAACCCAATGACACTTTGCTCAACCTCGGAATCGAACCCAAGACCTCTCGTTCAGCAGTCACACTAACGACCAATAAACCAACGAGGCAGTTTATTAATAAATTATAATTATAAGTTGAAAAGGTCACACTTTAATCAATTTAAAAATTAAATAACCCGGAAGCAAACTGGAAAGTAATGTAAATATAAGCTGTACAATATTAGTATCTGTGAGGCTACACAGACAAACAAACAGACGTAACAACAGAGCGTTTTAATAACAATAGTTTAGTAATCATTGTTTGTGTACGCAATAATGTCCGGACTCACCTTAAAATTTCCATAGAATCGTTTCAATGTTTACTGCGGTTACAGAAAAGGTATTTATAAAGAACAAATATTTTGATTCGGAAGCTCATGTTCAATGGCGTGACCTCAAGTAGGTAGGTTTCTTTTATGGGACGTGCCCACCACCCTAAGTCCCTACTACTGCAACTCCTGTAAGCCAGGATCAACAATAGTAACCATCCAAAATATCGTCGAGACAATGAAGCTCGACGTGTCCCAGGGGAATGATATTAACTGTCTTGGAACCCGCAGCGAAATGAATCATGAAATTAAATCGGAGGAGTAAGAAAATAACAGTTTTCCACTTCCCTCCTTACCAAGCGAGAGACAGAATAGAGTTTACATGTCATTGACATAAGAGTCAAGTAGGTAGGTTGTTAGGTTTTGAGAATTTCCACTCGGAAATGATAAAGAAATGAGCATTACGCTTTCAAATTTATATGACTTACTAAGCTTTTTCCCGCGACTTCGTCTGCGTAAGATTTGTAATTCTAATTCCACCCCCCTTGTCCCAGTTTTAAGGGATGATTTCCGGGATGAAAATCCTATGTCCTTCCCCGGGACTCAAACTATCTCTAGTTTCACCAAATTTCATCTAAATCGGTTTAGCAGTTATCGTGTGAAGAAGTAACAGACAGACAGACAGACACACTTTCGCATTTATATTATTATATAAGTATAGATGCGATATTTTTTTACCATTACGCCTGTCTTCCCTTAACGGTTAGGCAGAGGTGTTCAAATGTATACCCACATTTCGCCGGTATGTTTTAGGTCCCATGTAATAGGGGGCAGATGTAATACCTATGTTAAAGGTTGTTGCTTATCTAAACATAGATACTGAGACTTAGCGATTAGTGTTTGTGCTACAAGCCGCGCAACTTATATTTGTATTTGGTCTGGGGGTTTGTGTATGTGAGACTTTGTGTTTGTTTAATTTAAAATCGGGACGTAGCCCTGGCAAGAGACTAACATTTACGACTAAGAGGTAGGTACTGATACATAGTACAGAGTAACTAATAGTTGTATATACTAAGCACTGTCTTTTAGAAGTAGGTACATAACTTCTACCAGATTTAACATTTGCTCAAACAGTGAAGGAAAACATTGTAAGGTAGTTCACATGCTTGAGAGATGTTTTTGATGGCGATTTGCATGAAATCCAACTAAGCTACCTAATATTACGTAAATCGTTGTAAGGTAGGGGACTGGCTGTGCCAATTAACAACATCGTAACATTGTTGCTGCGATTCCTTAACTTTTTAACGAACATTGCTCGTCTTTTTTTGCATTGTTTCGGCTTAAAATTTTTAACATGTTATATTAAATACTTTTTGTTAAAACGTCTACTTTTAATTATGAATATGGACGAAAAAAAGAGGTATGCTGGGATTGGGGGGTGAAAACCACTGACCGGTCGTCGTGGCGATCCTTGGGGGAGACCTATGTCCAGCAGTGGACGTCTAACGGTTGATATGATGATGATGCTGGGATTGTAACGAGCTATAGCTTCTGTCTATCCCACAGTAAAAGTGGCGTGAGAGTAGGTATAATATACATATTAACAGATATGTTCCTAATCATTTTGTTTATTTGTTGTACTTATTATGACATCAAATTATCACTATAAATATGCATTTAGCAGGTTTTATAAATAGATCACCAATTTCAATTTGTTTGCTTTAATCATTTAATTAGACTCTGACGTAGACATAGGTACTCATTTTTATGATGGTCATTTTCTACTGAATATTTTAGTCACAGAAATTATAGTGTGCTTTTAAGTTTTTTTTTTTAACCTTAGATCTGACACTTTTTCCTAAGGCAAGCGCGTCAATCAAAGCCCCTGCTTCTACAATTAATTCTGTAAGCCAGGATCAACAATAGCAGTCAACCAGAAAAACGTCGAAACAATGAAGACCGACGTGACCCAGGGGAATGATTTAAACTGTTGTTGAACCCGCAGCGAAATTAGTCATAAAATTCCTCCAATTTAATTATTGTATTAGATAAGTATATACGAAATTAAAGGTTGCCCTGCCCGCATAGCAAACCTCCCCCCGCCTCAATCTCGTACAGCTTTAAATTTTTTGTTAATCCAAACTTAGCTGATGTCTCCTAACTATAAACATATTCTAAATCCAGTGGTTTTTGATATTTCAAGTTTAGTCGATAAGTAACTACTACCTTTTATGTAATATGTCATCAACATCAATCCATTATTGTCCCACTGCTGGGCACGGGTCTCCTCTCATTTGAGAGGGATTAGGCTATAGTCTACCACGCTAGCCTACTGCGGGTTGGTAGAGTTAACATGCCATCGAGAAAATCTCTTAAGCATGCAGGTTTCCTCACGATGTGTCCCATCACATGCACATAACTTCCGAAAAGTCAGTATTGCGTGCCTTGGGTATGAACTCGAGACCTTTGACACATCAGTCCACTGGTCACACCACTAGGCCACCCCAGCTCCTCCACAAACTTCAATATCTATATTAAGAGTATGTAGTACTCAAATTAATCTGATAACAACATTGTTTACAACAACAAGTTTAGTGAACATCGATATCAATACGATCAATTGTTGGAGCACTACCGAGTAGGCAGATATAACTGATATATATGTGTCGAGTGCTCTTTATCTAAATACTCCTGCGTCCCGTGGGTGGAGATTAAGGGTTTATCATGGATGGGCAGCACTCGACTGCATCCACGAGGTAGCGTCGTGCTTCCATACATCCATCAACAATTTTAAATAAGTGTCAACTAGTGTTTCTTTGGTCTAGTAGTCGCGCAGTGTTATTGGGTTTTTCAATAAAATTCTCAGTCGCAGCTTGGGGTTTAGATTCTTGCCCGGTTGATGGCAATAGGCTCGCCCCCTGTTAAATAGGACCATAGCGTCCACCTAATAGTAAGTGGTTACCGTAGCCTATAGACGGTTGATTGCAACACCAGAGGTGTCGCTCGCGCGTTGTCGACCCTGTTAAAAGTAGTGTGTAGGTTCCTGAAAATAAGTTGTTATATTAAATAACGAACATAATAATGTTACTCTTGGTAAAATTATATAACTCGGCGAACTGGTTGAAAGCATTCTATAAAAAAAAAATCCTGTTCAAATTTCGAATACCTACATAAACAATTACCTATGCATTTATGTTTTGTTTTTTTCGGTCTGTTATTTGGAACAGAGTCTTTTCATTGCCTAATGTTGTTTCTGTGCGTCATACTTCACATCGTAAACATAAAATTCACCCTGCATAATGTCGTTACCGTATTTAATTAACGTTTTGACGCAACAATACAAAACATTTAAACTACATGTTAATCGATTACATCTCTATACAAAGGAATTTTATATCTTTCATTAAACTTCGCTGTTGAATACTAATGTGTAGTACAATGTCCCACATTCTGAAGTACTAAATCCCAGAAGTTTCAAACAATTTTCAGCATTATCACTATCTAAATACGGATTGAAATTGTGTGTATGTTTTGCCTTTGTACTGGATGTGTACATAAATGGAATATAAACAAATTTTTCAGTCTTGCGTCAAAGGAGATTGATAAATGTATAAAGATTAAGTAGTTTTAGCTTGCGATTTTGTTTACATATTCTTTCAGATAAAATATGATTTCAATGATCTTGCATTTCTATTTTAAGACAATTCCCAAAAAGGGAGTGTTGTGTTATCTGAGTGTCGGGGTTCGAATGTCCGGTAGAAGAGGCGAATGTTTCTGTGATTTACTATATATTTTTCGAAATTTCTCTCTAAGAGGACCATGTAGAGTTTTGTTCCATCTAAACTTCGGTAGGTGCCTATTTAAAATTTTCGACAACTGACCAACTGCAGGGCAGTTCAGGGCACGGGTCTCCTCTCATTAGCGACCACACTACCCTAGTGCGCGTTGACAGGCTTCGCACACCAATGAGAAATACGCCTGACGAAGTTTTGCTACGACGTTTGAGACTTTGAGCATGTGATAAATACGTATGTAACTTCAAAAAATTTCAACTGTCTCGCTATCGCGGTTCTTGAAATACAGCCTGCTGATAGACAGACGGACAGACAGACAGCGAAGTCTTTGTAACGGGTCCCGTTTTTACCCTTTGGCTACGGAACCCTAAATCTCAGTGGGATTAAACTCGAGACCTCTAACTTCACAGTCTCCTGGTCAAACCACTAGACTATCGTAGCTTGCTTCTATCACAGCCTACTACGCATAACCTACACATATATATATATACATAAAATACACGTCAAGCAAACTAGCGATATAATCTGAGCGTACGAAATCGATTTATTCGATTAAAAACATCGATAGTCGCGCAATCGAGTTATCGGCGACGCGACGGACGCGTCAAATATTTTTACAAATGACGTCAAATAGAAAATAAATGCGTCATGTAGGTTAGGTACCTATTATCCGTCGTACTATTTATATATGTACCTAGTTTACGTGTTTTGTAATTGAATTATAATCGTGTTATCAGCGGATGGGGGTTATTGAGAAACTTGACAATAATAACAATAATCGTGGGTTTGGTTTTATAATTAACTTATTTTATAATTAGATGGCCAGCGCAAATTCGTCCGTTTCATAATATGAGTGAGTGGGTAAAAAGTCCTCCGTATTTGTAACATTTTTCATTGATGCTCTGCTCATATAGGTCGTACTTAAATACGTACGTAATTTTAAATAGGCTATAAGTTTCGTAAATGAATAGACTTTCTTATAAAGTACATATTATTTTATTATATTTTATCAAATCGGACTGGTTCTCGAGATAAACAAGTTCATACATACAAACAAACTTTTCCGCTTTATTACATTGGTATAGATATAATTTATATAAGTTTAAGTAGTGATGTCCAAGTGGCACTTGGCAGTCCATATTTAGTTTAATTACATGATATGACACATGACATACAATGACAAAAGTAAAAAGGTCAATGTAAAAAGGTCTATTGAAGACATATTAATTTTCCAACATATTGCGATATAATCCGTAAAAAGTTTTATTTTAAATCCTTTATTTTTTAACCATCTTCAAAAAAAAGAGGAAGCTCTCAATTCGACTGTAGGTACCTATTATTATTATTTTTTATATTTGTTACCTCAGAATTTTCGACTTGGTGAACCGATTTTGATGATTCTTTTTATATGTAAAAGCTAGTGCTCCCCGTGTGGTCCCATTGACATCTGGACTTGGTGTTATTTGTTAAGAATTATAAAGTCTTTATTTGACTGCATATACACAATTTTGTAGTTCATAGTTTTTTATACCCGGCACAGAAAACCAGTTTTCGAGCAATTTGAAGCATGAAATTGTAAATGTTGAAACTAGGTTAAACTCATAACAACAAACTGTTAATGAAAACAGCTGAATGGAATATTTTCATGCGAAATTACATTTTGTTTGGGTATAGAAAAACAAATATTTGAATTATATGTATTTACTTAGTTGTCACTACGTGAATGTTAATGGTACCTAATACTTAATGGTTAGTAAACCCATCAATAGTATTGTTATCGTAAGTATCAAATTTTGAAAAAAAGGAGAAATCGTCAGGTCGCTTTATTTAAAAAAAAATTAAGATGAAAAGAGATGTAAGTATATTGTGTTGATTTTGAAAACGTGAATAAATATTTATTCTTTTACATATGGAACAAACATTTTTAACATGAATAAAGATGAATTTTTACTTCATACAATTATGATAATTACGATTTAATTAATAAGCGGAAGTTAATACTTGGATGACTTGCAAACTTGATAAACTGTTTAAAGAATACATACATACTATCACGCCTGACGTGAGGCGTGACGCGTGACGCGTGGCGCGTGATCGATAGTACGCGTGGCGCGTATCACCCACGTTTCACCGGTATTATTAAGGTCCCATGTAATACCACGAATCCACGCCCTGACCTGCTACTGAAAATTTCATTGAAAAACCCAATAATACTTTGCTGGACCTGGGAGGCAGTTTGCAAACTTCAATAAACTGTTATTATAAATAATAAATAAATAAATAATATATTATACAATTTGAAACAACACGAAATAAGATGTCAAAGTAACTGTATTTCGACAGTTACTTTGACATCTGAATAAACACGCACGTTAATAAGCACGTGTTCTTTTGTTTGGCGGCATTTAAGCCGGCGTGAATGTCATTTCTTAAAAATAAATAATAAGAGAAGTTAATTAATGTATATAAACATACACACACGTAGGTATAAACTTTACATGACTTTAAAAAATTGTCAAAGGCATGTCTATTTTAAGTTGGATTCAAAACAAAAATCACAGTATTTGCCTTCCAGACTTCTTTACGTGCGAAGGAAGAATAAATATTAAGTACTAATATTAATCAAAATACCTATTATGACAATGTAATAATGGAAATCGGTTTCATTTACCATTGGCTTTCGCCGCTCTCTTAATGATGAAAAAGCATCTGTTTTATCTTAACAATACGATGTAATATAATATACAATTTAACAGTATAATATATAATTAATGAGATGTCTTTATTAAGTAGGTATTTGTAGTTAAATGTGCCATGCTTTGCTGTGAAACATTTTGGTTATAGTTTAAAAAAAACGTTGAAGCGGGTTGTACACCTATATATCGGGTCAAAAATTGAGCACAATCGATGCAGGAGTAATAATGCGTTTATAATAATAATAATAATAATAATTTCTTTATTGTTCAAAAAATCACAAGTTATGTTGGTTATTCCCTAGACCCCACACTAGGATTCCCTGTGTCGTGGGGTCTAGTCTCTTTCGTTCAATTAGATATACTTGAAACAATAAAAAATAAAAATAAAAACAAGTAAAACAAAATTAGAGCAATAATAACAACACAAAAGGTGTGTGTGTGTGTGTGTGTGTGTGTGTGAGTCTGTGTGTGTGTGTGTGTGTGTGTCGACTTGAGTGTAGTGTGTGTTTGCGTGCGTTTAATGTTTGTTACTGTATGATTTTCAATATATCTTCAGTGTTTTCATAATTTAATCTAAGAAGCCATTCATATATTTGTCTTTTACATTTATTCTTTGTCAGTTGAACTATCCTGAGTTTAGTATTAAGTTTTTTATATATATAAGGTCCCATGAAGAGGTATGATCTACTACCAATTGCTTTCCTGCACTTTACCGATTCCCAGACCAGTCTACGACCGGAGTGACTGCTCAAGGCACTACTCAGGGCGCTTTTATGAAATCGCATAGTGATAGAGAGTATATAAAGTTGACGGACACTGAGCACTCCTATTTCTGCGTAGAGTAGATTTGTGGAGTATCTATATGGTCTACCAAAAGCTGTTTTTAGCAGTGCACGTTGAGCTCTTTCAACTTTTAACATATGCGATTTTCTCACCGCACCCCACGCAGTAATGCAGTAATTAATAGATGACTGGCAGAGGGAAAAGTATACCATTTTTAGGGTTTTTTCTAGCGCGACTTTACCTAAAGACTTAAAAGTCCGCATAAGCATTCTAGTCCTACTGGTTAGTGCATCAAGATGACTAGTCCATGATAATTGGTTATCAAGATAGACCCCAAGATATTTAATTGAGTTGATTTGGTCAATTTGAGGACAATTACAGCTGCTAAACAGAGAGCAAGAGTGCAGTCTTAGGGACATTGTGCACCTTGGAGAGGAGCGTTTGGAAACATAAAAATGGACAGCTTTGGTCTTTTCTATATTGAGGGTCAACAGATTCCACTGGAGCCAATTAGCAACCCTTTGCAGACCACTTTCTACGCTAGACAGAACATAGTTCCAGGTTTTGCCAAAGAAGACTATTGCAGTGTCATCCGCATATGTAATTATTTTCGCATGAGGCAGGTCCAAGGCACATAAACCATTTATGTAAATAATAAAGAGCGTAGGGCCAAGGACACTGCCCTGTGGGACACCGTAATTGATTGTTTTTAGTTCGCTGCAATAGTCTCCCACGACCACCTTCTGACTTCTATCACACAGATAAGAGCCAAACCATGCTAGTGCCTTGCCACGAATTCCAAAATACTCCAGCTTCCGTATAAGCAACTTCCGAGAAACAGTATCGAACGCTTTGGCGAGGTCCAGGAAGATGCCAGTACACGCCATGCCTTTATCTAAGTTCTGTGAGATAAAATCTGCTAAGTTTGTTACTGCATCCTCCGTGGATCTGCCAGCACGAAAACCAAACTGATTATCGGAAAGGAGCTTGTTTTTTTCTAAATACGCCAAGAGCCTCTTATTGACAACTCTCTCCAATATTTTAGAAAGAGTTGTCAGCAAGGAGATCGGGCGATAATTAGATGGAACTTTAGGGTCACCACTTTTATATATAGGACAGACGTTAGCAGTCTTGAAGCAAGTAGGGACTGTACTGGTTGTTATGCTTAAATTACATAAGAAGGTTATGGGATTGACTAAGACATGAGCACAGGCTTTGAGGATCTTGTTATTAATATGATCGTTACCAGAAGCTGACGCTACCTTAAGTTTATTAATAATTTGGTGTATTTCGACCTCATCAGTAGGGACAAGAAAGAAGGAGTTTGGGCCTTTATTGGAGGCGGAGTAATGCTTAGCGCCTCTGGCTAGTTCAGCCTCTGTAATATTCAGTTTTTGAAGTGTACGACTTGCAAGTTCTTCGCCAATGGTTGAGAAATAGTGATTTACACTATTTAACGACGCTACAGGATTGTCATTTGAAACCAGTTGAGCGGTCTCATTTTTAGCACTTTTAATATTACATATATTTTTAATTTCAGTCCACAGCTTTTTGTTATCTCCTACAGCATTATTTAATCGCTTCCGTTCATATTCAAGTTTTAGGTTGGTAATCAAATTGTTGCAATAGTTGCGGTAGTTTTTGTATTCTAGTTGGATGACAGGGTTATCACGATTTTTCTTTTTCTTTGCTTTGATATGCATAAGGTCTCTACGTCTGATACATTTTAGAAGATTTTTTGTGATCCAAGGTTTTATGATGATCTCTGAACTATGACTAACACGTTTGCTAGTGTGTTTACAAATTTTTTCACCTATACTATTAACAAAAAGCTGAGCTGCGTTAGTTACATCACAACATCCATAGACCCAGTCCCAATCTTCATTCTCAATGTCCTTAATTAGATTAATATAGTCAATATTTGTAATTTGTCTTTGAACATTTGGCTTTTGGGGAGCTTTGTGGACACCAAAAATAATCGTTTCATGATCGGTAATACCAGTTTCACACACAATTGAGGTCACATCCCTATGGGTTTTTAATAGCACGTGATCCAGGCAGTTTGTCCCACGCGTAGGAAATGTGTGAGCAGGGAAATAGCCATAATGACCAGTCAGTTCTAAGTATTCTGAAGCTCTGTTATCAGTATACCCAGGCTTGATGTCCAGATTTACATCTCCCACGATCGCACATGTATCACCCTTGCAAAGTTCTATTACTTTCAGGAGAGAGTCGCAAAACCTTGTGATATTAGGGAAAGATGGAGATCTATATAACGCGATAAGTGACAGCTCATTCTTTACAGTAATTAGCAAACAATTCGACTCTTTAAAAGTTGGTTCTGAAACAGTTACATGAAGAGATGATTTAGCGAAAACGCCAATACCGTCATTTTGGTTGAAGTACACCTTAGAACAAAAGTAATCATAATTATCTATTTTAAAGCAAGGAGAACTGTTATCCAGCCAGCATTCTGTGAGAATAATAATATCTGGGGAAAAAGAAAAGCGACTTAATAAAACAAGAAAGTTATCAAAATTTTTCTGCATACTTCTTATGTTTTGCACGACTACAGTGTACTGCTTCTCAATATCACCCATATGTGATTTGCAAGTTTCCACAGAGTCGAGTTTAAACTGTGAGGTATAATTTATTTTATCGATCTCGCTATTGATTTGTATTAAGTTAGCCATAGGTTAAAAGTCAAAGAATAAATATGTCCCATTTTAAGTGTACTATTAGGTGCGGAAATGCGTATCTGTGTAAAAGATAGGCTAATGCTAACAATCATAGTGTGTTTATGAGGAGTGAACGTTGAGTAATGGTATTTGCACTGAACAGATTTGTTTTTAGAATATTGAGTATGATTTTGAGTGTGATGCGTTAGTGTAGTTGTGTTACAGAGTGAGTGCCAGGTGTACATATATGTGAAAGGCTTAGTGTAAGTTGTGTAGTGTCTTATGAATAATGTGTAAGTTTGGTAGTTGTAGGTGGATAGAAAGTAGGGTGTGTATTGATACATAATATAACATAAAACTTTATAACTTTTAAACTTTCGCGTTGCATTAGAATAAATTATACGCGAATTTACCTTTTAGGTAAATGCTTGACGTTTCGACCAGGTTGCACTGATCGTGGTCACAAGCTGACCGCGATCAGTTTCGCGTTAATTCCCGTGTAATATAATGTATTATAATGCAACGCGAAAGTTTAAAAGTTGTTAATAATGCGTTTAATTTCTTGTAGACAGGCCAATCCGAATGTCTGACCCCAATTGACCACAGAATTCCGCCACATTAAAGTATTAACAAAACGTTTTATTTTTAAACACACATGTCGTAGGTCGCGGCCGCTGAGTATATCCCGGTTGCAAATTGGCTCGGCATGATACATATCAATATATCAAAATAGATAATTACACACATAGTAAACCACTGTATAAATCCAAAAAGAGTAAGAGACTATGGAAATATGGACAAGGAAACATACATACATGTAAACAATATAAAAAACAAGCCAAGTGCTGCAACAGAAATACATCATCTCTGAATATTTCGATTGTCTAGCTATCACGGTTCATTAGGTACAGCGTGGTGACAGACAGACAGACAGACAGACAGATGGACGGACGACGCTCAGCAGAGGCTTAGTAGGTAGGTACCTAAAAAAGGACAAGTTAATGTTTTCAATTATCATAGGTATAGCAGTAGCGTAGCGTGAGGGAGGGGGGGGGCAAAGGGGGCCATGGCCCCGGGTGGCATATGAAAGGGGGCGGCATCAAGTGCCACGTCGTTTTCATACCACTAGAAAAGGGGGCGGCAAATTTCCAGTCGGCCCCGGACGGTAAATACCCACGCTATGCCACTGAGGTATAGTCTTGAGATTTAGCTTTGGCTAAGAGTACTAGCCGTGTGGTGTGTCTCGAGTTAAATTCCAAGGCACACCACATGCGCGTATTGCTAAAACTTGGAGGATAACATCGTGAAGAAACCTGCAAGAAACTCACGGCATATCGCGGATATTGCTTTTGAATCCTGTGACAATAGTTTCTTTAAAGTATCTGAAATATTACGATTAAAATAATATCAATATAACGCGATAAAATCCGTCATAAATAATTCTATTGAAATATTACAATTGTTGTATAATGTATCTTCACAGTTATATTGATAAAGTAATCAAACACCGCCGGATAACAATGTTATCTGCAGATAAACGCGAGATAACTTCAACGGATTCATATCTGCTTGTAAATTAATAATAATTCAATTACGCATTACTATTTCGTTAAGAATTTTTACCACGCCTAACGGATTAATGAAATATTAGGTACTAGAGACGCAACACGGCTTTGCTCAGATACTATAAATATAATTACTAATCTATAGATAATCTAGTGGTGTTATTGTCAAATCAATGGTCTCGAGTTCAATTCAGAAACACGCACCACTGGCTTTTAAGTTACGTGCGTATGTACATAGATACATACATAATGTCGAGTTGATTGACGCAGTGGCTGAGCTATCGCTTATACGTTACGAGTTGCGGACTCGTTCCCTGCACGAAACAAATTATTTTCACGACCTACAGGTAATTGTAACGAAATTGTTTTATTTAACTATAATTTAGTACTAACTATATAATATTAGGTTTTAAGTTCATTTTTAACATAACAAATTGATACACAAGACGTTACGTGTGGTGTTTGCCTATAATTGTTTGTGTAGTTAGATTTAAGATACAAATACATGTACGTTCCTATTTTTATTATATCTGTAACAACTGTTGGTGAATCTTAATTAGATAAATAAAAACGGGGAAAATTAGCCTCTCTGATGTGTGGCAGACGAAGTCAGGTCAGCTAGTACATGATAAAGTTGTTTTTATTTTAAAGCGTACAAATTATAATCTCATACTGTACACATACACAAACACCTGCGGCCACGACAAACAAACTCAGTTACCTACATAGATAATTCTAGGCTTATGACGTCATATCGCAGTACTTACTGATGTTTTTGGTCATATCTTGTAGATAAATACTGATTTCTAGATAGAAACGAAATATTCCTTCTTCAAATGTCTCACTGTTGAATAAAGGCGGCAATAGGGGTCATTTTTATACGCAATAGTTACATTAATTACATTTTGGGTTCATGACAAAAGTAAACATTGAAATAAAACTAGTTTTTACGGATTTTATCGCGGTATATTGATATTATTTTAACCTAAAAAAATAAAATCAATATACCGCGATTAAATCCGTAAAAAGTCTAATATTCGCGTAAGTGTAAGAAATCAAAAGTAAACATATTTGTTTCTTTTTTCAAACGTAAGTATTTTGAGGGATCTGTGTCATAATATTAAAGACCTGTGTTAGCCTACAGTCAGAAACGTTTCGAGTTCGACCAAAAGCACCTCTTTTCGTACTGTGCGTATTTATTACGACAAAAGGAACATTTTGAGAAAAGCTGCACGCTTACATTGAGTTTCCTCGATAGCGTGTGAAGTCTGCAAACATGAACTATAGCGTAATCACTCTCCAATGAAAGCAGAACCCTGCCCAGCAGTGGAATCAAACCTGAGCCGTGGTATTAAAGCTATATAAGTTAAAATTTGTTTTTAATATACTTTGACGATCTCTGTGGTCTAGTGGTGGAGTACCGGAATGCTGATCACGAGGTTGTGGGTTTGATTCCCACAGGACACAAATATTTATGCGAAGAATATAAGTGTTTGTGTTTGTCTGTGCGTGTCTTATGTAATATAAGTATGTATTTACAAAAAAAAGTATATAAGTATTATATCCATTGTCTAGTACCCATAGTACAAGCTCTACTTAGTTTGGGACTAGATGGTGCTGGGCGAAATGTCGCAGAATATAAAAAAAAAATCTACTAGTCATAACCCTATCAACGAATTTCTAAAAACCTATACAAGCCATAATAGATCTAATTACGATTGAATAAATATGCTTAGGAATTCGTGGTGGCAGGACTTAATGAATAACCGTACGATCTATAATGGTAATGTACCATGGGACTGTAAGTGTTCGCATTTACGGTATAATTTGCCATAACTTGGTGTAACAATGGCAGTGGCCAACAGTATATAGAGGCAGCGGTCATTGTTCCCACAGTTGCTAAGCAAATACCATAGGTTATAGGAATTGACAACCAAATTAGTACAGTAATGGTTGGTGCTTGGGAACCGGGTTACAGCTGTGATAACCTAGTGATGTGACTGGTGGATTGTGAAGTTAAAGGCGGCAAGTTCAATTCTAAGATACGCATCACTGACTTGATAGAAGTTACGTGCGTATTTATCACATGCTCTAAATCTGAAAGAAACAATACATGTATAATGTATAATATTCCTGGACATTATTATGACACAGCGCCATCTAGTTCCGAGCTAAGCAACGAGGCTTGTGTTACGGATACTAGTTGGTTGATATACTTACTATATATACTCTTTTTTTGTAAATACATACTTATCATATTATACGTATATACATCCACGACTCGGATACAAATGTTTACGCTCATCACACAAACATTGGTCCCTACCGGGATTCCAACCCAGGACCCATAGCACAGAAGGCAGTGTTTACTACCGCTGGACTAATTGGGTCGTCAAAACAATGCGAAGAATGGTCCATGCCAGAGACATTTTTCCATATGTGAAGTCTGCCAACCCCTACTAAGCTAATCTAGGCTAGTGCCCATGTCTAAATTTACTACTCCCAGTACTGGAAATCGGTCATCTGTCATAACGATAGGGATTAGACGTCAGGCTGCTACGTGTTTTTGACACATTATTGCTTAATTAAGCGAGTTATTTACGCGTGTTATACAATATAAGCGTACTCAATCTTCTTGAATTTCGTTTACCCCGTGAAACAAACGTAACAAATAAACTATAGAATGTAACGAGCCTTTTTGCTCCTTACATGCCTTCGGCCTATTTGGTCTGTTTCGCGTCACTAATTTGATTTTTATTTTATCTGTGGTATTTTCTCGAGTTTTGACATAAGTGACAGATCGGACGGCTGCTCACTCTTCGACCAGCATCTACCGGTTGATGATTCAAAAATGAATCTTCGCCTTTAAGTTTTTTTATCAAGGCGAATCTTAGCCATCCTCGGCTGGATTACGCATAATTTTAATGCCATAGTACGGCATATATTAGGTGTTTATAGTGGTGCCGTGATGACGTCCCTATAAATTTGTTTTGGCCTGATGTCTATGGTGTGAGGTGACCGCATGGCGCATTTCATAGTTTGAGGAAGGAAGGAGGACTAAACGGTGAGATCCATCAACTTTTAAAGTGCCGTTTGACGGATTTTTCGCTTTGCCTCATCGTGCCTTAACCTGCAAATTTTGTTAATTTTGTTACAGCCTAGGGTCGGAATCTCGTACCGAAACATTTAGTTTACTTCGTATTTCGAAGAGGAAGAAACGGTAAGACCTTTTGAATGCTAAAGTGCCGCGTCTCGGATTGATCACTTTGCCTTGCCGTAATCTAATCTATACAATTTGTTACAGCCCGCTGTTGGCGTTTCTTCAAAGGGTTTCTTCTGATAGTTTCTTCTAAGGATATTTTCCACTTGTTTGTTCCCGTGTTAAGTTCTGGCCTTCTCCCATGAACTTAACTTGGTCGTTTTGCTGAGGGACCCATCCAGCGCTCACCCGACGCTCACCACGTCACATGGTTTTATTTTAGTTTATTTCTGGTTAACTACCCCCTGGTATGTTTAATTTCAATTTAATTTAACTAATTTAGTTATCATACTCAAGATGCAATAATCTCCTGTACTTCAATAATTTCCTGTAGTTAATAATTTATACTAGTTTTTAATTTTAACTAGTTATTAATATTTTTTGTGTAACTTTGTTATTTTGCTGAAAGCTACGGGCTTATAATTAAAGAAACAAAAGGGAGTTCTTGTTTGATTTCTTTATTTAGCCTCCCACCGGACGATTAAACGTTCAATCCTTCCGATAGACCTATTCCGGCAAACTAATTTTTAGGTGTAAGCTCCAAGGCGCCCGAACCCATAAGGTATTTGTTTTATTTGCTTGTTTGTTGTTTTCTTTTAGAAGCATTACACATTCTATTATTACAATTGTTGCGCAGGTAAAGACCTCAAATCAAATTATATTTCAAATCAAATTAAATAAATTATATTTATTTTAAATAAAATTTTTTTTTTATTATTACAATTGGCGCCCGAACAGGGACTTTTTGAATTTGTTCGCATGCCATTCGGTCTCACTAATGCACCGGCTGAGTTGCAGAGATTTGTAGATAAACTTTTTGGTCCTGAATTTGATAATACGGTGTTCTGTTATTTGGATGATTTAATTTGTGTAAATTCGGATTTTAATACACATATAGATTACTTACATAAAATTTATAAAATTCTAAAAGATGCTGGATTGACTGTTAATTTAAAAAAGTGTAATTTTTGTAAAGATAGACTTCGTTATCTTGGTTATATAGTTGACAGTAATGGCTTGCATACTGATCCTTCTAAATTAGACACCATAGAAAATTTTCCTCGTCCTGAAACCGTTAAACAACTTCGTACCTTTCTTGGTTTATGCTCATATTACCGTAGATTCATTTGTAAATTTACTGATATTGCTTCTCCCTTAACTAAATTAACAGCTGGTAGTAAAAACTCTAGAAAATTACTTTGTTGGAATGATGATGCTGAGAATGCATTTTCTGAGCTAAAACAATCATTAACTACTGCTCCTGTCTTGCAATGTCCTAATTTTGAAAAACCTTTCTTTTTGCATTGTGATGCCAGTTCTGTTGGCATTGGTAGTGTTTTGAGTCAAGAGGATGATAATGGAAATCAACATCCTATTGCGTTCTATTCTAGATCACTCAATAAATGTGAACGTAATTATAGTACCACAGAACGTGAATTACTTGCTATTTTAGCTTCAATAGAACATTTCAGACCTTATGTTGAAGGAATGAAGTTTACCGTAATAACTGATCATGCTAGTTTAAAGTGGCTTTTAGGTCTAAGTAACCCTAGTGGTCGTTTAGCACGTTGGGCTGCTAGAATTTCTCAATTTACTTTTGATATAGTTCATAAAAAAGGATCTTTACATTTAGTCCCAGATGCTTTGTCTCGTATTGAAGTTAACGCTATAGGAACCTCTCAAATTAATTTAGTATTACCTGATGATGATATTTATGATCCTTGGTATAAAAAATTATTTATTAAATGTCAGAAATCTCCTTGCAGATATAAAAATTTTACAGTAGAAAATAAAACTTTATATAAATTTTGTAAAAGTAAGTTTGACCCTAATAGTCGTCTTAATTGGAAAATAGTTATTCCTAAAGAGCATATTATAGATACAATTCGTTCAAATCATGATGATGTTGTTTTAATTTATTTAAAGTTTTATGAATACCAAGATGACCAGATTAATTCTGGTCATCTTGGTATTCATAAAACTTTAAATAAATTAAAACAACATTATTTTTGGAAAGGAATGTTTAATGATGTTCAACAATATATTCTAGCTTGTGATACTTGTAAAGCTTATAAACATACCACTCATCCTCCTTTTGGTATTATGGTTAACCCTAAAAAAGTTGATCGACCCATGCTAATGCTTTCAGTAGATATTATAGGTATATTACCTAAAACTTATTCAGGTCATAAATATATTCTTTCAGTTGTTGATGTTTTCACTAAATACTGCTGGATTTTTCCCATGATAAATGCTACTACTCGAGTAATTAATAAACTTTTTGAAAAAGAAATATTTCTTAAATATGGTTGTCCTAAGATCATTGTTTGTGATAATGGTACACAATTTACTTCAAAACATTTTGTAGAATTTCTGAAAAGTTATAATATTACTAAAATATTCTTTAATACTTTATATACTCCTCAGAATAATCCTGTTGAGAGATATAACAAAACTATTGAAACTTGTATATCTTGTTATGTTAATGAAGATCATAGAACCTGGTCTAAATATTTACCTCATGTTCAATTAGCTTTAAATAATAGTGTTAATCTTGCTACAGATTTCACACCTAACTTTTTAATGTTTGAAAGGGAACTTATTTTTGATGCTTCTTTACATCGTTTGAGTAATTCTATTGATAATTTGAGTGAACTAGAAGTATCCAATAGAACTCACTATGCTGCTTCTCTTAATTCACTTAGTGATATTTTTGTTAAAGTTCAATCTCATTTGTTAAAAGCCTACCAGCGTAATGCTCGCTATTATAATAAAGGTCGGAGAGTCATTTCTTTTGATGTGGGTGATGAAGTGTGGAGAAGGAGTTTTGTTCAATCTCATGCACCTACTTATTTTTCGGCAAAACTTGCTCCTAAGTTTATTAAATGTAAAATTATTGAAAAGATTTCTGATAACGTTTATATTCTAAAAGATCTTAGTAAGGGTACTACTGGCCGTTATCATGTTAAAGACATAATTAAATTCTAATTTTTGGTTCCAAGTGTTAGTCTTGAGTTTGATAATTTTGTTTGAGGAGCCCCTATAATAGTGTGAAGTATGATAGGATGAATGATTGGTTTAGTGGGGTTTGAATGAGGAAGTATGATAGCTAAACTCATATGAAATGATTGAATTCAATTCTTACCTTTCTAAAGTATAACTTAGGACAATTTTAGGCTATAACTTCCCCCGCACTCATTTATGTTATTCATATCAAAAGATCTTATATTTTATTTGTTTTTATACAATCTTGTATACAATTTTTATTCATGCTTGTATGCAAGATCTGTATATATACTTGTTTTTATACACTAAGTATTGTCTTTTGGTGTCTAGGATTTGCTCCTAGCCAGCCCTGTTTTCTGTGTTAGGATGCAAAACTTTAGTTTGTTTGTATGGATTTGGATACTTGAGTTTTTGTTCTCATTTGTAGACATTTCCATATATTTTGTTTTACGGATCTCGGTCTAACTTTTTCCTTGATTTCGTAGTTTGTTTTTGCTATTGTGCCCGGAAAGTCGGTGGAGTTGTTCCGATCACAATATACATTTGTTTTTGCTACTTGTGCCCGGAAGGTCGGTGGAGTTGTTCCGATCACAGTATGCGTTTGTTTTTGCTACCTGTGCCCGGAAGATTGTTCTGATCACAGGATGCAGTTTTTTTCCGCTATTGTGCCCGGGAGATTGGTGGTGTTGAGCCGATCACAATATGCGTTTGGTTTTGGAGATGTTTGTGCTCGGGAGATTGGTGGTGTTGAGCCGATCACAACATTCTTCCTTTATATTTTTCTACATCCTTGTTGATGTAGAGATTTTAAACTGTGTTTCACAGTTATACTTTGTTCCAGCTAGTCAGTGGCGAGGGTGCCTAACTGTACTCATATGGACAGACATTTTTTGGTTATTCTTGTGAAACAGCGGCTATTGTGCCTAACTGTAAAAGAAAATATTTTACCTTTGTTCCAGCTAGTCAGTGGCGAGGGTGCCTAACTGTACTCATATGGACAGACATTTGTTGGTTATTCTTGTAAAGCAGCGGCTATTGCGCCTAACTGTAGAAGAACCTTGTTTCTTGCTAGTCGGTGGCGATGGTGCCTAACCGTACTCAAATTGGTATGAATAGTTTTTCATTTTTGTCAGCGACGGTTGCGCTTAACTGTACTTGTGGTATCTCTTGGATGTAACTAGTTAGTCAGTGGCGAAGGTGCCTAATGTTAGTGACTTAACTGCACTCATGTTGGTTCTTGTTGTTTTATTTTGTAGTAAGTCGGTTTTGTTAGTGACTTATCTGCACTCATATTGTTTTATTTTATAGTAAGTCTGTTATGTTTGTGGCTTAACTATTCTCTTGGTTTGTTTGTATTCTTTTAAGAATAGTATTAGTTTTTTTGTTATAGGAATGTATTAGTTTAGTTCCATTTTTTTAAAAGAGGAATTTTGCTTTCTCTTTTGTTTTTTTCTGGCATAAAAGAAATTACTTTCTTTTATTTTTTTTTGGGGAGGGATGTAATGTAACGAGTCTTTTTGCTCCTTACATGCCTTCGGCCTATTTAGTCTGTTTCGCGTCACTAATTTGATTTTTATTTTATCTGTGGTATTTTCTCGTTTTAGTTTTGACATAAGTGACAGATCGGACGGCTGCTCACTCTTCGACCAGCATCTACCGGTTGATGATTCAAAAATGAATCTTCGCCTTTAAGTTTTTTTATCAAGGCGAATCTTAGCCATCCTCGGCTGGATTACGCATAATTTTAATGCCATAGTACGGCATATATTAGGTGTTTATAGTGGTGCCGTGATGACGTCCCTATAAATTTGTTTTGGCCTGATGTCTCTGGTGTGAGGTGACCGCATGGCGCATTTCATAGTTTGAGGAAGGAAGGAGGACTAAACGGTGAGATCCATCAACTTTTAAAGTGCCGTTTGACGGATTTTTCACTTTGCCTCATCGTGCCTTAACCTGCAAATTTTGTTAATTTTGTTACAGCCTAGGGTCGGAATCTCGTACGGAAACATTTAGTTTACTTCGTATTTCGAAGAGGAAGAAACGGTAAGACCTTTTGAATGCTAAAGTGCCGCGTCTCGGATTGATCACTTTGCCTTGCCGTAATCTAATCTATACAATTTGTTACAGCCCGCTGTTGGCGTTTCTTCAAAGGGTTTCTTCTGATAGTTTCTTCTAAGGATATTTTCCACTTGTTTGTTCCCGTGTTAAGTTCTGGCCTTCTCCCATGAACTTAACTTGGTCGTTTTGCTGAGGGACCCATCCAGCGCTCACCCGACGCTCACCACGTCACATGGTTTTATTTTAGTTTATTTCTGGTTAACTACCCCCTGGTATGTTTAATTTCAATTTAATTTAACTAATTTAGTTATCATACTCAAGATGCAATAATCTCCTGTACTTCAATAATTTCCTGTAGTTAATAATTTATACTAGTTTTTAATTTTAACTAGTTATTAATATTTTTTGTGTAACTTTGTTATTTTGCTGAAAGCTACGGGCTTATAATTAAAGAAACAAAAGGGAGTTCTTGTTTGATTTCTTTATTTAGCCTCCCACCGGACGATTAAACGTTCAATCCTTCCGATAGACCTATTCCGGCAAACTAATTTTTAGGTGTAAGCTCCAAGGCGCTCGAACCCATAAGGTATTTGTTTTATTTGTTTGTTTGTTGTTTTCTTTTAGGAGCATTACACATTCTATTATTACAATTGTTGCGCAGGTAAAGACCTCAAATCAAATTATATTTCAAATCAAATTAAATAAATTATATTTATTTTAAATAATTTTTTTTTTTATTATTACAAGAACTAATAATATTTTTAGAAGAACAGCTCTATACAAAGAGCAGATGTTGGGTTTATTAGGAATATTATTATTATTTAGGTATTATTCACCGTAGCCGCTTGGAGTTAGGATTTGTGTCAGGTTAAGGACAGTAAGATCGCTCCCATTGTAATACACACATACTATGAAAAGCACCTCTTTACATAGTGTGAGTATTAATAACGCAGAAGGGAATTATCGTGGAGATACCTGCGTGCGTGTGAGCGATATTCTCGGTAGCATGTGCAGTTGGCGAGTCCGCAATAGGCTAGCTTGGTGGACTATACTCTAATCTCCCTCTCAAATGTTTTGAAAAAGTGAAATATAAAATTAGTAGATACATCTTTAAGTAACTTTCCGTAAACAGACGTCATCATCCACCCATTTACCGTTAAGTGAATGGGCACGGGTCTTCGTTCATTTGAAAGGCCATCGAGAAACTCTCTCAGGCATGCAAGTTTCCTCACGATGTTTTCCTTCACCGTTTGAGCATGTTTCTCTGAGAAGTCAATACTGGTTATGGCCTTGTTGTCAGTCACTAGGACATCACAACAGGTCAGTAAACAGACGTGATGATAATGTAATCTAATAAACGTAGGTATAAACCTTTTTTAACTAAAATTTGATGAGCATTATTTTCTAGTTACTGTTGGAAGTTTGCCAATCTTCGCTACTCACCACACTACTGAAGTTTCCGTGAAAAGCCGAGATACTAAATAAACGGTGGACGCTTGAAAGACGCGCTAGTTTTACGGTATTAACTGACAGATGGATTTAAAGTAATATTTATACTATTCATCTTTATCCGCGTTCCGTAACGGATTTGTTTAGGCGTTTTGAGACGGATTTTATTCCATAGTTGTGTTGTTTTTGTATTTTTTTTATACGTACGCGTATAGACATTGAATAATAACTAGTTTTCAGACTTAGTTTATTAATGTAAAACCTACTTAGGTACATACTTTATAAATTTCACTGTGATGAAATAAAAAAAAATGATTTTTTATGTTTCGGCCCATTAAATATTAAAAAAGAACGTTAATTTTTTCATCAAATATTAACTACATATACATTTTTTGCTGTAAATATATATGTACCTATACATAGACCCATACCACAAAATACTATTTCTCCCCACTAAAACCTACTCACAAAATACGACACATTAGTTTGTTTTTTAAACACAGAACCCATATTCACATACGAAGGTACTTGTCCAGTATTTGCGTCGCCCCGTTCCTCGTATTGAGAAGTGATGAATAGTGATGATTGACGGCACTGAATTAGATGGGGAAACGAATTGAAGGTCATGTTGGGTAGTTAGTTCACATTAGTTACGGTGCTTGAGATGTGAGGTCATGAGAGGTCATTATGGTAATGTTGGATTTTTACTAGCCAAGTATACCTTTTATGTCTACTTGGCTAATAAAACTCCAATAATACCATATATATACACCATCACGCCTGTCGTCCACAAAAGGGTAGGCAGAGGGGTACTAATGTACACTCATAATTATATCGCCGGTATGTTTTATGTCCCATGTAGCACGAAACCATACTTCGAGTTGCTACTGAGAATTTCATAGGAAAACTCAATAGCACTTTGCTCGACCTGGGAATCGAACTCAAGACCCCTAGCTAAGCGATAGCATTTACGACAGTTACGACCAAAAATGAATGATGACTATATATATATATATATATATATATATATTTCGTCATCATTACTGAAATTAGAAGAAACACAATATAAAAATCAAAATCGTAACATCAAACTATTATTACAGATGTTTTCTAATTGCCAAAGCCAGTTGTCCAGTTCCAAAAAGTCTCTTCTCCATAACCAGGCTTTCAAATAATAAAGCAATCTACATCATCAACCCATTATCGTCCTATTGCTGGGCACGGGTCTCCCCGGGATTAGGCTATTCGACGCTAGACTAGCGCGGTGGACCATAGTCCACCATAGTCGACTGCAGGTTGGCAGACTTCACATGTCATTGAGAAAATCTCTCAAGCATGCAGCTATTCGCACGATGTTTTCCTTCAACGTTTGAGCATGTGATAAATACGCTCATAAAGTCAGTGACTGTGGTGCGTGCCTTGGGTTTGAATTCGAGACCTTTGAAATCTCAGTCCACTGGTCACACCACTAAACTAATACAGCTCCTATGACAGGTAATAATTAAGTTGCAAGTCGCATATCATTACTGTCAGCAACCTTAACTGCAACCTTTGTTGCAATTATCTATGATTATCAATTACACTTGGAACATGCAATTCTTGACCTCCTTGAATCTAGCATACTAACTAGCCTTTATATTTTACTAGCTATTGCCCCTGACTTTGAACCTCTTTTATTTCCTTCCTACCTACTTTAAGTAAAATTTTCCAAGAATACTTTCTTGGCTGACGTCCCCTACCTTACTGCCAAATTCAGTTTCAGATAAGTAGTTTATGAGATTAAGTTTGTGGGCGAGTAACCTTTCGCTTCAAGTAGGGACCAAACCTACTTCTATGCTTAGATTGTTTTCATTCTAGAAACATGACGCTTAAATACACGTGTAAATTGAATATTCGGTATTTGATATTATAATAATAAGGAGTCGGAGGACGGCCATTCTGTTATATCTTATAGTATAACTATGGTACATATATTCTCTCTCATAAACTCACTGATTATCCCACTGTTGGGCACGAGTCTCATCTCATATAAAAAAGATTAGGCTATAGTCGACCACGCTAGCCTAGTGCGGCAGATTTAACCAGCCATCGATATAATCTTTTAGACATTGCAGGTTTTACTCGCCGTTTGAGCAATTAATGCGCGCATATCAATTCGAAAAGGCCTTGATGCGTCCCTTAGAACTGACCATTTAGTTCACGGTCCAGTTGTCATACTACAAGGATACCATGGAAGGTTGCTGGTACTACAGCACAGGTTTTCCTATTTTAAGTACCAGGAGTACATAATGTGTAGCTAACACATAAATTGAACCACACGTATGTATATACTGTGACAAAAGAATGCAATGAAACTATCATAGCTCTGAACACCGCTCTCATAGCTCATTATAGTGGGTGGGTTCTTGTCAGAGTTGAGTCACATTTTAATATTTACAAACACAAATTCACATATGTACACAAACTTCCAGACCAAATATTAGTTCTATGTCTCGCAGAAACCAATCACAAAGTCCTTGCCCCTATGTTTAGGTGTGCAACGGTATTTTCCATATATTACTACGAAACAAATGTAACTATAACCTATAGGTACTACCTAATGTAATAAAGCGGAATAGTTAGTTTTTATAAACGCGCTAATCTGCTAGAACAAAATTCAAAATCAAACGAATCAAGAACTACTGGTCCGATTTAGAAAATTATTTCTAATGATTATTAACGACTATTTCTACAACCTATACGAATTAGCAGAGCATTAATAAAAAATATTGCAAATAAATAAAAATTGTACCCACTCTTAAGTGAAGCAGACGAAGTAACGCCAGTCAGCTAGTAATGTAAGTAATATATGTAAGTACCAATTGTATTGTCAATCTGCACGGTGATAAAAAAGCGTGGATTCATTCAGCTGGTGTTTTTCCGTAGTATTAAAAGGTAAGTATTAGTTATTGCGCAATGCCGCAATCATAAAGATAGGCGATGTCGCGGCGATAACTTGGCTATTTTTATTATTTTGTCTGTAAACACCAATAATAATTGCAATATGTAATAATTCAATTTGACTATTTTATTATTTTAGTTACAGTAATCGGTCTAATCTTTTTATTTTTTCCTTAAAAGATTAAGTACTTGATATATTATATACCATCACGGATATTTTACTATAAGATAACACAATTACATACGCCATAGTTTTCTATTGCGTTTCAAAAGACCTGTTAGGTCTCTTAAGGTTCTTGGGGAGCCAAGAACCTGTCTTCTAGACGATTCACAGGGGATTCTGGAGGTGGTCTCTTAAAAAGACTCAGGGCCTCCATTCATGTGCCGATGATGATCATCGAGATGGTTTTAATGAGGTAAAGATCCCACACTCCTCGGTCTTTACCCCATACTGTAAACAAAAACAAGAAATAAAACACATAAAAATTAACATGAGTTGTATACATAGCCATATAATTATGTTGCAACCACACTAACACCTGCCTTGACCAGGTAATCGAACCCAAGCAAAAATGGAATCCCCTTGCCTAGCAAAAATGGAGCTTATGATAATGGAAATTAAAAACAAAATTGAACCTGATGAATTAAACTTTATCCCTCTCAAATAAGAGGAGACCCATGCCCAGTAGTGGGAATTTAAACGGGTTTATCATGAAATTATTTAACAGTACATATTATTATAATATTTTAGCTTATGCTAAACATCTTTCAAATAATTATTAACCAATATCCATACTAATATTATAAATGCGAAAGTGTGTCTGTCTGTTTGTTACTTCTTCACGTTATAACTGCTGAACCGATTTAGATGAAATCGGTATTGATATAGTTTAAGTCCCGGGGAAGGACATAGGATAGTTTTTATCCAGAAAATCACCCCTTACAAGGGGGGTGGAAATAAAATTACTAATTTTACGCGGACGAAGTCGCGGGTAAAACTAGTAACCCATAATTTTGAAACACAATATTGATATACGACCACAAACCGTAATAAAGAAACATGTATCCGGAAATATTTATTTATTTATTATGTAACACATAAACTTCAATACAGAAACCATAAGACGCCCTTCCTTTCCCATGCTATAACGGGACCGTAAAAAAAAACTCAGCTACATTAATCTGGATCCCCTTTACAAATGGGATCCCCTCGCAGATTCCCATGGGTATCGTTGGCAAGGTTATGGGTAGGGTCGGTCGTCCACCTGTGTCATGGAATATTAGACATCCTGCGGTGATTTAGGCGATAAGAAAGGGATGGCGCTATTCAACTCGTATAGCGCTGTCCCTCTCTTTTGTAACCTAAATTTGAAACTGCTTATACACGTTGTTGTCGGCCCTTGATTGTTTTGTTTTTTTAATTATGTGAGTAAGAATTAGGGTTGGTTAAGCGTTTCTTGTGTGTGAAGAATGAAAAATATATTGGATGTCCTGGATATTTGACACTGCAAATCAATTAATAGCCAATATTTAAACCAAGTCTCGCTTACATGGCAAGAATTTTTCGAATAATTAGCATGATGATTTTCATGAGATCATTGATGAAAAGAGGGTTCTTTTAAGTAATTATCGATTCTGCATACAAACGTGCGCCTTTTCACCTTTTTAAGGGATGGTTTCCAAGACAAAATTTCTTATGTTCTTTCCGAGGACTCAAACTATCTCCATACCAAATTTCATCTACTTTCGGATTTACAATATTAGTAAATATGCATGTAAATATATTGGATATCGGTACATTGCCACTAGTATAATATCTGTATGTTTTGAACCGTTTTGAAATCTGTCTCGCGCAGTCTGACGTGGGTAATCATATTGCAAGCGGGAGTGTATTTGTAACGAGCATAATAAAACAGAAATTATTACAGCCAATGTTGTTACGGGCGCCAGTAGGGGGTGGCAGCCATGACGTACTCTCCTCCCCCAAAACTGCGCACAGATTCGTGGGGTTGACGCAGATCTGTTGCCGAATGACGTCACGGGATATTTAGCTAATAGTCACGTGACTACAAAGCTAATTGACGTGAATTTATGGACTTATTGGCGGTCTAATTATTGGATATTGTTATTGCGATCGTAAATTTTACAGTAACGATTGTAAGATTTTACCGCTATTAAGGAGGCTAGCCTAGTGGTGTGACCAGTGAATTGAGAAGTCAAAGGTCTGGTATTCTAGAAATTCAGACGATCATACGTTCATCATCATCATTACATCACCCGTTAGACGTCCACTGCTGGACATAGGTCTCCCCCAAGGATCGCCACGACGGCCGGTAATGCGCCACCCGCATCAAGTGGATTCCAGCGATCTTTACCAGGTCGTCAGTACACCTTGCCAGGGGCCTGCCCACGCTGCGTCTTCCATACGTTCACTTGTCGAAAAATCAAATGTACGATCATCTGCAAATGCAAGATAAAAATAAGTAATAGGGCTCAAATTTGCATCTAAATCATATTGAATTTTTAAAAATCATGTCATATTCATTTAAAATCATTTGTAGAAAAAATGCGTAAGTCATATAATTATGGTATTATATCAATGACTGGCGATACAATATGCAGCATGCTAGACCATAGCCTGACAATTTTGAGAGGAAACCTGTGACCAACAATACACTGATGATGATGAAATGTAAGAACAATCATTCAGGTACATTATTACCTGATCCGAACCCTAAATGCACAGATTCTTAAAAATACATTTTAATTTAAAAAATACATTTAATCTGTTTACTCAACAACTCATAGCATTTTGTTAGTCTGTTACCATGCGTCATAGCACTCAGCACTATACGCTCAAGGACTATTATTAAAAATATTCAAGCTGATTGCATGTATTTGAAAGATTTTTCTAAAATATTATTTAACTAGTTTTTGCCAACGACTTCGTCGGCGTACTCGTTACTGCGTACTTCCTGCGTAGTAAATATGTATATCCAATCTGATAATTAATTTTTACCTTCTTTTAAAAAATTATCGATTCCGTGTAGAAACTCACCCCACTTTTCAACCTTTTAAGGGATAATTTCTGTGACAAACACTATTCTGTCCTTCCCCAGCGCTCTACCTATTTCCATATCAAATTTCATCTAAATTGGTTCAGCGGTTGAAGCATGAAGCAAACAGACGGACACACTTTCCCATTTCTAATATTAGTATGGATATATCTTATACCATAATTCCCTACAAATCTCTCAGCCACCTATCCCGTAAGTCATGGGCTTACCCACACATACATAGCAGGTCATAGTCCCTCATCTGGCGGTCCCCTATTGTAACCTTAGTAGGGGTGTGCGCGGAATAGGTTGCGCGATCGCGTCGTCTCGGCGTCGTAGCGGGGACGTCAATAAACCTGCGCTACGCCGTAGGCTCGCCGAGAGGTCGCGAACTCTAAGAACTTGTTGAACTTTTGCTACGTACCTTGATTATTGCGGAGTTTTAATATAAGGTTGTTGACTACCTGATATTATTACTGACTAGCTGCCTCCTTTGCCCGCATGGTATATAGATAAAAAGCCTATATGTTAATACAGGTAATAAACTATAGCTAAATTTCATTCAAATCTGTTAAGGGGTTTATCCATCCATCCATCCATACTTACAAACTTTCGGGATTATAATATTAGAAGGATAATAAATTAATACTATTCCATTGGTCAAGTAAATGTATGTAAATACTAACAGACTTAATAGTTCTCCGTTGGTTTGCAATTTATAAAATATTGTCATTATAATTGAAATAAAATTTATCCAATCTCTCAACTTGAAGCAAACTACACACTGAGTGTAATGTTTTATTGAAATCAGTTAATTTAAACAAAAGTTCATCGCGGACAAACTACGTAATACGAAATTATTAATATATAAAGAAATGAAGAAACATACTTATAAAATCAATTAAAAAACTGAGCTATAAATATTTAAAGGTTTTTAGAACACATTTTATTTAGGTACTATCCTTATTATATGAGCAGGGTTGTCAGAGTTAATACGTCATTAAAATTACTAATCTTTGACGCCAATGATTAATAGTTTTTTTTCTGTAAACAATGGCAAAACAAATCGGATTGTTATACTTTTATGAAATCAAGTTATAATTTGAAAGTACCTTTATTTCTAAACTCATACAAAAATAGTTCTCAAGTAGTGTAAATTTAGAGGGGAATATCCCATGGACTGTTACGCATATATTTTCCTAATCGTATGATTTATGGGTTTACAAGATTGAGTTGGAAACCCTTATCGTCTTCTCAGGGTCAGTTGCAATTGAAATAAATATACTTCAATCGCTTGATCGTAAAAATATACTGCGGTACTTCTTATATAATAAACTAGTGCTGCCTGTAGCTCTAGAAACGATAACGAACTAAAAAATATAGGTAACTACCTGCCTCCCGCGGCTTTGCCCGCATGGTATATAGATAAAAAGTAGCCTACGTGTTAATCCAGGTAATAAACTATATTTATGTTAAATTTCATTCAAATCTCGCTCTACGTGAAAGAGTAACAAACATCCATTCATACATCCATCCATCATACTTACAAACTTTCGCATTTATAAAATTATTAGGATCATATCCTCGCAGTTTCCTGTACACTTATTTACACTTACGCGAATATTAGACATTGAAATAAAACTACTTTTTACTTTTTAATATCAATATACCGCGATAAAATTCGTAAAAAGTAGTTTTATTTCAATATACTATGTTTAAAACACGATAAAATGATAAACCATTTTCAATACATGTAGTTACTGAGACAGAATGAGGATGATCAAATATTTATCTTACGAGTAATCGTAGATTGTAAAGGGTATTTGAAGGATATTATGATTCTTGTTACTATGTAATATAAGGCTAAAAATATAATGTTTCAATCATTGATATAATATGTTATTCAATTGGTTGCCAAGCGAATATCGAAAAGGCTAAAAGCTGGTTAGGTTATTGGATTTGCCGAGTCAATTGGTTGGGAAGATCTGATGGTAGTTGTTTTGTGTAAAGCTTATATTCAACCGCATTTAGGTAGAATATATGGAATGAATGAAGACTGATTTATTTGAATTTTCATTGCGAGAAGAATCTCTTTTGGTCGTCCTTCTTCGTTCTCTCTTTTTGATTATCTGTCCCAGTTTCTAATGTATAAAATATGCAAGATATGCAGATATATGTACGTTGGAATAGCCTAGTCGTGTCACCAGTGGACTATGAAGTCTCTACTTCAATCCCAAGGTACGCAAAATTGTCTGAGACTTCGAAATTACGTGTATATTTATCACATGCTCAAATGTTGAAGATTATGCGGTATTATTTAATTTTAATTTCCCATACTTTATTGCTTTTTTATATTATAATTTATCAACTGCCTCGTTGGTCTAGTGGTCGTACAGTGCGACTGCCAAGCAAGAGGTCTTGGGTTCGATCCCCAGGACGAGCAAAGTGTTATTGAGCTTTTCTATGAAATTATTAGTAGTAGCTCGGTGTTTGGATTTGTGCCTAGTTTACGGCAATAGGCTCGCCCCCTATTACATGGGACCTATTACATGGGACCTAAAACATACCGGCGAAACGTGGGTGAACATTATTACACCTCTGCCTAACCTTTTGGGGACGACAGGCGTGATAGTATGTTATATTATGTTATAATTTATCATATTTTCATTTATTGTTACGTTATTATATATACCTATATCAAGTCCCATAAACAAACTTAGAGGATCGATATATACGTCCTGATTTCGTCCTTAAAGTATGTCGGAGTCACATCGGATATATTTTCCCCTTAAAGTTGGTTACGTAATAATGTCGGCTCCACCATGGCTAGACAGCACCCCACATAAAAGTTGAGATACTTCTTACGCAACGCCATAAACTGAATAAGTTTTGGATTTTTCGTACTGATATAGAATTTATATAAGATTATTGTGGGGAATTTGTTGTATAAACATTTTAAAGAGAATGTGTTTATATTGTTTGGTTATGTTGCCAGAATTACATCTAATTCGCTTAAAGAAAGTAATTTATAAGGCAAGGAGTCGAGAAAGGAGTTTTAATTGGTGTTTATTCTCAATTACCCTATCAATTACGTAAATAACAATAAAATTGTCAGTATGATTTTTTATAAAACAAAATAAAACCAGGTCCTATGGATTCTACCGCAGTGTATTGATATATAGGAGCTGTGGTGGCCTAGCGGTGTGACCAGTGGACTGAGATGTCAGAGGTCTCAAGTTCGAACCCAAGGCACGCACCGCTGACTTTTCGAAAGTTATGTGCTTATTTATCACATGCTCATACGGTGAAGGAAAACATCGTGAGGAAACCTGCATGCTTGAGAGAATTCTCGATGGCATGTGAAGTCTGCCAACCCGCAGTAGGCTAGCGTGGTAGACTATAGCCTAATCCTTCTCAATTGAGAGGAGACCCGTGCCCAGCAGTGGGACATTAATGGGTTGATGATGATGATATTGATATTATTTGAATCTCGATGAGCTGGATCGTGTTCAGCATACTAAGCAACGGCTAGACACCCCAACGGGTCTCTTCTCTTTTGAGAGGGATTAGTCTATACTCCACCACGCTAGCCTACTGCGAATTGGCAGACTTCACATGCCATCGAGAAAATCTCACAAGCATGCAGGTTTCATCACGATGTTTACCCTTGAGCATGTGACAAATACATACTACGGATTTTAACTCGAGACCTTTGACTTTCAGGGTCCACTAGGTTATCACAGCTCGTTAATATTACTATCTGTGTGAATTCTGTTAAAAGGTCCGATACGTACATTTTAATAAAGTAGGAAAACTGGGAGGTTTCCTTAATAAACAGATGACGCAAAGGTCAAACTGCATAGGGTTGTGACATTATTATGAAACCTGCGTTAGCAACAGCACGACACTCAATCAATCTCACAAACTAGTAATTATATGATAATTATAATAACTTAAACTACATATAAAATACTATATTATTTTATGCGTCTAGGCGTTAAAATATACAAAAAATATGAAAGGGTTTAAGCCATATTCCACAACGCTAGCCTAGTTCATATTGGCAGACTTCACATGCCAACGAGAAAATCTCTCAAACATGTAGGTTACCTTATGATCTATTCCTTCACCGTTTCAGCTTGTGATAAATCCGCATATAACTGCCGAAAAGTCTTTTTTGTTGTTCTTGGGTTCGAACTAGAGGCCTTTGACTGACGCAGCCCACTCGTTACGCCAGAACGCCACCACAGAATCTGTGATAGCACAGATTCTGTAGTCAGCCCTCTAGCATCAGGAAGTTTCAACCAATGTCTCCCAAGTCTTACATGAATATCGAGGAAGCACTATTGCATAATAGAACCGAACCGAAATAGGTCGGGGCACCGCGCACCGGTTCATAAACCTATCTGTAGACGTCTGTCTCGATATTTTACGCTAATATTCGAAGGTCAAAGGTGAAGTCAATGAATTCTAGAGGTGGAATTGAAGGTCGGCAGTCTGTGTCGTTAGTTAAATTCAATAGGAGGTGACCAGTTGATGAAAATGAAGATTTATAGTTGCTCTGTGATAAATAGCAATCATTCTAATACGTGTCAGTACTAATAATATTGCATTGCATAAACTAATAATGTTGCTAATAATAAAGTAGTGTAGAGATTTTACAATAAAAAAATATTTTCTAAATAAGACACCTAAAAGTAAACAGGCTGTAACATTCTAAAGTATCGTTGTTCATCAAACGATATAACTTTATCAGGTACATTGACATCAAAAAAAGGAAAAACAAGTATTTAGTATGCTAAGCACAAGGAAAAACTGCCTTAATGTCCTATCCAGGCCATTACATTATAGTAACGATGAGTTTCACTGCCTTTGTAAGGTCGAAATTACCTTAAATAGACTAGTTAGTTTTGTATTGCATAATTCAGTGCGGGAAATGTTGTATGACAAATCCGTACCTACTGATTTGTGGCACTTCCACGAATATTAGACATTGAAATAAAATTACTTTTGCGGTAAATATGTTGATATTATCTACCTAATATAAACGTAATGTTTCAAATCCTTTACATACTAGTCTGGATGACCATATGGGTAATTTGATCAGTGAGTCAGTTTTAACCTTGATAAAATTCGTAAAAAAACAGTTCTTGCTTAATAGTTTAATACGTTATTTAATTTCTGCTCTATTGGTGTTGTCAATTAGATTTTCAGGCCGCGCAAAGATTTTTTGAGATTTCTTTTAAATTTTTTTTTAAGCAGATAATTGCGAGCTGTCTACACAATTATGTATGCAACAACTAAAACACGAATTAAAGTGCGTAAAAATAATAAGGCTTAGTTCTGCTAAACTACGAAACGATATTTGATATTATTTACACTTATTCCAAAGGATTTCTTTTGGAAGGTATATAGCACATGCACATAACTGCACATTATAGTTGAAGGCAGTAGAGAACTATTTAACAAATTGAATTCGTGCGAAGCCGGGGCGGGTCAATGTACGATATAATTAGCCATATTTATAGGCAGCTTGCTAAAAACTGTCTCAAAACGAGCCTTTTCAAACAAAAGACATCCACAAACATAATAAACAAGACTAGCCCGTCAATTTCTCAAAACTTTTCAATACAGCCGTGGAGTTATGCGTCCATCCGTTTGTCAAAGTAATTATCTCTGAAACAATGCATGTCATTGCATTGTGTCAGTCGATTGTCTTTTCCTGTAGATAAGGTCGCTTGAATTGTATTGTAATGTGTCTCCTGTCTGACTTGGGAAGTCTATCCGTATGTCCATGGGCGTGTAGTAATTATAATTAAATAAATACGTAAAACTACTTGACCCGACCAACTGATTTACAATTCAATTAAAAAACTAAATGCAATCTTACAGAGTGCATCTAAATAGACCATTAAATAAGTTATAATTATTTTGCCTCTACGGTCATGGGGTAGTGAAGAAGGAAGTATCTTAGTATTTCAACAACTCAACCTATCGCAGTCCACTGCTGGACTTAATCCTCTCCCAACCTGCGATATATCACTCTTTCCTCCGCCTTCCTCGTATAACGTTTTCAGGTCGTACACTACGTTTGCAGATTATAGAATTCGCTGTGTAGACTCCAGAATTTGTCTCAGCACTTGACACGCCGAAAGCCTACTTAACCGAGAACCCGGTGAAGACAGAAGCGCGGTCAAAGCTGCTACGATGTATAGCAAGGCTTAGGGGGCAACCCCTTTGCAGTCCTCCCTGAGATGGGCTTTTAATGCGTTGCATAGTGGGCTGTAGTGTACAGGCCACTGTCCAACGCCGATGGTCATGTGATCCATGACCCATGCAACCCGAGAGGCAAGTATCGTACCTAGTGACTTTCTTCTTTTCTTGAAGGTTTCCTTCCCGTTAATAAGAAAAAAAAGGTCCACGTCGTAAAAACAAGTGAATAGAAAAGGATTACTGAGAGCAACGACCTCTGGCGAACCGCCAGGGATAAATCATTCAACCTGAATGCTTTGCCACAGGGAAAAACACAGCTTTATAGCACAAGCGGCGGCTACTTTTTTCTCTTTTGAAGTGAAAAATACCGTGACTTTTTGGAGAAAAACGGGCTTAGTAAAGATTGAAACCTAAAAAATACTAAGGTAATCTTTTCGTAGGCCTCTCAATACTGTAAACAAGATATCTACAAGTACCTACATAGAAACATATGAATGATGAGAAATTAACTGATCATTGCTTTTATAATGAAACAACGTAGCACAACTATTTTATACCTAAAGAAGTAAAGGTACAAAAGTCTCTCTCTCTTTATATAAAGGTCTCTCTTTATATAATATCGAACTTTGCATTGAATTAAGATGGTATGGCAACCAGACAGATAATCCTATCACAAAGCGAATCCGATTCTGTATCGTGTGTCACTTTAATACGCCAACCAACACAATAGGAAATTAATCGGCGCCGGCGGCGGCGCCCGCACATAGCGGTTACAGAACTTAATACCACGGTTGTATTTCCTGAACGACATCTAAAGATGTAAATATGTTCATTGTTCTTGATGTGTTTATGGGCTGAAAGACATATTGTCTCATAATTTTTCTTTTCGCTCTAAGGTAACAAATAATGTTGTAAGCAATAACTGCAGCAAATAGAAGTTAGCAACACCAGCGAATATTATCTCTTTCGTTTTGTCTCATTTACCAAGAAATACTGGCTATATTACACAATGATGTTAGCACACTACTTCCCAATGCAAGTGTCCCACCGGCCCAAAGTTGACGTGCGTCGGGTCTACAGCTCCCTAAATAATGATTGAGCTACACGATGGCTGATGTATGTGCGTACATATCGTCCGTAGGAACAGGTCAAAACTGGTACCTAGTTAAAGTTCTTGGACTTACATTTTGTAAACCAAAATGACTTTCAAAAATACTTTGATTATCCGAGTTTATTTTGATATTTATGTTGAGATATCATCTGTTAGAAAATGCTGATGCCATCTAGTTCCCAATCTACAGTAATACTTAGATATCATTTATCATTTATTTATACTGCTTATCGATAGAATTTATGTCCGCGTGGTAACAGGCAGCCAAACAGACTGAAAAGGAGTCTATAGCCGTGATTTTCCAGCCATTGCGTGAGGTGATCTACTGGTTAGTGACCCAAACTAACTACGTTTAAGAGCATAGGACCTTTCAGATGTTCTCAGAAACTCACTTGGTGCGTAGCGGATTTTAGCCCGTTGTACCTCCGCTATGTAGGATGATGTCAGTAGCTGACAGTATCAACAGGCCACTTCTGCAGATATAGCTGACGTTTCTGTCTTAAAATAACACCACTTTACGTTTGTGAGTCCGAAAGGATTTCGACCTGCACACGTCATTGCTGGTGTTTTTACTTCAGATCACATGCAATTTTAAATGAAACTACAATAAAAAAAATATGACAACAAACCCTGAATTACAAATCAATCTATCGAACAAATAAATAGGTCATTATAACCGTATAAAGTTCTAAAAGAAACTTGACCGTTGACATAGTCCAATTCAAGTTCAAATACATAGTTTTTCAGATCAGTTGACACCTCGTCAATCCCGTTAAGTCGTGACTCATAATTATCAATTTACACCATAACACATCCATTTTAAGGATTCAACTCGTGTTTTTGGATGAGTCAGTGTTTTACCGCTCTGTCCTACTTGTCGTCATACAAACAGACCTATTTGAATTCAGATTTTATCTTAAGTAGGACATGAGACAATGTATGCATTGAAATAATCTTATCTGTTCCAATGTTACGAGATGGGAGACACTTGAGAGACTAGTGGCATATTATATAATGTCAGTTGGATCACGCAGTTCAAACGTATAGTATTCAATATTACATGAGTAATTAAATTTAATTATGTTGTTCTAAGGACTTTGGCGGCCCGATTAGTGTAACTAAAGCGTATAAAGGTTCTCTTATGGTAAGAGTCTCGGCAGATAGGGGCAAATCACGGCAAATGTTTGTGTCATCGGCATGGACATTTGTGTGTTATCACTTGGAATGTTTTTATGTATAATATGAGTTTATTTACAAATAAAAATCGCTGTAGTGAATAAACTATATACTATTCAAAACACAAGCCTCGTTGCTTAACTCGTATTTTGTTTATTTTAACCGACTTCTTTATGAGTAAACCTTTAACGTTAACGAATTTTTTTTGGGCACAAAACAATACTACAAAGGAAACGGAATGATTATACAGTATTCACACCCATTATAAACTCCATGTGTTCCAACTGAATGAGTGAATTCTGTGCCAATGAATGATGCTTCCAATCTTAAAAATAATTAAAAAGAAAAACATGTCAACTCACATTGTTAGTGCTCCTAAAAAACCTCTTACTCACTTCCTAAGCACAAAAAAGTTATGGAATCATTATTTATTGTTTTTTTTTTAACAAAGCTGGTTTAAAAAAACAAATTTAACTACGAAAAAGGTTTATGAAAAGATTGTGTGCTAGATTTTTATTTAGTCTTACATCGCATTCTTGAGTTCTTTTTAACTGTACTTTTAACTGTTTTATTCATGGTTACTATAGAAAAAACGATCAAATGGTCGCAGTAACACATTCAGTGGAACTTTTTTTAGCACGTGCATAAACTACTGGGCAACTGAACTCATACCTATTATGGTTTAAAAAAACGAGGGAAAATAAAAAGCGTTTACACAGACTACACTTCCTGCTTATCAAAACTACTTATTCTTCAGTAGTATTGAGGTATTATGCACCATAGTATTAGAACACCTGCATCGTGCATACGTGGTCTGTCAGTTAGCTATTGGACCCTTTCAGTTACAGTGAACCAGAACAAGATGTTTGTAAATAAACTGATTGGAAATACGAAATGTTAAATATTAATACAAATGAGTCAGTAGGATCGATGGATGGAGCTTGAAGGTTCTCTGGCGACTACGTACTCGGCCCCCGGCAAGGTGGACCGACGACCTGGTGAAGGTCGATGGAATCCACTGAATGCGGGTGGCGTAGGACCGGTCGTCGCTCATGACGCTCTTTTGCGACCTATGTCCAGCAGTGGACTTCTAATGGTTGATATGATGATGATGATGAGTCAGGAAATTTGTATATCTATACTTAGTTCAGTGTAAAGTGTGATTATAGAGAAGTACTTTATGTCAGCTTATCGTTCAAACATTAAAGGATCTAGGCTCCTAGACATCTTTGGTGTTGCGCTCGGGAGGTGATAAATCGTTATCATCACTACTATCAGCTTTTGCCCACGACTTCGTTCCCTTGTGTCCTTTCTAATAGTGCCGTATAATAGAACAAAAAACATCGACATTATTGAGTGTTTTTAAGTCACATGTAATTTTAAATGAGACTAAAAAGAAAACAATATCAATTATTTGAATTACAAACCAATCTATCAAGCAAATAAATAGGTTATTATAACCGTATAAAGTTCCAAAATAAACTTGACCGTTGACTTGGTCCAATTTATTTTAAAGTCTGTGTGTTTTATCCTAGGTGGTATTTTTAATATGAAATTATGTATCTTATTCAGAATAATAAAAATTTCGTCGACAACAGTGGAAGATTTTACCTGTTAAGGTAAAACCGCCTTATAATACGTGTTTACAAAGCGTCTAATATGGTATCATGGACTTTTAAACTTGCTTGAGTGGATCCTGAGGTGTGTAAAAACCCGCCATTTTATTATATGACACGAACAAACGTCAAAATTATTTTTTGTAAGTTGGCGCGAACTCGTTACGTACGCTCGCGATTTTGAAGAACCTTTTTACTTCAATTCTTTTTAAATAATTTAAGGTTTGTCCAAATTTGAAAATATCACCCTTTTGAGATACTCGTAATAGAAAATAGTACTAAAATTATAAGAAATAAAATCTTATATAATCTTGTTATAATTGCAACGAATATAAAAAACATCTGGAATGTTTAATTAATAAATCGATCTGTTATTTTTACGTTTAGAAACTACTATTGCTAAAACTGCGTAATACAATAATAAATTATAAAATTATTCTTGTATAGTGAGTAATAGTATATTGTTAGGTAAATACTAGCCAGCTATTACATGATTTGACTAAAAACGTGGAAAACTCTGCAGTTGTAATATCAACAAAATAATTGCTTCTTGTACAAGTGTACATATAATTGAAGTTATGCTAGCCTGGTATTGTGACCAGTGGAATCAAGTCAATTGTCTCAATTCAGATCCCGAGGCATGAGGTTAGACTTTTAGAGGTTATGTGCGTAGGTATATTTATAGTAGTAGGATATTTATATAGTTTCAATTTATAAAGTTTCAGTTTCAATTTTACAGGCCGAAAATAGAGTTGAATATCACTTATTTGGGTTGGAGCCTTAGGGGTGTAGCAATATTCTATAAGTAATCGGTTAAGAACAATAACAATATTACACAAATCAAGATATTGATGTAATCTAAGGGTCCAAACTCCAAAGATCCCAATGAGCGTATTTTGATCCAACAGAAAAAATACATTGGCAGATGTTACCTTTCCGCCGTCATAAATATCTGCACCCCTCGTCCCCTATGGCTTGGGGTGGATCGGGGTTCTTACGGCACTCTGGGGTCTGTGATACCCCTGCATTTTATTGGGGGTATTTGCGTCGGAAAGTATTGGCCTGGTTACACACGAGCGAATCAATAATTTATGTGTGTTCTACCACCGGATGAAATGGGAAGGAGTCTGTGTATGTATGTGCCTTTATTCTGGGGGACTGAAAAATGTACTTTATCCTCGATGCCATAGAATAGGTCGAGATATTTAAGGGAGGTTTTCAAATTTAATAACAAATTTTAATTGATAAGGTATCATAAAGTTTACAGATTCGTAATATAAAATACAAACAAACAATAAAACACCAAATAGCACTTATTACTTTCTGCCATTTAACTTTGATTTTATAACTATGTTTCAACCATGTATACCTATTGTATAAACTGAAAAATGTAACGTAACGTATTAACGCTTATATCCACAAGGATTAAGCAGAGATGCAAGAGACGACTCTTTTGCCATTTACCTGACACGAATTTAAACTTCAAACTGAAGAGAGATAATTTAATTGAATAAACCTATTAAAACTCTGCCCGACCTGCGAGGCTGCGTATCAAAGCGACGAGCCTCAGTTTCAGTAGTCACATTTGTACTCACTGAACTACTGAAGCATAAAAATTATTTGCCGAGACCGACAAACACTAGTTCTGTGCTAAGCAACGAGGCTTGTGTTACGGATACTAGATAGTTGATATAGTACACAATATATATTTTTTTGTAGTAAATACAATCATATTGTACATAGTATAGTACTCGGATACAAGTGTTGATGCTCGTCACAATCCCCAAGAACCTAGGACATATAGCACAGATGGCAGTTTCCGTATGTATAAATGTACTCTGGGGATGGCAGCGTTAACTACCGCTGGGCTAATCGGGTCGTTTTCTCTTTATGTTTTTCAGTCACGCCTATAACATGCAGTAATTACTATCTAACCTTCGCGAGGCTGATATCAGTAGAGCCCAGTCCTAGGGTTAGGCTTGTTGAACTGCGATGCGATACGGCACAGGGTCCAACAAGAAGAATGCATTACATGTCATGTTTTTCACTAAATAAGTAAATGACCTTGATTAGGTTTCAAACACACTCTTAGTGAAAGAAAACACGTTATTTTTATGTGATACACTGGATGATAAACGCAGCGATATATTATAATTAATGAGCGTTATAAAATTCGTAATAAGTAGTTTTATTTCAATGTCTAATATTCGTGTAGGTGTAGTAATGAAAATTGTTGTTTAGCAAGACAGAAAGAAAGAAAAAAAGACACTTATTTTCGCATAAAACCAATGCTGCACGACATTTGAACTAAAAAGCAAATTTTTAAAAATACCCTATAATTTAATTTAATTATGTTCGAATTTCTACCAGTGGGTGACCACTGAAATGAATATCTTCTTCCCTCGTATATATTTAGTCTTTTGTAACAAGTTGTTTGCTATTGATACTCAATAAAGACTAAACTATACGAAATAGTAAGTAATCGATACATATACCACGTACACAGTGTATTTGTTTCGTTCCTAGAATAGGCTATAACAAGCGTTTGTGGGTCATTGCAAGATTTATACTGAATCCTGGAAACTTGCACACCAAATATACAAAATTAGATTCTAATACTGGCAATAAATAAGAAGATTTTTGTGTAAAATAGTTCTCTTTTAGATTTAACGCAAATTTCTCTAGATTTTAGCACAATTACACAGTAACAAAGGTTGATAAAAAAACTTACCTAGCAGGAAAATTCAAGCAATATTTTGACAGTATTTCCGAGTCCAGTATAAAATCCTATATATGTATATATATTATATAGATCATACATGTGACTAATTTTCTCACAATTTGCGGTCAATCTAACCATTAATCTGAAACAGAAAATAAAATATCATTAAAATAAATTTATATCATTGAAATAAAATATTTTTTTCGAGTTTTATCGTAGTACATCCATACCATACCGATGTTTTACACCACCTATGATGACGGACAAACAGAATTAAATATTTTATATTCTGTGATTAAAACTGTAAAAGGTACATTTATTTAAATGTTCAGTGGCGTAATTGTAAAACAGTATAATCAATCACAGAGTTAACAAATAAACATTCACTTACTCAAGAAGTGTAGGTACCGCCTTCCGGTATCGGTAATTTCAAAACCAAATATCGCCAGACCATGAGAAAAATAGGTTAAAAGTTTTCCAGAAACATCTGCGCATAAGAAATGGAAAAATCTAATCAATGTGCAGAATTGTAAAATCGCTCAACGTTGACTATTTGCATCTGAAGGTCGAAAAGCCGATGCAGTGCTGTTTGCAACTATCCTCACTTGTGGGACTTTAATCCGCTTAACCAGGTCAAGCTCATGCACATGAGGCCTGTCCATCTTAGTATTCTTGTTAGGATATGTGCACATAGAATAAACAAATGCTGCAGTTGATATTATATATGCGATGTGCGTGTCCTTTTTGATTTTATGCAGCTTCAAGTGATTTTGACAAGCGATGTGATAAATAGATAGTCACGACACTGTAAATCTTCTTATCGTTATTAAGATATAAGATACAGGTAGGTAGTTCAACGCCCGAAATCGATTTATATATTCCCAAATGTATAAGAAAATTTTTCCAAGAAATTTCAGCACTCCGAGAAGGCAATCAAAGCGACCACGTGTTTATATTGCAAAAAGGCGTTAAATCTTACAAAGGTGTATTTCTTCGTACTATGAGCAAAACGGTTTTTACACGTCTCAAGTGATCGCGAACCTTAGCGTAAACACATACAAAGCTGGTGACGCCAGACGAACTGCACACAAACCAATTTATCACGGGCCGCGAGAGTATATATAGGCGCGCCGACCCGCCGCCCCGCACTCTGCAACGAGCACTCCAAGAGAGCACGTCGCGTTCTATAAACTCTATACAAAAATCATAAAACAAGTAACCGACATGGTTGTGAAACTAGAAACTGTTGCCGCGCTGTACGCCGATGTTTACCCATCGCTGCAGAAACACCGCGAAATGGACACTATTGTGACCGACTGCCCGAGGAGGCAGAAGCTGCGGGGAACCGCGCTGCCGGCGCTGGTGGAGGACGACTCCGAGGAAGTCTTCGAGCCGGAGCAGAGGTCCTATGTCATGCGAACTGAGGGCCTCCGAAGACAGAAGTCCATCTCTCCTCCGCGCCGGGAGAAACTCCGTCGCACTCTGGCGCTGCCCTCTCTGTCCGAGGACGAGGAGCCTTGATCAACTCGCTCTCACCTCCCGGATGAAGTTATGAAGCTGTGGCCGGCTGTTCGGCTTCAACCCTCGGGTCGTGAAGGATTCCGAAGGTGTTCTGTGAAGTTAGAACCGCCTGGAGAAGTAATCCTTTGGAAAAATCACGGTGGAAAAGTGTTTGACATTTTGTGAAGTGTAACCAAAAAGTTGTTAAGCCAAAGTATATGCCAATGTAGGTGATAGGTCTAGAATAAGTTTATATGCGGAATAAATGTGTTTTTACCAAAAATCTACTTGTTTATTTTCTGTTCTACGTAAGTACACCTTGACATAATTCACAATACTGAACTAAATTCAAGGGCAGTTTCCTTTTCCACTCTGTACTTTAAAAGAATGACGCAGAATAATTTATTAATCAACCAAAGTAATATAATAGGAAATTGCGCTGTATTTATTTGCTTCTAGAGACAATACAAAACTTTACCTTGAATTGAGTAATCACGCTTGCAATAGATGAACACAATCACAGAATTTCGAAGTCACAATGACTTACAACTAAGGAAAATATGTGCATAAATGTATTTAACACACTTGCTGTCTTTATAGACTTTAAAGTGGAACGATAAACACAGTCAAAGCCCTTTGAACTCTGTCTTCATAAACATAGCTAGGTCAGGTTGGGTTTTAAGGGTCACATTTACACTATGCGACGGGGTAAATACGAACCAAAGTTTTTGAAGCAAAACTATTTCGAGTTTGTTCTATGATATATGACATACCATCACGCCTGGCGTCAGCGAGGGGTAAGGCAGATGTGTCCTAAACAATAGGGGGCGAGCCTATTTTTAAGTTCTAATTCTTCAAAAAGAGATTTGCAATACCGAATATGACAGATGTTTTTTTTTATTTCTGCTGCGTAGGTGTTACATAAATACTAATCTCCTTTTTGGGGCCAAAGCTCTTAACGAAAACAAACAAATTTACAAATCTATGATGTAAACATTACAACATACATAATACTCGATCGGCATTGACGATTACATAAAAAGAAATACGGTTGACGACATGTTTGCATCTAAATTTCGACGTAAATATTAGTACCTGCCTATTAAAACCTTGATTAGATTTTGCAGACGGCCGCGTGAAATTAGTAATTAGGGTAATTCAATCTGCTTATTTACCTCACAGGAAAAGTTAATTTATGACATCTTTATAGTCCTTTTCAAGATAAATTTATCAGAATACAAATTTTCAACACCTAAAGATATGATTTCCAGGATAAAACTAACTTATTTTCTTCCCCAGGACTCAAATTATTATCATACCTAAATCAGTGGAAGATATTACGGATAGACAAATATACTTTAGCATTTATAATTTTAGTATGAATTGGTGACATTAATATGAGTACAATCGATTACCTTTACAATATTTTTCAATCCTCTTTGGTTCTATAAAGGTTGTTCAACTGATATGGACAAATCAAAACAATGAATTCTTACATTAATAAGATCAATGCACGAGTAAATCGACAGTTTATCATATGATGAATGACACTAAATGACAGACTATCGTTTGTTAAATATACATATCTCCACTTACTCGTACTATATGGAGGCATACTTGAGGTATAAACACGTAAATTATACATACATACATACACTTACGCCTTTTTCCCATGGGGGTAGGCAGAAACTACAGAATGCCACGTCCTACGGTCCCTGCATACCACTTTTGCCTCGTCCACATTCATACATCTCGTCATGCACGCGCTCCAGTTACGAGTACTGCGCACCTGATCTTTTTGAAGGAGTTCACCAATTAGGTCAGTGTATGTCCTTCTTAAATTATACCCACATGCATTTTACATAACTGCGGTATACTCATATTGATATTGCATACATACAAACAGGAATATTGGTGTCCTACCTATTTTGTAATTTGCAGTTTATTTAAAAGAGGGACTCTATGAGATCCACTTTTTGGAACCGTACAACTAGTATTGACAATGCAAAAGCTCCTGTAATATATTTGAAATAAAACATTTGTCTTTGACTACATACAGTTTGTATTTTTTGATAAAATCACAGTAACACAACACTTTTGGAGTAGAAAAATATTTATGGGCCACAACCGCGCAGGACAAAAATAATTCTATGTCGAATGCAGAGATAGGCAAAGGTGTATTCCCTTTTCGCTTGTATGCTTAAATCCTATGTTATAGGGACAATCCTAATACCAACTGCACCAATATTTTTCTCAATATCAAGGTAATCAAACACCTCAAGATCATCTAGCGTGCCTACAATTGGAACATAAAATAAAATCAAAAGGTTTTAATTTCATATAAACTTTTTCAAGTATTTACAAAACGTTAAGACTCTCGTTCCGACTCGTACTCGTACTCGGTTCCAAGAAGTTGATCTCATGGAGAAGAACCGGCAAGAAACTCCATAGACACTCTTTTAACAAATTAAAGACAGAAAGTAAACTTAACAATTTCTAGACTCAACTATTTTAATCTCTGGTAGCATATCTTATCGTATCTAGATACCACCGGATATCGCTTTGATACTTTGTATTGTTACAGTTCACTTCCAACACAATACTAGTAGATTAAAAGTAAAAACTCAATAACAATTTGCTCGACCTGGGAATCGAATCCAAGACCTCTTGTAGCTATACTTACAAACATAAGACGAACGAGGCAGTTAATTATTGTCCAAGTAATGTCTATAATATATTAATAAATACGAGTGTAAAAGTCAACTTTCATACATAAACCCACAATCCCACATAGAACTTCATACAAGAATAAATAGACGATATTAGGTTGTTTACGATCCGACGCGGCTTGTAAGTGTCTGCCGTTGAGGTATTAATATTATCATACCAACATACAGCCATTTACGTCAAATAAAATGTTCACGTTAGAAAAACATTTGACTTTACCAATGAAAAGTCACAAATATGACCTTCGATTTCTCTAAAATATATTTAGCTGTTTGTTTGACAATGGACTATAACGTAAATAACATATTATAAAATATATTGTCATCTTCTATCACACTCTATTCAAGAAAATCCCAAAAATAGGCATGCCACGTGATCATCACACGAAGTCATCCTTTACCATTTGAGTATGTGATAGACACGTATGTAACTTCGAGAAATCAGTGGAGTTTGGCTTGGGTTTGAACTCAAGACCTTTTACTTTAAAATCCACTAGTCACACCACGAGGCGATTAACTATATAATATATTTGCGTCTAAATAAAGACAGGAAGGAAAATACACTCCGAATTTATTTAGATAGGTTAATAAATATGCAGACGTGACTACAATCAGCAACAACTGAGATATATTCTAATTGAGGATGATTTATAACTCAATTTACTTTGTCTGATCTGATGGAAACCTCAGACTGAGTCTAAGATGAAGCTCGCAGTCCGTTAGAATGTTTTCCTTCACCGTTTGAGTATGTGAAGTTTAATAACTCAATGGAACTTAGTGACAATATTGACTGTTACGTTCCGTCATTCGGTTAGCAACTGAGTATGATTGGCATATGTATGTGTGTACAAATCTTATCTACAGGCTCCCATATACCTACTAGGCTGACAGGTTCACGTGGCGTCGGGTGTGGCCGACTATGACAGCCGATGTGGTCGTAAATTTCTCTCTGATGACTCCGGCAATTGCAATAAACGCAGCCACAAGTGTTTGGGGTCATTGTTTAGTATCCAGCGTATCGATAGAAGTGTTGCGTTTATCGTTGATACTTAGGTACATTAATTTCTAAAGGAATATTCATTTCAATGGATATACACATATATTTTATATTACCTATAAACATCGACTAGGTGTTCCTGTTTCTCGCTTTCCACCAATTTCTCCTACAAAAACAGTCTTAAAATTGCTGTCGTGTTGTATAAAATGATCAACAATCATTGTTCCGTTATGCAACCACAATATATAATAATGCACCTAGTTAGCGGCATAAGCAATGAACAAATTAATAGGTACTTAGCTACAATTTTAGAACGTCCGTTAGTGTGATGAGTCGAATAGAGATATGGATTGAAATGCTATTGAACTTGAAACCGTGTTTAAATAATGAGGTTATCTAACTATTGTTAAATACATTTTGAAACTGAATATACTTTTGTTAATTTGTTGCTAGGCATACCTACTGATTTCTTACATTTAGGTACGCAAATAAACGCTACACTAAGGAGGAGACCCACGATAAAGGAGTTGATCTAGATGATTAGTACGCAAATTAAATGTAGATAAAACTACATACTTTTTAGACCTATAACCTTGGACACGAATACCCCAATACCACAATACTCGGGCGGGTATTGCTAAGCAGTTAAGATATTAACTTAGTACCTACATATAGTTTATACACTTTCAAACGAAAATTATTGTCTTATTATAATGTGGGAAAATTTAGGATTATGTCAGACAATCGTACTTAAGAACTGTTTAAACAGGAAACATAGTACGGTATTGTTAAAACTGTAGTTTTCTAGTTTTTTTTTAAAATATAATCTGAACTTTTTGCCTTGGATTTTTTATTCTTCTTCACTTGTTTTTATTAATGATACCTACATTATTAGCCTGCTCGATAAGAAGTAGGTAATAATAACGGAACAATAATCTTGGTTAACCATTAATTCTAATGTTTATATTTTGGGCTTGACTTGAAGGCTAACTGCCATCTAAAGGCTCGTCTCCTAAGTAAATTAAATCTCTAAATTGCGGGCCAGAGGCGTGTTAAATTGAGACAAACTAGATGTCTCCTTATCTACTTTATGTCGCTTTGGAGGGTTAGCATGGCAAGAGACAAAATTAACATTTCTGGAGGTTCAAAATTTTTCAAGACGCCTAATAACTTCGTAAGGTCTATTTCACTATATGGTTATATGCCATTTTTTAATGGAAACTTAGTCCCAAATATTGAATAAATATTCACTATTCCTACATTACAAGAAGAGGGGTCGGTTTCAAGCTTGACTTGTGACGAAAAAAATCGTTGTAATTTACAACAATTAGATCTTTTCAATGCACTCAATTCACATTCCATGTTCTCGGTCACGAATAACATGTACTTACGTTCATTCAGAAATATTTCTTTGCCTTTTTATTATGCGTAGCACGTTTTATTTTAGGGCATCAACCTTGGGACAAACAATTATTTGCGTTGTATTGCTCATTGTTTGTTGGAGAATGACTGAAGCCCTATTCTCTTGGACGAGAAGACTTTACTACCTTTAAATGGCAAATATCGGTCTATATAACAATAATGTATTTATTGGCATTAAAATGGTTTACAATATATAAAGGCCGGACTACAAAGCCTGTCTCTCTCAATCCGCCGCCTCGTTCGCGTGTATAACTTGTTTACAGTAAGATTTGACTGGGGTCAAATCTTACTTACAGGTTGGGACCTGAGAAGGAATTGTTCAATATCGATATTTCATGACTCTGTTCTGCCTAAGTTGAGCTCTCATCTCCACTACGTGCTCAACCGTGTCCTCGACAAATCACGTGATCTAAAGGTATTGGCTGTCGGAATTTCCAGAAACATTCGTGGTTTGAGAGCATTTGTAAGGCATTAGAATGTGTATTATCACCGTCTGGTTAGGATTATCCAAGTCGGGCCTGTTTTTGTTATAACATTGTTTCATTATGAAATTTATCGTTTGCTGTACTATAACTTCGTTAACAAAACAATATTTTTAACATTACGCAATCGTGTCTTAATTGCTTGTTATTGAAATAAAAGTTTTACTCTGCACAGTTACATAATATTTTTCGTTAATTGAAGGAGAGTAAGAGAGGGAAAATGTAACTTTTTAATTGTCTCTATAAATAGACAAAATTTAAAGTCATGTTACGTAAGTCCTGAGTTAATCCTTAAACGTAAAGTACAACCGATTCACGTTTACAGTTTGTGGAGATCATTGACCCTGTTTTGTTTTCTTAGTTCGCTCATCGATAACTGCGCATAAAGATGTATTGTGTGGACACGAACCGAACGTAATGATGATGACAAATAGTATTGTATTGTTAGCTACAATACGAGTGCTATTATAAATTAGCATTATCGTATGTGAAATGTAAAATCGTATTATCAATTTCGGTGTATTTTTTGTAGTCATCGTTTTCTGATGGTTTTGTTTGATAACCAGAATAATAAGTGTCTTTGATTCATTTTGAGTGGTCATGTTTAACTGATGTTACAAACGTACATGTATAGCTATAAACAGCTTGTTTAGAATTCGATTTTACCTTTTGTTGCTCGGCAGTTTGACATAACATGACATATATACCATCACGCCTGTCGTCCGAAGGGTTAGACAGTGCTGTGCTAAGGTACACCCACGTTTCGCCGGTAAGTTTTAGGTCCCATGTATTAGGGGCGAGCATATCAACCGCCGATACAACCGATATATATTGCCATCAACCTGTCAAGAACCCAAACTCTGAGCTTCTACAGTCTACTGAGAATTTCATAGAAAAACGAAATAAACACTTTGCTTGACTTAGGAATCGTACCTAGGACCTCTTGCTCGGCAACTTGCAACCCACGAGGCAATTACGAGTAAAATAGGTTTGAAATAAGTACCTTAGTATTAAATAAGGCAGCTTTACATCGCAGCGGTCGCCGACCCGTCTGTCCTTCATACAGTTCGCGGGCATTGGCTTGTTTTGGAAGAGTGCGTCTCCACGGAGTCTGCGAGGACAGAATATGGGATATTTGAAATCTACATAATTCTATAATAGTTTACTTTTTATTTATGAATACCTATATATATGTATAAGTATAATATGTCGTTAGTTTGGTGTACTAACTAACTATACTTATGATAAATTAATTAATTATTATAGACATAACGACAAACTAAATTCAAAGGGTATATTTTTTTGTATTTTTATTTTTAAAATAATTTAATCTTTTTGATTGTAATGAAATATCTAACAAACTGCAATATAATTTGTAGCACACATTTTCAATTTTAAAATATGGATTTCATATGTACGTACATACACTAACGCCTATTCTATCCGGGTAGACAGTATCTGCAGAATGCAACACGCTACAATCCCTGCGTACCTCTTTTGCTTCGTCTACGATAATATGTGATTTTGTTCGGAATATTAAAAAAACATTCTACTTCAGAGATGATATGTACCTAAACCTATTGGAGCATGAAGTCTAAGGATTTTTCTTTACCACCGAAAGATAGATAAATAGAATATTCTTTACATAACCAAAGAGACAGCAATATGGAATATACAGAGTAACTAGCTGACCCAGCAAACGTTGTTTTGCCGCATTATAGGGGTTGGTGCACAACCCGTATCACTAAGAGGTATGAAAAATAGATGTTGGCCGATTCTCATAGATACCGGATAAGCACAAAAAATTTCATCAAAATCGGTCAAGCCGTTTCGGAGGAGTATGGCAACGAAAACTGTGACACGAGAATTTTATATATTAGATAAAGATACACAATAGCTTTAAAACGAATACAGTAAATGTCTTACGGTACAAAGTTAAACATCAAGTAAGTACATAGCCATATTCCTAATAGTAATTATATGAACAGTAAACTTAATTATGCTAATGAAATGTTCACAAAAAATAGCAGTACTTATTAATAGTAATGTTTTTTGTTTTACGATTCAAGACAGGTTTTTTCGCACATTCAGAGCTTAATAATTATTTGCAGAATAGTCGAGAAAAGATAAATATAAGGATAAATATATATATATATACGAGCTCGTGAATAGACGACCACGTGGTATTAGCAAAGATTTCTGTTAGGCGAGTACATTATTCATTGATATTATGGATATCTGTGTAGTAGATCTTTTTTTCATGTAAGCGCAATTCTTTCTTTATTCTTCTCACACCTCTGCCTAATCTGTCGGGGACGACAGGCGGATTATGTATGTAATATATACAATTAGATCGAATAACAGAAACAAATTAATTTGATACCAACAAAAATAGTTGGTACCTATTGGAGGTAATTCGTATACGTGGCATACATTCGGGCATATCAAAGTTGACGATAACTAATAATTAATGAATTAGCAATTAGCATGCTCAGGAATGCAACCTGTGATAATACGATACTACACGTGGTACAGTGCATTGACTTATGAGGTAATCAACTTCACCTACATTATCAATTCACATTAATTACTCAACTATTTCTCCACGCGTTTAATTGTTTGTTTTTAATGGAAAAATTTTGAAAGTTTACCGCATATGGAATATTTAAAGGTCCCCTATATCTAGTGGTGTGACGAGTATACTGTTTAAGTAAAAGGGCTTGTCTTCGATCCCAAGCCTGTTCGCACCACTATCTTTTCGAAGTTATGTGCGTATTTATCACATGTTCAAACGGCGAAAGGCAAAACCTCAAGATTATTTTGAAGGCATGTGTAGTCTGCAAACCCACACTAGTCTAACGTAATAACAAATGGCGACAACTCAAATGACAGACCCGTGCCTAGCAGTGGGACAATAATTGATACCTTACTGTAACGCGAATGGAAAAAGTTAAAATACCGCTACATTCTTACGATTCGATCCGATATGTCGACATTCGATAAGATCCGTAAAAAGTAGATTTATTTCAATCCCTATTTTGTTCCTAACATCAAGTAAAAAGTAAGTAAGTGTAATTAATGTAAGTGTACTTAATTAACGCATTCGCATAAGGTTCAAATTAACATAATTTACGCATCATTAGGAATTGAACTTACTGTATTTTACCAGACATGAGCATTTTTGTTAATTTTACAGTGTTTTTTTATGTTAATGTGTCTTGTTTATAAATGTCATTGTATTTAAATAAATTTACGTCTGATATTTGAACAAAAAACGAATTAAAATGTCTAAAAAACAAACTAGACATAGATATATTTCTTATTACTTTATTTAGATATTTAAAAGCATAAAAAACCAAAATGTCATCTGGTGTGAAATATATTAAAAGTAATCTGTCCTTGACATTGAAAGTTGTTAATAACGAATCTAGACAGTGCATGTCTATGATGAAATATGCAAGTTATTGTATTCCTAACACCCACTAGAATAGACGAATAAATATAAACACACTCATGTACAGACTTTGAGCAATTAACGTCTTTATATTTGAAAAAGGAAAACTCATCATACACACAACCATAAGCCTACAGATTTTTTTATGATGTAGTAAATCCTCATTACTCCTCGCTGAGTTTGTCATACTGGTAATAAACAAAAACTACACTTGGCTATTCTCGTCGATGCGACTAGAGGAATGGGTGAGAATGTCAGATTAAATAAAACCCCAGAGTTACCTTTACTTGTATTTGGGTTCATGGGAATGACACTCGTGTACACATTCCCTACGACATCGATGTCCCCATTATTATTTTTATCCTTTCTTTTGTAAACCATTTTAGATTTTCTCTCGTGTTGTCAGTATCGTCTCGACCTGTTACGATTCGGTTTCAACACAACTGCATCCATGTATAAATAAAACGGGTATTTACGGATTTTATCTCGGTAGGTATATTGATATTATTTAATCCAGACGTTTCGGATTCTACAGCATCCATGATCACGGGTTGAGTCTGCATGAAGGCTGATAAATAATATCAATATAACGCGATAAAACAAATAAAAATAAAGCGAAAAACCCCGCGTGTGCATAAATGATTAAATAAAATAAAAAGTATAGATACTGATTTCTTACCCTTAATTAAATTAATACTAGTAATGGAAATAAAACAGTTTTTACGGATTTTATCGCGGTATATTGTTTTCAGTTACGTTTTTCCTACAACTACAGCTATAAAATCTGTAAAAGTAGTTTTATTCAAATGTACTCGCGTAAGTGTAAAAACAATATGATTATGTTTTTAAATGTTGCGATAATTCATGTAGATAACTACAATAGTCTAATCGAGTAGAGTAAAACTGCAGACACCAGCCAAACGGCAATAAGTCACAATTGAGAATGATTTAACGAATTCGTTATGCGTCTGAAAATAATTCACATATACTACATACAATTACATGTATAAAAATGATTCAAATGTGCATCGTTCTATTTGCGTCCGCTCAGACTTTTGTTCAACTCACTATACCAACAAAAAGAAAGCTTTTAATCGAGCATGTGACTGCTATATATAGTCTCGTCGATTGTGATAACCAGAGATCGGAATATAAAGGGTTTAACTAAAGTTTACCAGGATTTCGAGTAGGTAAGTAACATTGAGTCAAATAATACTTCCACTAAAATTTCGGAAACTTTGAGACCCGTTTTATTAGAATATAATCAGGTAATTAAAGAATTTTCGGATCGTGTAACAGCATCCAAGAGCAGGGTATCGATCTCCATCTTGGAATAATAATAATCCCGTAATCCCCTATATAAAAATCAGGCAGTAATTGATATTACATTTACTTCCGTCGCTTCCCGTTTTTGGTAGGCTTATAGAAGGTAGGTACCTAGATATTTACCTGATAGTACTGAAGTACTCGAAGAAGGAGACTTGAGAAGAGACCTTGTGCTGTAAGACGTCGACTGTGACGGCCTTCTTGGAGATGGATGACCTATTAAGGTCGATGGAACTTGTTCGCTGCGGGCAGCATATAACCGGTCTTTGTAGAACTCTAAAAAGCCTTTGTTGAGAAGTGAACGTCCTTAGAGTGATATGATGATAATGAACTGAACTTATGAAACAGTTCTGTTATGCTTATTACGAACGTTTATAAGTTAAGCTTATTTTGCTCCATTGCCACGTCAAAGACTTTACGGTTCATTGGATGTTCAGTGGTTTTGTACTTTTGATTCTGTTAAGTGACCTTTGCGGCTGACTGTAACTTTAACTGTACATATCAGGAACAATATTAGGTACCAATTTGGCAATTATTATCAGTGAATAAACACTTGTGTATAACTTAGGATTACTTATGTCCTCATAAGCAACTAACATTAAATTTTATACAAAAAGAATACATGTTCGATGTCATTTCAAAGTTTTCACCGATCAAAGAGAAGATATAAGGAGCATTTTCTTTTAACCGTTGACTCGTCTTTCAATACGAAAGCCGGCCCACAGCTGGACCTAAAACTCAACGGTCCATTATACGGTCGAAACCAACCAGCTGATTTTGATTTGCACAACCTTCCCTTCCCATTATGACACAATCCGTATCGTTCCTTTTCGTAACTAACAAAAGACGACGGACGGTGAGATGTCTACAAAAGCGACAAATACATACACACAAAAAATTTAAGCGACATTTTTGCCAGGTGCGACCGTGGGACATCCGCTGAATGAATAAAAGATACTTAACTGTTTACCGTAATATTGAGGATCGTACACGTGGGTAGAATTTCAAAGGAAATGTTTCTATACTTATTTCGTTTCTTTGACTCTGTGTTATAGAATCAAGAATGTATTTATTTTGCATAGGCCATTTCTGCATGGGTTTTAATGTTCAAGCAAGTAATTTATATAAATAATCACGATATTTTGGATCCTTTTACAGCATCCATGGTCACGGGCAGACGGGAAGAGAAGAAAAAGAAAGTAGTGTGTAAAAGAGTAGTTTTATTGTCAATGTCTCGGGTAACTTTAAGAAATCAATATACCTCTATAGCCATAATTTGATACAAGACACTTTTTCTGACCACAAAATGAAGCCACGACCTATTAATATCACTTGCCATACCATAAACAATATATTTGTAGTTCGCCTTATGTCTATAGCCATGTAAGGTTATATAAGGTTTACTTAAACATGAACGTCTCGCGAAGTTGACCTCACCATTATTGGACGAGGCGGCGCGTGCGCACTTTTACTTTGATTAATCATAAAATTTAATATAAAATGCCTCTATATGGTATCGTGATAAAAATATCGTCAACGTTTAAGTATTCTTAATACATAGGTATATAGGAAACAATATATTAATGCAGTTATGTAAATAAAATGCACCAGTATAATCATAACTATATATTTTTATTTATATATTTATAAATATATATATCTTATGTATCAAATATGTATTTATATATGTATTGTATTATTGTGTGTATTGTCTTTATTAGGTTAATTAGTCTGTATTCAGGATGTATTATTTAATCATAAACTGAATGCCATACCCGTTCAGGTTCACGTTTATTCTTGTCCATCTAAAGGTTGTCTGGAAGAAATCGCTATCTAGCGATAAGACCGCCATTGTACCCTTATTTCGTAGACAATTATATTAATGTAATGTATGTTTTAAATTTTGGTGTACAATAAAGGATATTCTATCTATCTATCTATCAATATTTATAATTACGTAAGTAAAGAGAGCTGTGGTAGCCTAGCGGTGTGACCAGTGGACTCAGATGTCAGAGGTCTCGAGTTCGAACCTAAGGGACCACTGACTTGTCGGAAGTTATGTGCGTATTTATCACATGCTCAAACGGTGAAGGAAAACATTGTGAGGAAATCTGCATGTTTGAGAGATTCCCATGGCATGTGAAGTCTGCCAACCCGCAGTAGGCTAGCGTGGTGGACTATAGCCTATAAATCTGTCTCAAAATGAGAGGAGACCCATGCCCAGTAGTGAGACAATAATGTGTTGATGATGAAGTAAATGAGTGGGAAAAGGTTAGTATTTCTGTTGAATTTCGGCTTATGAGTAAGTTAATTAGTGTCGTATTTGAAAAAATATGCTTTGGTTAGTTGAAATCGTTAATATTTTCGTCTCTTTCAGTGAATTAAAGGCAATTTGCCGGCAATAAAATATAGGTCTAATTAATGTAAAAAAAACAGACGTGCGTTGGCGGAAATTCGTGGCACTTGAAATATGAAATGAAAACAATATCTAGTGCTAATTGAAATAAAACTAGGTGCTTTTATCCATTCATATAGTAGCAGTATTTATGGATGCTGTAAAAATTACTAGAACTATTTATTACGGATTTTATCGCAGTACATTGATGTTATTTAAACAAGAAATGTGTTGCTGGGAAGTTTGTTGCGCCGCTTCTTCTTCCCAGCAAAAACACTAGGAAGCGGTGAAGGGCGAGGTTTAGGGGCTGTCTTTATTGTGGACGTTCAAAAAGAGACAATTTAATTGGGCCTACTTTGAATAAATGATATTTTGACTTTTACTTTATTTTATCCCAAAATTATCGCTTCTAATTTTGGGATCATCATCTTAAGCCCATTTACTAACCCATATCTGAGCACATACTTTTCCCATTTTAGAGATTAAACCTAAACTCGATCCAAGTGCGGGTTGGCAGATTGCACCCGCCATCGAAAGTATCTTTTAGACATACATGTTTCCTTACGATATTTTCGTATGTCGTTTGATTTGATAAATACGCATGTTATTTCAAAAAGTCGGTATCTTAGCTTCGGATAAAACTTCAGACCTTCGTCTTAGCGAACATCATGACATCATTGTCCTTTGTCGAAGATCAACAAAGGTTACCGTATATCAATTAGCGGTATTGTACAGGTATACGGTAATTTACCTGTAGGCATAAGTATAAAGAAAACAGTATCGAAGTGAATAAGTACTGGTATTGTCTATTATATTATATGAATAGATTCATTTCAATAAAGGTTCTTTCCAGTAAACGTAGACTCTTTTGTTAGACAGGAAAAATGGCCGATCCATAAAAAATAGCATAAACAAGATGACTTTTTTTTTTTTTTTTATGGAAATAAGGGGGCAAACGGGCAGGAGGCTCACCTGATGGTAAGTGATTACCGCCGCCCATGGACATCTGCAACACCAGGGGACGTGCAAATGCGTTGCCGGCCTTTTAATAAAGAATATACTCTCCTCTTGAAGGTTCCCACGTCGTAACGGTTCGGAAAGACCGCCGGCGACAGCTGGTTCCACAGAGCGGTTGTGCGAGGCAGAAAATGCCTCAAAAACCGCACTGTTGTGGAACGCTGGACATCGAGACAAAATGGATGGAACTTTGAGTTCTGGCGCGATGTCCGATGGTGAAATTCAGCGGCCGGGATCAAACCAAACAATTCCTCGGAACACTCCCCGTGATAGATGCGGTAGAAGATGCAGAGTGATCCAACATCTCTACGCAGAGCCAAAGGATCAAGCCGATCGGAAAGAGCCTGATCATCGACAACTCGAGCCGCCCTTCGTTGGATTCGGTCAAATGGAAGTAGCTGGTACTGGGGGGCCCCCGCCCAGAGATGAGAACAGTACTCCACGTGGGGCCGGATCTGCGCCTTATAGAGATTTAGGCGCTGCGCCGACGTGAAGTACCGTCTCGCCTTGCTGAGCACACCAAGCTTCTTTGAGGCCAATTTGGCCTTACTTTCCAGTTGACCGCGGAACTGGACGTTGCTCGAGATGTCGACACCAAGTATTCCGATGCTGGCTGTGGCGGATAAGGGAGTGTTCTCAAAATTAGGAGTTACGACGAATGGTGACTTCTTAGCGGTTAACGCGCAAACCTGTGTCTTTTTGGGGTTGAATTGGACTAAGTTAAGTCTACCCCAGTCCGAGACTTTGGTGAGCAAAGACTCGACTTCAGACACAAGTTTGTTCCGACACTCAACGACGCATTCCCGAGAAATGTTTGCTCGGCCAGTGTACACGGCATCCACAGTGCTGTCGTCTGCATAGCAATGAATGTTGCTGATATGCAACATGTCATTGATATGCAGAAGAAACAGGGTAGGAGACAGGACACAGCCTTGTGGAACACCAGCATTGACAAATTTAGGATCAGAGCATGCACCGTCAACGACGACCTTGATGCTCCGATCTGCCAAAAAACTGGTGACCCAGTCGCACAATTTCTCGGGAAGCCCAAAGGAAGGCAACTTCGACAGAAGCGCTTTGTGCCACACCCGATCAAAGGCCTTCGCCATGTCCAGACTAGCTGCAAGCGCCTCTCCCTTGCTCTCAACTGCCTCCGCCCATCTATGCGTTAGGTAGACTAGAAGATCACCAGCTGACCGACCCCGACGAAAGCCGTACTGGCGGTCACTAATCAGCTGGTGCTCTTCCAGGTATCGCAGGAGCTGGCAGTTGATAATGGTCTCCATTATCTTGGAGAACAAGGAAGTGATTGCTATAGGCCTGTAATTGGACGGATCCGAGCGATTGCCCTTTTTAGGGATCGGGTGCACTAAAGCGGCCTTCCAGGATTTCGGGACTATGCCTAATTCGTAGGAGTGTCGGAAAAGACGCGTTAAAACCGGTGCCAACTCTGGAGCACATGTCCGCAACACGATCGGAGGGATGCCATCGGGCCCACTCGACTTGTGAATGTCCAAGGAAAAAAGTGCTTTGCGAACTGCACTTTGCCGGAACTTAATCTCCGGCATCGTGGTATCGCACCGCGGGATTGTCGGTGGTGAGTTTCCTTGGTCATCCAGGGTCGAGTTGGACGCGAAGAGAGAGCCCAAAAGATCGGCTTTCTCTTTCGCGGTATGGGCCAGCGAGTCATTCTCCGTGTGTAGGGGCGGAAAGGATGGCTGACAGAAATTCCCTAAGACAGCCTTGGCGAGAGACCAAAACGCACGGGTTCCCGACGGGAGACGTGCCAGTCTGTCGCCAATTCTGCCAATGTGCTCCGACTTCGCCTTAGCAATAGCACTTTTGAAGGACCTAGAGGCAGAGTTATACTCCTTTTTAAGTGCGCTGGTATTTACATCACTAGACGCCGATGCGTTAGCCCAGGCCCGGTAGCATTCCCGCTTTCGGCATAGTGCCGTCATGCAGGAACGACCATACCAAGGCTGGGATCTGCCACCGATGGGCACCGCAGAGAACGGAATAAAGAGTTCCATACCCTGCAGCACCACATCAGTGACAGAGTCAGCAACGACGTCTGGATCATCCGGCGAGAAGAAAATCCGCCCCCATGGGTAGGATGCAAAGAATGACCGCATCCCGTCCCAATCCGCTGACCTGTAGTGCCATATGCGGCGGCAGCCCGCAAAGCGAGGCCGTGTTAAGCGCGCAACTGGCACCGTACTCCGAACGAGGCAGTGGTCCGACGAACCAAGAGGAGGATCGTTTGATGACTAAGTTTATAATCCAATGTAGGTATTGTCAATGGTTAACTCCTTAAAAAAACGTAGCATGTGGTGTTACGTAATTTCTGCTTATCCTTATGGAAAAAAGGCGTGAGTGTATGTGTGTATAAGGCATCATCTAGGCTAAATATGCCGAGAGACTGAACCTGTGCCCAGCATTGGGATATTAAAGTGGGTATAGATGATGATGAAAATTATGACTATTCAACATAATTTATATATACATATTGTACAACATATTATCTTCATACGGCTTACTACACAAATTGTTTTATGACATAAATGTTATTTTAAATAAACAGATATGAACAAAATATGGCGTGGTACAAAAGTTTAGTCGGTTTCCTAAAATACATGATAGCGAATCATTGATAAATTTTATTTTATTTAAATGACTAATATTAAACGCAAATAACAAATAGGTTGGCAGTATTTAATTTAAGCTGATATATCTCAGAATGTTTTTTATTTATGTAGTCTGGGGACTGGTGACGTCATGATTACGTAAAAACATCAGATAACAGGTGTATTATAAAAAATAGGTATTCTTTATTTTAGTGTTCGATTGCTCTATCACGATGATATCGGTAAGAGAGGGATGGCGCTAGACAGATTGTATATTGTTGTCTCTCTTATAACCTAAATAAGACTGCAGAATTTGCTGTGTTATACAAAGATTTTTGTCCCGTGTAGAAATTAATCTTACTATTTTAAATCAACACAGTAAAAAACTCTCAGAAATGAGTTTCTGAGAAATGAAATAAATATTGAAATAAAACTAGGTACTTTAGCAGATTTTATCACATTATATCAATACAATACTCACGGTCGTGTGACATGAGTATGCCCGTGGATGCTGTCAAGGATCCGAAACGTTGGTTTAAAACAATATCAATAATAGGTACCTAACGCGATAAGATCCGTAACAAAAGAGTTTAATTTCAATGCCTCATATTTACGTAAGTGTAAGAAATCAATAAATTGGGTTTTGATAATATCTATGTTTTCTGAACTAATTAAGCGACAGATGTCAATAGAGCAATTAATTAATCTTGTAGGTATCTGCAGTACGAATTAACGATTTTTACTTCTTTAGAACGCGAACGGACTAAATATCTTAATAGGAAATTATAACAGTTTTAAAAGGCAGATGTTATTACCGAACAAGAAATAAACCATCTGTCTTTCCGTACACTACAAAAAATATATGTATATTAAAAGATAAGTTCTGACCATCGAGCGAAATTGCCGAAGCATAAAATCTCCAAAGTAAACTTCAAAAGAAGTTACAGATAAAAGAATATGCACAAAAAAAGTTTAACAACGGCCAGCAAGACTCAATTCATTGTGTATGTGTTGTATCTGGATCCCCAGTAATGGTCAAGCCAACAGATACGTTATATTTGAAAAATAGATGAAGAATATACCATGATTTTTGATGATTTAGGGTTGGCAACGTGCAGGCGTCACCTCAGTGTTGCGTCTACAAAACGACTATAGACTACGGTAGCAAGTAAACTAGATTGCCACCCACGTGGTATTAAAAAAAAAACCACAAACGAAAAATCAATATAGTTTTCTTTAGCAATTTGGTTACCCGGGATCATACTATGACTTGTATTGTAAGACAAGGATGGCGCTAGCCCACTTGTAAAGCGCTATCCCGTTCTTACAGCCTAAATACGAGGAGGTTCTTGTCCTCCTCGTGCTTGAGGAGGTTCCAGAATCCTTTTACAGTACTTGCTACATGTATTTGAATGTAAGTTTGTGACTCAAATAAGCACAGATTATAACTGTAGCAATAAGCGTGCGAAATTTAGCACGTGGAACATAATTATGCTAATTGTGCAACTAGTTTTGACAATTCTAAATTACTGTAATAATGGTCTAAGTAATTAAAATAACATATTTGACATTTGTTTTAGAATCACACTAATTAATTTGTGTGAATATTTTGATTAGCAGAATCTTGGGATACGTAACATTATTGTCTCAAACATATTGTGTGAACTCGATCTTTACTTCATACATGGCCCCAACTTATTCCCATGGGCGTAAGCAAAACATACAGAACGCCATGCTACGATCCCTGCATACCACTTTTGCTTCGTCCACATTCTTACATCTTATCACATATCTTTAAGAAGTAATTGTAACAACGAATTAGCATTGCCATTCAACGTGGCAATGCTAATTCTTTGTCTTCTGGGCACTCTACCCCCTGACAGCGTTGGGGACGAGTTTTTTGACGCACTATAACATAACATATTTAGTTTTTTTATTTTTAAGTTTGTAAATAGTAGTTTTTAATTAATTTAAGATCTGTATAATGTGTTTTTAATTGTAAATTGAATAAACAAATTAATATAACCGATTATAACAAAACAGCAATTATATTATTTTCGGTAGCAATAAAAAACGAATATAAGCGCGCTACTGTATAATTTTCAACAAACAAAGTTTTACTTGGTTTTTTTTTATGGGAATTCTGTTGTTTTCGTACACAAGAACGCGAATATTGGACGCTCTTTAATATTTAGGGACAGATCCAAAATGTAGGGATCAAACCAATATCAATATACCGCGAATCCTTACAACATAACACCACGCCTGTTGTCCCCGAAGGGTTAGGCAGAGGAGTACTAATGTATACCCACACTTCGCCAGTGTGTTTTTAGGTCCTATGTTATAGGGGGCGAGCTTATTGCCATAAACCGGGCATGAATCCAAACTCCGAGCTGCTACTGAGACTTCCATAGAAAAGCCAAGACTTCTAGCTTAGCAGTCGCACTTTATGACCACTAGATCAACGAGGCAGCATAATAAAACTATTTTGTGAAATCCTTACAAAATAATGTTATTAATGTGTTTCTTATGTATTATAAGTATGTATTTACAAAAAAAAAGTATATAAGTATTATATCCATTGTCTAGTACCCATAGTACAAGCTCTGCTTAGTTTGGGACTAGATGGTGCTGTGTCATTGTCGCAGAATATTTATTTATTATTATTTCAATCCTCAGTTATGGTAATAGGCTCGCGCTTCTATTCGATTTAAGAACCTGACAACTATATCATTTACGATTACGTAGACGTACCTACACGTAATAATCGCTGGCACGTGGTTTAATTATTATCAACGAATAGAAAGTTCTTATCACCTTATTAACAAACGAAGCAGTTTCTTTTGTCTCTGTCAAATTATATTAAAATGAAGGAGACAAAATGTTGATTAACCACATCAAGTCGCCACTTTAATATCATGCATGGTGATTGGTTGTTTAGATTATTCTTTAAGCGCCAACTAAGTGACATACTGACTATGGATGTCCTATTAGAAAGATCTCACTATCTGAACGAAATCCGCTGTTATAAGGTGTTCTCATTACCGTATTTAACTCGCAGTCCACTGCTGGACATAGGCCTCTCCCAAACTGCGCCATAACACGCTGTCCTTCGCTCTTCCTCGTCCAGTCTATCCCCGCTACCTTTTTTAGGTCGTCATGTTCATATTAATCAAGCTAAAACGAAACCTACAATCTTCAATCTGAATCAATAGAAAACAAACTTTACCCACTTGACCTTGAGTTATAATTCGTATAGTAAGTGTCAGCAGTTGTTCAAAACATAGTTACGTACTTATCTATCCGGCAACATGAATACCGGTATTGAATGTCCATATTTTTTACGACAATGACGTCATATTCGTTTGGACGTCATGACTATGACGCGATTCCGGATAGGTGTATATTTGGGCAGGATTAGGGTACCGCGGGGCTGTTAGACGGTAGACGCCATTGATATAATCTGTCTGGCATACAACTTTGTGTACGATGTTTTAAACGTTGCTTAAATGGTGAAGACACCGGTTTAACATGTAACTTAGTTATGTAGCTTAGGTAGGGCATAGCGAGATTCCTCGCTCAAATTGAGCTGCCGACTGGGGAAGTACCTTCGCCTTACAGAAAACCGCAGTGAAATAACAATAGTTGTATTTCTGCGCGTGATTAATGTTTACTAGAGCTCCTTGGGGGAGTGACTATTCTGACAGCATTCCTTTTTCTGTCAGTTTAGTAACTTTATTTTAAGAAACCTAAACGGATTTTACAGGGGTTGCCAACGCATTATCAAGCCTCTGGTGTTTCAATTGTCCATGGGCGGCGGTGATCACTTACCATCAGATGAGCCTCCTGCCTATTTGCCCCCTTATAACGATAAAAAAGGGGCGTTCCTCAAGAACTTTGATTTCACATTCCACATAACACACCACTAAACTAACACGTTGAGTATAATATCTTACCAAGTGGAGTAGATACTACTAAGCACATAACGACAACACCAGCATCCATGTATGTATCATCCATCCACGTCTCTCGCCACGTGAAGCACCAACGTGTATGTATTTAATTTATAATTATGTACCTATCTGAATTTATACCTATGTAAATATTATGCAGTAAAGCAAATAGTAACGCAATAACGATTAAATTTTATTGCCTAAGTAGTCGATCTATCTACAAGCTTTGAGTACATAAGTACATAACATACAACTGTGAAAAGACAAAAGGATACATATCTATATCAGACGTAACAAATTTTGTGAATACGTCATAAGACCTAATATTTTTCATTTGTTTTAATGTAAAGTTCTTGTGACGAGTTGAAGCCGATGCGGTACTCATTGGCCATTTAAAAAACCAACCTTATTCGGTTATTTTTATAAGAATAGCCTCGACTCGTTGTCAACGAACCTTGTGATACATATTTCTAAAACATGTTGTTATGAAAAATAAGAAGTTACGGTGATGTAGTTTTTCGCCCATTGTAGATTAATTAAAAGTAATATTATATTAGAGGTAAACTTATATAAATAGTATTCAATATCTACAAGGACGTTGTCTTATTTCAGGAGCCTTTTTGTAAGAGTGAAGAAGTTGAATAGCCAATCAATGACTTCATCTCTTTCTTGATAAACACGTCCCAGCAAAATGTTTACTTGCAATTTTTGTAGGCTTACATAGCTTAAACAAAACACATATACAGAACCAAATTTCTTAAGAATAAATTCGGATGAACTATTGTTTTTTTTCGTCGTTTCATCTCATGCTGTCGATGTTTATTATTGAACACACTCGCTCGTGATCGAATCACGTTATAGACGCCGTGCGCCTACGCAGCAGGTCTTCTCAAATTAGACCGTGACGTCATCAGCGTGTAACTACTCTCTTATTAGCGTAAGGTGCTAATTCTGTTGTAGACATGACTGTGATATATCAAAATGACATTTAAAGCAGGTGAAATGTGACTTACATTCGCGTGGTGAGTGTATGCCAATAATGTAAAGTTATATATTTTATTGCCAGCGCCCGGGAAAATTAGTGCCATAATTTTATGATTCGAAGAAAATGAGTATTTTTGGGAGGGAAAGAGTTAAGTCTTTTTCTGAAAAATTAATCATTGGGAACTGATGTTTTATTGGTTTATATCTGTTTTAAATAAAACTACTTTTTACGGATTTTTAAATGTTTTACAGCGTCCATGGGGCAGACACCGGCAAGTATAAATTGCTTCTACCGGGATTCGAACCCAAGATCTTTACCACACAAGGCAGCCTTTATACCGCTGCGCTAAACGGGTCGTCAGACCAATTTATCAAAATATCAATTTGAATGACCATAAGCTTGTTGAAGTATAAGAGAAGGTGTCATATACAGATTAATCGATGTTCCAGTTTCATTTTGTTCAAATAATCCCTATTAACACCAAATTGGGAGCCGTGACGTGAACACCTTCAAAAATAGTTAGTATGGAGATTTGATGACTTCAATGCGATCATTACAGATTCATAAATTCATAATTTATGTCGTTTAAGGTGATTTGGTCGGACTACACGTTGCATAGAACACGTTGCTTCAAACGAGGTCGCTAATCACGCAGCGTGCGCCATACGTGCAGAGTGATCTATGATACCTATATCCCCGAAGGAGGGTAGGCAGAAGCATACTGATGCACGCCCGTAGTACGCCAATACGGTTTAGTTGGTCAGATTGCTGCTATCAACTGGGCACCCAAACTCTGAGCTGCTGTTAACAACTTCATACATAATCTTAGTGATCTTTCTCAGAATTGAACCTCAGGATTTCATGTTCCACAGCCGTGTTTCCGAGCAATAAATAAATAAGTTACACATACTGGTGATTGTAGTAAATAAATGAATTCATCACCATTAACTCATATGCCCACTCATATGACGACCCAATTAGTCCAGTGGTAGTTAGCGTTGCCTTCTATTCTATGGGTCCTGGGTTCGAATCCCGGTAGGGACAAATGTTTGTGTGATGAGCATAAACATTTGTTTCCGAGTCATGGATGTATTTATGTATAATATGTATGTATTTACAAAAAAAAATGTATATATGTAGTATATCAACCAACTAGTATCCGTAACACAAGCTTCGTTGCTTACCACGGAACTAGATGGCGCTGTGTCATAATGTCCAGTTTATTTATGCCGAACACAGCTTGGCACCAATCTGTCCCCATGATGAGCGAACTTAGGCTAGCTTTGGCTATCGAGTCCTTGAGAGCAGGATCATTGTTAGATTTCGGAAAATTTCAATTTATATCAACATAAACCCGAATATTAACATCGCATCTAAGAAGAACTTATTTTGTTTTTAAGAAAACAAATATCCTTTCTAAATCCAAAAATTACCTGCGTCCGTTAAATGCGCAGTTAAACAGAACATACCCGCCGTTTGACGTCAAACAGTTAACCAAAAAAACCTTATTGTAAAACACCGGAAGGCGATTTGTGGCGGTGCACGTATGTATAAGAATAATCATTCATCATTCAATTGTTACTAAAATAGGATGTGCTATATATAAACTGCGATTGTTTTTGAGATTAGATAGGGCTTGCATCTGACTCATGAATTATTTTGTGGTTGAAAAAGAAAAACAGTTCTTATCTGATTGGAAAGTGGATATAGTTTTCTTTCGCTGAAATAATTTACGTATACAAAATACCAGATTGGTAGGTTCTTCTCGCATTGTCAAACAGACTGCTGTATTGTGTTAACATTAAAGGAAGCAGGTGTAAAGGATGATGAGAATGAAAGAAAATTAAATAGCCAGGATAGGAGGACAAATAAACTATTATACAATAACAACCAGACAAATAACGACTGACATTTCAAGGTAGCAGTACGGATTTGCTACATCTTACCATATATGGGCCGTATGGTTGATTTCGCGTTTTTGATAAGCCTAAGCTATGTAAAACTGAAAGGCAAACACCTCCCTTACTTCCATTCTCTCCTGTTTTTCTTTGATTCACTTCAACAGCTCATAATGGACCCAAATGTGATATTATAGCTTTTTAATTTGTTTTTCTTCTTTAAAGTAAACAAAGTTCATTATATCAGCCATTGCTGAACAAATACCTATCCCATAGATTTCCACAACAACAGGTTACATGCCGGGCATTTCCAACAATTTCGAAAGACCTAACTAATTGTCTGTCCATTTCGCCACATGCTGCGTTTGCCATTGCATGGTCTGCACCTAGCTATTAATCTGTCTGCCACAGCGGCTATCAGATCTACAACTTCAGTTTAATCCTTTTAGCTATGTAGGCCACTTTTGCTCTTTCAACAAAAAAAAAATTGGCATTCACCAAATTCTCCCGAACTATGAAGTTAATATATATATTATTATATACTATAAGCGTATTAACCAAGATCCGCATTACAGTCAACATGAGCCGGAGACCACTAAAACTTTTACCAGTTACCACATATTAAGCAAGGTCAAAGAGAATTATAGTTAACTAATTAAAATTCAATTAATGCTCATACCGACTTCCTGATATGCTTAGTAGCACTTTGAAATAGGCACACAACTTCCTTATACCTACTAAGTTTCTATTAGAGCTGTGATAACTTAGCGAATTGTGAAATCAAAGGCCTCAAATGCGATCGCAAGACACACTACTGACTTTTGGAATTTATATGCGGATTTATCAAATGCTCCAATGGAAATCTTGATGAGGTTATCTGCATGTCTGAGAGATTTTCTCGATGGCGGTAGCATGCGGAAGAATGACATCCTACGCCATCGTGGTGAACTATAGTATCACTTCCCTCTCAAATAAGTGGAAATCCGTACTCAGCATAAGAATAGTAAATTAGGAGGAGAGGGACAAATGGTGAAGAAGCTTCTTTCTGTTCATCTATGAAGATCTGAATCTGGGAAAAATTATGGTGCTCCCCTATTTCGATTCTTATACGGGTGAAAATTACCAGTAATTCAAAAAACTTGACAAAGAGTTTATGATTAGGGTACTAAATAAGGGTATTTGGGTTGCGAAGTTCTGATAACAGTAGCTTCGTTTGAAGTCTCAATTTCTTCATTGTGGTATATTTCGAGTCCAGAATTCAGAACAAAATTAATGTTAAAAGGGTTTTTCCAACTAAATGTAGGACACATAAATAAGGAAACGGTTATCTAATTGATATATATGTAACGTATTTTGCTGTTACATTTCCCGGTTATTAATAATAGGAATGTGGGTATTTATTAATATGGGAATAACACGCTTTATCCTTCGTTCAGATAAGATTTTTATTTTCCTGTTTGTACTATGTAGCTAAAAACGTCTCGTGGATGTAATAATATTATGTTAATTAATCAATGGAATTCCCCCTTCAGGCCCATTTTGTAAAAATAACTTGTAATAAGATGGATTAGAGAATAATAGCAAAAGATCTAGTAGGAGGAAAAAGGTCTAGTAGGTACTTACAATTGAGTCTAATGTTGAAGGTCCAGTGGGTACTAGACAAACTAAACCGTACTAAGTTCCAACCCGCAGTAGGCTAGCGTGGTGGACTACAACCTAAGCCCTCTAAAATGGGAGGAGATGCTTGCCAAGCAGTGGGGCTATAAATGGTTTTATTCTTTATTTTATTTATTCGGGAAAACAAACAATTACACATTCAGAATTACAAAAAGAAATCACACAGAAATTTTATTAATGTGCAACCAACAACGTTCTCCACAGATACACAATGAGACAGTTTGGTAAATTTTGACAGATTAAAAATAAATTATATTAAATTAGGTTTGATGATAATGATAAAGATTAGAATCGTCGAACTTTCTCGATCTTTATCGCTTCGAGTGCCGAAACTATGTCATTTAGGTGTAACAGTGTCATATACAGAACAATAGGAGGACATTGACATTATTATTCCGTCAAAGTTGTCTCATTGCCTCAATAAGTCTCGTGACTCCAGAATTGTCCTAAATACGACCTTGCAGATATTTCCACTGACATGACCGACTCCATTAATCTAACTTGAGAGTTTTTCATGTGACTTCGCTTATGGAGTTTCAGATTCGAGATCCGAAAATATTACAATATATTTTTCCATAAGTCTATCGTCTCAAAAACCTCATCATTAACCCATTTATTGGCGCACTACTGAGCACGAGTTTCTTCGTATTTGAGGTAGTATTCTAGAGCAAGTTGGCAGACTTCTCACGCCAAAAATTGTCACAGCTACTTCAAAACCCAACGAAATTATACCAGTCAACATAAAGGGCATCGAATATCACAGAAAGAACTTGGATGTAATTCCCACACAAGGGAAAATGGCATTTATTGTAATGAAATAACGCGTTGAATTATTGAAAAAGAAACTGATGTAAGCTGATGCATTATTCAGATTCGTTTCCGTCCAAAATAAAGTTTTCAATGCTTTGAATTTTTATATATGTAGGTAGGTAATAACAATACCAAACAAACATGTTTATTTCATTGATATTTAAGTGAAATATATAAACAGAGCAAATAATGTAATAGATACATTAATTATTTGTCGGCCAGCCGCTTCTCAATGTTTATACATTATTGAACGTTTCGAAAATCGAACACGGTCACAAAGTAGTGTTATAATATGGACATATTTAGGCTACGTTACCCGATGACGTGATAAGATGTCTTCTTGACCAATTTGGGCCACAGCGACTGGTATTAGAATGAGCTATGGTTAAGAGTTAAGAGCTATGAAGAGCTGTGATAGCCTAGGTGTGACCAATGGACTGAGATGACAGAGGTCTCGAGTTCAAACCCAAGGCGCACCACTGACTTTTCGGAAATTGCGTGCGTGTTTATCACATGCTCAAACGGTGAAAGAAAACATCGTGAGGAAACCTGCATGCTTGAGAGATTTTCTCGATCGCATGTAATGTCTGCCAACCCACATTAGGCTAGCGTGGTGGAACTGGTGGACTATAGCCTAATCCCTCTCAAATGAGAGGAGACCCGTGCCCAGCAGTGGGACAATAATGAGTCGATGATGATGGTAGGATGGTCTCGAGTTCATAGCAGATTTCACACGCCATCAAGAATATATCTCAAGCATACAGGTTTCCTCAGTATGTTTCCATTCACCGTTTGAGCATGTTGTGATAAGGTAGGAGGATGAATGACATTCATCATGCCGTATCGTATAAAAGCAAACTACGTAGATGTATGTAGTTATGTCGTATAATCAGTTATTGCGACGTCTAATACGTCATATAGATGGTATTTAAATGTATGTATTATAATTGATACGCAATTTCGTGACAGAAAATGGGGCTTTAATTAGATTAAATTACTTAATACCAAGGTAAACCTACCGGTTACTGGTCGTTATGCGAAATAAATACATATATGTTTTTGTATTGATTACATATACGTGTAGTATATAATATACAACATTCATCGTTTACGATGTAAATTAATATCATATCAATTTTACAAAATAAAATTGTATACCTTATATACATATAAAAATCTCGTGTCACGGTGTATGTCGCTGAACTCCTCCGAAACGGCTGAACGGATTATTATGAATATTTGTGTATATTTGGTAAGTCTGAGAATCGGTCGTAGGCTATTTTTTATACCCCTAGATGATATGGGTGTCGCTCACCAATTTTTTCTTTCCTTATTTTTCGACAAAATATTTTTTTGTATTTTTTTATGATTTGGCATTAAAAAATACTTATAACCCTAAATTTCACTCTTCTACCACCAACCCAACAACGTTTGCTGGGTCAGCTAGTAATAATATATTTATCATAGCCTGCATGGTCATCGAGGTATTATTAGTTCAAAGTAAAATTTTATTAAATCAAAGTAACTATAATGTGAATTTTGGTGTGAGTTTAGTATAGTAAATATGAACTTAAAGATTAGGTATCAGCAGCACCCATCTTAATTTTTTTTATTCATGTAACTATTATCTAACTTTTTAAATAACACAACAATAAATAAACAAAAACGAATTCATTTTTGTAAGCGTATACTAATTATGTTTTCCATATTTATTGGTAACATTTTCAAATTCATGCATCGAGAGCTTGCGGGGGTATTTTCATGAATTATTATGTAGCTGTCCGTTATTTCACGCCCGTGAAGTAGGGTACCGACCGGTTCTTCTATCAGCATGAAGGTAACAGCATTCTGTGACGTTTAAACTAGAATATTTGCTGAAAACTATTCTATTTTTAGACGGACATTGACAAACATGAATTGATTTAGGTACTGTTGTGTGAGATAAGTGAAAAGGATTTGGAAAGCAAATTAATGTTGATCGTTTTTGTCATCTTCGTGCGTGTTTTGGTGATTTAAATTATGCTGGTTTTATTATTCGTAACTGTAGAGCGTCTTCTGTAATGTTTAGCGTGGGTATGCCCTAAAAATATAGGACATACGTGATACGACTTGGTGAAGGTCGCTGGAATTAGCTGGATTCATGTGGCGTAGGACCACTCGCCTAGGTAGGCCTTGGGTGAGGTCTACCTCCAGCTCTATCCTGTGGCTATATACATTATTATTCCTCAGTTTAATCCTCTGGGTCAAGGTGCATGATGGTCTAGTGTATCATAAAAATAAATAATTCCATTTCCATAATGATTTAGAACTAAATTGAAAATAGATTGAAATAAAACTACTTTTTACAGAATTTATCCATCCTAATATTATTATAAATGCGAAAGTGTCTGTCTGTCCGTTACCTCTTCGCTTTAACCACTGAACAGATTTAGACGAAATCTGGTATGGAGATAGTTTAAGTCCCAGGAAAGATATAGGATAGTTTTCATCCTGGAAATAATCATCATGCGGGCAATGGATAGTTATTTATAAATATCATTGTAGGACGACGAGTACAAATTAAAAAAAAACGATTACTTCAAATCCCAATTCCATATTAAAATCATCAGCTTGACCTAATACCTTAGCAGCCCTATTCGGTCATCAAGTTCCGCTAACAAGTCCATAACATCCTCCATCTATTTCAAGTCTGACATTGACCCAACTGTCTTCCATCCGAGGGCGTGTCACGCTGAGTTATGGAGACAACGAGATGATGAGAGGATGTGCCCACGACGTAGTACGTGAACATACGGCGCAATTTGCAAATCGGAAACAAGCAGATTGTAACTGTAGGTAGATTATAGTTATTTATCGTCATTCATTTATTTGCATCCCACGGTATACAGTATAGATGATTTACATACATACATGATACATGTATACACTTATCCCTTTTTACCATAGGGGTAGGCAGATAGATTTTTTTAAAGATATGGTTTAGCAAGATATCTCGCTCAATTTGAGCTGTCCGACTGGTGAAGTTCCTCCGCCTTACAGAAGACCGCAGTGAAGTAAAAGTAAGAAGAAAGAAAGAAAAGAAAACCAATTTTATTGCCACAAAAATGACGTACAAAAACTTAACTAAAACCACCTTAAATAAAAAAATAATAATAATAGTAACAATATAAAAACATAGAATATAAAAATGGAATAAATTATAAGTAGCACGTCGCAGTTGTGACAAATAGGTTCTCACTCAGCATGATGCTGTGTTAAGGCAAGCCTCAACACAGCGCTGGTTTTCAGTGAGGACCTTTAGTGACGTGAGGACGCGGAACTGGAAAGTAATAAATGTAAGAAAAGTGATAAAATAGATATATACAAAAGTAAGAAATTGATAGATTACATATAAGTATAACAAATACAGGCAATAAGACATCATTTATTTCTGAAAGAAACGGGGCCCGTGTTACGGATACCAGATGGTTGATATACTAAATGTATGTGGGTACATCACCCACATACATTGAAACATCCATAATTCGGATACAAATGTTGATGTTCATTACACAAACATTTGTCCCCACCGGAATCCGAACCCGGGACCCGTCGCATCGAAGGTAGCCGACTAATCGGGTCGTTAAATTTGTCTCGCTCACGCGCACTGCGAGAACGAACATAAACAAACTAGTTATAGCTAGCTAGTCCCACAAACTATGGCCCGCGCTCCGTCAAAGACGCCACTTTGCCGGCGCACGAGCCACGTGCAGTCGCGTGACCAACTCACTGCTATATAAATATAATAATATATCCTATATATATATTTAAGAGATAGTCCTGATTATATTAATATATGTTGACAACGATAAATAAAATAGTGATAACCTTAACTAGCAAATATAGTAGGTATGGGACGCCTCGACTACTACCTACAACGCCACGGCCGTGTGATTTTGTGTTTTTTTTTTTTTATGGTGCGTCGCCGCTGTCCATCTTTTGGATTCAACGATGCAGCCGTTGCTTCGCCTGTTGGTTAAAACCGAGATGTAGGTACCTACTTTCTTTGTGTGGTATTCACTTTTTGCTCCGATAAAAGATATTTTTTAAGTTTAAGTTTAAAATTATTTTTTGTTTTTAGAGACCACAATGGTGGCGGCAAATCGTTCCAACAACGTGTGGCGGCATATTTGAAACATCCTCTAAAGGCTGTGGTCTTATGTCGAGGCATCGAGAGTGGAAGCGAGGTGGAACGTGCTGTGTAGCTATAATGATCCTTTCTCCAACAAATTTTTTTATAGAGGTATTCTGGCTTGTGCGTACTTATGATTCCGAATAATAAGGTTGCCAAATGCAACTTCCTTCGTGCGGCCATTTTTAATATATTGTTTTCGTTTAAAAACGGTGTGACATGACTTCTTCGCGGTATAGTGAAACAAAAACGAGCACACGCATTTTGCACGCGCTGAATTAAACGTTCTGTTCGCGACAGCAGACATGGACCATAAACTACATCACAGTAATTCATTTTAGAAAGTACCAAACTGTCGACTAGCTTCTTTCTCATTTCAACACTAAGAAATTGTCTTACCCTGTACAGTACTTTTAATCTGTAGAAACAGCTCCTAACCACCCCATTGATGTGAGCCTCAAATCGGAGCCAAGGATCAGTGACCAAACCTAGATTACGTGCTACTTCTACTCTATCTATGTCATTCCCCAGTATTCTTACTTTGGGCTTAGCGGAGATAACAGTGTTTATTTGGTCTTTACTACCCATGACCATAAATTTAGATTTTTTGGGATTCAATACCAAAGAGTTATTTCCTGACCACAATGCAACCCTGTCGAGATCTGCGTTTATAGCTTGTACAGCGAATGCGGTGTCATTAGCATTGAAGGAATAATATAGCTGGGTATCATCCGCATATATGTGATATTTACACGCCTGGAAACACTGGGTAATATCGGCACTGTATAATATGAATAGCAAAGGTCCTAGCAGCGATCCTTGCGGGATACCTCTTGTTATTATTTGTGGCGAAGAGGATAAAATAGAACCATTTTTACTGCGTATCTGAACATGCTGTGACCTATTTATGAGATAGCTGTCAAACCATTTTACCGTCCCCTCGTCAAATCCATAATATGACAGCTTTGACAACAACAGTGTTATATTAATTGAATCAAACGCCCTCGAGAAGTCAAGCAGTGTCAAAATGGTACCCTCTCCCCTGTCGCGAGCCTCTATGATATTACCCACCACATCCGCTAAGGCAGAGACAGTACCCCGTCCCTGTCTGAAGCCGGATTGTAAGTCCGGAAGAATACCACTACTTTCTAGGAAATCAGTAATTTGTAGATAAACTACTCGCTCTAGTACCTTAGATAAACAAGGCAGTATGCTAATGGGTCGTAGATCCTTATAATTTTGTGGGTTACTAGTTTTTGGCAGTGGCCGAACAATAGCCCTTCGCCATAGATCAGGGAATGAGCTTGTTCTTAGAGAACAATTCACAATTGATGTAATTGCAGCAAGTGATTGTGGCAGGGTAAGTGTTAACATATCCTTAGAAATTCCATCAATACCTTCAGCGTTAGATGTAATGCTTTTTATTATTTTTAAAATAGTATCCTGACTGGTTGGCTTTAGTGAAAAAGTTTCTGTCCCAAACCGATTGAACTCAAAGTATGTTAGCTGGGAGATAGTTACACTTGCATCGCCAGGAATGTCAAGAAACGCTGAATTTATTTGATTTGGATTATCAAACGTCCCCATGAGCACATCACCATTATCTACCGGAAGAACATACTTTTTTAAATTGCACCATAAATTTTTTGAGTCCTGTATGTTGTCGTTGATATACTGAGTGAAGAATGCCTTTTTCTCGCTGTGTAACGCAGATGACGCTAGGTGTTTTAAATCTAGATAAGTTTTTTTATGTTCGTCTAGTTTGGAAGAGCGATAACGTGCGCGGGCATTATTACGTAACTTGAACATTAAATTAATGTTATCGGTTATCCAGGGTGTTGGTTGACTTTTGAATGTTTTTGTCTTGACTGGCGCATGAACATTAAAAAGCCATGTTACGTAAGTATTAAAAGAGTGTACCTTGTCATTAACATTTGGTAACTCGCTTATGTAATCCCATGGAATCGCCTGTAAATCGGTCATAAAGTAGTCAAACAATATATTCTTGATTGGACGATAATTAATAGTTATTTTATTTGCTTTCTCCTTTTTAAAGACAATTTCACATGTAACTAGGGAGTGATTACCCAACTCACAAATATGGTCTACTATTACTCGCTTAAATTGAGCATCCGTACATATCACATCAATAAGAGTCGCACTGTTTCCAACAAAATGCGTGGGCGCAGTAACAATCTGGACCATGCCGCTGTAGTCTATAAATTCCTTTAGCAATTTTGCCTTATGACTGTTAATTTCTAACATATTAACGTTGAAATCCCCCAGAACAATCAAATTATCATAAGGGGCCAGGGCACATATGCTAGCTGTCAGTGCATCTAAAAAAATGTTTAAGTCTAGCCAAGGAGGTCTGTATGCTGTTCCAATTAATAATTTTTTAGAGTTGGCTTTCAAGCTCAACCACATTTGTTCTACTGTAGGATGGTGTGGGTGAGTTTTTACCCGAATACATATACCAGATTTTATATAAAACCCCACGCCTCCCCCGCGCCCTCCACGGACAGTAGTGGGACGCGGTATATGACGCAACTGGTATCCTGGCACCGAAGGTGCCCGGCCCTCCTCCCCTGTACGCAGCCACGTTTCATTTATAGCTATAATATCCACGGAATGGTTGTTGATGGCTATAAGAAACTCATCATGATTAGACGCTAGGGAACCGGCATTCAGTAGTCCAAACTTAATTAATTTATTTCGCGACATGTTTGTACTGGCTTAAGAACATCTATAGGTAAACACATATAATAAATAAATAAACACAAATAGCCTCCGATTTCAGAATTTGCACTCAGATATAACAAAATATATATGATCAATATAATAAAAATTAATTTAATAATATGAAATAAATATAATATTACGTGATTGTATAAAATTGTAAATAATATAATTGGATAAATGTATAAATTTATAAATAATGTAATAGTACCATAAATTTGAAATACGATGCAACCCATTTGCCATCTGCGAAATGCTACAACAGTAAAAAGAGGAATTAAATCTAGAAATAACATTGTATATATAAAAATAGTAATACTTATTATAAAAATGGAACAAATATTTACCTGTCCACATGATGTAAAGATTATATACAAAAAAATAAAATAAAAAATACAAAGTAGAATATATGTTATTGTAGTCCAGTTGTTAAGTGCTAATGTCCTTAACGGGCCCGAATAGGCGCGGTAAATCCGCTTCTGTGTGTATGACACTAGGCATGTCATCTGGCTTACGGCGGGCGAGAATACGGCCGTGTTTAGACCACACGAACCGCCAACCATATTGTCTTCCAACCTCACGGGCCTGGCGAAATAACTGGCGGTTTACCTTAGTCAGGCGTTCATTTAAATAGAAACGCCGTGGCGCGCCGGACATGCCCAGATCCGCTGTGTTCGCGCCGCGTCGCACACGAGCGCTACGCAGCAACTCGTCGCGCAAGTCGCGACGCGCTAATCGGACGACTACTGGTCGCGGACGTCTCTCCACCGCACCTGTTGGGCTCGTAACATTGATATGCCTGCCCCCTGAGCGATGCACACTAACAATGTCGCGCTCCTCAATAGAGACACCTAGCTTGGTGGCTATTAGTTTGATGGTGTGTGCGAGGTTTTCACCAGATTCTTCAGGCAGGTTTGATATTTCCATATCGTTCGCTAACAGCTGCTGATCTCGATCATTAAGGTCCCTTCTCAATCCAGCCACTGCCTCATCTACATCTGAATTACACTTGGCTTGTTGTTCTGCGAGTAGTAGATGTGTTTCTGCGAGTGGGTATTGTTGCCAGGGCTCATTAAGGGCTAGTGTCATTCTGTCAGCATGGGAATGAATGAGAGATATCTGCACTATAAAATAATCCTAATTAAATACCCAGGTAAAAATTTTCGGTTATTATAATAACGTAACAGGTACAGAGCTCAAAGTCTGTACCTGCTACGTTAAAAGGTCTGTCGTGTGAATGACAGGCACGCTGTCGACAAATCGTTTGCAAACACCTCAATATAAGTGGGAAGGCAATTTAGAATCATAGGTTGCTGTTGCTATTTTTAGTAGCGGAAGTTCAGTAACTCTGGGTCCAATTAGAGTTGGTAAAGGTCGAAAAATACTCTAAAGAGGTTTATTTTGGTATCATATTGAATGACACAGAAGTCGAAATGAAGATTAAAGGGAGTTAACATTTATTACGACCCAATTAGTCCAGCGGTAGTTAACGCTGCCTTATGTTCTATAGGTTCTGGGTTCGAATCCCGGTAGGGATAAATGTTTGTGTGATGGGCATAAACATTTGTATCCGAGTCATGGATGTATCTATGTATAATAATTATGTACGTATTTACAAAAAAAAAGTATAGGTATATGTAGTATATCAACCAACTAGTATCTGTAACACAAGCCTCGCTTAACTCGGAACTAGATGGCGCTGTGTCATAATGTCCACAAATATTTATTTATTTATATTTATTATTAAGTCAAAGTTAAACCAAGTATTTTAAAAACTATTTGTACAGAGTATTGTAAAGAGTTGTATAGAGCTCATTAATTGTTCCACTGCACGCACGGGTCCTCTCATTTGAGAGAAATTAGGCTATATTCCACCACTCTAGCCAAGCGCGGATTAGCAGACTTCCACGCTAGCGAGAAATTGTTTCAGACTTACATGTTTCTTCACGATATTTTCCTTCGTAGTTTGAGTATTTGATAAATACGCACATCACTTCGAAAAGCATTGTATATTAAACTAGGAACATTTGACTAAACAGGCTACACTACTAAGCTATTATAGCCTTTTTTTCACATAAATTACGTTTGAAACCGGCAGCCATCTTTCTTGATCGTCTGTTCATTTAATTTTGCCCTTGTACCTTTATGCTCAAAGGTTATCCTAGCATACGCCATTGTATCGGAAACAGCTGTTCAAATAATGCGTGTCGGGGGCCAGACGGTTGTTTTAATTGTGTGACTAAAACGAGATTAAAAAAGTTGTTGGTTTGTAGCTGGATATCTAAACTAAATGATTTAGAAGTAATGTAACCTTACTCACTCGCAGAAACACAACTATTGTTGCGGTCTTCCGTAAGGTGGAGGTACTTCCCCAGTCGGGCAGCTCAGTTTGTACTCTCATAAGTATCTTAACCCTTGTACTAAATATTACATTTTATCACTGTATTCTTTATGGGAGGCTGTGCCCTAGGTTATGGTATGTGAACTAGGTTAATCTGTCATACAGTTTATGAGACCCCCTATTGCTTGAGTGAGTCTACATAGTATATTATACGCACTTGATTTTTGCTAAGAAAGAATCAATGACACCCACATTGAAGGTTTTAAAATAAAACTACGTTTTACGGATTTTGTCACGGTATATTGATATTATTTTAAACCCGATGTTACACTTGTAATTTGTATGAAGTAACGTGTATGATTCTTTTTCGTTTCATCGCTTGTCAGTTTTGGATCTTTACAGTTAGGCATTTAGCCGACGTTTTGTAAGCAAAATAAATAACACGAAGTTATTACAAATTCTAAAAATAGTATTTACATACATCTATTATGAACCCTAACAAAACATCTAATATTACTGGCTCTATCAATTTGTTGGCGAGTGAAAAGGATAGCAGACTATATTTTGACTACTACTTAAAATTGAGCAGCGATTGAGTATTTGGCTATTAAAGTATATGCTACAATTAGCAGTAAAACTGAATAAATTTGAATTTTGTACACTGAAGCAGCCACATCTCCTTAATGGATGGTATTTAGATTTTTAATTAACTCTTGTATTGTATTCTTCTGTTTTTGCTCGTCTAGACGTCTAGACCGCAGAAGAGTTTTTACGTAGGTAGTCAATTAAGAGGTTTTAATTGCTGTAAACGTAAATCTGGTAGCTTCGTTAAGGTAGTGAGTGCAATTTCCACCAAACAAATATTATGCTGGGCTCTACTATCAAGTTACCAGTAGCAGCTTGGAGTTTCTACCTGGTTGACGGCAAAAGGCTCGTCCCTGGCTACATAAGAGCTAAAGGCTGAAACAAATTCGCGAAATGTGAGATTAAGTGAAAGTTTTTCTTCTATCTATCCATCAGGGATGTCGTCTGTTGGATGGATCAGATTCATTTTATCGATGAATCAATTTATTGTGTTTCATATTTTATAATTATACTACCTCTTGCCCCCGACTTCGTCTGAGATTTTCTTTTAATATTTTTAATAATCCAACCTGCTTATTTATAGTTTCCCTCTTTTAAGCTGTTAATTTCTATTCAACTAATTTTCACGCCTCTTTTCGCACTCATAAGGGCTGATATCTGGGACAAAAGCTATCCTATACATCCGTCCCCAGGACTCCAAGTATCTCTATACCAAATTTCATTTAAATCGGTTCAGCGGTTATAACACGAAGAGGTAACAAACAGATAAACAGGACACACTTTCGCATTTATAGTATTATTAGTATGGCAGTATGGATATTTGAAAATATATTTTCTACAGAAACATAATAATTATTATTTCCCCGAAACATCGGGTCAAGGCTCCGTGGTGAGCATATGTTTTGACAGAAAATTGGCAACATTTCCTGAACAAACTTATAATTAACGTGGACTAAATATATCAATGTACTTAAGGGCTCATTAATAAGGGTCATTGTTGCAGTATAATTGGTTTTTCTAATGCCTTATAAGATTATAAACTGGTATCTCGTGACTACTGAGAAATATTTGTACACAAATCTTACTACAAGTACATACCTATTTGTTTGTGTCTGGAAATAATATGAGGTGTTACGTGTAGTTTCGACCGATAAGAAAATGATGAAATTTTTCAATTAATCTCGACGTTTCGAAACCTTTACAGCATCCATGATCACCATCACAGGCCGCCGCGAGACCGGCACCGTCTGCGGCGGCCACGGCGAGGCCTGCGAAGGCCGCCGCGAGGCCAACAACGACTGCGGCAGGGACCGCGCGAGGGGCCCGGGCGACTCAGCCCGCGACCGTGGACAGCCCGAACGCTGAGGGCTGGACCACGGTCACAAACAGAAAAAAGAGCCGCAAGAAGCGAGGCGGCAAGAAGAACAAGAAGAAGTCGGCCCGGACTGCTGAGGCCAACAATAGGCCGCCTAAAGTTAGCGCCCCGCGCTCCGCGGCTGTAGTGATCACGCTGCAGCCCGAAGCCGTCCAGCGGGGCGTCACCTACAAGGCGGTCCTGGCGGAGGCGAAGGCCAAGGTCCAGTTCCCGGACCTTGGTACACCGGCCGGTTTAAGGTTCAGGACGTTGCGGACTGGTGGGCGCGTCCTGGAGGTGCCAGGTGCCGCCAGCGGCGAAACGGCTGACGCCCTTGCCGCCAAGTTGAGGGAGGCCCTCAAGCCGGAGGACGTCCGGGTGTCCAGACCCGTAAAAACCGCAGGGCTTCGTGTGGTCGGGCTGGACGACTCCGTGTCGGAGGAGGAGGTGAGGGAGGCCGCCTCCAAAGCTGGCGGGTGCCCGCCCAAGGATGTGACGATCGGTCAGATCCGCTGGGGGTCTGACGGTTCCGGCACCGTTGTGGTGCGGTGCCCAGTAGAGGCGGCGAACAAAGTCGCCGACGCTGGGCACTTGCTGGTGGGGTGGGTTTCGGCAGCAGTCAAACTGCTGAAACCCAAGGTCATGCGGTGCTACCGTTGCCTGGACAGTGGCCATGTCCTTGCAACCTGCACCGCCGAGGCGGACCGCAGTGACCTTTGTCACCGCTGCGGTCGACCTGGCCACAAGTCGGCTCAGTGCACCGCGCAGCCAAAATGCTACCTTTGTGCAGCAGCAGGACGGCGCGCGGGGCACAAGGCAGGTGGAGAAGCCTGCCGCGCGCCTCCCGCCAGCAAGCGGAAGTTTGGAATTCGGCCTGTGGGGGGAGCCGCACACCCCCAGCAGCCTAGTTGCCCATCGGCCGACTCCCGGCCTGGGGAAGGAGGATCGCAGGAAATGGAGTGTTAAGTATGGCACTTCATTTCCTCCAGGGGAACATCAACCGCTCCGCCAGAGCTCAGGATCTCTTACTCCAGAGTATGGCGGAGTGGTCAATCCATGTGGCCGTGGTCGCTGAACCGAATTTTGTCCCCGCCCGTGACAACTGGGTGGGGGACCTCGACGGTTTGGTGGCCATCATCGGCGGGACTCTTGTGAACGCCTCCCGAGGTCGCGGCTGGGTGGCCGCCCTCGTGGATGGCATAGTCACCATCGGGGCATATTTCTCGCCCAACAAGAGTCTCGCCGACTTCGAGAGTTTCCTTGTCGAGTTAGGGGCCGTCGTGGGCCGGCATCACCCTCGCCCCGCGCTGTTGCTCGGGGACCTCAACGCCAAATCTGCGGCTTGGGGGTCCCCTGTCACCGACCCAAGGGGTGAGGTGTTGGAGGAGTAGGCCATCACGACCGGCCTGACCGTCCTGAATCGGGGCTCGGTGTTTACGTGCGTGCGGCAGCGGGGTGGCTCGATAGTGGACGTTTCGTTCGCGAGCCCCGCTGTGGCGCACCGGGTCCGCGGCTGGCGTGTCGCCGAGGAGGTGGAGACGCTGTCGGACCACCGCTATATACGGTTCGACGTCTCCGCCCAGACTTCGGGCGACCGCCGTCCACCGACCCCGCAAAGGGACGGTCCGCGCTGGGCGCTTACGCGCATCGACAAGGATGCTCTCGAGGAGGCCGCCATGTTCCAGGCCTGGGTCTGGGAGTCGGCGACGCAGCGACCCGCCGACGTCGAGCTGGAGGCACAGTGGTTCCGCGGGGCGATGACGCAAATATGTGACGCGTCCATGCCCCGGGTCCTCGCTCACTCCGCCAAACGCCGGGTGTACTGGTGGTCCGCTCGGATCGCCCAGCTGCGCATCGCATGCGTGGCGATCAGGCGCCAGTACACCAGGTACCGGAGGCGGCGTCGGCGGATCGAAGGAGAGGAGACCGCGCTGTACGACGAGTACCGCGCGGCCAAGCAGGCTCTGTGGCTGGCCATCGGCGAGTCGAAGACGAGCTCCAACGAGGAGATGCTGGAGACCCTCGACGCGGAACCGTGGGGACGCCCCTACCGCATGGTCCGGGGCAAACTCCGCCCCTGGGCTCCCCCACTCACGGAGGGTCTCCAGCCAGAGCTGCTGGACCAGACGGTCGCAGCGCTCTTTCCGGAGCGTGGGGAGTTCGCCCCACCGCCGATGGCACTGGCCACGGCCGCAGAGCCTGACGAGGAGGAAAGTGTCGGTGTCCCCGAAGTGACACAGCCAGAGATGAGGGCGGCCACAACGCGGCTCCGGGCCAAAAACACGGCCCCGGGGCCCGACGGCGTACCAGGCCGGGCCCTCGTCCTAGCTCTGAACGAGCTAGAGCCCCAACTGAGAGGACTCTTTTCGGCGTGCCTAGAGCAGGGCCAGTTTCCCACCTTGTGGAAGACAGGTCGTTTGGTCCTGCTCCGGAAGGCAGGGCGCCCCGCGGACTCTCCGTCCGCGTACCGGCCCATAGTGCTGCTGGACGAGGTGGGCAAGCTCTTCGAGCGGATTGTTGCAGACCGCCTCGTCAGCCACTTGTACCGAGAGGGGCCGGACCTGGCCGACTGCCAGTTCGGGTTTCGGCAGGGGCGCTCCACAGTGGACGCCATCCAGCGTGTAAGAGTCCTGGCGGAGGAAGCGGTGTCTTCGGGCGGGGTCGCGTTGGCGGTGTCTTTGGACATCTCCAACGCCTTCAACACCCTGCCCTGGAGTTGTATCAGGGAGGCGCTGCGATATCACAGAGTGCCTCCCTACCTCCGCCGCATAGTTGGGGCCTATCTGGCCGACAGGTGTGTCACCTATAGGGGACGAGATGGAGGCGCGCATCGGCGCGAAATGTCGTGCGGTGTTCCGCAGGGTTCGGTCTTGGGGCCGCTCCTGTGGAACATCGGATACGACTGGGTTTTAAGGGGCGAGCTCCCGCCGGGGGTCGATCTGACGTGCTACGCGGACGACACGCTGGTCGAGGCTCGCGGGAGTTCGCACAGGGAAGCAGCGTTGCTGGCTACGGCTGCGGTCTCACAGTTGGTGGGCCGCATCCGGCGCCTGGGCCTGGAGATGGCCCTCGACAAGTCGGAGGCCATCGCTTTTCATGGCCCCCGACGCGCGCCGCCGCTGGGATCACACATTGTGGTCGGAGGGTCCCGAATCGCTGTCGAGCCCACTATGAAGTATCTTGGTCTGGTGCTCGACAGCCGGTGGGATTTCGGCCCTCACTTCCGGCGGCTGGTGCCCAAGTTGATGGGCGCGGCGGGCGCGCTTTCGACGCTGCTTCCCAATCTGGGGGGCCCGAGCTCCGCCTGTAGGCGGTTGTACGTGGGGATCGTGCGATCCATGGCCCTTTATGGGGCCCCAGTGTGGGCGACTGACCTGACGGCCGGGACCATCGCAGTTCTGCGAAGACCGCAGAGGGCGATGGCCGTCAGAGTCATACGGGGATATCGCACGATCTCGTACGAGGCGGCTTGTGCACTGGCCGGATCTCCGCCGTGGGACCTGGACGCGAGGGTTCTCGCGTCACTGTACCGGTGGCGCGAGGAGGAGCGGACGCGCGGCGCGGCTACTATTACGCTGCGCCAGCGGCGTCAACAGCTCCAGCGGGTCCTGGTGGCGGAATGGCGGGAAAGGCTCTCACGCCCTACCGCCGGCCTCGGTACTATCGAGGCCATCCGGCCTGTGCTCGACGAGTGGCTCGGGAGAAGGCACGGCTCCCTGACGTTTCGGGCGACGCAGGTGCTCTCGGGGCACGGCTGTTTCGGGAGATACCTGTGGCGCATAGGCAGGGAGCCGGACGCTCGGTGTCATCACTGCGTCCAATGTCGGGAGGACACGGCGCTGCACACTCTCACTGAGTGTGCAGCCTGGGAGGAACCGCGACGTGTTCTCGTCGCAGAGATAGGCGGCGACCTGTCGCCGCCGGCCGTCGTACGATCCATGGTCGGCGGCGCAGAGTCCTGGGACGCAGTGATCTCCTTCTGCGACATAACTGTTTCGCAGAAGGAGATCACTGCGTCCCAGCAGCGGAGCAGCGGAGAGGGAGCGGGAAATCTCAACCTCGCTCCCGTGCCGCAGCAGACGCACCGGGCGTCGGAGGAGGGCCGACAATGCCCTCTTCCGCCCCCCCTAAACGGGTCCGGGGGCGGTGGACGCGGGGACGTCCTCCGCCACCCCGCAACAGACCCCGAGGCGGCGGCGCGTAGTGTTCCACGCGCGCCCCTCACACCAGTGAGAGTTGTAAGGGGGGGGAGTGCCCTAAACTCCCCCCGAGACGGGGCCCGCCATGCGGGCCATCACCAGCTGGGGGCAGCGGACGAATATTTAGTTCCCGAGGCCCCCGGAACACCGGGGTTCGGTTTTAGTCGGTAAGAGTCCGACAGACCCCCTCGTCCTCCCCGGGGCGAGGGACATCCATGAGGATTTCCATCCCGTAAACAAAAAAAAAAAAAAAAAAAAAAAAAAAAAAAAAAAAAAAAAAAAAAAAAAAGGATGCCTAGTAGGTTGCGGCGAATAGCGACGCCGCAACTGAGGCGGGCCGCGGTGTCGTATGGGAGGCATCGCGGCTGAAGGATTTCGGGGCCGCGGCGGGGAGGACTGTCGGTGGCAGGGTCGCGCCGCTCCCCCCTGCCTTCCGCGGCCTCGGCGGGGCCACAGCCGCTGAACTGTGGTCGCGGTGGGGCTGCAGGGGAAGAGAAGTGTCGGTATGTCGTCCGCCGCTCTTCCTATCCTCTGCGGCCGAAAACAAGGCTCAGGTGGAGCCAGAGTGGGTGGCGCCCACTCGAGAGGGAGATGCCGTGTCGAGTGTCCACACGCTTCGCTGCGTTGAGTGTCCGCGCGCTCCGCGGCGTCGAGTGGACGCTCCGCGGCAAGTCTGGGGACCGCAAGGGCAGTCCGCCACCGCCGGGGTCGCGGACGAATATTTCAGTTCCCGTAACCCCGGCACTATGGTGGTGAGACGAAAAGATCCCGTGTGGTTTTAGTCGGTAGTCACCGACTATGGGTGGAGTCCGACATATCCCCGTCGTCTCCCCGGACGGCGGGGAATGCGTAAATGCATTTCCACACGGCTAACAAAAAAAAAAAAAGGTCGGCTCGTAACGAAATCCATCTTTTCCCATATAATCAGGCCATGGAGCTGTGATAGCCTAGTGATGTGACCAGTGGATTGAGATGTCAAAGGCTAGAGTTCGAACCCAAGGCACGCACACTGACTTTCTGTCAGTGGTGCGTGCCTTGGCAATACACGAACGTGTTACAAATAAGCAAATATAATTAATAATTAATGACCCAGTGAACTGGAGACATGTTAAATCTAATATTAATTGCGCGTCCCCTAGCGTTTAATCTGCGCATGCGCAATTATTTTGAACATTGACATTTTGTCTCAACAAGGAATGCGCCACTGTTATGAGCTGCCAAACATCAAGATATATTGAGCGCACTGTACAAATGTCTTTGCAATGACTGTACTCGTTTGTTTACATCCAGAATAGAAGCGACAACAGATGATGAATGCGTGAAATATTTACGTCTAGGCTTTTTGGTTGGGAAGTTTGTTATTAAGTAAGGTCTAGTCTAGATATTTTCGCGGTTTCTCCAAATTTGTATCCATTCATACTTTTAATTTTATAAACGTGGAAGTGTGTCTGTCTGTCTGTTACCTCTTCACGCTTAAACCTACGCTTAAACCGCTAAACATAGTTAGTAGATGAAATTTATGGAGATAGTTTGTATCCCGGAAATCGTTTATTTATTTATCATTTTTTTTTTAATGAATAATAAATCAGCAGGTTGATAATTGATTTGAGAGGGATTAGGCTATAGTCCACCACGCTAGTCTACTGCGGGTTGGCAGACATTACATGCCATCGAGAAAATTTCTCAAGCATGCAGGTTCCTCACGATGTTTTCCTTGACTGTTTGACTATGTGATAAATACGCACATAACTTCCGAAAAGTCAGTGGTCACACCGCTAGGCTACCAGAGCTCCAGCAGTCATAAGTGTTAAAAATAACTGGTATTGTTCTTTTGCCGAATTACGTGATTATATTAAATTTTTCCGTCAACAGTGCGTAGGTAAAGGTCATTCTTTACTTGACAATATGTTTTAATTACATTGTTTTCAACAATAACAATGGAATAAATAGATAATTTGATACGTCTGTACCTGTTATAATTATTGACGTATATACATACATACGGTCTGTTTTGGGGAACTTACCTTATGTTTACAAAACAAAGTATGTGAACTGGGGTTAAAAATAGACCCCCAATTTATACACGATTGTATTGAAATAAATATACTTTTTAGTGTTTGTTTTTTTTTCTGTATGTTGATGTTATTTAACCTTATTCATAAGTTTTATATTTGCTATGTAAGTTCGATAAGTAGATTTTATTTTGCATGCGGTTTGCGGAATTTAACAGACGTCGAAAAAGAAGGAGGTTCTCAATTCGAATGTATTTTTATATTTGTTTGTTTGTTACCTCAGAATTTTCCTGGGTAAACCGATTTTGATAACTCTTTTTTTTATTTGTAAGCTAATGTTTTCCGAGTAGCCCCATTTTAATTTAGTTCAGTTCTGAAATTTGAAGTTTTTTTAGAAGTATTAATAATTGGCTAGGGCCACTCAAAGCTACTATGGCGCTTCTTTCAAAATGAATTCACATAGAATGATGGACTCTCATATTGCAAACTAAAATACTAGGAATTTAAAAAAGAGAACGGAGTTTCGTAATTTCTTCTCCGAGTTTGTCAGCAAAGAAATTTCAATGCCACCTAGAACTGAAATGGCCTCGGCGTTTACATTTGACTGTCGAACTGTAAAAATAATGTCAAAATAAACTCGAATAATCATGGTCCCTTTTTAATAGCCGCAGACATTTTGGTAGGTATATAAAGTAAAATACCAAAATGTCTGTAGGTCATAGTTTTTACGACAATGTATAGACTGATGACACTCTATGTTTTGGCTTCTAATGTAATACAAGAAATACTAGAAAAAAAGATCATGTGAGTTGGAAAAATCACAACTATCGTGACAATCAACTCGCGTGACTTTTTCCACATAAAAACCATGGGGTTTTTCTCATCATCTCCGACTAAAGCCTGGCCTATAACAATAACGTGAGGTTTTTCACTATGACGTCACTCGTTCGTCAGCGTCGCAAACGAACCATGCAGGTGTAAATTGTACTCAATTACGCTAATCGGAATTAATCTTGTTATGATAACAAGACAACGTAAAGACCAAAATACTTATTTTTTTATTTTATTTAAACGTACCTAACAAATATTGCAATAAAAAATAAAAAAATAAAGCTACTTTTTATGGATATGGATTGAAATGTCAGGATAAAACCATATTTTTTAAAATATTTCTGGACATTATGACACAGCGCCATCTAGTTCCGAGCTAAGCAACGAGGCTTGTGTTACGAATACTAGATGATACCTGTATCCTTTTTTTTGTAAATACATACATTTATTATGCATAGATACATCCATGGCTCGGATACACAATATGTATGTTGAGAGCATGTGTATGACTGTATGAGCATCAACATGTCATGTTGATACTCATCAGACAACGTATTATAAAATGAATATAATATTATTATAGTATTTTTTAGCCACCGACGAAAAAATAGGCATGTTATAATAATTTTAACCTAAACGACATAACACATTACACTATACACAACTTCTTCACTATAATTAAATGCCACAAACAGCAAATAAATAAATACAACTTAATTTATCAAATGCTGGTAAACATGTTTTCTTCGTTCTCTTTTCTAGTAAGTTCTTAATAGGTTCTCACACATCAACATTGGAAAATGCTGTGTGTTGTGATGAAAAACAAAACAATGCCATGTCACGCGTTGTTGGGGACACGTGCAGTTGCGGAGATGACGCATCGGACGTGGAGTCTGACAGACAAATCTAATAAAAACCCCGATTATGCAAGCCTATGATGTCACGCGTCAGTCCAGCGGAAGGTTAGGTGCCTACATTATATTTGTACATCGTGTTTACTTTGTAGGTTGTGATCGGAAGTTTAGACTGCTGACCATGATGTCTTGGGTTCTATTGGCTGTGTCGAGCAAAGAGTTCTTGGACTGTTTTATGAAATTCTTACCTACAGTGTTAAAATGCATGTATACACGATTCATGACAATTATTTCCTTTCCTTGGGACTTGGAAAAACATAGCGGCGATCTGTAGTAGAGCTATGATAGCCTAATAGTGTCTCCAGTCAACTGTAAAGTCAAAGTTCTCAGTTCACTCCCAAGGCATTGACTTTACGAAGTTACTTTATTTATTACGCGGTCAAACGGTGAAAGAAAACTTCGTGAGGAAACCTAGAAAGAGAAAAGAAATTCTTTTATGTTTGCCCTAAGAGAATATCTCGATAGCGTGTGAAATCTGCCAAAGCAGGCTACACGAGGCTAGCGTGGTGGACTATAGCCTAATCCCTATCAAAATGAGAAGAGGCCCGTGCCTAGTAGTGATAAGAAACACTTACATACATATATAAGTAGGTACCTACACTGTGCCATTGTTCATACATAACGGCTTATAATAAAATAATTCATAGATAACCTATTCAACTTTAAACTGATTAAACGAATGACTTCTCAATGAATGGTTACATTGTTTGTTGGTAACAGATCTTATAATACTTGTTTCTAGTCGGGTTAATAACTGGCTGATTATCTTAATGTAGTAATTGAATCAATCTTGTTCACTTTTCTTTATGTCATTTTAATTTTTTATACCATGGGTGTGGCAAACTTGATGATGATGATGATGATGATGTCGCAAAGTAGCTTACGGCTTGCTTAATGGTAAGTGTTTACGGTAGTTCAACACCAAAGGTGTCACTCGTGCGTTGTCGATCCTTTCAAAGACCTTTGCACTCCTTTTAAAAACCCCATGTTGTAGGCGTTTAGGAAAACCTCAGCAGGTACCTAATACAAATTCAAATTTATTGCATTCCATAATGTTATAGATATAGGTGTTAAGGCTTAGTGCTCGATACAATTATGGACCCTGTCGGGCACAGCAAAAGTATAATAAGAGAGAGGAGGAAATATGATTCTTTAGCAATTTATTTGATGTGTTCATTCCACATCTTGATTGTGCGTGGTATAAAGTTCCTTTAGAGCCGCACAATACCCGATGATATTGGTTCCAAGGTGTAAGAATGTGGCAAGAGGTAGGATGGTAGAATAATAGAATGACTATTTAAAGAGGTCGGCAGAGAATTAATACCTCAGAGAATTACGACGCACTTGCATTCGACGTAGTACGTCTTCGTATAAATGTTATCCAAAGATAATTGAGTAAATGTTTTCCAGAATAATAAAATCCAAATAACAATGTAAATATGCATGAAAATGTGTTTTATTTACCATTAATTACTAAATTACACTTGTAAGGGACTCCGACAAACGCAAGCGCTCCATCGATCGGTGCAGACCTTTTTGAATTTTTGAAGCGTAAACAAACGAACTTATTATTGTTGTCATTTCTCATAAGTGCGTAAAACAACGTCTAATGAAATTATTACGCAAATACATTTATCATTATCCTTAATCAGTAATTAAATAATCCATTGGTATTAACTCATTCTTGACTGATAAGTCTCATTAGACGAAAGTGTTATTTTCTCAGCGTGTGGTCCTTAGATACCTATGTAGGTCGAACACTGATATTTAAGTTTAATGACAGCAAGAAGTTTGGGTTTGAGCCCCGGATAGCAACATAATAGGCTCGTCTACTTTTACTTGTAATAAAATATGGCGGATGACATTTACCTGATTTTTTTTTTAATTAGACTTTATTTATTAATTGTATTTACTGATTAATATTATTTTTATTATTTTGAATATATTTTTTGGCACTAGGCTAGCATGGGAGAATATCCCCTACTCCCATTCAAATAAAAGGAGACCAGTGCCCAGAATTTCAACATTCAACATTTCATACATGCTTGCTAGAGCTTTTTATATGTAGAAGTAATATTATATATACCATACATACTATTTTTTTATATATTTTTAACCTTATCCCATATAGTAACACTTTGTCTTTTAATCCTCACTATTATTTCAAAACATTTATTGTTTAATATCAATGCTGTTTTATATGTGTGTACAATAAAGAATTAAACGCTAATATTTGAAAAAACCCTTTCATTTGATTACATTCCTGGGTTACAATGGGTTTAACCATCGACGAAGATTATACAATCTTGCATGCACGAGCCGCAAGGGTGAATCAAACCATGAATTACTACCAGTCCACGTGTAAGTCTTATCAAAACACTATACCGTATACGCGCTGCCTCGCTTGCATACAACTTGAACAAAAGGCTATGATAAGGCCTAACTCACAGCAATCAGCCTTAAAGTCAAAGCGTCCGCGTTGACGTATTTTTATTTCGAAACATTTCGAACTTCATCTTTATAAACACAGCTGTACAACATTATTACCCAATGCTATTAAAGAGTGCGATAGCATGAATATATTTACTTATAACATGATGAGCGCTGCCTTTTTTATGGTAAGGTCCGAAAGGTCCACATTTTGAAGCTCAGTAGGAGCAAATGTATGTGTGATAAACATCATTAACCCATTAACGTCCCACTGCTGGGCACGGGTCTCCTCTCATTTGAGAGGGATTAGGCTATAGTCTACCACGCTAGCCTACTGCGGGTTGGCAGACTTCACATGCCATCAAGACAAATCTCTCAAGCATGCAGGTTTCCTCACGATGTTTTCCTTCACCGTTTGAGCTTGTGATAAATACGCACATAACTTCCGAAAAGCCTTGGGGTCGAACTTGAGACCTTTGACGTCTCAGTCCACTCACTGGTCACACCGCTAGGCTACCACAGCTCCTATATATATGTGATAAACATAGATAATTATTATTATAAGTTATAGATACATCAATTAAATAGATTATACATCAGTCATGTATATGCTTGCAAAAAAATATGGTCTAAGTTATGTCCCAAGTTCCCAAGTACCCATAACACAAGTATTGTTGCATATCTCGGGACTAGACAGCGCTGTCTAATAATGTATAAATATATTTATTTATTTCATTCGATTAGATTGTATCGTAATTTTCTAGAATCTTAAATAACCTTTATCGCTTACGTCTATTCTCGTAGAGTCAGCAAAACAAATCGAATGACATATACCTATTAATAAAATCGACACGTGCGTACCAGACGCGCGTGCGCAGTATGGGTGTCGAATCGCACATAATCACACGCGCCACAATATTTTGTAATACTTGATAAAACTACACAAAGCTATTAAGCTTACAAAGGATTTCTTAATAAATTCAACAGAACCCTTTCAATATCTATTAAGAAATTATTTTTGTTTACCTAATATAAACATAAAATAAACAATAATAATGAACGGTAAATCAAAACAGTGAGAAAGCCTGCATACTTGAGGTATGTTCTCGATGGCGTGTGAAGTCTACGAACCCTCTCCTCTCTTCTCAAATGAGAGGAGACCCGTGCAGGACATACATACATACACTCACGCCTTTTTCTCATGGGGGTAGGCAGAAACTACAAAATACCACGCTACGATCCCTGCTATGAGACAATAATTGGGGCGATGATATTGATATTAATAAATCCCGAAGTGTCCGATCACGGACAAGATATGAACTCAATTTTAAAATTATAATTCGTATAGTTCTATAAACACAATTTCATTTCAATGAACACGTGCTAAAGTAACTTGAGTCTTCTGTAGGTCATCGCATTTGCATAAATGATACATAATTGCTTAATATTTTTCGTCTCGATTAGAGCAGTGGTTGAGCGATTAATTCCTGTGCCATGGTTCATTTGTTCGGTTTCCGCATACAACAAATACTTGTATAGGTAATCTTTAAGTACGAGTATGTAGCTGTTTTGCGTTAGTATTTCTAAGAATCACTGTATGATGTACAAAACTCCATTTACAAGTTCTGTTTCCATTACAGCAAGAATTGGGATGTAGGACCTCATGTAGGACCAAGGTCAAGCGAACCGAATATTAAAATTAAAAGGTCAAGGTAATATGGAATGTAGCCTTTTTTCTTTGTCATAGCTGTGATGTAGTGGGGCCAATGGACTGCAACAGACTTTTCGAAGATCGTTCGTTTCAAATTTCGTGCTCAAACGGTGAAGTAAAACATCGTGAGGAAACCTTGAACTTGAGAGGTTTCCTCGATGGCGTCTGAAGTCTACCAACCGGCACAAGCGCAGTGCGCCGCAATCTAATGCTCCCAAAACGCTTTCAAAAATGAGAGGAAACCCTTCGCCCAGCAGTGTGACAGTAAATGGTTTGACGATAAATAAACTATGTTACGTCTAAAGTCTTTATTGCTCTGTGGGCATAGTGTCAAATTACGCACACATAATTGTATGCACTTGTTGCGCTGACGTTGATATCTTGCGCCGGCGCATGCAAGCGGGTTACCCAGTTACATAATCGCAATCTTTTAATTTAAACAAATGTGTCACTTTAATTATTTTAAACGTGTCGTGTAAAACAAGCTATTCTTGTTAGTTTAACTAGGCCATTACCATCAGTGGTTTGTTTGTGGGAGATCATTTTGCAGTCTCCCTAGGTTTACCTTCCTACCTTTGGGGTTTCAAAACTGGTCTCTTAAGAGGACCCCGGACCTCCATTCATGTGCTGATTGTGGGGTGGTTATCATCAGCATCATCACAGCCTTTCTGTTCTCACTGCTACCTAGGGGTACTCTCTCAATGGGGTGGTTTCACTGAGGTAAAAATCCCACAGTCCGTGATTCTCAGAGGCTGGGTGTTTTTTTAGGTTTCCACACTGAAAACAAAAAGAATGCCATTACCATAGTTTTTCTTACATAAATATAGAGTCTAAACTGAGTATACAGTCTTATTTATTACATCTTGACGATAGCCTCTAAACTGGTTGTGCAATGACTCACCATGTGCTGTTTGTTAGAATTCACGGCCCAAACTGTGTACGATGTTAAAGGCTTGTTTTAGCATCTCCAGTTTTTTTTAATTATCATTTTGTTAACTTCCTTATACATTTTGTTATTGTAAGTAGATTATTATATAAGTAACACTATATGGACTGACATATCTTGGCATATAAAAAATATATCAAATTGTTAATCGGTACAGTATTTTGAACTAATGAACCTTTGCTCGCTGTGTGTAGTTAGGTCCAACTTGAGAGATAGTACGATTTTAATTTTACGTTTTACTTATACTGATATGTAAGTATTAATTTAATCATTCTAATTAAATTTAAACGGTAAACTGTCTCGTTGGTTTAGTGATCGTTTAGTGCGACTCCCGAGCAAGAGGTCGTGCGTTTGATTCCCAAGTCAAGCAAAGTGTTATTGGGTTTTTATTCGTGCCCGGCCAATGGCAATAGGTTCACCTCCTGTTACATGGTACCTAAAAGCGCGAAACGTGGAACATTAGTACACCTCTGCCTAAGATTTTGGGGACCACAAACGTGATGGTATGTATGTATGTTAATTCAATTTGAAATAGTAGGTACCTAACTGAATTATATCCCAATGAGTTTGTATTATCAGTTATATAAATATGTGACAAATAATATAAGTAATTCGTGATACGGGCCTCCGATTTGCCAAAACGATTTAGCAAACTAAGTTACCGAAAAATCTGCCAAGGATTTAGTTTTTTTATATTTCCAAGTTCTAGTGTTAAGGTGACCTCGGCTACATCTATTGACATTACTGTGTCATTCAACCAACCTACCTCACCAGTTTATTGTTTTTGTCTACATACTACGACATCTATTAATATGTTTTGTTGTAATGAATTATTAATATTTAAAAAGAATTATTTACTGCAGTACCTACTTCAACCTATGTACTTTTAGTAAGTAAAAATTTACTTTTAAATACTTTAATTGCCTCATATTAGGATTTGGTCCTATGTGGTGCGTTTATTATAAATTTCTACCCACAAACGCCCAATCCCGGAACAAAATCTCAGGTCAACAAGTCATATAAACATTTTTTCTGTTGTTTGTTTCACACTGGACGTAAGAACCAAAAACCTTCCAACATCATGCCTCCCACACCCTTTAAATCTAGCTTTTATTTAAAGATACACAAACGTGAAGAGCTGTGGTAGCCTGGTGGTGAGACCAGTGGACTGAGATGTCAAAGGTCTCGAGTTCAAATTCAAGGCACACAACGCTGACTTTTTGGAAGTTATGTGCATTTTCTCGATTATATGTGAAGTCTGCCAACCCGCAGTGGACTAGCGAGGTGGACTATAGCCTCTCAAATAAGAGGAAACACGTACCCAGCAGTGGGACAGTAATGGATTGATAATGAAACGTGAATAAAATTAAAAACACCAATCAAATTATCTTAATCACTAAATATGACACGACGCAGTGACGTTTCTCAAAGTCAACGCGCGCGCAGCACATAAATTACGCAACATGTACACGTAACGACAGCACTTGAGTTCGATCTAATATGTGTAATGGTATTAATGTGTTTTTTGTTGTTTATCGAAAGTAGATGAGCGTAAAATGACTACAGCAATTATATTACGCTGGTTCGGTTACGTAATTCAAAGTTCCAGATAAAACTTATATAAGTATTTTAAGCAACAAGAGCTGTGATAGCTTACTGATTGATGTATGTCTGGACTTGATTCAAAGGTCTCTAGTCGATCTACCTTTGAGTACCTACCTCTTTCTCATTTGATGCATCACTGGCTATAATGTCTTAAAATGAATGTATCTTTTTCTATAGGTTTTAAAGGTTAGATAGAACGACGATGAGTCTACGTATATTCCATTCCTACTAAGTTGGTTAAGCCAGGTTATTTCCGGGCATCACTTAAAATTTCTACTGTGATTCTTCCCGATAAGATCAACTTTTTGGACCTGAAGGGATTACTAGTAGACGATTTACGAAGTAATTCGAAATTAAACATAATTTTTTATCTCAAGGGACTAAGGGCAAATAATCGAGATATTCAAATGAATGAGTTCAGAATAGTTCCAACATGCAATATAAATTATTGCGTGTTGGCGGGCAAGATGATACTATTCTTTCAACTTCAAATTACTGACAGGACCAATTAAGTAATATTGATTTTGTTCAATTTATCAAGTATTTTTTAAGGGATCAGGAAAAAAATCGAACAATCGAAAGGTTGAAAATAACGAGTTTTAACTTATCGAAAGTCGACTGTATCGAGAACCTTCCGTGACTTTAATGTCATTGATCTCTAACTTATGCTAATCGTGGCAGTCTGAAAGTCGAAAACCCTTGTAACCAGTTTATCGTCAGCACATTGAAATTATCCTGTTGTGAGTCAGAGGTAATGGTGGTTTCAAGTAAAATACTGATAAACACACACATAAAAATATTATACAGGAAAAAAAAACATTTCATTTAAAAGAGTATCTATGGAGTTTCCAGCCGGCGCTTCTCCGTGAGATCTACTTTTTGGAACCGTGCAACAAACTTTGACACTTCAAAAGCAGCTGTAACTTTTGAATTTGGTGGCCGTATAATTGATTTCATACGTTAAGGAATAATAAAATAAATTACATTCTTCCAGTTGCTATGACAGTTACTTTACCGTAAAAGCAGTGCGTTTATGGAATTCTCCGCCACACTCACTCCGCGCTACACTACGCACTTCTCTGGATATTTTCAAGAGGAAAACTAGGGAGCATTTTTTGTCACAATAATATGTTTATAATCATATAAATATCTTTATTATATAAATATATATATTTATCTATCTATCTGCTATATGGAATTTCCTTACTATTATTGTACACTTTGTCATTTTACCCTTCTTTTTAAAACTCGCTCACTCAAAAGTTTGCTGGAAGAAAATTCAATCTTGAATTAAGCTCGCCTTTGTGCACAACGCTTTATATGTATTGTTATTTTATGTTACATTTCATCTGTTCGTGTGTACAATAAAGAATTAAAAATATATCTGAGTAGTTAAGCAAGGAGGCTTGTGTTACGAATAGGGTGTTACGGGAGGGATGTTTGAGACACTACATATATAGTTTTTTTTCGTAATTACAAATAGAAACAACCAAGACTCACTTCAAAAATCCATGCTTATCACACAAACATTTGCCTCTATCGGGATTCGAAGACGGCTGAATTTAATACCCCCTCGCTAATCGGATCGTCAAATAAAATAATTATATGTATAGTTACATTAAATAGTATACATTAAATAATGTGTCCTTTGTTTTGAGGTAAATTGCAGTTCAAAAATATTTTGTTTGGTCCCGAGCGAGCGTGGGGCTTCCCTAACGAATTTGATACCTACTAAATTTAATAAACAAACCGTGGAATTGTTTTTCCTCTTGTATTGTTTATGTTCATATCTCCTCATTTCCAATGTTTTGTTGTTAATTATAAATAATTTGTGTATGTAAAGTATTCTATTTATATCAATTATATATATAGGAAATTACATAATATGCTAACCTGACTGACGCTAATATAAGACATTGAAATGAAATTACTTATTAAAGGATTTTATTGCGTCATATTGATATTATTTAATTCTGACGTTTTGGATCCATAGTCATGGGCAGTCTGACCATAGATGCTGTAAAGGATCCGAAACGACAGGATAAAATTAGTGAAAATTAGATTTATTTCAAGGGATACCGATGTTTATGTATGTTTTAATTACTCTCAATTAATATATATTAGGGAGAGGCCAGTTTGGGTGAGGCCTATGTCCAGCAGTGGACTGCGATAGGCTGAGATGAGATGAGTATATATTAGTAGTTTGGTACATTTTCATACAGCATATCACACTAATATCCCAGAAAGGATAGACAGAAGTGTACTGAATACACCGACAACGAAATATTTTTACTACATACACCGTGTAGGAAAATTCCAAAAGATATTCTTTGAAATTTTTGCAACACCCACATAATAGTTGCTAAGTGATAAATATATTTTTTATTTCTCTACCTAAACATAAAAAGTGCTAAATGATTTACGTTTCTGCACATCAAAGGGCCTTACAATTACTCCCACATGTTATAATAAAGCGTTATCGTATAAATACCTAGGTATATTAATTATCTTAAGTGTAATATTTTTCACCAGAACCGTCGATCACTTGAAATTTTTCGAATATCTTCAAGCAATTTCTTAGATAAAAATTATTTATTACGGCTCTAAAATGTACTTTAACCGTCCAGTTCAAACGTGGGAAAAAGCATAAATTTTATTCGCATCCCACTCATTATTGCCGGGTAAATGTGTTGTTGTATACAAGACAATAAGATATGTGTTATTTACGTTTATGCCACGATAGTTTTAGCATTTACAGCCATAGGTCACTATCAACCCAATTACTGTCCCTTTGCTGGGCAAGAGTCTCCTCTCATTTGAGAGGAATTCGTTTATATCCCATTACGCTAACAAAATGGAGGTTGGCAGACTTCACACGCCATCAAATCAAATATTATATTTATAACATATAAACTTTTTCATGCTTTTATAAAACGTTAAGACTCTAGTTAATGGGTTACAGAGAGTTGAGTGGTTACATTGAGAAAATCTCTCAGGCATGTAGATTTCGTTACGATATTTTCCTTCGCCGTTTGAGCATGTGATAAATACGCGTAGTACAATGGTCACACCATTAGATTTTTAGGTCACCTGACATAAATAATAAACTGTATTATAAGTGTCCAAATAATACCACCCGTCGTTAAACTGTGACACATTTCCAAAACGAAAAACCGTCTTAAAAATCGAATTCGCAAAACTAATCTCAAACGATAATGCTAATAAAAGTAAAAATAATCGTTACCGCGAACCTCATAAAATATATCTCCATAATTTATGTGGAAAATTTCATAAAAATCACACGAAAATTTATATCAACACTAATATTATAAGGTATAAGATTTGGTTGTTTGTTTGTATTGAATAGGCTTCAAAACTACTGGACCGATCTAAATGATTCTTTCACCATTAGAACGCTACGTTGTCCGTGATGAACATAAGTTATATTTTATTTTAAAAATAAATAGATGTTCGAATGAAAACCTCAATAATATAACCAAAATTAGCGAAATAAAACGTTTTATTTCGCTAATTTCTTCTAACTAATTTCCAAAGTTTATAATTTTTAAAATCCCTCTCAAATGAGAGGAAACCCGTGCCCAGCAGTGGGACAATAATGAGTTGATGATGAAAATGATGATGATGTATTAAATACTAATATTTACCAGTGCGAACCCGAGCAGGCCGCTAGTGCTTCAATAAATCTTAACAAAAGATGTACCTACTTTTGCCAAAATTACGTTTACACATATATCTGTTAGATTTCTCGTAAATGTTACGTCAGAATTCTGACAAATGGCGCTACGTCATTCGTTTTCCCCGAAAGCTCCCGACAAGCGATGACCCAAAAACTCTCGAATTCAATTTCGCAGAACATTTCTTTTCGTAATCGCCGGAAATATAACAACATGAAAACATAGATTCACGCCTGAAACCCCGACGGAGTAAGCATAGTTGTATTTTAATGTGCGTCTAGTTTCGTCGATATGTTTTAGGTCATATGCAATAGGGGAAATCCTAATGAAATTAAAATTTAAGGTTTTGAAAATTTCATGGAAAATTTTTAATACCACTTTACTTGTCCTGGGAAATAAACCCTGACGCTGCTCGCTTATCAGAGGTGATTGTGACCACTCGACCACTGTGTTAGTTACAAAAAGATTCTGTTGACAAATTGACCGAAAATCATTGAGATATTAAGACTTAATTGGTTTCACTAATGGAAATAGATGTACGTAGACAATTTAGAAATTAAATATGTACTTATTTAGTTCCTAAGTGGATAATAAATAAAATTACGAGGTAAAGTATGTCTCCGGCGTTTCTTCTTATTGCCAATCATTAAGTCAATCATACTTGCAAACTAACATAGTAAATTAGCAACTCAATAAAACTATGTAGTTTACGAGTTTACGGATTTTATCGCGGCCTATTTATATTATTTTACCCGACGGTTCAGATTTTTGACAGCATCCATTGTCACGGGCAGACTGAGGTGTTGAAAGTCTTGACGACAAGAAAAAATTGTGCAGTAAAGAATTTCGTCAAACTTCAGTCAAGAGTAAATGCACTCGATTATACAGTTTACAATCGACCGACTGCTCTTATATATTTTGTTGTAATAAAACTACTTTTTAGCAGATTTTGCTTCTTACGAAGACCAATGTCTTATATTCGCGTAAGTGTAAGAAATTAACATTATATCTCAATGTAACAAATGTTATTAACAGTCCATTTGAACGGGACAAGTCATGTCAAATCGTAAATATTATTTATTAGGTAGGAGGTATTACGTAGGTGCCGTGCCGTCTCTGCGGGTTTATGATCGCTTTATAGATTTTGTTTGTCTTCCATTAGAATATTCTAGAAGCTTTTGGAGTCTAAAGATAAAGAGCGTGAATGTCACTTATATTTCCGATAATAGGTATTTTTGGTTTTGTTGGGGAAATTAGTTGATCATAGTCCAACTTGAAAGTCAAAGTAGGAGACAGAAACCTGCTTAAAGTTTTAGTCACTGAGGATAGACTAGACAGGTTTTTATTTTATTTAGTTTATTTTAACACGAGTCACGAACTAAATGCTCTAGGCGATCAACAATATTAGGTATCACCCATTTAGTGACAAAATATCATCATATCAACCGTTAGACATCCACTGCTGGACATAGGTCTCCCCCAAGGATCGCCACGACGACTGGTCCTGCGCCACCCGCATCCAGCGGATTCCAGCGACCTTCACCAGGTCGTCACCTTGCCGGGGGCCTGCCCTTTCATATTTTGTTGTGACAAAATATAACAACATTAAAAAAGGTGAAATCGGTTCACCCAGTCGAAAATTCTGAGGTAACAAACATTTTAAAAAATTAAGTCGAATTGAAAACCTCCTCCTTTTTTTAAGTTAAAAAAAGGCTGATTAGCTCTACATTTACATCTCCGTCTATACATATACCTATCCATATCCCTCCATATCCTATCTTTGCTTATCCCCTCTCCAAATAATGCTTTTCCTCGAGGATTGCGGTGACGTCATTGGACTGGGATTTATCCTTATTTCCCTTGCGTCAATTTTATCAAGGCGAATACTTGTTTTGCATAAGAAAATGTTTATTCCCATTGCGATTGTAGTAAATGCGCAGTATTCATACAAGATATATTAAGCAGACAAATGTGTATTGAACAATTAACATTAGGTACCCTAACAGATACCCTAATATAGTTATATATATTTATATGTACATTCATATAAATATAAGGTAGTATGGTTTTGGTAAGCTGCAAATAACTCAAAAAGTTCTGCACCAATAGAGGTTAAATGACACGATGCAAAACCCGTTTCAAATATTGTTTTTATCTATTTATTCTATTGTATTTCTCGCGTCAATAGTTTATTGTGGTCCACATTTCTCAGTAATGATATCACTATGTGTCAAAGAGAATCATGGCAGGATATAGCTATCATTCAGTACCCTTCTTTTCAGTGTTCGATAGGACTTTAAAAAGGCACAAGACTCTGGGGAAGACACCGGGTAGTGTGGAGTTCTTACCTCACTACACCTTGGTGGTCACCATCAGCACATGAATGGAGGTCCCGGGTCCTCTAAGTCTAAGGAGTCCAGCTCCGGAAATCCCCTGTGGAACGCCTAAAACGCACATCCTTAGGCTGACTGTAAATGGGTCTTCCCCAAGGCGCTGCATATAAGTTAGTATCTAGTTACTTAATAATTTTATCTTAAAATACCAATTACTTATCGTGTTAATAGCAGCTGTGATCCAATGGCCTACAAATACGGCTATTATTAACTATGTAGTTAACTGCGATATGAATATCATTAAAAGTGAAAACTTGTCTTGTCTAGTACTGCAGAAACTTGAATTAATTTAACTGACTTACTCCGGAGTTTCTCGTAGGGCACTATTCTCCATCAACCCATTTAACTGTCCCACTACTGGGCACGGGTCTCTTCTCATTTGGGAGGCAAACTTCCCATGCCACCAAGAAAATCTCTCTGGTATGCAGGTTTCATCTCAATGTTCTCCTTCACCATTCTAGAATTTTCCTTCACGTTTTAGCATGTGATGATTTGTGAAGCAAATACAAACGAAGCTTGGAGGAGTACGGGCCTTGCCATCGAACTTGAGACCGTTGACTTCATGGTTCACTGGTCACGGCATAACGTTATTACAGCTTTTTTTTTTATTTGTACTTGTGCTCGCTTAACGGCAATAGGATTGCCATATATCAAATAAGACTCAAAACGTAACAATGAATACTCCCTCGACAATACGTAAATAAACATAGATTAATATCATTCTATTATATAACAGACTTTTGCCCGCGACTTCGTCTGCGTATAATTTGTAATTTTATCCTTTCTGCTTTTGCATCAATCCAATCTGCTTATTTAGGTATTTCCTAAACTACCCTTTTCGTTTTTTTTATGGGATAATTTCCTGAATAAACTCCTATGTTCCTTCCGGGGACTCAAACTATTTGCATACCGAAATTCATCTAAATCGATGCAGTGGTTAAAGCGTGAAGACTTAACAGACTGACAGACTTACTTTCGCATTTATAATATTATAGTATGGATATGGATACTCAGATACGATACCAATATTTCCTATGATCACAGTTCACTGAACTCTGTACGTATCTATTGCCTATAATACCAAACTTTCAACCAACATCATCAAAGACGTAACGCTTCTTAAAACTGAATCATGCCTAATACTTCCAGACAAACTGGCAACACTATCAAAACAAATTAACTATTTTTTTATCATCGCAACACCCACATCGTTTAAAAAAAATTACGCTGTTTGTTCAATCATATAGCCTATTAATCAGACAGGGTGATTATACGTGATTTTAACTGTTAACGACTTATTAAATATGAGGAAGTCTGGACTCTCGTGGTTGGAAATATGCCATAGTTTTGATTGGTCTACCTACTAGCTAGAAGGGCCTTGTATTTTCCTATAAAATGTATTCTGCCTGAGACGATAATTTATTATAATCGTGCAACAATAGTCATCATTTCATAAATGTTAAAATATCTGATCTGGCATAAAAACCTTTTCATTTGATTACATTTATTTCTATTTAGGGCTGCCATCTGTCCGGGTTTCACACGGACACTTTGTTTTCAGGGAAAGAATATAACGATGTTTTTATTTTTGTTGCAAAAAAAATGTTTTTTGAGCTGTCCGGGCAAAAACATATTTCGCACAAAAGTACGAGTTTTTTTTGCTGTTTTTATCCGGCTTCGGCCATTTAGGTAATGGCAGCCCTACTTCTATTGATTTCTTACAATTACACCAATTTCTCATGTTATTTCAATGTCTAGTTAATATAAAACTAGCTTTTGCGGATTGCATCGCAGTATACTAACATAATTTAATCGAAAACATCGGGATGATCTATGCAGTCAAAACTATTGAGCCAGACCCTAAGGCATGCACCACTTACTCTTTGAAGTTACATGCGTTAGTATTTATCACATGACTCATACTGTAAAGGAAAACATCATAAGGTAACCTGCATACCTGAAAGATTTTCTCCATGGCGACTTGGAGAGTGAAATCCGCTAAGTTGCAGTAATAACTTACTGTGACTTGGCGAATTTCACGCGTGGTGGACTATAGCTTAATCACTCTTAAAAGTAGAGAAGACCCGTGCCCAGCAGTGGGACATTCAAAATAGGTTGATGATTCATGAAACGATGATTTCATTACATTTAATTTAGTGTATGTTTTCCGTCAACATATTTAATGGGACGTGTTATCCCTAAGGAAAAAATATGGCGTCTTCTTTGTAAATGGGTCAAGTGCGAGTGGTCTTACACTTACCTTTCCACGTAATTTAGTTTATGAACCAAAACATTGTGTAAACATGAGTGGTTTTCCTGTAATTTGCCTTGAACCTGTTTTTAAAGTAGCCCCTTAATGTTCCTCTTGTTTATTTATTTCACAAGATTTCATTTCAATCTTTTAATTTGTACTAATAAATAAACTTGAACTAAATTGCGGTTGGTAATTAAGGATGATGGCTGGTGTTGTTTTTTCAATTCCCATGTCGAAAGAAAGGACTAGTACTAGTAGTCAGATATTTTATGTAGGATATTTAGAATGTAGAGATTTATTCATAAGTGGAAACCAATAATATATACATCCAGACCTAATTACATATCGCCATTTAGCTTCATGGGTGTGTTACAGATGGTTTTTATGGTATGGAAACATTAGCATTAATACTGCAGCGCTAATGGGCCAGGTCGGGTAGGGAAAGGGACTAGGCAAATAATTACTATTTTGTGATATGTAAACTATTACTTTTTGAGAATACAGGCGGTCGTAAATTTTACTATACATTTATTCTTAGGTGTATATCTTAAGGTAATTACGTATTGAATGAAGTTTCATGCCGATACTACAATACGCTACAACCATAAGTTGTCTAAACTTACGTCAAACATCGATTTTACGACTTTATGCATTGTAATACTTGACGTTTATTTTATACGTGAAATTATTGTTGATGCAATTAATGTCACGGAGCTACAAATTTCGTAATGTAAATCCGGCTTAGTGTTTGAAGTTTATTAGAAATACAAACCGTTCGAAGCATCTACTCAGTCTTACTAAAAAAAGCTGTGGTAGCCTAGTGGTGAGACACAGTGGACTGAGATGTCAAAAGTCTCCAGTGTTCAAACGCAAGGCACGCACCACTGACTTTGCGGAAGTTATGTGCGTATTTATTACACGCTCAAACGGTGAAGGAAAACATCGTGAGGAAACCTGCATGCTTGAGAGATTTTCTCGATGGCATGTAAGTCTGCCAACCCGCAGTAGGCTAGCGTGGTGGACTATAGCATAATCCCTCTCAAATGAGAGGAGACCCGTGCCCGGCAGTAGGACAATAATGGGTTGCTGATGATGATGACTCAGTCTAATGCAGTCTACTATCTGTACTACAACCAAAATTACAAAATAAAAGGAAATTTTCACTGGAAGAAAATCTTTTTTGGAAGTATACTCGAAGTACAAAATTATCTCGTCTACAGATTAATTATTATTCACATGTATGTATATAATCCCGAGTAAAGAGGTACTTATTATGAGTAAACATTTAAAAATTGAAATGTATCCAACGATACACCTCACTCGTACGAATCACAAGATTATATTCAGGAAACGTTTGTAAAAACATCGAATATGTCTTGGCAACAGCTAACGGGCAATTTGTTCACTAGTGTACCTATTAACAATCAGTGATGTTAATGTTGTGTATCGGGATACAGAAATATATGTTTGTTGACAGTTCGGTTGTTTGTTTTCAGCGATATAACTTACTGTAGATTATTGTTGTCGCGTTATTTCGATATAATTTCATCCCGGCTATAAATTCTAATAAATCTAAATCCAAGTGTAAAACTGCGCGGTAAGTTCGTACTTTGTAAATCGGATTGTTTATAATCATCATGATCATATCAACCGTTAGACATCCACTGCTTGACATAGGTCGCCCCCAAGGATAGCCACGACGATTGATCATGCGCCGCCCGCATCCAGCGAATTCCAGCGACCTTTATCAAGTCGTCGTCGGTACACCTTGCTTGGGGCCCACGCTGCGTCTTCCAGTACGTGGTCGTCACTCGAGAACCTTTAAGCTCCATCGGCCAACCGTTCTTCGGGGGAGGTACCGTGCCCACTGCTACTTGTTTATAATAATTAAGAATATTTAAGGATAGCTGTCAGGAATTGTACATACATTCAGTCAAGGTATTAGTCTGCTAAAGTCTATGGATGCTGTACAGGATTGGAAAAATCGGGATGAATAAGGTAATAAACCCCGATTAAATCCTTTAACAGTAGTTTTATTTCATTCTCTAGTATTCGTGTAAATGTATATTTGTGTATAGTAATACCTATTAAATTTTAGAATATACTCCGTGAAATTGTAGCTTACAGCCAAAAACCATAAACCATTATATATAAACATATAACTTTTACTGTGGTATTAACTCTGAAATCACCTAGTATTAACACTAGAGCACATTGTATACTCTTCGTGATATTTTTTTTGTTTAATGACAGTATCGAATTAGAAAATTTGTACTATTTTTGAGTATATTGCACGCTCAAATATGTGATTTAAGTGTGAAAAAAACTTTATTATTAAATAAATTACTATTGAATTTCGAACGTGAGATGGGCTCTAGCCAACAGTAAAGAAATAAAATAAAATAAACAGAAAAAGATGGAAGAAAAAAAATGCTTAAATAATATTCAGCTGTTACAATATATGAAATTTTAGGAGTAGAAGTTTTGTAAGAAGTTATACAAATTTGATAGATGCTTGTACAAATCAAAATAATTACAAATATAACTATTATAAATTGAATCTAAAAATACCATATAATACCTTCCTTCAAAATTTCTTGGAAGATTCAAATTCTTTGATACGAGAACTGAAAACTAGAAATTGGTTGAATATGCTCGTAAAACACACAAGAATAAATATACGGCTTTCATTTTGGTTTATGTTTTTTTCTGAATTTAAATTATTGTTTTTCGCGAATATAAAATCAGGTTAAATAATATTCAAAGGCGACCTAAGGTTGCTTGAAAGCCGTATTTTTTTTTGTGTGTTTTACAAACATATTCAACCTATATTTTTTTGTATCATCATCAACCCATTATTGTCCCACTGCTGGTCACGGGTCTCCTCTCATTTGAGAGGGATTAGGCTATAGTCCACCACGCTAGCCTACTGCGGGTTGGCAGACTACACACGCCATCGAGAAAATCTCTCAAGCCTGCAGGTTTCCTCACGATGTTTTCCTTCACCGTTTGAGCATGTGATAAACACGCACATAACTTCCGAAAAGTCAGAGGTGCGTGCCCGGGTTTGAACTCGAGACCTTTGACATGTCAGTTCACTGGTCACACCACTAGGTTACCACAGCTGTTTTTATGTATATAGAGTAAAAATGTCACACGAGTAGTATAGATGTTATTTATATCATTTAGAATACATATCGTGGAAGTTTCTCATGAAGTTGTTTTCGCAGAAATACAATAAATGTTTAAAAAAACATCGTCTCGTGTCCGGGATCAAGTCTAACAAGTAATGGTTAACTAGGTTATCAGTAGCTCAGAGGTAATTTTTTTATAATTACATTGATAGGTACTTTGTTATTGTAGGTACTTATGTACCTATTTTTTTTATTCCCACAGCCCTATTCGGTTATATTGACACTCGATTATTCCCACAGATCTATACTCAATTAAGCAACTCAGATGTGTCTGGTTTGCATACCTATTAGAGTGTTGCCAAGTATAAAATTTTAGAAATCAGGTTCTTATTATTCAGAATTTGGGTTAACATGAATTGGACTCACACTTTTATAAAGTATTAATACATTTTTATTTAGTAACAGCTCACAGATGTATTTATATTTCCTGTCAAAATTATTTAATAAAATACAGACTTAGAAAGTTATTGAGAAATCGGGACACCTAACCTAACCCCTGAAAATAAACGTCTCGAGATATTAATAGCCACCTACTAGCTTAACAACAAACTGCTGGCGTATATCAGTAGGTACACCTCTGCTTAACCATTTGGGAATATAAGCGTGATGTTATGTAATTGGTACGATGTGATTTCCTTAATATAAAAAATTTGTATGTAGTCATGTTTATTAACAACTTCAACAGCTCTAAAAAAACTACGCTCAATAATACGGCAAATAAAACATCTGATTCAGTGGCTTTTCAACAAACATTGTAAATGCACCCGATATCTGTGTTTGTTTATAGCGATTAACAATCGAGGCCGTCGCACTGTAGATAATACACATAACAACAGGCGTCAGGCTACCTTATAGATATCATTCCTACACTTACGTACCTATATCAAATTATTAATGTGTTAACAGCCGTTTTAGTTGTGGGAGAAATCGGCCATTGTGAAAATCTGTGGAAGAAACATTTTGTTTTAAATAAAAATTGTTGCCACAGTCATGTATTTCTCCTGTTTCGTGGGTGCATTTACAAACACAAATATTCATAATGTAGGGCATACATATATGTTTTATCATCTTCTATCATCACACCATATTATTTATATGAATCTCCCTTGTTCAGCCGTGGCTTGCTATGAGCTAAGTAAGATAAACACTATAAACCTTCTAATATAAATGTTGAAGACATAATGATTATAATAGTTATAAGTACACGGGAATCAACGCGATTTTACCTTTAAAATACTTAATGTTCGACCAAGTTGCACTGATCGGGGCCCCTGGTTATTATATTATACGTTTCATTTAAAATAACTTTCTGTTGACAAGCTAGAGATGATTGTCATGAAGTGTCCTCGTTACGATTTTGGAATAGACAGCTGATGTATTAGTTCAGGAATAAATGTTGATTTGCGTCACAAGAGACACTGAGAATATCTAAAAAAATACTCCGTAAAGGTCACTCGCGGACGCCGCGCTGTCTCATAGACCAATGTATATTTTAAAACCCCGACATTTAACAGCTGGCTTTTTGGCTTCTTAAGATGTCAATAAAATCGATGTTAAGTGAGTCAACTGACAATGTTTATTAGGATAAAGAGAAACAGATTTAGAATCTGACAGAGAAACTCTACGGATCAATTTAGTAAGGAAGATTATATTTTACAAAGATGCGATCATAAATATTATTCTATAAACTAAATGAGACAGGACCTATGATGATAAGATACTTTTTCTTATTTTTGTTGAAGAATAATGTTCGTCTACTCAAACCTAAATAAATGATTAACAGCTTACTGAAAGATGAAATATTTTGATTACTTCGAAATGTTGTAAAGTAAAATATTTAACGACAATATTTTCATGAGGGACCTCCTTGGACAACCCAAAAAGAAGACGAGGAAGAGAGGGTTTATTTATATTGTATTGGGTTATTTCCTTTCGTAAATACCAATCAGTCACAGCAGTCAAACTCTAGATTCCTTCTAAGGTTTCCATCTGATCATTGAAGCTCAAATACATTAGAGAAATGAAACATAGCAAACCAAACACCTTCAACTGTTAAAAACTTCTTTAGCTACTTTCTAAACTTTATATGGAAGTCTACATCTGCTTGAAGACCAAAGAAAAGATGGCTAAATATTATGAACGCGAAGTAAATATAATAGTTGATGAAGGACAATACGATTAAAAAATGACATTCAACTCCGATCTTGAAGTATATGGACTGTAACTAGAAAGAGAGCGATATAGTTTTCTGTTGCATTTCAAAACGCCAGTATGATACTGTTTTTAGAACTACATCGATTGTAGAATATATTTTTGATGCAATTTTTTGCTCTACCTACGTCAACCATTATCATTAATCTTGTGCAAATTTCTGTTTTGCCGGAATTAATGATTTATGAAACGCACTAATTATTAGCAGAACGTGATTACCTGACAAATTGTGAAACTGTCCTATTTACTACGTCCATTTTTTTATACGATCTTTCTGCAGGAACAGAAATATTCATTTAAATGAACCAGGTTTTCGTAATAGAAAATTTACCTACGTACCTATGTACAAACTGTCACCATTTATTATGTATAACTTGTTTTGCGCTTTTGGAGCTTGCTTTTAGATTTTTCAAAGGCCAAAAATACATGCTATGTCATGAAATCCTTGATCCAATTTTAACTGAACTCGAAGGTAAAAGCGTAACATTAATGTCTGTCTGTCACACATCCCCAAAAATATCATCTTTTAAATCCTCACTAACCTTTTAACATATCAAAGCGTCAATTAAATACATTTAATGTCTCGCAAGAGTATTATAGCCTCTTTGCACCGCTGTTATGTCACCACCTTCAAAAGCGCGCGAAATAACATCGATAACGTCAAACAACTTTGCGGCTTTCTTGAAAAACCGTATTTACAGAGTTGCCAATTAATTATTGCAATAATAAATATAATGAGGACAAACTCCAAGGTGTGTAATCAGGACATTGACTGCAGCATCCATAATTCCAGACTGAACATAAACAAAATGCGACTAGGTTTGAACAATATAGGTTTTTGGCACGCGGAAAATTTTAGTATTTTGGCGGCTCATCGGAATAAAACGAGTTTTAGTGCAATTGCATAATGTAGCGGCGAATGCATGACTTGTCTCTTTTAATTTCTAAAAATAATTTATGAGGAAAGAGATATTTGAAGTTTTGAATCTTAAGTAGTGCCATCTATCTTTTAAAATCTAAAAATAATTGTATAGCCTCCGCTCTATTTCATAATGCCTATGAAATGGCTAGGTGACACACATAAAAGAGATTCATATAAATGATCGTTTGTTGCAATCTTCAATAATGCCTGCTTAATCTTTTACCACGATATTTAGCTCATGACACGGTAAAAGAGATTATAATGTCTGGTAAAACCATAATTTTTGAGTATTTTTTGTTTTCAGTGTAATAAAACGGTTATCTTGCCCTGGAGTGGCCATAACCTACCAGTTACTAACCACCAATAGATAATAATCTGGAGTGGAATATTTATACTAACAATTTTTATATAGTGAAAACATGTAATGTAGCTTTATAATTTTACTTAGTACCTAGATAGGTGCTAGTGTTTACGAAGACGCACTGATTTTAAGTGAACTTATTGGATTTTACGGTAAAATTGGATTTTTGTATAGTGCGGTTATACTCTTAAATCGGGGAGATCCCAGGGGAGAATCTGGGAAGACCGCAGGGTGTGTCGGTCTCGTAACGACTAAACCCGCTCTTGCCTATCCTTACTCAATCCTCGAGGCCATTGAACTATAGAAGGTGTTCACTACGATCCGAGATACGATTCGTATGTATATACAATGTATCAAAGAGAAAAAAAATTACGGATAACATATTTTCGAAAACGAATTCCACGAATGTTCGTTTCACATAATTATGTGTTATGACCTCATCGAAGGTCTCATTTATTAGGTCGATGTATCATACGCTCGTCAAATATTTCAGCGATTGCTCATCCTGGTAGTAAGTAATTTTGCCAAATTAAAGACTGCTCCGTATATTTCTTTGTATCAGAACTAATTTCCAAATACTTAAATGCTACTCAACTCTACAAACTAAAACTAAAACTCTACTCTTAACTGGCGATCAAATTTTATACTGCCTTTTCACACTGCAGGCGAAAGTGATTTTTACAGGGTTGGCAAAGCGCAAGCGACAGCTCTGGTGTTGAAAACGTCTGTAGGCTTCGGGAACCGCTTCTCATCAGGCGGTTAAGCTTGTTTGTCATACTAGTGGTATATAAAAAAGCAATACTATATTAATACAGTAGAACGCCGATTACCCGAACGCCGATTAACGGAATCGCCAGTTTATTTTATGCGTGACATTTCGTTTTTCTTTATTACTAGTCTATGTCCGATTATCCGAATTTTCGATTACCCGAATCGACCCCCTTGGCGTTCTACTGTACTTAGAATTCGGTAGCATTTGAGAAATAAGTCATACATAAGTTACGGGGAGGTGGGTTTTTCATCCATCCATGGAGCTAAGAAGTATATAAATAAAATATGTAAATAAATATTCCTGTACATTATGACACACCGCCATCCAGTTCCGTGGTAAGCAACGAGGCTTGTGTTACGGATACTAGTTGGTTGATATACTACTTATATACTTTTTTTTGTAAATACATACATATTATACATAAATACATCCAAGACTCGAATAAAATGTTTATGCTCATCACACAAACATTTGTCCCTACCGGGATTCCAACCCGGGACCCATAACACAGAAGGCAGTGTTAACTACCGTTGGACTAATTGGGTCGTCATATACCTACTATTTCCTCTTCTCTGATATAATATTTCACTTGATAATATATATTATCATTATTATCAAATAGGTACTGGCTTCGGCAGCTGTAAACTTGACATTCTACATTAATCATACCACTTACAATATTATCGAACTTTAAAACTGGATTAATTTAGTTCCATATCAACTTTATGTATGTGATTATTGTTGGAAAACAATTTGGCAACAAGTTACCGATAGGTGATGATAAAGTGCGATTATTTTAGCTATCGTTTAATTGGTAATTTTCCATCCTATCGAATCAATGTTAAAAGTAATATTCAATGGCAATGACAAAAGCATACGAACTCTTTTTGGGGTTATACTCTTTATGGTTACAGGCCTGGAACCTCGGATCTATGACTTTTCCCCCCTTCAGCTCCTCTCTCCAGCTTTTGATATATATAACAATAAGAAACCTGGTAAAAAAGTTCTTGTACTATTTATTAACAGAAAAAATATAAAGTAAAAAATCATTTTTTCACCTGCGTGACATGAATGACGTGACATGTTTTTGTCATTTTTATCGTAAATAATATAATTATGATTTTAGAGCACCCTGAAATTGTTGCCCCCTAGATCTGAGGCTATATGGTTATTATTAATGTGGTTTCTTTTTTCTTCGCCATTCAGCTAGCCCCACTTCTTCCAAAGCGCAGATTCCCAACAATGCACGAACAAGACCGACCCTGGTGTAGCGATGGTTTTCAGGATACAACTTTGTACTAAAAAAAAGAAATTTGGTACACAGTCACCAAAGTTTCATAAAAACCGGTGCATTACTTTAGAAGATCATCGCAGATAAACAACAGTAAACAACATTTTTACATATAAAGAAGTTCCATATAAATTTTACACAAAATTATAAGTAAATTTCTACTCTCCAGCCTGTATTTATATTTAAGTAACCTGTACTTAAATATAAGATGCCCTTTTATTCTTGCTATCGTGATGTTGCCACGATGTCTGCGGCATACACGGTCCTGGATGGCTGCCAGAAGCCGCCCAAAGCCAGGAGAAGCCGTAAATCTAAACGCCCAAGGGTACCTTTGATCTTTGACGAACTAATTTATGAAGTGTTAAAAAAAACTGCGCACGATCATTGAACGTTACTTCCTAACTGTGAAAATGAGACAGTTTGTTTTGGTTTTAAGTGGCGTTTAATAGGTGTACACTCAGTAGTATTTGGCCCCTAACCATTTTATAAAGATACTATAATATGGTGGATCACTAGATGTCTCCTGAGCACGGAATTCAGATGTCTAAGTACCAGTATTCGTTACATGGAATATATCTAGTCATAAATTATATATTATGTGCACTTTTTCACTAGTAAATTACTTAATAAACAACTGGGGGACCATTTCTCGTCGATTAAAAAGTGCAGTCATATCAAGCGACAGATGTCCACTACTGAACATAGGTCTCCTCCAAGAATTGCCAAGACGACCCGTCCTTTGCGACCCGCATCCAGCAAATCCAAGTAGTCGGTCCACCTTGCCGGGGGTCTACCCATACTGCGTCATCCTGTACACGATCGCCACTCGAGAACCTTCGAGCCCCAGTCAATCGCAGGGCACATCGCTACTTGAGTTTAGCGATTCTTCTTTAAAACATAATGTCCTTTAATTTATCAAGGTATATGTCCTGGTTCTCATCAAACTGTTTACAACAATGCTATCATCAAAAATATTTTTGTTTTGAACCGATGTTTTGACTGAACAAACACGTAATGCGATAAGCATCTAAACTATGTCCACGTATTTTGAAAATGATTCTGATATAAAAGATTTGTGTCAAATAATCACTGATACATACGTCACAGTGCATTAATATTATCAAATGCATGTTATCATACATATTTGTGTCGTGATTGTTATTGTGACAGGTTTGCGTTGTATAAACTTATATATTTTATTTTTCGATTCGTATTAAAAATGCCGCCGGAATCGAACAGTGTTGACTGTTAATGTCCAAGACTAGTTTTAGGATTTACGTACTGAGTTCTGGAATAACACCCAGTAATTTTAATAATCATCAGGTTTATTGTTACATTCAAAATTCTAGAATGGACGGGACATCCGTACTTAGGTACAACCTAAGTACGGATGGATAACAAACCAATCTGGTCAATTGATTAATCACACTAGTCAGTTCACGTAAAGTCGAAATAGCAAAGATTTTTCAATTTTATTAAAATCTGCACAAATATTAAGCTGAAGAAGTTCTGACAAATGGAAGATTAAAGTAGGTACATTTCACATTATTAACATACATGGTTGCTAACGTAAGGTGTATCTTAACCTTTCATGAGGGATCTCCAATTAATTTAATCTTATCTATTTCTCGGCTATCGTTAGTACTGATATATTAATATATCGTTTTTGCTGGGGAGTTTGTTGCGACACTTCTTCTTCCCAGAAAAACACTAGGAAGCGGTGAAGGGCGGGCGTTTTTGAGGGCTGTCTCTATTGTCGACGTTCAAAAAGAGCCAATTAAATTTGGCCTACTTTGAATAAATGATATTTTGATTTTGATTATACTTATATCAGCAATATCCGAGAAACTCATAACCTAATTTAATAAAACTATTATTCTAAAAAGCCACTAATATACAAACGCAGCATTAATCTATACCAACATAGTTTGGGCCCAAATAAGAGAGCTCAACTTGAACCAAATCATGCGGTTTCTCACAGGTAAAGGATTTAGTGGTGAGATTTATCCCATAAATCGGTGATCACATATCTCAATGTCACTACAGTCGTAAAAAAAGTTTGAAAATCAATGTAATATTTCTCGAAAATCTAAATTACGAAAAACAGCTGGGGTTATTAGCGGTCATTTTTTATAAAATTTATTTTGATTCTGCCAAACCGCAACGGCCAACCAAAGGCATACAATATACAAATATGATGAGATGTAATAAATAATTCCGCTTATCCACCACATAAGAACTCTTCCTTATTCCTTATAACTTCTTTAAATAAAGTAAGACAAAATATTCCTTCCTTCATTTAAGGAAACTTCCACAGCACATTAAAATACAATAAAACCTGTCTTAAATGAATTATAAACAACTAACAACAGCTAAACAACAACTTATAAGGAAGGAAACTTGGGTACTTGATGCAATTAGCTTCGGAATGCGATATATCAACTGCTATTTTCAAGTTTTCCCTATATACTTGACCTACCACAAATAGCACCACCTAAAAACCTAGATAGAAGTTCCAGCCTTTCTGCAAGACTTACTTTCATTCATTTATGATTAATGGATTCTTCAAAGGATCCATAAAGCACCCTGGAAAGCTAGTGAGATCTATTACCTCATAACCAATACGAAAGAAATTTCCTTAATTTTGTCAGACCAGAATTGTCATGACATTAATAGCTACGGCTGTTGCGATTGGTTTGTAAATTGATAAGGAAAAAAATAAGATCTTTCCACGTCTTAACGAGCAAATTATTTATTATTTCTGAGTGAGTAAATAAGCTTTATGTTGTCCTAACAGCTAGTGTCTATATCATTAAGGGAGACATCATGAGACATCATGGTAATGATGTTGTACTCAACCGAATTAACCTATCCGGCAAAGCTCCACCTAAGTCCGGCTTTACGAATACAGCTGCCTTGCATCCATCCATCTTTCAGCACAGCCTGTGAACAACCCGTTTCCCATTGTACCCTTGACGGTCGTGCCATCATACGGCATATGGAACCCACTGAAATCAAATTCACTAAGAACACTATACTACACTAAACGCTTCCACGATTTTAACAAATAAGCTTGCAACTAAACCTTCTGATCAAGATTAAATTTACCGTAAATTATGTATGAAAGACGGCCGAAGCTTGGCTTTAGTGTCGGGTGGGGCTTGAAGGTTTTAGAGTGTCGACCACGTACTGGAAGACGCAGTGTTGGCAGGCCCCCGGCAAGGTGGACTGACAACTTGGTAAAGGTCGCTGGACTCCACTGGATGCGGGCGGCATATGACCGGTCGTCGTGGCGATCCTTGGGGGAGACCTATCTCCAGCAGTGGACGTCTAACGGTTGAAATGATGATGATGATGTATGAATTACATAACAGGACCTTATTAATATTCAATAGTTATATATGAAGAAGGTCGACTCGAATAGTTTTGAATATCAAGTGGCTTAGTCATTGTTGAAGAGACACCTGCTTATTAACTAATAAAATGCGATTGAGACAATATAAAACCGATAAAATCGGTCTCATGAATGAAGGCAATAAAAGCGGACAAATTCAAAATTTGGTTACAACAGATTCAACATTTTTTAAACGTACACAGACCAACTAAAATGTATGTGTATGTATATATATATATATATATATATATACATACACATATATATATATATATATACATTTGTAACTTCAAAACTTTTTAGAATCCAAATTAATATATTAAAATAGCTTCTTAAAACGTCTGTATTCGCACAAAAAATTAATACGGCGACACAACTGAAGCGGACATTCATATCTCAAATACGAGAAAGACAAACGTTCATAACAAATTGAATCTTAATGGCAGATTTAACTGAATTATAACATTCCTATAATATTATAACACATCTATAACACCGCACACAGTCGAACAAAGACAGTCAAAGTTGGACAAAGGGAAAATGAACAATTTCATCTATACAAGGTCAGGGGACTTGCTGATAACATTTACCAATAACAATGTAGGTAGGTACATATACGTATCGATAACATAGTTGCCACGCGCTAAATCTATTAAAACACTAGATAAGTCCACTTAGTTACAAAGTTGTTGTTCAGGCGTTAAATAAATATAAAGACTAAATAAAACAACAGACGATTACGTTAAAAATATTTGTATTTTCGATATAGCGGTCAGTGTTGCCATGTATTCGAGTAAATAATATTCTCGATGATAAGGGTGTTGGATGTTGTTACTAAGCTTAAAATTCTTTGTGTGTCTGTGTAGGTATAAGCAGTAATGGCATATGATATGACTGTGAAGGCAAAAGGTCTTGAGATCAAACCCAAGGCACGCACCACAATTGTCGAAGTTACGTGCTAATTTATCACGTAGGTATTATGTGAAGAAACATCGTAGATGCCTGAGAGATTTTCTCGATCGTGTGTGAAGTCTGGCAGCCATCACTAGCGTGTTCTCTCAGATGAGAGGAGACCTTGCCCAGCTGTGAGACAGTAAATTGATTAATGTTGTATAAAAGGCATTCATATAAGAACCTGAGTGATTTTGTTTAAGTTTATGGCCAGTTTGTAATGCATTTCATAAGCATTTAGGATACGATGGAACTGGCATACTCTATGCGTAAAAGTTCCTAAAAAATAAAGAATAAAAAAATAAAAATAAAGAACCTGAGGAACTGGCATAGCGTGAAAATTCACCAAATTCAAGTGACAGTGGACTGGACACTATGCTATATGGATGTGAAATTATATCAACTTAACATGGTCAACTTTTGGGCCGTGCCCACCCCAGTATGGCCCTGTGCCCAACTGCCCACGGAAGTTGGGCTACCGATAAGAAATTTTCATACGGTGGACTGCGCCCACCTCAGGATGTTGGATTATGTTATTGGAGTAGCAAGGAGATCGAGGGTCGAAAAAAACACATTTAGTTGAAACTTGTCGGAGACATGAATGTTTGTGGTCATTGAGGTGGGATGATGAGCTTTTTTTTAGCTCCAGTGCCTATCTAATTGGAATTCAGTCGGCGTAGTAGCAAGAAAAACGAGGGTGACGACGCTTAAAAAAACTGCGAGTGGCATAACAACGGTGATTGTACTACCCATTATGAAGGCTTTTCTTCAGCAATGGTTGTCCTATGACTGTTCACAATAACGATTTTGTAAGTCAGTCTCTTTACAAATGTTTACAAACCTTTGCTTGCAACGATTGCCCCTTTTAAAGTTACATCAATACTCTCCGCTGTAATATCAATATAGATTATAAGTTCTTTATTGTTTGTACAGTATTAGCGATTTTTTACGGTAGAAATCCTAGAAAGATACGTCATCCCTGTTATTAACGTCATATTTAAGTATCAAATATTCCGGATAGTTTATCTTGATAGTTTAACTGGTTGTTTCAATAAACGATTTCTATCTAAAAGTGTAAATACGGCGATAATATTTAAAAAAATATGCATAAAAGTTAAACGGGCTGTATACACCACAGTGTAGAAACGATAGAAAGACCCAAAAATCTTAGTATAAAAATTGATCTCTATACTAAGACAGCCATAAAAGATATCGAGCTGTTCGGCCGTGCCCTACTTAAGTGACATTTTTAACTTACAGTGTTGCAACTCAGAATATTCAAATAGTTTTACTATAAATAGCCAACAAGTCGCAGGTCGTGTTAAAAATAAACTTAAAATGAATCAGCTACTTAAAATTCTATACACAAATGTCAAAGTCGAATGAGGAAAAGGCTGGTGACTTTTGTAGCAAAAGATAAATGAAATAGCTGCCCCGCGGCTTTTCCCGTATGGTATATAAATACAATAATACATAGCCTATGTGTTAATCCAGGTAAAAAACTATATGTATGCAAAATTTCATTCAAATCTGTTAAGCGATTTTTGCGTGAAAGAGTAACAAACATCCATCCATACATCCATACTTACAAACTTTCGTGTTTATAATATTAGTAGGATAGTAGAATAGTATTACACTCAGTATAGCTAATTACTATGTTTATATATCATTCGATAGTCCTACAGCTGAAAATTATGTTTGAACCTTAAAGAAAGTTTGTCATCATTCAAAACAAAATTCAACACGGGGAAATTTGGTTATTTTTTATGATGTTATGGGTGCAGGCGGCTCACCTGATGGCAAGTGATCACCGCTACCGATGGGCATTTACAAAACCAGAGGGCTTGCAAACCCCTGCAGAAACTGTTAATGTTTCTTTAAATAGGGAGTTGCTAAACAGACAGCAAACGGAATGCCCATGCTGTTAGAATAGTCACTCCCCTAACGCGCTCTGGTAACCCTACTCACTCACAGAAAGACAACTATTGTTGAATCACTGCGGCCTACTGTAAGGCGGAGGTACTTCCTCAGTCGGGCAGCTTAATATGAGTGAGGAATCTCGATATGCCTTACCTTACCTTTCGTTGACAGATGAATATTAGGTAATAATGGGTGAATTCGATGAGAAAAATCCAAACTGCAAAGAGGAAAATCCAAATTGCTGGTTAACCCAGCTCTAAATTGTTTGATCAAGTATAGTAAAGTGCTGCCTGCCTCGTTGGTCTAGTGTTCGTAAAGTGCGACTGTCGAGCAAGAGGTTTTGGGTTCGATTACCGAGTCGCGCAAGTGCTATTGGATTTTTCTGCGAAATTCTCAGTAGCACCTTGCATTCGTGCCCGGTTGATGGTAATAGATTTGCCCCTATTAAATGGGACCTAAAACATACCAGTGAAATGTGGGTGTACATTAGTACACCTCTGCCCAACCCCTTTGGGAATTGGAAACCATGTATTAGTTGAGCTAAACTATGAAAGCGTGTCATCAATTGGGGCAGACAACAAAACAACAAAATTTCTCGATGTATGTAGATTCGATCATACACAATAACAAACTTAAGAAGCTCATAACATAATGTGAAAACAACTGTTGTTTAAATACATACTAACAGATAAACGTAAACAAATAAACAACAACAATGATGTTATTACTACAATATGTTATTTTATTGTGTAACACACTCACACACGCTTGTAGAATGTATGTGACTGTTACCAAAGCATAAACAAGTGACAAGGTAAAAGGATCATAGAATTTAGCGTTGGCGTTGGTCAAAATTACTGCCTGGGAAAGCCTTCACTTCAAGGAGACCTAAAACAGACAGATATAGTGACATTCAGATGCGAAAGTAGGTTCCCAAAGGTTCCGATGATTCTGAAGTTTAGAGCTAAATAAAGACGAAAAACTAGGAGGAGTAATTCCAAAATCCACCATGTGGAACTATCAGGAGGAGAGAAAGAGAGAGGAGAACCTTCCGAGTAGTTCCCGTCTTACATAGAATGTTGCATAATACAGGAAGACTGATCAAAGAATAATGTACGCTAAAAACACTCACCATGGTACCATTTTTTGTTTATTTCCAATGTCCGTTGTTGATCGACGACCTTAAATCTTTTTCAAGAAGTGTTCAGTGAAAAATTCGTATATTTACTGAGTTTAATGGAGGTCATCATTGTTTTGTAAATAAGGAAAACGTTAATTTCCTTGAAACATCGTAAAGCTTGCAAAAAGTGCGCGTTGAAGCGTGAACATAGTAAATATTTTGTAGCCTATTAAAATGTCTGCAATTTTAAAGCTGACCACATAGTTCAATTTAATGCTTGAACATCTTAATAGAGATTTACTATGTTAAGTTTATTGTTGTCGAAAATGTCTTTCCAAATTGGTAATATCATTCAGTAATGTATTTTGTTTTCAGTAGTTGGGTTTCAGTCTAAACAAATGAGACTAGTTATCAATATTTTATACGAAGCTGCTACTGATCAATCCTCCCTATTTATCTTAAATGTGCCTTAATACTGTAGTTCCATAAGGTCCATTATACGTATATACCCGATGATCCCACCAGTTTGATATATTCATTATACACTCTTCAGGAAAGAACTTTAAAACCTTTTTTCTTTTTATAGCTCGCGCCGGTAAGCCAGCTGACAAGCTGCCTGATGTTACGTGTTCATCATCTCCTAAGGATAGCCTCCTTTTACATAAGAGGATTCAGTGACGCCTTGTTAGTCTTTAAGAGCCTCGTAAATGAAGGCGTAAAGAGAACACCAAGATCAAAAACCATTCTACATATTAAAATTCAGACCTAGTTCCCAAAAGGTTTTTCGGAAATCGTCTTTCACGGTTATATTCTCGGAATTCGGTTTGTATCTTTCCAGCTCTATTATAACTGTCGATAAAATGTATTAATGTCAATGACAATTCTTATGGTTCGTGCCAAATCCACGCCATTGTAATGACAGTCAGAATACACACCCTAGCCTCCCACTATTAATACTACATAGTGATAATTTCGTGCCATACTTTGTTTCGCTCACATACTGCGCAGTTGACAAGGAGAGAAAAAGAGGGCAGAAAAAATTGAGAGTTGATATAGGGTCGGCGCTTGCCTATTCAATTAAATAATTCTCGCGAAAAAAACCGTGTCAAATGTCAGAACTGGACCATATTGAAATGGACTTTGGACTGGTTGACTCGATTCAACCAGTCCAAAGTTTTGAGGTAAAAAACATTAAAAAATACAGTCGAATTGATAACCTCCTCCATTTTTGAAGTCGGTAATTAAAGTCGTGGCAAGCAATCTGAGATGAAAGCTTCACATATATACCTCCTCGCCCTCAATTTTCCTTGTTATTATACTGGGCAAGCTGCAACCAATGTAAAAGCATTGTTCCTGCTTGTAAAAGATTACTACTGTATTTTATGTTTTGGATTTCAGGGTTTGCTCATTTATAATAGTGCTAAACATTAGACTGCATTTAACATGACCGTACTAATAACTTACAGTTTTATTTCAATGACCATACTGCTGAAGTTTATCAATCACTTACAAAAGTGAGAAAAAGAAACATCCTAACCGATTTAACAAAAACGATTGATTTTATTTTCAAATAGAAATCTTTTCATCATCATCAAAAATAATCATAATTAAAAACAAAACACTAATTTTCATTTTATCCCCAATGTTAAATATAAATAAGCTATATATTTTGACGGCAATTATAATGAAATATATTTCCAGTAACATCAATAAATCTCAAATTTTACGTAGCATATAATTACCAACCCTGGTTCGGTTTCGTCCGTCATCGATGCGTTCTGGGAACGCTTCGAGCTGTCTGGCTGTCTGCCAACCCTCGGAGCAACTGAGGCGAAGGGAAACGCCTCCGTATTTACAACTTTCCGGTAAATAAACAGTGATGTCTGGTGATTCGCGCCAAATGCCCTGACAGCTGAAATCCACAGATTACTTTGAGGTTATTACCGTGTAATGGAGTGGTAGAAAAACCTGTTAAGTGTGAGGGAAATTCTTCTGAGATAGAGTTCCGTATGTAAAAGAAAAAACTTTGCTGCACTGAATCGATTTTATGTTTTGGAAAAGATGCTGAGTTTTAATATATGTATGTCTCTTTGTCCATCCTTTTTAGATAGAATAGCAATGGCTGCATCAAATCTAATAGTAACGATTTAATTGTTCTTTATTTTTTTTCTAATTTTTCTGTTCTGTTTTCTAATTTTTCCTGTCTCAAGCTTTTTAAAGAAACAATGATTCTTCAAGTTGGTCTAGACATTTCTTCTCAGAAGTCGTCATGACAAAGTTAAATGCTGACGACATTTACCTAGTTCCTAAAAATATCCAAAATTCGACATGTAAAATATTATAGTCCAAGATCTTACTCTAACTTAATTCATAAATATCAACTTGCCAAAATTACTAATTGATAAAAAGCTATTTGCCTGTTAGAAATTATGACCGCAAGAAGTTACTAAGATATCCTTAAATGTTATTAGGGCTTAAATCAAATCAAATCATTTATTTTGCAAGAATGTAGTACAGTACAGATGTTAAGATTTGGATCTCGGTTCAGTACATTCTACCATAACAATGGTGTGCAAAAACATTGAATTATAAGAATTAGATTAAGAATTAAATTAAAATAATAGCTATTAATTTGATTTGGCTTTTAATAAGCTCTTACGGAACTCCAAAACCCAGTCAGCTGTTTTTCACTGCGGGTAAAATCTGTGTCTGATGTTGGCCATATTAGACTTCTGTTTACAAGTCCTCTCGTAAAAGGAACGACATGTATTTTGTGCTATTTCTCTTACAATAATGCCTTCCTCTCAATCCTTACAAATCAAGAAATACAAGCTTGCATACATGCAAACATACCATACCATACCATACATACATAAATTACCATAGTCCATATCTGTCAAATCAATTTTCTTTTTCTTTTCATTTTAATTTATAGAAGTATTATAAATAAATCTATGTAGTATATCAGCCATGTAGTATCCATATCACAAGCCTCATTGCTTAGCTCGGAACTAGATGGCGCTGTGTAATAATATCCGAATATAATATGTAGGTATTTATTTCGGGAACAATTCATAGATAAGTAAGTACATTTTCTGCGTAGTTAATACGATACGCACAACACATACTACAGTTTGTTTATTTTTGATGTACAGACGCAATTTGTACGCTCCACTTCCGTATTTTAAAACAGTTTTAGTTCTCATAAAATCTTCCCGAACGGAAAACCTCAATGTCGAAACGATATTGATGAAATCATTTGTAAAAATATTATCTGTAGTAAATATTCAAAGCTGCATTACTCTTGCAAAGCATAAAATAAAAAACGAAATCGACTCTACCTGGTTAGGTTTTGGTAGTTGTTTTCCGATAAAGGGAATCAACTTCTTATAACATTATTTGTTACGTAAGTATTCAATTATGATACTTAAATAATATTAGTCCCCTGATTATCCCTGATTTCCTTTACAGTGTCTATGGTCACGGATAGACTCAAGGCCGCTCTAAAATCAGATGAAATCCCAAAAAGTAGTTTGATTTCCATTAACCTACTTGTAGGTATAAACATTGTAAAGGAACCTGGGAAAACACCGAATAAATATTCTTATGGCTTTAGGCATCAAGTTTTGAATCAAAACACCAAAAAACTGCATTGATTTTTCAACAGTTGACATCATGGGATATTACGCACCAAAAAATTTTTTGTTCAAAATTGAATGCATTATGTAGGTAGCCTTGAATCAATAAGTAGGTAAGGAATAAATGTGGTTTCTCTTTCTTTTCGTAAAATTAGAATACGTAGAATATGGATTCTACAATTCTACTTAAAAAAAAACAACTTTATTGTCTATGCTAAAAAAAATTGAACCTACATAGTACCTATATAGGGATAGCGCGAACACTTTACTGGCTATGATAGCGGCTAGAGATTGTCCCTATATCCGCCACTGCTTTATGTCACATGTAGTGTTGGATAGAGGGACAATAACAATAATAATAAGATGTTTGAGCTTTAATTTTTTTTCTGGCTGAGTTATAAATACCTATATATTAATTAATTTGTTTCTAGTTATGATTACGCTTACTTGTTTAGTTTCTTATCTTTTATTTAAATCACAAAACAATATACTTTTGTGTCGCTGACTGTACTGTGCGGTTAACTTCAATGTATCTCACTTATTGATAGTCCAGTTTTAGAAGTGAAGACTTGTAATTGGCTTTCTATCACTATTCTATTTTTATTCTGTTGGTTTAGCTGTAAGTCTTCCATAGAATAAATAAATAAATAATTAATTAAAATTAATATTTTTCTTCTTTTTTCTTTTAATGTAAAAATATGGGTGAACATACCTGATATAAACGCATTTTTTTATTTTTTATATTTACAGTAAAACAAGAGATTTTTAGACGTTTATTATTATCATTATATAAATAAATAAAAAAATCGCAGCGTAGGTACACAACCTTTTCAAAATTTAATTCAATATTGTATATTTAATTATAGGTAAGTACTGTTTATATTATTAATATTGTTTGATGTAACAAAATGGAAACAATAACTTTAGTAACTTCTGACCATCTTAGGATCAATTTTAAGGACAGTTTCCAAAAAATAAATCGTAATACATTATTTCCACATTCTACGCAACATTGGCGCCATTATCAAACTAGGTCAAGGCAAAAGAACAGACATGTCTGCTTTTGTATGTAATACGCAGTAACACTGAAATGAATTCTAATTAATTGATGGGTCGGACCATTCATTCATTAGTTCATTTGGTTCCCTGAAATTAATGCCGTAGAGACGAGGTGCGCGGAAAATTCATAAAACTAATTTGATGTTGAATGAATTAATTTTTTTATGTGAAATGGGACACAGTGGGCTTATGTCATTGTTTGCCGTAAAAGTATGACGTGTTGAGCACTTTTTAAACATTCTGTGAACATTAGAATTCTAGCAAATTGTGTGTAATTCTATAAAAATAGATCAAATTAATTTTGTCTTGAAGTGTAGTTGTCAGTAAAATAAATATTGATTTCTTACACTCAGATACGCGAATATTAGACATTGAAATAAAATTACTTTTTAGGGATTTTGCCTGATGTATTATTATTTAATCCCGACACTTCAGATGCTAACATCTTACTACTAGCGAAAGCGTAAGAAATTAATTCAAGTCTAAATCAAAATCAATTAACTTAACCAATGAAATTCCGAACTTTTCTGAATGAAATGATAATTTATCGGTGGACAAAGACGATAAACAACATAATTATTAACATCGATAATTATAACAAACAGATTAATCATGATATTTATCAGAAGCGGATTTAATTTTAGATATTAACTATCTTTTTGTCGATACGAGCCGATAAAACAAAGAACAAACTTCCTGTCCTCCGCGCCCTACCTATTTATAGTTATATTATAATATCATCATCATCAGCCTATATTCGTCCACAGCTGGACGTAGGCCTCCCCTAGTGAACGCCACAGAGCTCGATCTTCGGCTCTTTTCTTCCAGTCACTGCCAGCTGCCTTGCGCAAGTCGTCGCTCCACCTGGCCGGCGGCCGTCCTACACTACGTTTGCCGAGACGCGGTCTCCACTCAAGAACTATTTCTATTATAATATAATATACTATATCTTTGTATATGTGTAGTTGTAGTTTATATAAATCAACTAACTAGCACATTTTTTCGTCTATTGCTTCTTCTCTCTTAAGCCTACTGGAAGAGATTCATTTAGAAATAAGTACATATTTATTAACAACTACACTTACATTTAATTTGCTTGGGAATTCCTTTTACTATCTGTGTAAAAAAAGAGATGGAGAGTGAGAGTGTTGCTACAGGGTCAGCTACGCGCGAGCAACAACTCTGGTATTGCACACGTCTGTAGGCTACAGTAACTGCGGTAGCTGGTTCCCCACCTTCGAAACGTCATCTTTCTTGATGGTTGTTAAAGTTTCCCGGTATGGGCGTACCTAGGAACGTCCTAGTGCCCACCCTAGGATGTTGGGCTACCGCTTACAAATTCTCATAGGTGGACCGTGCCCACCCCAGGAGCCCACCCGAACTGGGCCCATGCCCCCATCAGGAAAAGACTAGATAGGTATGCCCATGTTCTTAATAATCTTCTGTCGTGCATTCCGATATATCGGTTTTATTCTATATTAGTGTATTAAAATAATCTAAGTTTTGAGTTCTTATCAACGCATTTTATCATCAGGTGATGTAGGATTTTGACGTACATATAGATACGTTTTGACATAACGGTACACAATCGAATAATTTATAATAAAACACAATTATATTTTTGAGAGAAGACCTGATTGGTGCAGTGGCTGAGTGATCAAATTGTGCCTCATGGCCTGCCGGAAAAAACGCTCCATATCTTTCCTAAAAACCCACAAAATATTCAAATTAGAGTCATACCATAAATAAACATGCAAACTTTTTGCGTCTTTCAAAACGTTCAAGGAGGTTGCATACAATGTTTACGTTTTGTATTTCCTTTTAAATGGCGTTGTGTGTTATTGTAGTTATCTCTTTTGGCACGTGCAATAAGCAAATGGCAACTATATTTAACCCAATTGTATATTTAGAACACAACTGTCATGTCCGAATGCAGAGATGGATTTTATTTGTAGGGATAATACTTAATACATATCTGCATTGTGACCAAAAGACTAGCTCTCTTGGTGTCTTATTAAATCACTAGCTTTTGTCCTTGACTTCGTCTCATGGAATTTGTAATTTGAGTAGCTATTCTGTGCAGTCTAATCCATCCATACTTAATATTACCATAAACGCGAAAATGTGACTGTCTGTGTATTACGTCTCAACGCTATTACCGCTAAACAGATTTACCTAAACACAGTAAAATTAAGTAACTTTATTTTACAATATTTTATCTTTCTAAGTATCTAAGCCCGTACCTGAATATTATTCTATATCAGCCCACAATTATCATAATGCGAGGACACACGAAAGATAAACGAAACTATTCTCAGCACATACTCTTGCTTGAACATTTGTTCGACATTTCCTTAACTAAGGACTGTTGCACAATGTTCATCATTAATATTGAGCCTGTACTACGTATTAACATTTAAAATTTCTTGTACGTTGTAAGAAAGGGATGGCATTATACAGGTTATATAGCGCCATCCCACTCTTATCATCCACCGCCGTTGCTTTTGTTTTAAAACCACGGGGGTGGTAGACTTGCTTACGGCCCACCATAAGCAGCCGGTAAGCAGATAACGTAGGCTATAGACAGTAGGGAAGCGTGGGTGGGGCAAAGGGGGCCATGGCCCCGGGCGGCATATGAAAGAGGGTGGCATCAAGTGCCACGTCGTTTTTATACTACTAGAAAAGGAGGCGGCAAATTGCAATGGCCTATAGACGTTTGTGAACACCAGTGGCATCGCTAGCGCTGCCGACCCCATACAAACATTACCGGTCCCTTTTTTTAAGGTGAAGGTTCATTCCAAGTCGGGCACCTCAATTTGGATGAGAAATGTCGCTATATGTCTCTAAAATTGGTTACCTGGATTTTATTTTTCGTGAATTTTCTCGATCTTCGGATCTTCTAAACCTCCAAGCCTTTTACAAGCAGGTACTTCGCTACATTCCCTCTCAGACACCTTAAAAACAATGCTACATTTTATAGTATTCAGTATATTAACGTTGTGATAGCCTAGTGGTGTGACCAGTGGACTGAGAAGGCAAAGGTGCCGAGTTGGATCCCAATAAAAAACGCTCGGACTCTTCGACTTGCGGCTAATGTCAATAGGCTCTCCCCAAAAAACCTAGGACCGGAAAACATACCGACGAACTGTAAAACATCAACACATCTCTGCCGAAATCTTTGGGAATACAGGCGTATTACTTGACGACCCGATTAGCCCAGCGATAGTTAACGCTGCCTTCTGTGCTACGGGTCCCGGGTTCGAATTCCGGTAGGAACAAATGTTTGTGTCATAAGCTTTTGTAACCGAGTCATAGACGTATCTATGTATAATATGTAGGTATGTATTTACAAAAAAAAAAGTATATCAACGTTCTAGTATCCGTAACACGTAATGTCCAGAGATATATTAGATATTACTATTGTCCTATTATCTTGCTAAATCTAAAACTATTTTGACTACAGTATGTACAGTACCTAACAGTCTACATCCGCACATTGGTGCGTATTATGACTTAAATATAGATATAGTGTTAAATATTAAGTGTTCTTCCTACTGTTGTAACTCATATCTTAATGATAAGGATGTACATGCATTAAGTATACTGCTGACACGTGCTTTGGGTACAAATCTATACGTATGATAAACTTGTAAATGGCCGATGGCTGTATGCAGTAGCGTAGCGTAGGGGGGGGCGGTATCAAGTGCCACGTCGTTTTTATACTACTAGAAAAGGGGGCGGCAAATTTGACGGCCCCGGGCGCAAATACCCACGCTACGCCACTGGCTGTATGCTATGGCGGATCAAGCTTGCAAGTCAAGGGGATCATATGGTCGTACAGTCTAGTAATACAGGCTCCAATTTGATTAAGAAAGTATTTTATAGTCGACCTTTCTATTCTTCGAGAGGGTTCTTTAGGAGGGGTAAGGGTCCAAGGTTCTAGTCCCGATAAACGGCAAATGTTTGTGTGATGAGGCAATACAATATGTAAGTATTAACAAATAAAAAACATGTATTATGTGTATCAACCATCTAGTATCCGTAACACAAGCCTTCGTTGCTTAGCTCTGAACTAGATCACGCTGTGTAATACATAATGTCCGGATACATGTATTTATTATTGATGTATTTCGACGTTGGAATAAAACAACTACACTATTGCAAATAGTAGGTAAATAAACTCAACTCTTTTCAAACAAGGAACACTTAAAATACTCTACTCTTTGAATAAACACTTCGTTTTTTTTCACAGTTCCATTATCACCGAAATAGAATATAAAGAATCCAGGAACACATTCACAACAAAGAGAAAAAAAGGTAACGCGCAAAAAGTTTTTTATACCGTACACGTGACTGAAACTTTCAGCAAACAATGTGATATTGTGATGTTTTTCACAACACTTTTACCTAAAACAACACGTGTTTCAACCACTGGCCTAACTATCGTTTTATGTCAAGAGGATAGGAACTCTCGGATTTTAAACCGTAGGTTTTTGAATAACCTGCATACAATAAAATTACACGATAAGTATAAACTGATGACCTACCAGCAGTTCATTATATAATATTTATATATCTAAATACACACACACACATACATAAAACAGCCCTTAAACAGTTTACGTGTAAGTGATCTTAAGCGCATCAGTGCATAAGCGCAGTTTTTGCCACAAGCAAAATTTTTATGGTAAGCGGTTACCGTATAGACCTAGAAGTACCTATAGACGTTTGCAACACCAGAGGTGTCGCACGCGCGTTGCCTACCCTGTAGAAATCGGTTAGATTTCTTAAATAGGGAGTTACTAAACTGACAGCAAAGTATTTAAATAATTAAATCTTCTGAAGACACTTGTGCATGGTTTATCAGATTTTTTTTCTAGGTCAGATCAGTTTCAGTCAGTTTTATTTTTTCATCGGCATTTCCTAACTGATGACCTCACGTAAGATTTCAAAATATTGACGTACTTAAACAACGTCAACATGAACTTATTTAACACAATGGTAACTTCAGAACTCATTATGGTTTTGCAAAAAGTTTTACGACTCCTGTTTACATCATTAGCGTATTTTCTACGGCTTCTTGTGGGGTGGCCACAAGATTTTTTATGACTTTTAATGCACGTTTAATTGATATTTCTTGTTCCTAATTCCATAATAAAAAAATATTAATTTTACAATTTATGAACTTAGTAACTTTCACCTATTCTTTTGCCCGTATAGTATATATACTATCACCATCAACCCATATTAGGTGGGTATGGTGTATACACCATCAACCCATTATTGTCCCACTTTTGGGTACGGGTCTCCTCTCATTTGAGAGGGATTAGGCTATAGTCCACCACGCTAGCCTACTGCGTGTTGACAGACTTCACATGCCATCGGGAAAATCTCTCAGGCATGCAGGTTTCCTCACGATGTTTACCTTCACCGTTTTGAGCATGTGATAAATACGCACATAACTTCCAAAAAGTCAGTGCCCTTGTGTTTGAACTCAAGACCTTTGACATCTCAGTGCACTGGCCTCAGCACTAAAAAAAAAAGATAAAAAGCAGCTATGTTTTAATCACCCCGCCTCTCCATTAAGGGATGATTTCCGGGATGAAAAAAAACTATCCTATGTCCTTCCTGATGACTCAAACTATCTTTATACTAAATGTCATCTAAATCGGTTCAGCGGTTATAGTGTGAAGAGGTAACAAACAGACAGACACACTTTCGCATTTATAATATTAGTATGGATAGTATGGAAGTATCAATTATTATATTTCTTTTTTCAATGCCAAGGATTGCGCAGGCGCATTGTATTGGCACAACTTTATTGACTGTGACAGTGACAATTGAATTCAATGTCGAGGTGAGGACAAGGTTATCAATGGATTAATTACTTGGTACTATCATTGTTCAACTGCCTTTCACTTTTGTAATTGATGGAAAATCACTATATTGTTGAACTTATTGAATTGTAACACTGAATATTATGGTATTGATATATAAAAAATATTTTCATGGATTTTAACGCGGTATATTTATTTATTATTCTATTCTCAATATTTCAGATCTTCTTAAGCGTTCATGATCGCGATGTACGTGGCGTATGGATGCTGTAAAGGATCAAAAACGTCAGGATTATTACAAGATCCGAAAAAATTATCATCATCAACCTATTAATGTCTCACTGCTGGGCACGGGTCTGCTCTCATTTGAGAGGGATTACACTATAGTCCTGCGGGTTGGCAGACTTCACATTCCATCGAGAAAATCTCTCAAGCATGCAGGTTTCCTCACGATGTTTTCCTTAATTGACCTTTTTATACTTAATAACTATTCCAAGGTGAGTTTATCTGCTTTTTTGTTTGTTATCTCACTCACTAGGATGTCTCACTATTGGGCACAGGTCTCCCCCAAGGTGGAGAGAGATAAGACCATCCTGTACCACGGTGAGCAGTCGAGAAAAACCATCAGACCTTCAGGAAAAGTCAGAGACTCGTTGAGCTCAAGACCGTTTCTTGTTACAGAAACGAGACAGTGCAGAAATCTTTGGAAAAGGCAGCCGGGCTTCTGGGAAAGAGACCATTGGAGTACTAAAACCAGCTCGGTGGTTACCATAATCACATGAAAGGAGGTCCCAGGTCTCCTTAAGAGACTCCAGAGAGACCTGAATTTAAAGTCCATGTTCGAATATCGGTAGGCTATCTGTTCTGTACCTGTAGTATAACTCACCAGGAATGCAACAACGAATCAAAAGATTTTATACCAATTTATTTCAATGAATCTATTCAATTTTCCTATCCCGTACTTCGTTTATATAATCATAACTCAAGAAGTGCTCACAAATAATTACCTAGTTTATGGTAGTTTAGTACTGGTTTGAGTTGGTTTCAAGTGGATTATGACAGTTCAGCGTATTCATATCTGGATATCTCTAGATAGGATTGCGTTTGAGTTTGAATGGATTCGTAGTTCTGATTAATTTATGGATATCTCTCCTTATAACATGGGTCATAAAACGTTCCGAACAACTAACGATAGGTATGTAAGTTTTTGTAGGCACGACTCCTTAAACGACCTGATTGACACAGTGGCTAGACGGTCGGCTTATGCGTCACGAGTTGCGTGTTAGATCCCGGGCACGGAGCAAAAATATTCGTACGATCTACAAGTTCCGGGTTCTACAGGTTCCGGTTCCGGGTCTGGGCTGTTGTGTATATGAAAATTGGTGCATGTAAAACGCACCCACGGGCCACAAACATAGGAGATAATCCGAGTGTGTAACTACGTTAAAAAAAATACCTTTAACCCAGTTCACGAAAAGAAGGAGGTTGTCAATTCGATTATTTTTGGATGCATGTTACGCTATATCTTGGCTAGTTGCGAACGAATCATCTGTGAGGACAAGCTGGTCCTGTATTAATTTGGTTGGCATTATATATAGACTTCGAGCTCTTCGAAGAATCAAAAATTAAAATAAGAAATGTGTTTTTTAAGTGACTTTTATTTCATCGCCAACCGAGTTACTATCCCAACCCACTGCTGGGCACGAGTCTTCTAATTTGAACGGGATTAGGCTATAGTTAGTCCACCACGCCTACTGCGGGTTGGCAGACTTCACATAACTTCCGAAAAGTCAATAACGCGTGCCTTGGATTTTGACTCGAGACCTATGACTTCCACAGTCCACTAGGCCACTAGGCTATGACAGCTCTTTTACAATTTACAAATCACGAAATAGACACGATAGTAATCCATCAAGCCTTATATCTTCGCAGTTCCTGTATATCACTGTCCTTGGTTAGAGTTAATGATCGTCCTACTTTCATTCCCAAAGGTTAATTTGTTCCACTTTTCGTATGTTTGTTACAGTTTCGATGTAGATAACACACAGACAGCTGAAACAACATAATCGCCGGTAAATTTCACTCGGCGATTAGGTAAATAAGACGCTTTGTTGCAATGGTATTAACGACGCTTTCTTTTTACCCGTCTGCGTCAGAAGGAGGGTTATGTTTTTCGAGTATGTATGTATGTAGGTATGTATATATGTCTGTTTCTTTAGCACGCCCTACAGCCCAAATGGCATGATGGATTTTAACATATGGGGTTTCGTTACATTTGTGTTGACTGCGGGAGTGACATAGGCTATAAAAAAATTTGGAAAATCAAGATGGCCGATTTTGGACGCCATAATGTGAAAAATAAAAATTAATACGACGAACTATGTCAAGTGGGGTAACATTGAATATGTATTTGAAAATCCTTTTTAAGTTACTGACCCTAACTTAAAAGTGTCAAATAAAAATATATAAGTAGGTATATACAAAAACCAAGAAACCCGACTATGTAAAAAGTAAAAACAAGTAAACGATTTTAACATCGGAAGCCAGATTTTTATGGGTCCCGACTGTTAAAATCGTTTAGGTACTTGTTTAGGTATTTTTAAGTATATAATTTTTTTGAAACGATACTCTCTAAACTATGTAGGTTGTCATCCAATATTTTCAAATAATCACCTAAATCTCGTAACAACTAATTGTAGGTAACATTATCAACGCATCTTCTAGTCCACTGCTGGATACGGGTTTCCTCCCATTTAAGATTTAGGCTGGGGATTATAGGCTATAGCCCACCATGCTAGCCTAGAGGGGAATACGGCCAGTTTTTCAAGTTGTTTGTCAAGTTTTCTCCTATAACTCCTATAACTTTATATAGAACATTTTATTCAATAAACAGACAGAAATTAGTTGAGGGTTTTGTTAGACCCACGCCGCTTTTTCTTCCAAGAAAACACTAGGAAACAGAGAGGGGGGCATTTTTAGGACTGTCTTTGTATTCGACGTTCGAAATCAAATCTGGCCTACTTTAATAAACACGAACTTGCTTACTTAACAAATCATTCTAAAGCAACCAATACCTTCATGAGAAGGATTCATGAAGGTATTGGTTGCTTTAGAATGATTTGAAATGAGAGGAAACGTAATAGAGAAAATAATTGCCAGACTTTTCAATAAAGTACATACAAAAATCTGCTATTGCTGAAAATGTTCAATGTTGTAATCACTTCGTGAACAAGTTTTAAAGAACAAATATTTTACCTACATAATCGCGTACCAAAATAGCAAAATATTACATAAAAATGTACATTATAACACGCTCATTGGTTTTATTGCGCCATAACAACATGGAAAAGAGGGTTACGCAAAAACATTTCGCGCAAAACAGGTGGAAAAAATAAAGCTAACCCACTTGGGTGGGGTAACCCAGATTTGGTCACTATATACAGACGGATGACGTCAGTAGGAAATGGGGTGCACGCTGTCCAGTTACATGGGATATTATAATTTGGCAACACTGTTTTGTAATAAGACCTACATATCACTTGGAACTCGTTTTGATCTGTAGAGGATTTTTAATTAGGGTCTCTACATCACGTTCACGTTTTGCGACGTTTTTTTGCGGGTGATTCCTGCACGGAACAAGATTTATAGCCGTCCCATGGTGCTTGTGCATTGTGAATATTTGTTTATATCCAATCCGCTCAATTTTTTATCCAATTACTTATTAAATCTTTCTTTTTTTAAGAAATTATTGATTCTATATTATGCAACTTTCACCCATTTTTCACCTCTTGAGACATAAATTCCGGGACAAAAACTATCCCCAAACTAAACCAAATTTACTTTGAATCGGTTCATCAATTAAATCGTGAAGAGTGAACAGACAGACAAACATACATACATTCGCATTTATAGTATTAGTATGGATTAAGTACCTAAAGCTTATAAACAAGGTTATAAATACTACGTCACTAGTTCACAAAGGACGTTCAACTTAAACCAGCATCGTAAAACAGTATCCGGAGGAAATTGTGAGATATTAAGCTATTCGGAAACGGCTTTGTGGCTGTAGAGTTTGACCGCAAGTGGATTGTGACTTCCCTTCTTTGTACGGTTGCGGTGGTATTAGGTCTGATAAGGATTCTAAGGATGGTTGGCTAAAATGTTTGTGTGATTTCCTCGGTGGTTTAGAAGATCAGAATTAGTTTCAGTTGATTGCGAGTATTGCGACCTAGCGTAATAATTGGGTTCTGCTAGTAAAACATAAAATGATGCTGATTTTTATGTGAGTAGTGAAGGGTGACTTTAGATTGAAACCCAAGACCTATAACGTCTTGGATTCGATATTAACGTCGAGTAAAATAGTTAGATATAACGATTTTGTATGAAACTCTTCGTAGCAGCTCGGAGTTTGAATTCGTGCCCGATTGATGGCAATAGGGTCGCACCCAGTTACGAGTGACCTAAAACAAGGTGTACATTAGTACACCTCTACTTAACCCTTTTGAGGACAATAGGCGGAATGGTATGTACACTTCAAATTCAAATTCAGTTGATAGTTGCATGTATACCAATTAGGTTGTTAGAGTGTACAAGAACCTGGTCAGGTCCACTTGCAGCTTTAAGACGTCCACTACCTTCTGCAGCCATTTCCATGACTACGCTTGAACACTCGACAGCGTCCAGCCTGTAAGTCGGCCTACATTATAAGTTTAGTAACCTCACTATGCCATGACGTCAATCCTATTCGGAACCTTAGCATCGTAAGTTATATCGGTCCCAATATAAATACATTTACGACAAGATTAGCACTCGAACGAGGTGTCCGAACTTCAGATTTGAATGGGGGAAGTATTGGAATATATAGTGTTTACGTATTATATACAGCTATGATACTATTAAATGAAGAGCTCTATTTATTTACTAACTTCTTGTATATTTAAGACGTTTACGAAATAAAAAAACGTTTATTTTACTTTTTTATTTTGATTTTCGAAGGAGTGTGCTGCCTAGCTTTCCACACTCAGTAGTGTGCTTTTAAATTAGACATTAAATAAATATTTATATAATTTTAGCAATGCAATAGTAATATGTCGTATTTATTAATCAATTACAGATATTGTGATTCAGTACCCGTCGACCTCTTTTTTGACAGCTGAACCTACTGTCTTAGGTCTGATTCCCAGTTAAAGCAAAATGCTATTGCGATATTCCATGAAAATCTCAGAAGCAGCAAGAAGTTTAGATATTAATAATAGTCTCCTTCTTAAATGGTACCTAAAAACAATGGTATGTGACGTCGACAATAAAACAACAGAACATCAGAGATGTAAGGAATTACATACATTACGTCAGTGGTCTAGTTACTAATGGGATAGCGGTGTTCGGTGCAAGGCGAACGAACCTTCAGTTGTTCAAGGATACGCGGAGACTAAAATATATATTTTGGTACGCCGCAGTGGACCGTGTCCACTAGCCCGGGACGAAATGTCAAAGATGTTAATCTGACATTTTTTGTGCCGGTAATCATTATTTTAAAGAAGTGAAAACGGTGGTGGAAAGTTGTATGCGTAATCGATAATTTCTTAAATGAAGGGGAATTAAATAAATTAACAGATTGGATAAAATTACTAAGTCTACGCAGGTAAACTCGCAGGCATAAGCTAGTATTTAATATATCGTTGTCTCATTTCTAATCATGTAAATTATAGGTTGGTATTATGAGGGTGCCGCGGAAACTTGGCAACGTCGCAAATACCTGTCAAAATGTCTGTTAATTATTGTTTTTTTTTTAATATAAAAATTAAAATATAAACACGCAACCAGTAGTTTTACAACAACACCCAAAACAGTTTTTGGAATTGTTTATCAATATTTTGCGATACAAACTAAATATTCAGTGAAACTAGACTAATTATTGCAATCACTAATCAACATTCTACTGCAATACAGAGCAATATTCACATTTTCATTGCAAAATTAATTGAAATAGCCAATTATGTGACAACTATATGCGACGTTGCCAGCTTTCCGGGTGCAACGCCCTAATGGTATCAAATATTTATTCATATACACCTCAATGCGCACCAACAACCTGCACAAAAGAAACTAAGTATGTACCAAGAAAAAACATAAGCAAGGATTTTTCCAAAAACTTGTAGCGTCAGTAACCTCTTGGTATGAAGGAAAAATTACTCTCAGTAAAAAAAAAAACATTATGTCGCTCAACATCGGGTGAACTGGTGATCAAGCGTAAACCTATCACAAATAAAACAAATCTTACTAGAACCTGGAGTACTTAGTCTTTTTCTTCGAAATGTGCAAGTTATTGTCTACCGTTTTGTAACAAGATATTTAAAGAAATTAAATAACTGAACCTTTCAGGAATTCATCCTGAAAGGCCTGGATAGATCTTATTAAATTGTGACTAAGAAACAACATGGTCACGCCAGCTTTCAAACAAAAAAAACCGCATCAAATTTAGTCCATTCATTTGGGACCTACGATGACACAGACACATCAAACTTAGAACATCTCTTCTTTATTCGTCGAGTGTTAAAAATGTATCAAAGAAAATTCTCCCGGCAAGTCTACAGCCTCCGTTATTGGTCGAAGTGAATCCCTCTTCCCGATGACGTCAGTGACTGTATTTAGTGCGCACGCGCATTAAATGTAGGTTACACCACTCGACCGGTCAGGTTTCTTGCCGTCAATCTGTCAACATACTGCAAAAGATTAAGGATTATCACATCAACCGTTAGAAGTCCACAGCTGGACATAGGTTCGCCAATGATCGCCACGACGACCGGTCATGCTCTGCCTGCATCCAGCAGGTTCCAGCGATCAGATTTATTATATATTTTGCCTAAATTGTTAAGTTACTATTTTCGCATTTATTAAGAAAATTATTGAACTTATTTAAGAATGGAACAACTGATTGGCGCTAATCGAGAGGAGGCAAACCTAAATAAACCTCGAACGACAGGAGACCCGGGCTTAGAAGTGGGTTGGTAAATAGATTGATGACAATGACCCATAAATTGACCTCGGCAAAGCTTAGCACACTTACCCCTCTAATAAAAGCGCTTAGGGTTCATAAGAACCATCAAAATCTTTCATAAGACGATCAGCAAAAAATATTGCTCCGTGAAAACACACCATATTTTACGAACAAGAAAGAGCGCCATTAAAACACGTGCTAATAATTAACAGCATTGTTCTCAATAAAACCGATATGGAATTTACGATGTTTCTCAAGTAGGTACAGAAGGTTTATTTACTACGCAGTTAAGTGATAAATGGGACCATATCACTTCTAAAGGGGTCAGTAATTGTTGATTAATTTGAATTGTTGTATCTTTGAAGGTATGTACAGAAGCTGGCCTTACTTAGATTTTGCATTGCTACGCCCGTGCTTAATGAACGCTCGCCATACTAATGAAGTCATGAGGCAGACCTTATAGTCTTTACAGGCTACCACATTCTTTCATTCATTCTTAAGTATCGCTCCAGAGCAACTTCATACTGTGAAGTTCTAGTTCCAGAGCAACTGTGGAATGACCTGCCGAAGTTTTCTCAAACGACTGAAGCATACGATTCTTTCAAAAAAGACTGATAAGGTTTTGAAAGGGTCGGCTACTCGCGAGTGACACTTCTGGTGTTGCAAACTTCCATAGTCTACTTCTTACCATCAGCTTGGCTGTCAGCTTGTTTGGTAACTATATAAAACAAAAATATAACTACTTCTGTACATATTTTAGACGAACCATGTCTCATTTACTTTCTTCGAAGTAAAATTTGTGCTACGAACTAATCTTACAAATTGGACATCGGAAGATTTGCATATACACATAACTGATCAATCTATTACAGAGTTTCGACACCAATAAAGCATTAGTTAAAGCATTGGTCATATGACAATATTATGGTCAAATCAACAACGGAGTCATGCTCACTACATTCAACAAGCATATCATTGATTGATCGGAATTTATCTTATATTTGGATTCGACATATTGATCGTTCTTGCATGTGATAGCCACGTGAATAAGTTTATCATATGGTATTGTTAATAAATTTTGATATTTAGACCGTTCTATTACTGCAAGGTTCAATCTTTTGACCTAGTTGCTTCTTGTAACCGGTTTAATCTTCAAAACAAATGATAAAAGAGATAATGATTTCGGCTCTGCGTAAAATTGCGTAAGAAAAGCTACGACTTAACTCATAGAATTACGAATTTGACCTTTGACGCCTCTTATTATATGTGCTGGTTTATAGCCTAATCCCTCTCAAATGAGAGGAGACCCGTGTCCAGCAATATAATAGCAAATGCTATTTATTCTCTAACATTTATCGTCAACATTCTTAAACTGAAATATTCATTTGAAATTATTTTCACGAAGAATTCCGATGACTTTCATATCCGACCTATTATATTTCCTCGACTGCTTACATGCTATGCCATATCATTTTACGAACAAATATTTCAGTGTAAAAGTGACTTTCACTTATTGTAAAACTGTCTGACTGTAACTTTTATTACAGCGTCTAATATTCGCGTGAAAGTTAGAAATAATATAAAGTATTTTCAGTTCCAATTTAAACGAAGGCGAAGAAAGCTATAGAGTAGCATTTTAAACTTAGGGGTAGCTGGGGTGCCGTACATTTAATAGTTTTTAGCTATCAACGCTTCATAAAGTTTCGTGTGACATATTCGCCTAGTCGTTTTATTTTTTGTGTTAATAAGCGGGCAAACGGGTAGGCTCACCTGATGGTAAGTGATCACCACCGCCCATGGATATCTGCAACACCAGAGGGCTAGCAAATGCGTTGCTAACCTTTCAGGAAAGAATATGTTATCTTCTTGAATGTTCCCAGGTCGTAATAGTTCGTAAATACCGACAGCCATTTTTACACGATGACATCGAACTCTTAGTAGATAATGCTGTTGATAAGATGCTGAAGATATGTAGACAGAATACTGTCTACGTGATTCTTTATCAGATGATGTATATAACAAATATACATGATTCTTTATCATACCGACATTTATATACATAGTTCTGAGCTAAGCAACAAGGCTTGTGCTACGGATATTAGATACTTGACACATAACATACCTATACTTATATTTCTTACAGTACCTATATTAACATAAGTGAATAAAGTAAAATTACAGATGTGCAAATAACGGCGGGAATACATTTGGAAATCATTCCAATATGTTCCACTATCCGAAAAAATCAAGGTTGTGTCTATTGTGTATATTTTTAACATGTTTCTTATACGTTTATCTCAGTTATCGATTTAGTAAGCTATCGGTTATATGGTCTTATCTACGTCGCCGTATCGATATCTACCCATTATAAGTCTAGGGTGAGGAGCATGATTTCATTGGATCCATGTACACATTCATCATCATCAACCCATTATTGTTCCACTGCAGGGCATCAGTCTCCTCTCATTTGAGAGGAAGTAGTCCACCACATTAGCCTACTCCGGGTAGGCATACTCGATATGCCATAGAGAAAATCTCTCAAGCATGCAGGTTTCCTCATGATTTTTTTCTTCACTGTTTCAGCATGTGATAAATACACACATAAGTTCCGAAAAGTCGGTGTTGCGTGCCTTAGGCTTGAACTCGAGCTTTTGACATCTTAGTCAAACATCTAGGCTACCACAGCTACACTAGGGTACTACAACACCCCACTAGGCTACCACAGCCACAGCTCTATGTACATATTCATTCACCACAAAACCGACAGATGATTACTCTCCCTGACCCACATAGCAAACTGTGCTAGATATAAATAATTCCTACAACTTCATTCTTGAAAGAAACTAGGTGAGGCGTATTACCATACATAATTGAGGACTTGTTGCCGTGTCATTGGTAACTTTATACCGTGCTCGGTAATTTGTAACAGCGGCGATGTAGGGCCGGATCGATTGTTATCAAGGACCTATGAACCTATGGATAATGTAATCTGTGTATATAGATAGTACTCCTAGCAAAGCATGGCGTTTGTTTTTATTTGGCTACGGTAGTAAAATCAGCATAAGGGTGAACTAATCATTTATTTCAGTGAAACCTGGTACGTAAAAGATCCGTGATTTTATCTGATTATTATAGAAAATATATCTGATACTGGGAATTTTCAAACCTTTGTAACTGAAATTTATTTTCTTAGGTGGTTTCGACTGGAACTTTGCAGCTACATTGTTTAGTGAAACAATTTATCAGATTTAGACAAGTTATAAAGCGTTTGTTTACAAACAGTCTAATTTTTGTCAGTAGTATCTAAAAAGTTAAACCTCTGATAGTGGAACCCTCTATTGTCGGGACAATTGTCGTTATAACCTGCCTATTTTTTATTATATTTGAAACTGAGTGGATTAAAAGCCTCTGTATGTGATAAAAAAAAATAAGTTAGATCCCACTTAACTTCAAAAACTTTCACTGACTTCAAAGTTCAGTCAGATTGAAATAGAGACCCTTTGTCATCATAGTCCACTAGCACAATATTGATTTTGTATGAACATATTATAATTTCATGAAACTTCGCGGATTTTATCGCGGTAAATTAATATTATTTTAACCCAACGCGACGTTTCGGATCCTTCTCAGGATTAAGAAATCAATATGTTCTTTTTTTTATGGTGATAAGGAGGCAAACGAGCAGCCGGCTCACCTGATGGTAAGTGATGACCGCCGCCCATGGACATTTGCAACACCAGAGGCTTGCAAATGCGTTGCCAAACTCCTTAGAAACTAATTATTATAGAAGTTCTAATTATTATATTTAAAACGGTAAAAAATAAAAACAAAACAAATTATTTCGTGAAATCCATCCATTATTGCAATGATATGTTAAACAATACTATCATTGGTATTACTAGTTGGGTCACAAGGAAACTGTACTCGGAGACTAAAGTTTATCAATACCAATTGTACTGCGAATGGAAACACCATAATATTATAGGTTGCGTGTAAACGTGACCACCGGACACGTGGGCTTATTCCATAATATTTATACTCCATGATAATTTGGTATAATTACATAGAAACTATTATTATTTTATGGGAAATCGATGGATCTAAAAATTTTATGGTCGTTTTTAAGTAGAAATTTTCTCTACATTAGGATTTTCTCGAGTGTCGCAGTCCCGTATACAAACACAAATTTGCAAATACACAAAGGCCCATATTCGGAATAGCTATGCATGTACAAAATTAAATATTTGTTCTGTGAGGGGTTCGAACCCGCAACCCGTGACACACAAGCTGATCGCTCAGCCAGTGCGCCAATCAAGACGTTTATAGATTACCTAGGTATATTATCGCATAGATCTTAAATTATTTATCAGCAAACTAAATAATTTGTACCTTATAAAGCATGCAGTATGCAGCCAACGGGATGTTTTGTAAGATATCGAATCCATAAAAATTTGAATGAATACTGACTGATGACGATGATGCTATTGATCTGTGCTAAAATGGGAATAACCCTTAGTACTCAATGCATATGTGCCCAAGAAAGAGGTGCTCAAACGGAAATAAGTACTTGAATATTACTTTTGAGTTATCAAAACTATCAAAAGTAGGTCTTATGCAAAAGAGCTGGGAAGAAACTCCATAGACACTCTTTTAAACTCTCTAACTAGCAAAAATAATTATATCATATTTATTTATTTAGGTCTAGAGGTTGTAAAGTGCGACTCCTGAGCAATAGGACTTAGATTCGATTCCCTAGTCGACAATTTTTTTATTGGATTTTTCAATTAAATTCGCAGTAGCAGCTCGGAGTTTGGATTCGTGCCCCTTATTACATGGGACTTAAAACATATCGGTGAAATATGGGTGTACATTAGTACACCTCTGCCTTACCCTTAGAAACGACAGGCGTGATGTTGTTATGTTAATGCGATATATCATATTATTTTGTCACACAAGAATTACCCCTCAGTAATGAACACTAGTATTAACAAGATAATCTTTCTTTTAAATACCTATTTAACTGCCACGTTGGTCTAGTGGTTGTGCAGTGCGACTGCCAAGCAAGAGGTCTTGGGTTCGATTCCCAGATCGAGCAAAGTGTTATTGAGCTTTTCTGTGAAATTCTCAGTAGCAGCTCGCAGTTTGGATTTGTGCCCGGTTAATGGCAATAGGCTCGCCTCCTACACATGGGACCTAAAAATATACCGGTGAAACGTGGGTGTACATTAGTACACCTCCGCCAAACCTATCGGGGATGACAGGCGTGATGGTATGTATGTATGTATGTATCTTTCTTATATAATACGTACAATAATTCAGATCCTCAATAAATTCCCCTCAAGTCGTAATAATAATTGTAGGTAGATCTGGGTTAGTGTCTAGTGTTGCACTCGCTCATGACCCATATATTATTATAACTATGACCATTGAATCTGTGACCCATTTATCGAGTGGTTCAATACTAGATATATGACATATATCACATCATTGTAAATATTGACTGCCTCTTCAGTCTAGTGTTAGTGAAGTGCGACTACTGTGTAAGATGTCTTGGGTTCGATTCCCAGGTCCAGTAAAGCGTTATTAGGTTAGGTTTCTTATTCGTAGCAGCTCGGAGTTTTGGAACCTTAAAACATACTACACCTTTGCCTAACCCTTCGGGAACGATAGGCGTGATGATATGTTTATTTATTATAAATAACATTTTAATATATCTGATTTCTTACACTTCGCGAATACTAGACATCTAAATAAAATACTTTTTATGAATGTTAATGTGGTATGTTTACATTACCTTTTTTTTAACTCTTTCTTTTTAAGTGCGGAAAAATCCTTTACGGACCTTCCCGTCGCCTGGGGAAGCGACAGGGTGTGTCGGACTCCGCATGAGCGTTTATCGACCAAAAACCGCACCCGTCAACGCCACCAACCCTATTGCCGGGGCCATGGGATTCGCAAAAGCATGCACCACAACCCCCGCGGACATTATTTAACTCTGACGTTCCGGAATGTTTACAGCATCCATAGTGTCCAGTCTAGTCTGCCCGTGACCATGGATGTTGTGGATGTGGATGTTGAATAATATCATCATCATCACCAACCCATCTACGGTCTTACTGCTAGGCACGAGTCTTCTCTCATCTGAGAGGAGTTAGGCTATAGTCCACCACGGTAGTCTACTGCGGGTTGGCAGACTTCACGTGCCATCGAAAAAATATCTCAGGCATGTAGGTTTCTTAAGATCGATCTCTAGACTTTTGATTCTACAGTCTGGGTACGCTACTAGGCGTAGCTAGACACAGCTTTTATATCAATATTATAAATAAACGGTCATAAAATACCGTTAAAAGTATGTTCCATCTTCGCATTAATATTAAGATAAATAGTAAAAACATTTTTATTATTAAAATTACCATGAATGTCAGACAGACGCACTATGTATATAATATTGAGTAAATATGAAATTCACTTTATTTGCACTTTGTAAAACCTTGATGGGTTTTTCGTGATCTATTACTTTGGCGTTTAGACTGTAACCCAATGTCAAATAACCGCAGACTTTTAGATGCTGTTAGATTTACCCGTTTAGCTCAGCGGTAGTTAACGCTGCCTGCCGTGCTATGGGTCCCAGGTTCGAATCCCGGTAGGGACAAATGTTTGTGTGATGAGCATCAACATTTGTATCCGAGTCATGGATGTATCTATGTATAATATGTATGTATTTACAAAAAAAAAGTATATATGTAGTGTGTCAACCATCTAGTATCCGTAACACAAGCCTCGTTGATTACCACGGAGCGAATCGAATTTCATTTTCGTTTGATTTTATTTCCTATTAATAAATTATATTTATTTCTACCTATAAAGGAGGTAAAGAGTTTTACCTGGGTCAACGACGCGCAAGCGACACCTATGATGTTGCAAACGTGTATAGGCCCGCCTGATCGTAAGCGGTTACCGTAGTAACCGCTTACGATCAGGCGGGCCGTAAACTAGTTTGGTGCAAAAAACTAAATTATATTATGTCTTGTGCGATTCATATTATTACGAAATTTTAATGTGTTGGTTCATAGTTAGACAAAAACTAAAACAAATTGAATTAGGCATATAGGTATATCATCTTTTTCGTTTCGTAAATCCATATCCATACTTTCATACGAATATTATAAATGTGAAAGATCTGTTACCTCTTCACACTTAAACCGCTGAACTGATTTAGATGAAATGTAGTATGGAAATAGTTTGAGCCACGGAGAAGGACACGGGATAGATTTTGTCGCGCAAATTATACCTTAAAAGGGCAAAAAGATTTTCGTAAAATAGTGTAGACATAAATAAGCGGATTGGATAAAAAAAACATATTGTTAAATTTCATTTTGATGAGAGTCAGTCCCCGAGTGTAAAATTAAATAAATCACAATAAGTAGCACATCGTCTCCTGTTATCTGAAGCAAATGATGTTAGCCCAATCTGGTGTGACCTTTATACACCGATCCGGATCATTAACCAGTTATAATGACATACAAGAGCATGCGATAAACATAATTGTAGTTTATTTATTACCAGCAAACAATACATGACATAGGTACATGTACCGTAATGAATAGCAACAAAAAAATATAGAAAATGACTTATCTAATATATAAAATTCTCGTGTCACAGTTTTCGTTGCCATACTCCTCCGAAACGGCTTGACCGATTTTGATGAAATTTTTTGTGCTTATCCGGTATCTAAGAGAATCGGCCAACATCTATTTTTCATCCCCCTAAAAGTTAGGGGTAGTCCACCAACCCCTATGATGTGGCAAAACAACGTTTGCTGGGTCAGCTAGTTTATATGTAAAAACGTTTTACTGAATTAATTATGACTAAGTTAAGTACGTAATTACGTATTTATCACATGCTCAAACGATGGTGATGGAAATGAAATATGACTATAATTATATCATCAGCCTATAGCCGTCCACTGCTGAACTGGTCTACGTTCAGCAGTGATTAAAATTAATCAAGAAAAATCTAAGAAAACATGGTTAGAAAAACTATGCGTTGACGAAAATTTAGGAGAATGTACTCATATAATATTGTTTGGGCAAGTCGAGAGAATGAATAATAAGCGATTAACAAAAGTAATTTATTGGGCGGATTTCAGTGAAAACGCCGAGAGGCGTCTAGAAGGACGTACGCAGATCTAGTATGTGAACTCCTTCAAAAAGGTCAGATGTGCCAGTAAGTACCTATCTACTCGTAACCGGCAAGTGTCAAGATATATTAATTTAGACGAAGCAAAAGTATATAGTCATTATAGCGCATGACGGTCTGTAGTTTCTGCCTACTCCCATGGAAAACGGTGTGTAAGAAACTGTTTTTTTTTTCAAACACTAATAATACCTACGTAGACGTAGCAACAATACATATTTTTAGTACATAACATTTGGTTTACACAGTATTATCACGGGAGTGTGCCAAATCACGCTAGACTGCACGTGACGACCCGGCTAACATTTCAAATGTTTATACTCTGTGGGATATTAAATAAAACAGAACTATGAAACGGTGCGAAATAATGCATTTTAATTATGATGTTATTATATGATATACATACATACATGATTAAAATTGAGTAATAAACGATTTAACGTACGAATTTAATGTACCACTGCTGGGCACAGGTCTCGTGTCATTTGACTTCATAGTCCACTGGTTACTACAGGCTGACACAGCTTTTCAACTATATGCTCAAAGATGAATTACGACACAAAGAGATTTAAAATATAATAATAGAAAAAGCAATGATAAATCCCGAAATTCAGTAACACAATGTATGTAGTTTTAAAAAGCAGAAGCACGCATTTTAGACAAAAACAATTAAGCGCCCTGTAACCTGTCAGGCAGACGTATGACACTAGACTAATGACTTGTTGACCACTAAGTAATTAAGTATTGCAATCAAAATTTTCCCGTCTTATGCATAGTCGTGTTTTGTTAATGTCTTTAGCCCTACAAAACCGATACATTGGTCTCGAAGTCAGTAACGCGAAACAATATAAGCACGGGAATGGCATAGAAGCTTAAGGCCAGCTTGATGGCAATAAACGGTTACCGTAGCCTATGGACCTATGCCAAAAGAGCTACATCACTTTAACGTCGCTGACACTAAAAACTGTATTTTCAAGTATAGGCCGTGTAGTGTGCAATAAAAGAATATGCTGCATAAACTATTGTACGTATTCACAATAAATACCCAATTACAACTACACCATACTCAATGACTCATTAGAACTTCTTCGAAATTCCAAGGAGCCTATTAAAAAGTGACACAAATTAATTTAAGACAACTCACGCAGATCGTGAAACTATTCGACCCTCAATGACTGTAAGTGGACAGGCTAATGATAGCGGATGATACCATACCAAAACATAATTGTCTTACCACTGGAGCACGCTAAACAAACCAGTGATTACTGGCGCGAGTTAATTAAAAGAGGTTTACTCCCGATTTTGAATCATACTTTATAAGAAATCCTTGTTTTGTCTGGTCATTGTTTTTATCTTGAATGCTTTTTACGCTTGTGTATTTTAATGGAATGTATTGAGACTAATATGGAGCATACAAATTGACGTGATCTTTTTTAGCCTCTAGTTTTTACATGAACACATCATCCACCCAATTATTGTCCCACTACTAGGCACGGACATCCTCTCGTTTTTGAGTGAGATTAGGCTATATAGTCTATCAAACTTGCCTAGTCCGGGTTGGCAGACTCCACATGCCATTAAGAGCATCTCTCACGCATGCATGTTTCTTCATTATGTTTTTCTTCAGCGTTTGAGTTTGTGATAAATACGCACGTAACTTCGAAAAGTCAGTGGTTTGGATCGAACCCATTTGACTTCACAGTTGCACCACTAAGCTATCACAGATTCTTAGATGTACACGATGGAATACTATAGAATTTAACTACAGTCCGCCTTGTTCCCTAGTACGATTTGGTATTCAAACGCCATTACGAAAATGCCACAGTTTCATCACGAGGTTTTCTTACAATACTTAAGGGGTAAACCGTCTTCGATTGTATTGACAGCAAAAACGATTGTCTTTTTGAGGTCTTGCTCAAGCAAAAATTGCTTCGCGTACTTCAATGTATATGAGCTGGCTTTTTAAATATATATGGCGGCAAATGCTAATAGATCTTCCACCAACTGAGGATGGTGTAGGGCACGTCAAACACGTGCTGACTAATAGTTCATAGAACGAGGCAACACGTTGACCAGAAACATGTCTTCTTTATCCAATCATTGGTCCATAATTCCATCACTTACAAACCAGTAATTACCAGCGCAAGTTGACTCATATGAGATTCTTTCGCCTTTAATTGACGAGTGAACTAGGAATGGCAATGAAGATTGATGTATCCTGAAATTTGTGGACCAGGATTCGGTTTGGACTTGATACAAGTGACTCAGAGTGGTTATACGGATGCATCGCCCGATTGTTAGTACCCATTACAGCCATTTTCTTCGATAACCTTCTTATACTTCTTATAACATATCGTCATGCTTGTAACCTTGAAGGTTTATACATGTTTTGATATATATTGAGTTGGGGTAAGATCGGTACAGGGGGAAAGAACAAAAGAACCACATTGCGTGCCACGGCAGAATAAATGACGTGTTGCGCAATGAAGCATTAAAGAATATAGCCGAATAAGCTGGCAATTTGTTCATTCATTCTTACCCCCTGTGCGGATCTTACCCCAACGCACCCTACGCAGTTCCTATGTTTTTGGGAATCGTGTGGGTAATAGGGACTATTATCATTCGCTTTACTCGACCTGGATTTAGAACGAAGAACCTAAATATCAGCAGCCCCCATTGCATGTGCGAATTTTATGTTACCCCACTGTACTAACATAGGATAAGCACCATGTATCCTGATAATAACCACAATGGCAATTTGTCTAGTTACTCAAACAGACACACTACAAAGGGTAAATTCAATTTCGAAGATCGGTCATCACACTTTGCATTTCTCATCTACGTACCATACTTTAACATAATACGTAAAGCACAAAATCCCATGCAAACAGTTTAGTGTACGTAAACACTGAACAGTGTCATTTACATGATAATTTAGTGACGTCACTCCGTCATAATTTGAGTAACGCGCGTCACCTTACGACAACACCCAAACATCGTAAATTGATTATCCAAACTGTTTGATATTGATTTTGACGCTGACGTTTACTTGGTGATAAAATACTTTTAATGTGTTTTTTTAAACGGTTCTTTATCATGCATAGCTGAACAAAACTATATAGCGGTGGTGTAAATGACACAAGCTCTATCTGAAAAATCAAAATGTTGGCATTGCTGAAACTGATCATCTCTAACACGAGGTGGTTATGGTACTCATTGAAACCATGGTTGCTATAAAGGATCAAAAACGTCAGGATTAAATAATATACAGCGATGATTGTAGGAGGTACGGCATAGCGAGATTTCTCGCTCAAATTGAGCTGCCCGACTGGGGCAGTACCTCCGCCTTACAAAAGACCGCAGCAAATCAACAATAGTTGTCTTTCCGCAAGTGAGGAAGGTTACCAGAGCTCATTGGGGGAGTGACTATTCTGACAGCATTGGAATTCCGTTTGCTGTCAGTTCAGTAACTCCCTATTTTAAGAAACCTGAACGGTTTCTAAGGGGTATGGCAACGCATTTGCAATGCTCTGATGTTACAAATGTCTATGGGCGGCGGTCATCACTTACCATCAGGTGAGCCGCCTGCTCGTTTGCCCCCTTTTCACCACAAAAAAAAAATGAAACCCGTAAAAAGTATTTTCATTTCAATGTCTACGTACGTATTTATCACATGCTCAAACGGTGAAAGATAACATCGTGAGGAAACCTGCGTACTTGCGTGATTTGGGTCGATGGCATGTGAAGTCTGCCAACCCGCAGTAGGCGTAGCGTGGTGGACTATAGCCTAATCCCTAGGAGACCCGTGCCTAGCAGTGAGACGTTAATGGGTTGATGATGATGTCTAATATTCGCCTTAATGTATCAAAAATAAAACCATGATCGATGGCCTCACCTAGCCATTGTAACACGAGGCCTGTATCGAACCATTACTCAGAAACCAGCCTTTAATAGCGCTACACTCGGGTGTTCATCGGAATCCGGAATAAGAATCGGTACAAATATAAAACCTCGTCGTATGTTCTAAGCCTTATAGGATATTACAATAATGTTGTAGTTATACTAGAAATGCGGATTAAATTGTCATAAAACGGATATCATAATAATGAACACTGGCCTTGTACTGTGTCGGAACGTAACGTAATATTGTACAGTATTATGACGGCTAATAAGTAATATATCCTGGGATATCAATATTGTTATCGGGTTGCGGTAGTCTAATGGCCGATAATTCGTGTAAACTGAGTATGCAACTACACAGTAAACAAATAGAATAGTATGCGTTACTGTACATTTAAAATAAAATAATCAAAATATAATTTCAGCTGTTTAATTTCCACGGTGACCGGTTCTGCGCTACCCGCATCCAGCAGACTTCAGGGACTTTTTCTGCGACCGACCAGGTCGTCGGTCGGTCAAAATAAATATTATGAAAAAAAAATACACCAAACATTTTTTTAATAGGTCCTAGACCTATGTCTAGCAGTGGACGTCTAACGGTTGATATGATGATGATGATTTTTTAATAAGGGTACAATGGCGGTCTTATTGCTCGATAGCGATATCTACCAGAAAACTTTAGGATGGACAAGAAATGAGTGAAATTAAATGAGCGTGATGTACTAGACTTACTGAAGTCAGTAGACAGGACAGGGTAAACAGAAGACCATCAAAAATGAAGTAAGGAAAAGGCTTTGAAGTGTAATGATTATGACAACCTGCCTACAAATTGTCAAGCGCTGTAATTAGCATGCGTGTATGCTCTCTGTAGACCTTGGTATATGCTTTGTTTTTGATTAAGTAGCTTAAACACCTATTCCTATTTTATTATATTAAAGGTTTCCGTGAAAACGTCATCGGGGTTTTATAAAATCATATTTATGGTTGAAACGTTCGCTTTATATATAAGATTAAATTGCTTTATTCTTCCTTCATAGTTTAGGAATACAGATGATCTAGAAAACTGGCAGTTTTTTTTTAAAATTGGGTTCAGCTTCGATTTCAACTTGCAATTGAGGCCAATCGAGAGTAATTTTGTGAGTTATGACTCTCGTAATTTACGCTGTTTTTGGTTTTATATGAAAGAACATTTTGTACCACATGATGACATAAAATAAATCAACTATCGACTCGTTCGTGTTACTTGCTATACCATCTTCTTTTAAATTAATGTTAAATTAGTTTTGTGTAAGCTTCAAAAACTCAAAAAGTTCTGCACCAATTGAGCTCAAATTTTAACATGATATCCAACCCACTTCAAAGATTGTTTTTATATTTATTGTACCGTAATCTGCCACAGCGAAGCGTGTAGCGGTACAGCTAGTACTCTATAAATGCATTATACTATTATCTATTTTTAATGAATACAATACATTTTCCAATGCAGATATCCTGCACAAATGCGAAAATACAACTGAATTAGATACGGACTTATTTATGACCGTTTGCCTAACCTGATTTCAATCGAACGTAGAATTAGTTGAATTAAATAAAAGTTACATAAAAAACATTCGCTTAAATCTAGCAAATAGGTTATCCACTGCCTATTACTAATTAAATACTCATTCGGTAACCCGAACAGCCGATTTAGCCACAAAAATAAACTTAATTGCCTTCTACTTATGCTCCCGCGATTTATTTTCTCTGTCCGTAAAATTACAACCGCCTTTACTGGGTCGAAGCAAATTAAACATACTCCAATTTTGTTGTCAAAACAAACCGCGTGTAACGGGAGCATCCAAAACAAACATGGCCGAAAATTTCGAAAAAGGAATATTAATGGATTCTTTGTTTAGTCTGTTTTTAGTTTATTGATTTTGGTATTTTCATGGAGTTTTATGAGGAATATGGTTGGACTAGACTAGTTGTTTAGGTATAGGAATAGCAATTTTTTACGGATTTTATCGCCGTATATTACAGCACCTCGATCGGCATCCTTACGTCAAAACCCAAAGCTTTGTGTTTAAAAGAATATCGATATCATCATCCAAACTTTTACCTACTGTTTCACTGCTGGGCACATATGCTTCTTCTCATTTGAGAAAGACTAGGCTATAGTCCACTACGCCTATTGCGGGTTTGCAGACTTCACACACCATACAAAAACATCTGTCAAGTTTGCAGTGTATATCCATATACCTACCGCTACAAAATCCGTAGTAGTATTACTTTATTTCAAATATCGAATATTCTTTATAGTACCTAGTTTAGTCTTTTATATCTTTCTCGCGGTGGATCAATTCGTTGCCTTTTATAATTACTCTGAAAACTACTTATGACTCTTATTGCTTTCCTATCTATACAAATCATTAGATATTAACTCCTTTGAATAATACACATAAAATTGCACAATGTACAGTCGTAAAAACAAGTGGAGTTTTTTGTAATAAAAAGACATTTTCCATCCGGATATCTATCAATAAATGTTCCCCGTAATGTGTTAGTAATGTACAAAATAACATAGATTTTCGCAGAAAGTTTTGGCGTACGTGCGAAACGTGAAGCGGACGTGAGTGTATTTATATATTAACCACCGGATACTTAGATAAATGTACTAATGTACGATAATATTTGTGTACAATATGTGTGTTTGATCTTATTGCATGTTTTGTAAACATTTATAACTCCACTAAATTCCGGGCTGAATGAAAACTGTAATAAGTAGTGATCTAACCAGTGAACTGTGAATTTTAACGTCCTGATTTCGATCCCAAGGCACCACTGACGAAGTTACGTGCGTATTTATCACATGCTCAAACGGTCAGAAAAACTTCGTGAGTTTCTCTTTTGGCGCGTGAAGTCTGCCAACCCGCACTAGACTAGCGTGGTGGACTATAGTCCAATATTTATCAAATGAGAGGAGACATATACCTAGCCGTAGGACAATAATTGGGCTGATAATATGTTCCGAGATGTTCCTGTTAGTGTGGCACACCCCTACTGAGTATATTATGTCACGGACCGATTTTATAACAGAATGGTGTTAATCCCGCGGATTTGGGCGCGGAAAAGTTACGACTAATCATTGTCGCATATTTACGTGCTTTTGTAGTAGTGGCTAGGGATTAAATGCTTCTTTTCAAATTGAAAAGAAAGCGTTGATCTATATCTGTTTGTGCTATTTGGGTCAATGAAAAAACTCCGATCTTTCTTTTTTCTTGGTTTCTACTCTCAAGTTGTATGTGCTTTTTTTTCAAACAGCATGGTGAAAAATAACTTTATATTCCTTTTATACGTCCCCGGTCTTGTATATGAGGGTGGTCACGCAAGCTGATCACCAGGACCTAACATCAAGCTTACAATAACCATTTTTTTCTTGATCAGTATAGGGAGTGGGAATTTTATATTCTTTATACATAACAAGATGTTAGTCAGAAATCCTGGTCTCATATGAAGAGTAGACTGTTAATACTGGTACTGGTAATAATGCCTCACAGTAATGTTTCTTATTCTCTCGGTTTGACTGTAAAAAGTCTTTAAACAATATCAAACATTAAAAAAAATACATATCAATCACATTTGTATCGTACATATGAATTTATTTATTTATTAATATCCTATTTTATCATAGATAGGTTGGCTAAGTGACGATGTAATCTAACATAAAGCACGCTAACCTTGAAGACGCCTAAATTGTACTCGTCGAGAAATACAGACTTAGGAAACTGATTCCTAAGTGCCTTTGTTTCTTTCATGCCTATTTTCACAAAGTATTTAACCTTATGTGGTTATTAGAGGGTGATGACGCTATAGATATCAAATAGCGCCATCTCTTTCTTATAGGTAAAGCTGCTGGTTTATATTACTTGACTCAGGCACTATGTAGGAGTTTATTATGAATTCTTAATTGGCCTTCGATGGACCATAATGACACCTATAACGATAAGGAAAACGGTACTTTTTCTCCGAATCAATTCTTCCGAAAAGACCGAATCGAATCTATGCGAGTGGAGTTGTGCCAACATGTACTAACGCAACAACTGTTCTTAGAAATTATTGTAAATACGCGAACTTTGAGTAAACGATTTGTTGATTTTGGGTAAACTAGCTATGATTTGTGTGGTTAATATTTATGGCGGGTGTGCCAATCTGTTGAGAGGAAGCTGTTGGCACGTTTAATAGTTTACAATTATTTCATTGTTTTGTATACCAAATTAGCAAATGTTTAAGGTGACGTTTGAGTAAGGTAATGCGTTTTTTTATTTCGAAGAGAGACTTAAAATTACCTTTAGGTGGTAACAAAACATTAGTTGGTTTCAGTTTCAATGTTTCTTGGGTGTTTTACTAACTGGTCTATTGACGTCATTCACTGAAAAAATAGTATTTTGTCAGCATGAAATGGAACTCTACAGCCAAGTTTACTGGCATAATTACGTCACAAAGAAAACTTAATATCAGAAAGCCTTCAGTTAGGTGTTTGAAAAATAGATAAAAATATCTGTGGTGTATTCACGATGTATCTGCATCGTATATATTGTCTATGTATATGATCATTATTTTAACCAGAGACTACTTAGATCAAACTGTAAGAGTATCTAGGTGGCGTATCAATAAGGTACAAATAAATTTACTAAATGAAGAAAATTTCCGTATTTTTAGTTATAAAGTATCTTTTTTTATGTTTAGGAGATGAAAAACTCTTTTAATATAAAAAATAAACATCTCTTTTAACCCCGAAAATTTGACTTTTTCCCTCTGGTCTTCATAACATTAATCGAGGCCGTAATAAATTCATAATATTTTACGTGTTTCATAAAAACGTAGATTTATGATTTATTTATGAGCAAACAAGAGTTTAAGATTGTTATGTCTGCAACAGATAAAATTAAAAGCATAATATACAAAAGCACAGACTACCGTAGAGAGAAAAAAGATGTAGGTAAGTATTTAATTATGTTTTTGAGTAATAATTTATTAATTTGCAAAATTTAGTAGTTTTATAATAAAAAGAGAATATTAGGTTTTTTTATCATTTTGCTATATTATATCTTAAAATGCACTGCCTCGTTGGTCTAGTGGTCGAAAGTGTGACCGTTGACCAAGAGGTCTTGGGTTCGATTACCAAAGTAAACCAAAATTGTATTCTTTTTATGTATGAAATTTTCCTTAACAGCTCGGAGTTTAGATTCGAGCCCGGTTGATGGCAATCGACGGTGTACTAATGTGCACCAACGTTTCGCCAGTATGGTTAAGTCAGTACGTAATTGGGGGCCTATTTAATTGCATTTAAATTTAAAATTTTGTCTCTGTGCTGGTAGCCGTTGAGGAGTTCCATCTTATGCTATTTCTTTCTATTATTAACTATCATCAAAACTGAATTAACATGTGTTTAATGTCCCGATTGGCACATTGGTAGGTACTAACAGCTGCCTTCTGTGGTCAAGGCTTCGAATCCTGGGAATGATAAATGTTTGTGGGACGATCATGGTCATTTGTACCTGACTATCTAATGGATGTTTCTACGTATAATATGAATTTACATAAAAAAACTATGTAGTGTACCTATTTCTTGTATCTGCAACAAAAACCTTGCTATTTAACTCGGAACTAAATGGCATGATGTCATAATGTCCTGAAATATATATTTACTTAAACTCCGTAAAATAAGATAGGTGATTCTAATTCCGTTTACAACGTTAGAACCAAACAAACAAACTAATAATCAAAGTAGTAAATAAGTCCAAATTGAAATAAAACCTTTTTGCTCTCAATAAAGTCTGAAGTTAGGTACCTAGGTATTTTAAATCGCATTTGAAACATTAATAAATCTTTCCGTATTTTCGTGCACTTACCCACGTGTTTTGTTTACGGTAACCGCGTCACATGTCTTGTCTTAGGTTATATTTAACTGCCATTGTGGCCCAGTGCGTCTGTTTGTAAACACAGCTGTTGAATATATTCGCAATAAATTATGTGGTCTTGACGTAATTTCTTTATGTGTAGGCTGAAACGTTAATTGCTCATTGTTATTCGTAAACGTTAGAAATAAAACTTAACATACGGTACTGTAATGTCTGTATTTGTCAATAGGGTAGGTAAAGGTATGGGCGTCAATTTCATTGTTTGGTTTTAATTTTTGTGTTACAACGGCCTAATGCCATAAATCGACTAAAATAATTGATTTTCCACAGACATACATATTTTAAGTGCCTTATAAAACCTTCAAGCATCACAATTTTTCTTTTTAACCTTACGGACTTTAAGAAGGTCCAATATGTATCAATAGAATAAAAAAAATATTTTGTAATCGTCAAAGATACCGGATACCGCGCATGCATAAAAAGATGTATGAATGTGGACGACGCAAAAGTTGTATGCAGATATCGTATCGGGGCACACAGACTGTAGTTTCTACATATCCACATGGGAACAAGGCGTGAGTCTACGTGAAAAAAGTATTGACAGAAAAGTTCCTAGTGCTCCTTGGTTTAAAAAAATAACGACCTAAAACGGGAAAGCCATAAACCTAATAAAACTTTCCGTTAAACCTTTCAAGTTAACATGTTAATTGCATAAAAGCATGACGCTTTGCGTGCTGTAACGAATTAAAATAAACACAAAGAGCTAAAAATAACAATAAATAGTACTGATAATAAATATTAGTTAACCTCATTAACTGTTGTACGAAATCTTGGTTAGTAAAGTAATTAAGTTACTTTACGTAAGTTGAAGAAGTGAAGTCGTTCTCAGACAAACATTTATTTTCCTTAACAAAATGTTCGCAGGTACTCGAATTATTATCATCCGAGATTTTTTCACACTTAGGTTTGAGGACGACCAAAATTATTGAACTTCTATTTCATCTCCAATACATTTACTGTACCACTGCTGGGCATAGACATATCTGAGAAATGTACTCAAACAACGGTATATATTTGCCAACTTCATCATCATCATCAGCCCATAATTGTTCCTCTGCTGGGCACGGGTTAGGCTATAGTCAACCACGCTAACATGTGAAGTCTGATCTGTCTGCCATCGAGAAAATCCATCAAGCATCCAGGTTTCCTCGCGATGTTTTCCTTCACCGTTTGAGCCTGTGATAAATACGCACATAACTTCCGAAAATGTGGTGGTGCGTGCCTTGGGTTTGAAAAATCCGCGGCCAAAGCAAGTAATGTCTTTAAATTTTAACTAATGTGCCATGGCCACGATTTTCTATTTCGATTAAATTGAAAAAAAAACTTTAGCCATAGATAATAATGAATTAATATGATGCCATTTTTTTTTAATCTGACGTTTTTTTCCATTCAATCCCTGTATGCTTTTTAAGTAAGTCTTACTTCTATTTGAATGCATTGTCGGTACAGAAGAATATCCTAATCCTAGCATATAGTAATGGACAGTGTACTGTCTGTAAGTGGACTGAATTTTCTGTAGTTAGGTGCGTATTTATCAAATGCTCAAACGGTGGGGGAAAACATCGCGAGGAAACCAGCACACTTGTTTTATTTTCTCGATGGCATGTGAAGTCAGGAAACCCAGTCCGGGTTGGCAGACTTCACATGCTAGCGTGGTAATGAAGTGAATAAAAAAATATACATGTTTCTATAATATTTTCCCGAAAAAAAATATTATTTAAACAAATAATATTTTATTTCTGGAAAATATTATAGAAACAACCAACTTCATCATCATCAGCATACTTGTTTTATTTTCTCGATGGCATGTGAAGTCTGGCAACCCAGTCCGGGTTGGCAGACTTCGCATGCTAGCGTGGTAATGAAGTGAATAACAAAATATACATATTTCTACAATATTTTCCAGAAATAAAGTATTATTTGTTTAGATTTAATTTATAGTGCCTGGCTTATTTACTATATAGTCGGTATAAGGCCCACGTGTTCAACTAATGTTTTTATTGTGCAATGCATGTTATACTATTATCATACAATAATATTTTATAGTGCACAATTACTATTGTTGCATGCGTTTTCATGTGACTGCGCTTATCTTTGATGCCCTACCGCAAACATACGTGACTCACATTTATTTAATTGAAATTATAACCTATAAATATACTTATGAATGCCTTCTATATGTACTTAGTTATAATACGCAATAAAACACGCAGTAAGTAGAAATATTAGTATGAAATTTGAAATAAAACAATATTATCTCATCAGACTCGATTGTCTGTCCGTGACCATAGAAGCTGTAAAAGACACAAAGCTTGAGCATTCAATAATAATCTTAAATTAATTAATAATAATAATAATAAATAAATAAATATTCCTGGACAAAAAATAGGCACATCCGGATTAAAAACCTCCTTTTCATAGTAGGTTAAAAAATAAGATCAATTTTTGTTTTCATTCTTATTATATGGTTTCGTACAATGTGCTCATTCAATGCCAATCGACGAGTAAAATTGAAATTATAATAAAGGATAGCTAGTAATCCTTTAAAATAAATATTGAAACTAAAAGTACTAGTTCCATCTCAGTTAGAAAAGAATAATAAAATAAATGAGTACAAACTATTTTAAGGATTTTATCGCGAAAATAAAAAAACTCGTTATAAAAACGTTTTCAAAACAAAATTTTAATCCGTATTCAACCTTAGTTTTCTTTGAATAAACGTCTACGTAAAAAAATCTCTGTAATTTAGTTAAAATAACTCTCATAAATAAACACGAGCATTCGCCTAAGTCCCAAGAAAAACGGACAAAGAGAGACCACTTAAAGAGTACCAACAAAAGATCTAAGATTTATTTATATAAGATCCGATGAACTATTTTCTAACCTTGCGGGTTTATATAGAACTAGTTTTTGCCCTCGACTTCATCTGTGTAGAATTAGTAATTTTATCCAATCAGCTTTTTCATCAATACCTTTGTTCTTAAGCTTCTTTTAAAAAATTATGGATTCCGTCTACAAACTTACTTTTCACCCATTTAATGGGTCCCTTCAAAAACTATCCTATGTTCTTCCCAGGATTATAAACTACCTCTGTATCAATTTTCATCTAAATTGGTTCAGCGGGTTAAGCGTGAACAGGTGATGATGTCATCCCGGCTTATTTCGGCCACAGCGACTATTATTAAAGGACTGGACCCTGAGCTTCTGTGTGTAGTTATTCAACCCTCTCATGCGCTCTTTGGTGAACAGTTAACAGACAAGCAGACAGACTTTCGCATTTATAAGTATGGATCCGTAACACCTGCGCAATTTCTCACACAATAAGTCTACAAAGAAAACCGGATGAATAATGTCTAGGAAATGTTTTTATACCTATTACTTTCACTCAACACAAATTACTATTAAATAACTGTGATGTTTATAGAATATCTGATTACATATTATGTACTAAACTTGCAACATTGTTTTAAGTAGACTAACTTTATATATTTGCAATACCGAGCAATAAAAAAATAATGGCAATTTATTCCGCGTTGAATTTTAAAGAAAGAAAGAAGAAAGGAAGAAGAAAGAAAGAAATTTTCTAAATCTGTCTTCAGCCGTGGGTGTTAAGCCAATGAAAACAAAACAGTATCGATTTTATTATTCTGAATAAACCCCTTGTTAAGTAGTTATAAGTAGGTACGTACTGATGGTCTATTTGATAACAATAATAATAATTGTTGATACCGCGCAATGCACATTTTACTAAGAAATTATTTTTCATAATAATGTTTTGATAACACACACAACTACTGATAGGTAGTTACAATGAATAATACACACATGTATAATTATCTACCCACGGATAAATACAGTAAATAATTCCAAGAAAATTAACAGCAAGTAGGTAGGTATATTTTCCTTCTGTGTACGTAAAACTTATAAACACTTTAAAGATAATTTACATACTGGCAACAATTCCAACAACAAAATTAAGCCAGGTGACGTTTGCAGTTACGGGTCAAAGGACCATAGTGGGCAGTATGTCAGCGCTATCCCAAATATAAATTTGAATTTTAAAATGTTCCCAATTTTGATAAGAAATTTTGAGATCAATATTGTTTCTAGATACACGACTTACGGAATTATAGACATCAAATATAAAAAATACAATCATAAAAAGTAGTAGGTAGGTATGATAAGTTTTCAACGCGTTCAATATAAGTTTTTATTCGATACAATAATCTTTTCAGAGCACAGATTTAATTGAAGTTAACACGATTTAACTGGCCAGTCTTAAAAATACATAGGTTTTGAAAAGCATAGTGACTTTTATCCTATACAAAACCTCATTTGCAACTACAAACAGACACCAACCTTTTAGGTGAGTTCAATCTTTTTTTAATAAGATCGGATTCAGTTTTCAAACATGTGTCAAAACAAAATGTAATTTAAATCAACAGCACTAAGGAGTATTAATATCGCGAAACAGAAAAAGTTCCGTTATTTGAAGTAGATTGAACCAAGGAATAACGTTGCCTCATACAAACTTTGCCCCCCATTTTCACCCCCTTAGGGGTAGAATTTCGGAAAATCCCTTCTTATCGGATGCCTTCGTCATACAAAAAACACACCCTCGCAGTTATAGGCCTCTATGAACAGTGGTTACGGCTGTGAGTCGATCCTACAGTCATTCAGGACAAAGGATGTTATAAATAGGTATAGATGAGCAGAGCATCAACGAAAAATGTTGTTAATACAGGGAAAATTTTACCTACTCTCCTATGTGAAGCAGATAAAGTTGCGCCTGTCTAGTAATTAATAAAATACTTACGTTACGTGTGATATTCTTGTCAATCACTGTTATATGTATAATACACTCAGCTTCCCCTAGCTACAGCCGACTCATTTCATCAGCATCGTAATAAGAATCGATGTGGAAAAAATCGTTTCAACAAACAATATCAGACCCTGTGATTATCGCAGTGAATCAGTCTTTGTTATGTGAACAACGAGCTGCTGTGGGAAACAAAGATAGGTATCGATTTCACTCGATATCGAGAATCGAGACACTCGACATTCTGTCTGTTCTCAAGGCATACAGATTTTATAACTGAAATATACTGATGTCTCACGCATAAGCAAATATTACCAATTGAAATAAAAGTATTAAGTAATTTACTGTCGTATGTTAATATATTTTTAATCTACCTAGCTTTTCCAATCTGTTACAGCATCCATGGTCAGGGCTGACTCTCAAGTCTGCAATATGCAATAATAAAATCGGTATTTGATCATTTATTTCAAAATGAAATATAAGAACATATTTTAATTAATTGAGTCGATTGTGGCTTGGCCGGTTTCGTTACAAGAACTATTGCATAACAGAAAACTAATGAAAAATAAAAAAATGGAAATATGAAAGATGAGAAAATGGCCATTTGGCTTAGCCACATATTATGTTGACTAAGATATAGAGTTTGTGAAGTTACACCTTGTAGGGTTACGGCATGTAAAGTCAGAAACTTGGCTCTACAATAAGATTAAATATGTAACTTTTTGACTGTGCGAGTCTTGGCGTCATTTTATATGAAAATGTTTTTTGTGGGTTGTTATTTCAAAGACTGCGGCCATATTGACCTTGTTTTATCTCTAGCGGTCGAATACACGATGGGATTTCCCGTAACCAATATTATTTACTTTGCGTTGGATAAGTGGGAAACACAATAATATGTTAACAGTAGTAAATAAACATTGACACAGGCAAGTAAAAAATAGGCTAGCCTACTCAATTCAAACACTTCTCAATTCTAAGTAGTCCTGAAAAATAATGTGGCCTCTTTCACTTTGCAGGCGAGTGAAAGAGGCCACAGTAAATTTGAGGGCTACGTAGTAGCGTTTTAGTAATTGGCAATAAGTCATTTAGGATAACTTGTGAAAAGGGGCGAGTTGGTAATAACATTGAAGGAAATCACCCCTAATAAATACTAAAACTGACCCCTACAGCAGATTTAAGCAGTGAGCCAATCAATCGGCAACTAGACTAGAAATAATTCTAGGATAGTAAGTCAAGTACACCACACCCGTTTTATTTCACATATTTCTTAGTCTATCTAAAGGCTGTCTGGTAGATATCGCAATTTAGCGATAAGACCGCCATTGTACCCTTACTTTAAGAACAACGGTACTATTGTAATGTATATATACCTTAAAACTATGGTGTTCAATAAAGCATATGCTATTCATCCACACATACATATCCACATGCAGTCACGCCTCTTTTCCATGGGCGCAGGCAGAAACTATAGAACGCTACACGCTACGAAATCTGCGTAACACTTTTGCTTCGTCCACATTCATACATGCACGCGCGCCGGTTACACGTTACACGAGTACTGCGCACCTGACATAATCTTAGTGATATCATAACTAAAATAAAAATATTCTAATCCCCTTTGGGAATATAATTTAAAACACGAACTATATCAGACTTATCTTTTGATTTAATAACATGGCGGGCGCGATATTTGCTATCAAAATTATCGTCCATTCAGAAATACGTCTGTTCCGGTTATATCGATATACAGTCGATGGAAACTCACCGATATTGTCATAAATTATTATAATCTACGTGGATTTCTTTTCGTTATCACAATAATATTATTATAACGATAATTGGCTTTAGTTACAAATGCTGTCATGATGGCGTCATTTTTATTGCGACGTATTTTCGTAGTAATGTAATAAATTGGTAATTAATAGATTGTGTCCTTTTTATTTTTTTAAAGTGGCGTGTATTTTACCCGTTTATTATTGTAAACTCTTTTACTTGTGAATCATTTTACATGTAGATGTGAAGCCTAAAGCACTGTGCGTTAGGCTTTATAAATCTAACATGCCATACATTCAAAGTCGAAACAGTATGTTGGCAACAGCTTGCATGAAAACGTTTTTTTTTCATATTTATCGGCGCGAGCACGTCATTAGGCTGAAAACTACAGTTAAATTTATATTTTAATTCGGTTAAAAGCACTCTTTAGTTAAACTCAACGTTTAGTTAACTTTTAAGCGAATTGTTAAATTTATAATTTTAAATTGTTAAATTATTTATTTAGGTACTTAGTTTTAAATTGACGGTAGACGCCATTCGCTTTTGGTTTAAATACGGCCATTAGGCGTAGCGCAAGACAGTCTAACTCGAGTCGTCGCACAGTACGGACCTCGCTAGGACTTCCATAAGCTGCCCGTTGAATAAACGAAGCTATTAATAGTGACGACCCAATTAGTCCAGCGGTAGTTATAACACTGCCTTATGTGCTGTGGGTCCCGGATTCGAATCCCGGTTGGAACGGAATAAATGTGTTTGTGATGAGCATAAACATTTGTGTCCGAGTCATGGATGTATCCATTTATAAAATGTATGTATTTACAAAAAAAATGTATGTATGTATGTATGTAATATATGTAGTATATCAACCAACTAGTATCCGTAACACAAGCCTCGTTGCTTAGCACTGAACTAGATGGCGCTGTGTGTCATAATGTCCAGGAATAACCAGGAATATTATTTTAATAGTTAGGTGAAGTTTTCTTTTGAAGACCCAAAATGAGTCTTCATAATTCTGAAGGCAAATGTGACGTCGGCAATGATGACGTCACACTTTTGAAAAACACTACGGAGGCTCCTTCTCCGTTATATATGTACCACTAGTTTGGCAAACACGCTTAAGCCCCACCTGATGGTTAGCGGTTACCATACCCAATGAACGTTTGCAACAACAGAGATGTCGATTGCACGTTGCTGACCCTATAAAAACGTTATCACCTTATCGACTCTATTTGATGTATTATGAATATAATGTGACAATGACAACTCGATTGTCGCAGAGGCTGAGCGATCGGCTTGTGCGTCACGGGTTGCGGAGTCGGTCTCCGCACGGAGCAAATACATATTTGCACGAGCTACAGATAGTTGTTCCAGCTTTGGGGTTTGTGTTTGTGAAAATTTGTGTTGTAAATGCAGGAAAAAATCATCACTATGGAAAATTATCACCCATTTCATCGGTAAAGGAAAATATCATTAAGCTTGGGAATTTTTTTCAACAATTTATCTTTTCTTATCTTTGATTATCTTATCTTAACCTGGCTTCACCTGTGCAAACTACATTATACGTGGAAATTATCGTTTTCCATATTTTAGTTTTACAAGCTAGATCATTAAATCCAATCCTTACTTAATACATATTATAAAGCGAAAGTGTGTCTGTCTATCTATCTTTCTGTCCGTCTGTTACCTCTTCACGCTATAACCGCTAAACTGATTAAGGTTAAATTTGGTATAGAGATAGTTTGAGTCCCGAAGAAGGACATAAGATAGTTTTCATCCCGGAAATCATCCCTTAAAAGGGCGGAGAGGGGGTAGAAATAAAATACTAAATTTACGCAGACAAAGTCGCGGGCAAAAGCTAGAGTTACATATATTTTTTGAATGAAGACCGTTATCTGTATCACCGATAAAATAGGTTTTTCCGTCGATAAAACAGTTTGCGCTGTCTGAAGTAAATGCCAAGATTAAATTACAAACTGTTACGCGTTATATGTGAATACGTACATATTTACAGTAGAACAACATTGCAGTAAATAAGGTTAATTATATAACTCATTTACTCGAATGAAAAGGTCTTACAGAGCTGTGGTAGCCTAGTGGTGTGACCAGTGGACTGAGATGTCAGAGGTCTCGAGTTCAAACCCAAGGCACGCACCACTGAATTATCGGAAGTTATGTGCGTATTTATCACATGCTCAAACGGTGAAAGAAAACATCGTGAGTAAACCTGCATGCGAGAGATTTTCTCGATAGCATGTAATGTCTGCCAACCCGCAGCAGGCTAGCGTGGTGGACTATAGCCTAATCCCTCGCAAATGACAGGAGACCCGTGCCCAGCAGTGGTAAAATAAACTCAAATAATCATGGCCTCTTTTAAAGTCCAGATACATTAGTTTACAAATTGTACGTATTTGGTGTCCTATAAGAATTGCCTATTATTATGGTTGCCAGATTATATCAGAATATAAAAAATAATGTCTTTTCCAGAGGAAAATCATCATAATATGACTATTCGAATGCAAACCCTAATAACTAGGTAAAAAGTGCTATTTTGCAAAAAACACAAGGCTTGATATCACCCTCACTTCAAGTGGTACTTTTATGTATTCTGTTACATAACATAATAACGTGAGAAGGTCTTTTCACGTACATTCATATATAATATCCTGTTCTTGTCAAGATATTTTAACCCATACACTTAGTACCCGGATCTGGGTCGATATTATAGCAAGACTCAGGACATTAAATATCTAAGGTATTTACTTATAAAGACTTTTTGACATAAATGAAAAGAATGTCAAAAAGTCTTCATAAATATGTAAAGTATTTAAATTCAATGCCAAAGAGCCTTGATATAATACCGACCCAGGAGCCGGGTACTGGGCACTGAAAGGGGAAACCTAGACGGTTGCTACAGAGTAGGCAACGCGCGAGCGAAAGAAACCATACATACATACCATACATGCATGCGACGACCTAATTGGTCCAGCGGAAGTTAACGTTAGTTAGTTAAGTTAACTGCCTTCTGTGCTATGGGTCCCGGGGTTCGACTCCCGGTAGGGACAAATGTTTGTGTGATGAGCATCAACATTTGTATTCGAGTCATGGATGTATCTACTATCTATGTATAATATGTATGTATTTACAAAAGAAAATGTATACATGTAATATATCAACTAACTAGTATCCGTAACATAAGCCTCGTAACTTACTTCGGAACTAGATGGCGCTGTGTCATAATGTCCAAAAATATTATTATTATTATACATATCACCCTGTCATAACCAAAGGGTTAGACAGAGATGCACTAATGCACGCCTACATTTCGCCGACAAGTTTTAAGTGCGAGCCTATTGCCATCAAACGGGCATGAATCCAAATACCGCTGTTACTAAGAATTTCATAGAAAAACCCAATAACACTGGTCGACCTGAGAATCAAACCCAAGAGCAGTCGCGATTACAATCACTAGACCAACGAAGCAGTGCAAGACCGATAAAGGTAATCTTAAACATAACTTAAGACTTAAATCGTAAGCTAATGGACAACTGAAGATAGAAACGGTGTCGCAACAACTTGATAATCATTATTGTTTCAGATACAACTATATCATACCTCCTGTTATAATCATTGAAATAAAACTACTTTATTTTGGATTTTATCGCGTTATATTGATAAGGCTTAATCTAAATGTCGGCACCTTTGTAGCTAGGTCACGTGTAAACTAAGGTGTTTTTTGTGAGTGTCTTTGATGTATAATTATAAATATAATAGTATAATATAATTACTAACAGCTACACGACATTTTGTTAAATATTTCTAAATAGCTATACATTTAAATAATATTTCTGGATATTATGACACAGCGCCATCTAGTTCCCAGCTAAGCAAAGAGGCTTGTGTTACGGATCCTAGATGGTTGATATTAGAGATGCACCGATCATCCGGTTACTATCCGGTATCCGGCCTATCCGGCCCTTATTTTACTATCTGGCCGGATACCGGATAGTAACGTGCTATCCGGCCGGATACCGGATAGTAAAGTTGCTTGATTTTGAGGGTAAAAAATGAAATTTAAAAAAAAGTCATAATTAACACAAAAATACGCGAGCACGTGTGTACTTTTGAATGAAGTTACTCCGTACTGACATAATAAAACTCGTTTGGTTGCATAGAAATGTGTCCGCGCAAACGTTCACTACGAAACAGGTCAAAACCTGCTATACGACTCAAAATGTAGGTATAGTACCGCCGGCCGAATATTCGGCGGCCGGATACCGGATATTCGGCGGGTGGTCAGGCCGAATATCCGGTATCCGGCCAAACAACTATCCGTTGCATCTCTAGTTGATATACTACATAATATACATTTTTTTTTTGTAAATATATACATGTTATACCTATAGAAACATCCATGTTTCAGATACAAATGTTGATGCTCATCACACAAACTCACTCTAATCACCGGGATTCAAACCCGGAACCCATAGCACAGCAGACAGCGTTAGCGTTAACTACCGCTGAGCTAAACAGGTTAATTATTGACTATCCGATTTACGGAGATTTAATTCTTCGTAAGTATATTTATTTGGGTCGGCCAAGACGAAACTTTGTGTTCGAGCTCATAATAATATCAATATACTGCACTAAAGCCCGTAAAAATAACTTATAATATATCAATGTCTTATATTAGCATAAGTGTAACAATAATATATATTACGAAAGGAAAATTCCATATTTGCAAGCCATTCAGCAAATTAAATTATATTTTACAAATCTAGAGATAAAACAGTTTTTCCTGCCGATAAAGCAGTTTGCGCTATCTGAAGCAGGCGCCAAGATTATATTACTCATCATTACCAGTTGGTAATCAAATATCAAATATCTTTACAGTGCAATAAACACAACGATAAATGAAGTCAGTTACGTTATTCGTCATTCTACGAAGGATTATAGAATAAAATGAACAAATAAATATTTTTGGACACATAATTTATTTATTAGTTATGTGACTATTAAGACGGACAGACAGCCGATGGCGCAGACAAGTGTCAGAGTGGAGACCGCGATTGGGCAAACGTAGTGTAGGAAGACCTGCGACACGATGGACCGACGATTTAAAGAAGGTGGCTGGTAGCGGATGGATGCGAGCTGCCCAAGACCGGGATGGTTGGCGCTCTTTGGGGGATGCCTACGTTCAGCAGTGGACGGCTATAGGCCGATGATGATAAGAGCTATAACTATTACTTATTTTACTAGTACTTATTTTTCAGATGCTCAAACGATGAAGGAAAATGTCGTGAGGAAACCAATATGCCTTAGAAATTGTCATCAACGATTTTTTCGCGTGTGAAGTCTAACCCGAATCACATAATATACCTATAAATATATAATAATGTGGTGCGCTACACAGATAATACCGTAGTTAAAGCTTTTTAAATGCAAAGAGACCAGTGCATCATATACTGAGCTAAAAATATTTGATTTGTATGTTTGCATTTTGATAAAAACAAATCACGTTTTTACAAAATATGACGTCACAATGATAAATAATACATTATCTAAAATTTGTCCGATTAGAGAAGAAAAATATAACTTTATGCGTTGCGCCCACGTGCCTACCCACGTTAATGTCAAATTCAATCACAAAATGCTAATATAGGACTATTATAACGCAATAACGAGTCACTGGGGTATTCAAGTAAAAACGTAGATACTCAGTACTAACTGTACTAAGGTACACTAAAACGCATTTGAAAAAAAAACATATTACAACAGGGCTATCTCAGTCTTTATTTGTAACAGCGCAGCGGTCTATTATGCAATGTTCTTTAGATTTTAAACCATTAAAATGATATGATTTACTTTATCTTTTTACCAACGACAACCAGGCAAACTGAAACGCGGCTTCGATTTACAGTGGAAATCGAAACCCGCACTACATGTTTCGCTTCGTCGTTTTTTATCCGCACAGCGAGGGAATGAAATCAGCTACCTGAGTCTGCGAGTATCTTCTGTACCTATATGTATTTGTGCTTCATCTTAGACCATAATATCGTCAATTACCATCAGGAGAGATTGCGGCGTCAAACGGTAACCTATATGTGATTTAAAAAAACATATTTTGTCCGCACATAATACCCCAATAACGGTATTATATCAGGCCATAACCAAATAAAGCCCAGGTCCCAGAAATTACACTAACACAATACAGATTAAATGTAGATTAAACAGATAATATAAACTGCCAAAATTACGCGGGAAAGCGATGACGCTCCGTTCCACGAAAACACGAGGGTGTGGGCGTTTTAGCATGTTCATTTATTTAGCGTGAATGTGGATAGTAATTACATTGTTTTCGTATGAAACATAATAGCGGTGAGGAAATTGTTTAAGGATAAATAGATAACACACGGATTTCGTCATAATTAGCTACATATATTAGCACAGATCGAAAGAAATTGAGTGTAGGAAATAATAAGATTCAAATTAATTGATAGTACGCCGTTTATTGTTAAAACGTAACATGCAGATGACAAATTCATCATTCAGTGGTAAAATGATATTTCGACCTTTAAATATAAGAAAGACCCCCACATTAGTTTATCATTTCGAACCTTATTTTCTAATAAATCTCCCATAAATGCATACTTACTAATCATAATTAATCTAAAACTATATCATAATAATCTAAGAAATATGTACATATGTGTTTAGTTTCATGTATTATTTTTGTTATTAGTATGTAGTATATGTTGTAATGTTGTAATTCTATTGTACTTGTTTTTAATTATTGTAAGTGGTATTATGCCGTTATAATAAAATAAAATAAATAATGCATTATTTAATTCCAACGTTTCGGATCTTTAAAGCATCCATGATCACGTAAGACTTCAATAAATTCTTTTTATTTTTGTATAAAATATTTATGAAGAACAAGGTAGGCACTAAACGTACTATGTACTAAACGTGTTTTTTTCCTCATAATTCCAACGATGGATATGCATATCTTTAAAGGTAGATGGAAGAAAGATAGGAAGGGTGGATAGGCAGTGTATGTAGGGTAGGATAAGTAGGCAGATACTAAGCGAAATACGACCCATTTCAAATTAATGTAATAAAATAACTCTACCCATTATTAGGATGTTACCTATACCAATAATATTTGTATTATTGCTTAATCTATGATAGATTAGAATACCATCATATTCAGGTCGATAGATATAATATTAATTACGTTATGATTATCCAGTAAGTCAAGGCCTCATTATCGACCAGATTGGCCTCCTTTGTTTCTTACCTTCAGGGTCAGTCCACACTTAGACGCGATACTTTTTTTTCATTCTATGCACTATAAAATAATTCGTTCTATTACAACATACTTGCTTGTGATTCCAACATATGTATTATATACAGTGCGGTAGGTACTTAGGTGACCAAGGGTTCTGAAGCAGAAAATTAAAAAAAGGCGCGCAAAATCGCGTCGAATCGCGTTCATATGCGAACTGACCTTTAATCTAATTGTTCTACGTATGTGTGTCAGTGTTCTAAGTACTTTACGGTAACATACTAGCGCGTACCTATAATTTCACAGTTCATTGCCCTATTGGAACACGCATATCGTTGACAGCCATACTCACTGACTGAAACATTCATGCCGGTCAGGTGAACTAAATTAAAGTGAATTGAGAAATCACACCTACTCGTATATATTTTTCCATATCTAGAACAAAAAAAAACGTTACATTAGCCGCCAATCATTTTTGTCTCAGTACCAACCTTCCGTGCAAACATAACCTGTATAGGTACAATAGGTAATTTTAGCAGCACACTGGTTAGCAGCAGAATGTATTTCGACGTAGTATACGATGTTGAGATTATATGGGGTACAACCGAAACACCGAAAGGTCTTTTTTATGTGCAGAATATCCCCCAGGACCATCCTCCCCCCGGGGAGATGTTTGGGGAGTGTCGGACTCCACCCCCCAGAGTTGGTGACCTGCTGAAAATAATCCACACTAGCCTTAAGCTGCCCTGGCACCACGGCTTTGACGGGTTTCAGTCGAGCTATGTCGCTGGACTCCGACTAGGAGTGGTATCTTGCCGGGTGGTGGACGCATCTTAGTCAGCCACCCGAAAGGCATAGCCATAGCCTACAGAGGTCAAAGAGGTCAAAGATCCGTTTGTGCCGTGCTCGCCACTATCAAGACGATTCATTATACATATATCATTTGAGAGACGTTTTTAGTAGCTAATAAACCGATGCGAGAGCGACACACCCCCCACTAATTATAATATTGTATATTTTAGGGTCAAACTGGCTTGTGATATATACAAACAATGGATGGTTAAAGCAATAAATCATTGCTATGATAACTGCGGTGAAGTAAACAAATTATATTGCTCTGTTATTATACTATTTTAAAATAATTTCATTATTTATAACTCAATATTTATGAGCATCAATAAATTTCATCAATAAGGCGGGAAATATACTTATTCTAGTTTGCAGTAAACAAAAGTTACCTTTGCCTTATTAAAAAAGGGATACCTTATGTACCAGCTATGAAGGAATAAATAAAATTCAAATCCATTAAATTACATAATTTTATTGAAAAAAAGGAAGTAGGTACCTACTTACAAAATAACTTAATCTGTATGACACTTAATTATATATCACAGATCGATATTACTATTGATATTTACATTTAAGTAAATAATACGTAAATACACACGTAAATACATATTTACTGCATACAGACAATAACTAGCATACCGAACAATTATAAATTAGTTAAAACGAGAAAAAGTTGAGCTACCAAAAAGTTGCATTTTAATTTTGACGTCTGCTTTAACAGCTGTCAAAATAAGACCATAATTGTTATTTAATAGAATTTCTCTTTCCGCACATCTTCTTCATATGAACTTTAATATTCCAAATAATAAATAAATTCATAAATAATCATTGCCTCGGTGCAATACATGAATAATTCTTAAAATACAAAACGGCATACAAAATGTAATTTTCCACTATGTACATTTAGTTTAAGGTCACTAGTAAATTATCAAATTGTCTGTTTGCACAATGTCGAGACGAGAAACTAAGAAAAGATTTCCACAATGTAATGAGAAAATGTGTAGGTTATACATACATATTACAGATAACGTGCATTTTGACAGACGGTAAGAAGATATAGTGACTTTACGATAATATTAAATATCCGTTTGATAAACTTTTACCTAAGTAGGCTAGATAATGACCCCACTAAGGGCTTCCGTCATTTAACAAAAAGCAACTTTATTTTTGCAGACCTACAATCTATTTTGAAGTGATAAATAATTACAATTAAAACTTAATTGATAGTTATTAGGTATTAAGTATATACCTAAGTATATGTACCTATATCTTTAAACAATACATCGTGATAATTGTACCTACTTTCAAGTTTATCAAGTAATGTCAATAAAGGTCAATAACATTGATAATTAATGATATTATTTTAAATAACCAAATGTCTACGCTTTTAAAATAAATTTCTTCGTAATGAAAACTTCTTATTTGTCTATTAGACTTCTAAATCAATATTTTGTAGCGAGCTTTTGTGTTCGGTAAAAACTATTTAAATATATTTATAAAATGTACTTAAATGTACCTACAAGCGGAAACCAGATCTAGTTATACATTTCTTAATCAATTGCAACAAAACTATTATGTAAATTTTAAATAATACTTAAGTCTAGGCAAACCTTGAAACGAAATTATCGACTATCCCACAAAGACAATGATGTTCATACATATAGGATAATTATCACACAGCGAAATTAAATTACTCACCTAATAGTACTTGTATAGATAACAATTTAATCTGTACCTATTATGTGACTAGTTTAATCAATAAATCACGATTCACTTTCATCATTGTCTCAAAGCTTTAATGCCAAATGCCAGACACCTACTCTCACTTATTCAACGACAGACATATCGAACATATTTCAACAGCAACCAAAACTAAATAGAAACTGACGAATGCACTAAACGATTAACATAATATCTTGTACTTATTCTATGATTTTACGAAGGCCTTGATAGCGTGGCAACACTGCACGCGGCAGGCAAAGGCAGCATGATTCGGAATCCCTTCCAAATTCAAATTAATATTGATTCAACACTCGTCGTACTCCGGCAACGCTGGTAGTTTCAAACACTGTTTTCTATTCCTCCGTCTCCTGTGCACCATTTTGCATGTCTTTTTCAGCTCAGTGCTGCTGCATTCTTTGTCCTCTGGCAAAGGCGCAAGACTCCTTTTCGGTCGACGCGGTAAAATGCACTCAGTGGCGAAATTATTAACTTCTTTGCACCTCAGCATGTCGACGTCCGGATAATCAGCCGGTAGAATTGGAAATGCGAGTTTCACTAACATTGTTTTAATACGTAATAGCGTAACGTAAAACACGGGCGTCCAGTACGAATGCGACTTTATGACTGAGAGCGGTGCAAGTGATAGCTACAAATTTTATTTTTAGACGAACGAGTTTGGCGCCTGCATTAATGGGGTTGTCGATAGAATATCGTAAATAACGCACCGTGCCAAATTGTGGTGATGGTGGATAAGAATTATGTGTAAATTGTAATATTATTACGCATAATATGTGTTACTGACCTGTTTTCTTTCTTATCGTAAATACATAATTCGATTATAGTTACATGTTCGATTGTTTGTTTATTATTATTTACTGAGACTGCCTTGGTCTAGTATGTGCGACTGTTGAGCAAGAGGTCTTGATTTCGATTTCCAGGTCCAGAAAAGTAATATTGGATTATTCTGTGAAATTCTTAGTAGCAGCTCGGAGTTTGAATTCGTGTCCAGTTGATAGTAATAAGAAATGTGGTTGTATATTAGCACACGTCTGCCTAACACTTCGCGGACGATAGGCGTGATGGTATGTAGTAGGTATAATAGGTATTATTTGAACAACAGTCATGCAGAGTCATGAATGAACTCGAAGACTCTAGGGCTCGAAGACTCTTGCCAAAGGGTTTGCCAACAATGTCATTTATTGAGTGCGAGAAAAATATTGATTGATTATAAGTCTTAACGAATATGTGTCATAAAATGATCTGTATGACGTGTCTTTTACAGTGGTAGATCTGACCTGCTGAGTTGATATGAAGGACTATTGCTATACTGCCCAATTTTCAGCAGTAAAGCAGTATTGTGCTAAAATGATAAATAGCGCAATACCGCTTTCCTATTTGCAGGGTAATGTCACCATCATCATCATCAACCCATTATTGTCCCACTACAGGGTTAGGTTATGGTCCACCACGCTAGCATACTTGGTTGGGTTGGCTTGGGTTGGTGCTTCATATGCTATCCAAAAAATCTCTCAAGCATGCAGGTTTCGTCACGATGTTTCCTTCACCATTTGTGCATGTGTATATAGGGGTAGGGTAATGTAATCAGATAATTTGGTCTTATAACCGGTCGTCTTAGGGTGTACTACTGCAGTATAGATTAAAGTAATCTAGTGGTTGCAACGACAAGAGTTGAGTGGAAGGATCTTGTACCATAGGGAGTCGAGCAGTGTTGTTAGATAAATTTATATTCAAACAATTTTATTAGCAGCTTGGGTGTCGATGATTCTGTACAATTAATGGTCACAATATCGCCCCCTATTATAAGAGACCTAAATACCGGTGTACGTGTTCACAAATATGTAGGTACATATCTGCCTCATCCTTCAGTGATACAGACGTGATGGTAGGTATGTTATGTTATGACTTAAGGTGGCCATGCTCAAGTAATGTCCGTCTGTCCCTGGATTTTTTTAGCATTTTCCACTATTAGGTAGATCACCTATTTTTTTTGGTTGTCAGCGTAATGGCTAAAATATAACCGTCCGCCCTAAAAATCGTGGTTTTGATTTAATCATCATAAATATTTTAACGGCCTACAAGCTGTTGTTCCAGTCCCATTTGTCAGGATTTATAAAAAAAACTTGTGTCAATTCTAAATAATAAATCGATAAAATAAAAGGTTTATTGTGCAAATACTACATTCTGAAGAAATCTTTTTAGAACCGACTGTTTCAGTGTTATTTGACTTGAAAGCTTATCCTATACTTTAATTGTGTAGCATTTAATTTAATATAAAGATACAATTTAAAACAGATCCATCTCTTCAAATGCATCTCTTTTATAAGCTAAAGTGAGTTAGTGAAAATCTAGCAACAGTTAAAATTTTAATCCTCTTTATTATTGTGTTAGGTTAAGTACCTACCATATCCAAAAAAAATGACTTCTAATTATTTTCTGTATAAAAAAGGAATGGCTTTCGCGATTAGGCAAGGGATTTTGCCAGTGACTTGAAGCCTCTTTTCTTCGCGCGTAAAGAATACTGATCGTCTAGCCTAGCCAAGAGAATCGACTAAGTTAATAAATATGTGCATACATCGAGATTTTCTCGATGGCATGAGAAGTCTGCCAACCCGCAGTAGGCTAGCGGGGTGGACTATAGCCTAATCCTTCTCAAATGAGAGGAGACCCGTGCCCAGCAGTGGGACAATAATGGGTTGATGACGATGTGCATACAGTAACTAATTCACTTTAAATATCTTTTTGTACTAAATCTTTTAATGATTAACGAGCATCATCAGTATGCATTGGGTAATAATCATTGTCATAATTACCAGTGAGCAAAAATATTAGGTTATAACTGGATTGAGCGGGATAAGTCAGCATTTTGTTGGAACTTCGAACAAACAAGGTCGAAATCATTAGTGTTAGAATGTCATCGTTTTTGCGAAATGCATGAAATCATCTTCAGTGATATTCTGTTCACCATCACGCCTAGCCCCGAGGGCTTAGACAGAGGTACCCAACGATGTAGACTCAATGCTCGCCAGTATGATTTTAGGTCTACTATAGTCTCTTATAGCCAATAATTGCCTGTTGCCATTAACCGGGAATAAATGTTTATTGTCTTATCTCTTTTAGTGAGTGCCATGTCGGTACGCCTGTAGTACGTTTCTACAGGGTTTGGCAACTCATTTGCATTTCTGGTGTTGCAAATGTCCATGAGCGGCGGAGATCACTTACCATCAGGTGAGCTTCTTGCCCGTTTGCCATCACCATAAAAACTAATGTTTTTTTTTTGTTGTATTTTTCTCTGTATTAATAACGGCGGCAGGTAGCCGATACATGGTACGGAACCCTTCGTGCACGACCCGACTCGCACTTGGCCGGTTTATCTTTTTGGTATATGTATTAGAACTTCAACGACGATTTATAAGTTTTAAATTCATCTATTCATATCGTAAAAAAAACAACTATCACCGATGATTCCACTGGCGTATTATTAAATGCCATTGATAATAATTTATTATTAGGTAATAAAATTGATAGCTTCTTTTGCGACTTACAAATTGAATGGGTGATTTTCCACGATGACATTCATTTATTAGCGATTTCGATAAAATTTTGACGAAACATGCCACGCGATAACCCTGCGTTGTATAAGGTTACTTCGAAAGGGTTTGAAAAATTAGTTTTAACACGAAACAGATGTCTTAATTTGTGGATCATACCTATGATAATTATTTTATCAGTTTATAATTATATAATTCGTTTTTATTCGTACAGGTAATTAGATACGCTTTCTGAAAATTTAATCACTATTTCATCAGAAAGCGTACGGCAACTACAAGTAAAAATTTATATGTATAGGTATAAAATATAAATACATTATTTTAAAAGAGTTTGAGCAACTCCATTGGCGCTGTGGCTGAGCGATCGGCTTGTCCGTTACAAGTTGCGAGTTCGATCCCCGCACGAAGTAAATATTTGTATGATCTACATGTAGTTTTTCCGGGTCTGGGTGTTTCTGTCTATAAAAACTGATGTTTGCACCCACTCAAAGACTATAAAACCACCTCGTTGCACCCACTACATAATAGAAAATCCTAGTTTGGGGCAACTTTTTAAAAAACCTTATTGCGTCTCAATACGTCATCGATGTGACAGTCACGTTTTTTATGAAGCTTTACAGTGGCATACATATTATTGTTAGTGCTAATATTTGTATGGGAAACAAGGCAAACGCGTAAATAATAAGTTAAATAATTTTTTTAGATAAAATGATGAACAGTTCGCACGTACATGTGTTCTAGGTTCCACGTTATAGAGAAGGTCAATGTCAGAAATCAAAACGCCTATTTGCTACTAAAATGATCATCATCATCATTCACAGCATTTCTGATCCTTTTTCTGCGTATAGGCCTCTCTCAATTTATGCCATTCGCTTCGGTTCTGTGCCAGTCTCATCTAGGTTCCACCCGAAAACTGTGCCGTACCGGATGTCTAACACCACCTTTATAGCTTCCGGCCACCGCACAGTGAGTGCTTTGTTCCACATATGATCACTTCGCCTCGTCATGGGTACTGCCAAACTCCATTTGAACCTCCTAAAAATGGCCCAATAAACTTATCCAATAATACTTTGTTCATCCTGAGAATTAAATCCAGGAATTACGTCATACTTGTTGGCTACCAATACAAACCGTTTATCAAATTTAGGTATACTTTTAATCATATTATACGATGGTATACTATCGACGCTCTTGGAACGGCTACCCCGGGTGGCCCACCCTAGACCCGGAATCATTTTAAATTTGATCTCTATTATACGGTTCTCTTTGCCAAACAATGTTCAACGTGGTAAATGTATGTATATCTAGCACCTATATGGTCTAGTAAATACGAAGTTTTTGGAACACTCATTTCATATGTGTAACGGATATTATATACGAGGAAAATGTTATTGTCTAATAACGTTAAATAAAAGAGTACCGAGTTCCTAGTCACTGTAAACATTGTTCCGAGTGTTGCCTGTATCAAATTTCTTTTTGTCCGTGTTTTGAGTTGGAGCATTATGTTTTAACAGAACTGTGATGTGTCTTTATTATTTTTTTGACTTGAAATACTTATATGTGAGTGCTTATGCCTAACTGAAGCTAATTATGATAGACTAGTTGTGTGACCGGCGCGGACTGTTAAGTCAAAGGTCTAGAGTTTCCCAGGGCGCATGTGCAATAGTCCATGGGTTGATAATGTATCTCTGAGACCATAGGCCATATAATGATCTCTGCTTATTGGGCTGACGTTCAGATCACGTTGAGACACGAAGATGCCCGCACTTTATCCTGTCCAGTCAGTTAATACAATAATCATATACTTTCTTATGTTCGAATAAAAAATACCTACACAAAAAAATAAGAATGAAAACACCGGTTTTCACACACACAATTCACCATAATTGCAGCTTATTGCTCGGATAAAACTAACAGGCCGACATACAGCTATGATGCCTTTAAAGTCAATACCTAGAATCTCTACAATAAAAAAAAGACATTAAAGACATTAAAAAGAGTTATTACTCGTGTGCATTTGTTAAATTAAATTAAAATTAAAGGTGGCAACACTGTAATTATGACAATAAAATATTATTAATTGTGTTGCACAACGTTTATTGTATTAAATCGAAGGACGTCCGCCTTTACTGTAAAGCTTTGTTTACACTGATGTGGTATTCGTCGTGAGTTAATGACAAATTACGAAACCAGTCTATATTTAGAAGTACACAATTAATTTTGAAAAAAAAGTACTTTCTACGAATTTAATCCCAATCGTTTCGGACCCCTTATAGGCGTCTATCCACATCCGTATCGTCCAATATTCTCTTAACTATTTACTTTGATTGCTTGCATACCTTTCTAAAACAAAACCAAATTTATTAATGAAGTCACCAGAAATAATTTTTAGAATACTTGTAAGTATGTAATTTATGTACGTACTAATGTCATTGTCTATTTTGACTTTGTTTAAATTAGATCAAAGCTTATGGCTTTTATTATAATAATAATTGCAATTTTAAAATGTTTTAAATTTACGAGAATTTTACTGATAAAGATAAAATATAATTAATATAAAAGATAGATGTATAATATGTAATGATAGACGTATATGTATGATAGATATCTAGTGTGATATTTGTTGTGCCCTACTTAGGGGTCCATAATTGGGTTTAGCATATTTTGTTTGTTACCATCTTTATTAACATTGTGGAATGCAAATGAACGATATGAATATGATATGATATCTGTTGACCATCAGGTGGTCCGTAATCTTGTTTGCCACTTTCGGTATAAAAAAAATAAAAAATGTTAATAATGGCCCAAAACATTACATGTTAGGGGAGAGCTGTGGTAGCCTAGTGATGTGACCAGTGGACTGAGACGTCAAAGGTCTCGAGATCGAACCCAAGGCATGCACCACTGACTTTTCGGAGGTTATGTGCGTATTTATCACAAGCTCAAACGGTGAAGGAAAACATCGTTAGGAAACCTGCATGCTTTGCAAGAGATTGGTCTCGATGGCATGTGAAGTCTGCCAACCCGCAGTAGGCTAGCGTGGTGGACTATATATAGCCTTATCCCTCTCAAATGAGAGGAGACCCGTGCCCAGCAGTGGGATGTTATGGGCTGATGATGATGATTACATGTTATATAGCCATTCGCTATTGACAACAGTAAATATAAAACTATTATAATCTATTACATATAGTTATGTATCATGTGCTGCACTTTGCTCCAAGTATACATGAACATGGCCTTAGATTACAAATTAAACGCGCCAAATGTCACCCGGTCATGCACAAATTATAGAACGACATTTGCCGGTAGGTAAGTGGCACAGAGCGGTCAACCTGGTGTATTTGGCTACAGACTACGTATCGTGTATAAAATAGTGCCAGCTTCCGTATTTTTGGGTTGGGTGTTGACAAATCGCTCACAATTGCAAGTACTAATTGCGATTGCACTTGATTAATGGGTTCTTATAAAATGATCCAAGGAAATTCATGACGTTCTAAAAATTAACCTTCTACCTAAAGTCCCCATAATAAATGGATGTTTCTATAGGTTTGATGCCTCAGTCTGTATTTTCTGATGATAACAATTTGGGGTGTTCAAGTCACGAGTAAAAGGTAGGTATCTTCTATGTAAGCGTGCTTCGTCTTAGACCAGACCACATCGTCACTTACCATCGGATGAGATTGTGGTCAAATGCTAATTTCTTTTCCGTTAGCAATATATTACTATACTCTTTGCGTTAGCCTATACTTTGATAAAAAAGTTTCTACACAACAACCATAGAAATATCATAGGCTGTAATTAAAACAAGCGAATTAATTAATTACGTTTTAATATGTCGCACCCTTGAAAGTGACCTAACTCAAAATTCCAGGAATTTCTGATTTTGCCATAATATGATGTTACCAATCTTTTTATAAAAGATCAATCTATAAAACTGCAAAAAAAAAAACACTTCCTATGAAAAACCGAAGAGATAAATATATTTGATTCTATACTTTTTTTTAATCTTTCTTACTAATTTTCCATAAATTGCATTTTTTGACTTCGGTCACTTTTATTCTAAGGGTGCGATGTATCGCTGGAGATTTCATATAAATTTAAGGTAATTTAGTGATCTTTGGTTATTGATTGTTTGGCACTGACTCAAAATTAGCATAAGAATATAATTTATTAAGTTTAAATAACAAAAGGCTTATAATTTTCGGCATTTCGGTTTAGATTAGATCAACTAAACCCAATGTTACCAGTATATTTTATATTAACGTCAAAATAATGTCAAAGGAAACAAAATGGCTGAAGTTTAAATATGGCGTCTTGCTAACTAGAAAGTGACGCGTGAATGTGTTTTGGTTATTTGAATTTATTTTGTCAATTTCAGGTTTTTACAACTGATACTATCTTTAAATCATAGAAAACGCCAGGTAAGTAGTTTGCAATTCTCACAAATCGGTCCCAAAACCGGATTTAATTGCTCTTTTTACTTAAAGCTGACCGGTGTTCGTCAGCGCTTGGAAAATAATTTCTTTGAAATGTACTGCGATGTTGAATGAAATTTGCATTGTACTAGCATTCAATGTAATTTATTAGGACTAGGAATGAGCATAATTAATGCTAATAATGTATCAGTTGAATCATTATCTTGCGTTACCGTGCGCGTATCTAATATTTTGACAACAAAATTGAGACAAGTACACTTAGATTTCGCATTTTGATGTGGACACACACTTATAAATTAAATGTGATATTAGTTCGCAGAAGCCTGCATACGGTGTTATAAGTTATCAATAATACTTTTATTTATATATACTGTTGATAAGCTTAAACATTTGTGACTGATATTGAATACACTAGTAGACATCAGGCTAACACACCGTAAACACTAGTGTTTATATAGTGCATTGTGTTACTATTCCAATCCCTCTTAAACTGAGGAGGACCTGTCTCTGGCACAGAGAGAGAGAGCTCAGAGAGCTCTGGAGAGAAATAGGTTAGAGTCACTTTAGGATGGCTTTATTTGGAATTATTAGTAGAAGTATTATGTATCATATCAATGTATACTGATTGTTGCTGACAAATTGCTAATTTAGAGTAAGTCTTATTTTACTTACTACTATAATAACTTGGAGCAGATTAATACCACTTCAAAGAGAAATGGAATGACTAGTATTATAAATAGTAAGTATATGTCGTTTATTATGTTTGCCAGGTTATAATGATAGTTTATTTTGTATGTTTCAGGCTGATTCCAAGCCATGGCTACTCCAAACAGCTACAAACAAAACACATCAATGTCAATGCCAAGCCCGCAGAGCAATCCGCGTTTGTATTCCATACTTAATGTTTTAATATTATATTGTAAACAGACCACAGCAGAGCATAGATAACAGTTTGGCCAAACACTTACAGCATTTGAAACTGTTCTACTTGAATGTTTGTTTAATTATTGTTTCTAGAATGTTGTTAGATACTAACTTACATATTTATAACATGTATACCTGGTCTCGACGCCTTTGCAAGCTTAGCAGGGCTGAGAACTGTTGTTGGTAATGCTGGTACCTAACTGCTGTTATGATCCTCGGCAGCATGACTCCAATTCTATGCTTGTTTATTTCAAAGTATTTGCATTAGTAACAAACTTTTTTTTATTTTCTCTTTAATTAGTTCAATTCTTTATGCATTAGACTTACATTTTACTCTTATGTTGGTTTTGTTTCATGTTTTGTTATGTTGAAACAGACTACATGATTGCGGGGCCCCCCATGAGTTTCGGTATGATGAAAGGTAATATTACAGTCTGATATACTTCTATTTTTCAAAATTGTTCTCACACCCTCATCTGTTTTGGATTTAGGTACTCTATGGGGATTTAAAGATGTAATTGCACCAAATTTTTTTCTCGTTTTCACATCACAAGTCATTGTTTCACACCAGTCTGTACTCTTGATTCTTGATTCTTTATGCTAATTCAGCCCACTAAATAATAATACTTGCTAGTACTGCTCGCTCACACTAATAACTTCCACTTAACATTATGATTTGAATTTATTTAGATGTTGTTGCATTTGATTATCTTTTGTTTGCCCTACCCTCTCCTGTCCCATTCCCTTATGCTTTTTGTTTTTTCTTTCATTGTATTGCCGCCCCGCTGCTTGGCTTGAAGGCGGTATGAATGCACCGCCGCCGCACCATAACCAATACCAGTACCACCACCCGCAATACCAAGGTGGTCCTTCGCTGGGCCACCCGGGGGGGTACGGCGGCTGGCCGCAGAGTCCACAGCAACAGCGTTTCGGTGCAGAGGGCGCGCGGCGTGCCGCCGGTGCCTCGGCGGGCGGTACCGCCGGCCAGGCCGCCAAGGACGATAAGACCAGTCCATTTGTGTCCACGGTACACTCGCATCCTGGATTTCAGCCGCAGAAAATCGGCAAGGGCTCCGGCGCGGTGAGTCGTGTATATTGGGTAATATTTTCTGTACTTTTTTGGTAGAGTAACAAGTTTAATAAATATTTTGTTTTGTACTCTAGGGTCTCTTTGTTTTAGGTTTTATGTATGTATTTATATTTAGGTCCCTTTTTACCTACAACTTTTTCGTGTATTAATAATCATCAATAATCTTTTATTGAGGGTCACATAAATATTAATCAAAAATAATTTCTTTGCAGCTGCTCTATACCCAAAATCCAATACCCAGTTATAACAAAATTCCTATAATTTCAGGGTGCAGGACTTCCAAAGCCCCCGAAGCCGCCAGAAAAGCCCCTAATGCCGTACATGAGATATTCCCGACGCGTATGGGACACAGTAAAAGCGGCACATCCCGACCTAAAGTTATGGGAGATCGGGAGGATAATAGGGGGTATGTGGAGGGACCTGCCTGAGACTGAGAAGGCTGGGTATATTGATGAGTATGAAGCTGAGAAGGTATGGATATTTTTCTTTTTAGACTGTAGCTGTTCTAGGCAAATATTTTGCAGTTTGCTAACTCCTTGCGTATGGTCCACACTGAAATAACAATTGACTAAATAAATCCAGAAACACTTAGTCTGTATGACTTATTCAGAAGGAAGCGGCCAGCCGCAAACTGTTTGCCTAGCCACACTAAAGTCATATAGATGTTTATTTTTAGTTTATTTCTTTACGGTAGACGAAAATTTTTATATATCTAAATCAGACAATTATAAAATAAATGTCTATGACGAATTCGCTATTCCTTGCTTGCGAAACCACAATCTAAGTTAAAATATAAATTGGTTTCCAAAATACAGGATCAAATCTAGAGACCTAGCTTAGACCTCCACTTACTTTAATATAGAAAAGGTGTATCAGATTTAATAAATGCAAACTTCATCTGAAAACAAAACAGAAACTTATAATATCAGTATGTGTAGTGATAAACCATTTTCAACCTTATTTTTATAAATATAAGGTCCAAACATTGTCAATCACTAAGATTGCCGATTGTACCTAAGATAAAAATACTTTTCTATTTAGGCGCAGTACACAGAAATGTTGAAAGCATACCAATCTTCGCCTGCCTATATACAGTGGCTGGCTCACAAGTCCAGAGGTACAATATGCTATGAACCCTATAGCCCTCATAAATTGGGTACAAATTGTGTATAATCCACGCCATCACGACCGCGCTTGATTTTAACATGGGTTTTTAAGGTTTAGCTCTTGCTGTTTTGTGTTAATTAAGTATTAAATGTTGTAATTTGACTAATTATACATGTTAGGGGATTTATTTAAAATGGCAACCCCTTTTTCCTGTTTTCAGAATTATTATGTAGCACGACTCCTTAATGTCGTAAATCATTTAACAATGGTTATGATTTCAATTAAAATTGTCCTTCGTTTATCTGACCAGTTAAATTTAATAACTGCATTATGTTTCTATGATTCCCCAAATATAGGCAGAGTACAGATTATAACCACTTTTATTTTTAATCAATCTTGCTTCTAAAAGGCCTAAAACCTGATTGCCGAACTACTACCGAGAGAATTTCTTTATATCCTGAAAGCCACTTCAACTTATTAGCCTGCGACCCTTCAACGAATATTAGACCTTAAATCTTAGTTACTTCGCTGGCTCAACGACTGGAAGTGGATCTTGACCTCCGACATTAAAGTGCGCCATTTCTTCCTGTCTTGTGGCAGGTCTGACCAATCGAGCACCCCCATCTCTTTGAGGACTTTACCAACTTCGTCTTTCCAGCGATATCTTGGGCGACCCACCGGACGACGCCCGGATGGTTGACTCATTCGTCAACTCGCGCGCGTGAAACTCGCGCGCGCGCGCGAGTTGGCACCTTCCAATTTTACCTACTTTTTTCGTCGTCAACTCGCGCGGACTGTTAAAGTACAGTCAAATAAAAATGGATTAAAACCAAAAATCTTTAAATAACTTACTATACCCGCGGCTTTGCCCACAGTGGCTGATTCGGTGAAGTACGGTATAGATGAACACGTTACCTTGACCATTCACAAATTTATTTAACTAGTTTAGTTTTCAATTGTAATGTTTGTTATAAAAATAATTTAAAACAAACCCTGATCTGAGATTTTTACAGTTCCTTAGAATGATTAATTTTAATAGTAAGTAATAATTATCCAAATTCTATACTTGTTGTTCATTAAAATTTTCAGATTTAATATTTCACTCAAATTATATGTATTGATTTTATTTTTTGTTTTATTTGCTTACCTACTTTAGAAATTTTTACTTATAATATTTAGGTTTTATTACCTTTTATATTTTTATTTAACTCATTGTGACTTTTTTAGGGATATAAGCAGTTTTATACTTTTTAGTATTGTTTTATTTTATACAACTAGGTATCACAAAATCTATTATCATCAACCATATTAGCCTACTGCAGATTAGTAGACTGTATATACCATTGAGAAAAATTCACCACTAGCCTACTACAGCTCTTCTCACAAAAACAAGTTTTATTTTAAACTCAAATCGTATAAAGTGTCTTATTCATATTGAATTTTTTAAACGTTTTTGTAGCTGACTGTCCATAAATACGTAAAATTTTATGAGCAAGCGAGTTGACGACAAGAAAAAAGGGAGGTGCCAACTCGCGCGCGTGCGCGAGTTTCACGCGCGCGAGTTGACGAATGAGTCGGATGGTTGTCCGAGATATGCTCTCTTAAATAATAAAATTCAGTTTTCTTTTCAATAACACAAACAGCAAAAGCAATACAAATGAATGTTGGTTACCATTGTGTGAACTCATCAACCATTATGTACAAATGCTAGGTACCATTAGAGCCACTGTATATTCAATGCACTTGGGTACAGTCATACATTGCCAAAGAACTGTGGTCCGTTCCCTTCCCCGGTGGGAGATTTGTGTTTATAGTATATTTTGGTTCCCGGTTTGGAAATGTGTGGATCTGTCTAAAAAATTTACCTTTATACATTTCCTGTAAATCATGATCAAAAAGTTTAATAAAATTTACATACCTAGTGAATTTATATTTGATTTATGCTTATGTTAATTATTGGGTTTATAAATTGAAATAGGTGGTAAATAACCACTTAATTATGTGAAATCGATATTCTATCCATGTTGGTGTACCCTTACAGGGTCAATAACTGTAGTTTAGCTCTAAGCCTATTTTATAAAATCTTGTAAACTTGATGGAATGCAAAAAAAATATATTAAAATGCCGTATGTAATAGGATTTTTTTACTGTACGAAAAGTAAAAAAAAAACGCAGTGAGAGCATGAAACCGAACAGCCAGTGTTGTAGTACCACTTTTGGACTTTAGGTTCATAACAATAGATTTACAAGTGATTTACTGCAAAGCGTAAGGATCTTACAACGTTCTGCAAAGCAATAGAATACCTTATAACGCTATACATTAGGTGCATACTGTATTGTATAGAAACAAATCCACCCATTTCCAAGCCCGTTCCGTGACTAACACGCACATGTATAAGTAACGCTAATTTTGTCCTCCACATGCACGTCACCTCATGTTTATTACTCGCACGGGCCTCATCTGACACCGACAGTTGGAGTACGAAAAGAGTTTGAAGGCCTACCACAACTCGCCAGCTTATTTAGCGTATATCGCCGCCAAAAATAAAGCTGTAGGTAAGGGAAAATCGTAAAAGAGGATGCATGCAAAATTGTCTTTGCACTGTCTTGTTAGATATTAGAAAAAAAAAATATTTTTAAAATAATTAGTGTCGCTGTAAATATAGCGTTGGCGTATGTAAAATGTTGCCAGTTTTTTATGTCTCCTAAAGTATTGCTACCAAAAAAAAACTAGCAAATTTTATCGTAGTTTTCTTTTGTTCTTGATAAAATTCTTACTGTCTATAATTATATTTATTTGGGCTATTATAACACATGTGCTTCAATACAGCTTTAAGACTAAAACCTTGCCTGTCTGTACACAAATCCATTTCTAACATGTCAATGTCGCTTCACAAACTGCTTCTCTAGGTATCAACAGTATCTAACTCATACTTGTGTCAGCAGTAGGTAACTTGGAAGAGGAGAGCTCTAGCAAGAAGGGAAGCTCACAGAAGGAGCAGCAGCAACAGGACAGGAGAATTGATATACAACCAGCTGAAGATGAAGAAGGTATGTCTAAATTGTAAAAAACGATGTCAATTAATTACCGTTTTTTATTCCTAATTATGGTGGTTATTTATAGTTGAAATTAGTTTATTTGGTTTATAGAATTATAATATACGATGGGGTTGTCATACCTGTGCAGATAAAAACCACAAAAAGAAAACAAAATTAAACAATTTTTTAAAGAAATCGTCTCCATTTTTAACCGACACATTTTTTTTAGGTTCATACGTACTTATATAGATTATTTCACTTTAGACTTTATTCCAAGCTATAGCTTAGCAGATTCAGACGGCTATATTATTATTTGTTTTTTTTTAGATCAAGACGAAGGATTGTCTGTGAAACACGTGGCCTACGCGAGATATTTGCGCAATCATCGTCTGATCAACGAGATATTCTCCGACACAGTTGTTCCAGATGTGCGCTCTGTTGTCACCACAGCCAGGATGCAGGTATGTGATGTTTGTCAGAGTTAAGTTAAGTGTATTTATTAGGGGTCAATTTGTCATGTGGGACAGCATAAGGTGTATCCCACCATTTCGTCCCCGAACTTAAATCAATATTAATCCATACTTAAAATTTGAAATGCAAAACTGTGTCTGTCTGTTCTTTCTTGTCTGTCTCTATTTAGATGAAATTCGGCATAGAGACAGTTTGAGTCCCGGAGATGGACACAGGGTAGCTTTCGTCCCGGAAGGGAGAAAAGTGGTGTGGAAGTGCGGATAAAATTTCTAATTTTACGTAGACGAAGTCGCGGGCAAAAGCTTGGGCGATTAAATAAATAGCTATTTTGACTTTTTGTCTTAAATACCTAATTTTACACTGTTAACTATGTATGTTTGTTGTTTTTTGTACAGATTTTGAAAAAACAAGTGCAATCGTTGACGATGCACCAGAAGAAGTTGGAAGACGAGCTGCAGCAGATTGAAGAGAAGTTTGAAGCTAAGAAACGGAAGTTCATTGAGAGCAGTGAAGCATTCCAAGAAGAACTCAAGAAGGTATTGTGTTAATCTATTGATCATATACCTAAATAGAAGGCTGATTGCAAATTGAGGACCAATTAGAGGAATCTGTGTAGATAGATTTTGTGTATCACATACTACCGAAAACATCATTCATCATCATCAACCCATTATTGGCCCACTGCTGGGCAATGGTCTCCTCTCATTTTAGAGGGATTAGGCTATAGTTCACCACGCTAGCCTACTGCGGGTTGGCAGACTTCACGTGCCATCGAGAAAATCTTTCAAGCATGCAGGTTTCCTCCCGATGTTTTCCTTTACCGGTTGAGCATGGGATAAATACGCACATAACTTCCGAAAAGTCAGTGGTGCGTGCCTTTGGGTTTGAACTCGAGACCTTTGACATCTCAGTCCACTGGTCTCACCACTAGACGACCACAACCAAACTTTTAGCACAACAGAATAAAAAAATATGACACTTTTCTTGTCCATATCTTTAGTATCTAACTACATAAACGAATACTTAGTTATGTTTGTACCAATAGCACTGCAAGCCTGCCGTCGACGAGGACACGTTCGGTCGCATGGTGGAGCGCGCCATGGAACAGATGCGGCGCGGTATCACCACCAACACGCAGCCGCTTACACCGCTCAACGCTGTGCAACACGACCGGAAGGACGAGGTGAGAGTATACTCAAATAGAGAGACTATTCGTCGAACCATTTGCTGTCCCACAGGCGCCTTTTTGGTCTCAAGGAGACATGTCCAGATGTCTCCTTGAGACCAAAAAGGCGCGTGGTACGGGTAATAATAATAATTGCAAAAGTAAATCAAATAATTGTGAGATTTTTTGTTATCTTTATACACAACCAACAGATACTCCGGAAATATAGGAAAACATCATGAGAAAGCCTGCATGCTCCAGAGATTTTTCGATGGCGTGTGTAGTGTGCCAATCAGCACTAGCATGGTCGACTATAGCCTAATCCTTTTCAAACGAGCGGAGAACCGTGCCCAGTAGTGGTGCAATAATTGGGTTGATGATGGGCGGATGTGTGCACAATTCGATAAAAGTGGAATTAAGTCTAACATCGACTTCATTAAAGGACCGAATGTTTTAATGCACTGTCTTAGTGTTCTAATGTTTGCATTATTGCCTTTCCAATTAAACCGGTAAATGATAAATTATATCTCTGAAACCTTTTCTATGTCGTCATTACCTCATAGCCAATGGACCAGGACCAGACACAAATAAAGACGGAGACCAATGGGCCCAACCTGCCGACACAGGTCGACAAAGTGTCCACCACCGAAGTTAAGACCGAAGGTGTCACCACGGAGCTGAAGGCTGAACCCGAGACCAAGCCTGGAGAACTGGTGAAACAGGAACCTGAAGACCTGGCTAATAATGGACCGGAGAGTGAAGGTATGGAGATTTTTGTTAGTTATTTTTTAACTAGCTGATTCCCGTGACTTGGTCGGCGTGCTATTTAACCAAAAAATATCTCCATGTTTAGTCACTTCGCCTGCTCCCACGTTCTTAAGCCGTTTCAGACATTAGCCGGATCAAACAGACAGACAGACAGAAAAAAAAATAGGTTTTTTTTGTAAGTACCGTATATACTTACATAATATGCGTTTAGTGAAAAGCTGTTAATTTGAAATTACAAACAGACACTTCAATATTATTCATTTGTATAGTTAAATAAATATCAGTTCGTTATAAAATATGGAGCTGAATAAAGTCCAATAAATTTCTTACACAGGCGAGCGTAAAGAAGAGAAAGCAGCCCCGAAGGTGGAAAGCAAAGAGGGCGCAGCCCCGGGCGCTCCGCCCTCGCAGCCGCCCGCCCACCCGCCGCACATGACGTCGCCGCCGCACCACCGTGAGTTCCTCCTATATGGTAGATGTAAATGTCCCAGTCACAACGTAATCAATCTATGTTTACGCCAATTAGGTCTTAAGATGTTCCTTAAAAGCCGCGTACGCGTGCACTTAATCGCGTCTTGTTCGGAATGTCTGGATATATTTATTTATTATTATTACTATCGAGCTTTCATCAGCTAAGTTCGCGAGTAGTCAGCCAATAGTCGATTTATTGTGCGCGTGAATGAAATAAAAAAAAAGACACACACCTCGGCAGCATTTAATAATAAAACCTGTATTTATAGTCATGAAGCAAATAGTTGTCTTTTCGAAGGTCTGGTATTATTATAATGCCTTATATAATTAATGAGACATACGTATATTTTGAATAGTGTTCACAAGATTGGCATACAAGCTATACGACTCGTTGATGGTAATTGGTTACAGTAGCCTATGGATGTTTGCAACACCAAAAGTGCCACTCGCGCGTTGCCAATCCTGTAGATATCATTTCACTCCCCTTTTTTAAGACCCCAAAACTACGGAGCATTTTAGGTTTCTTAAAGTAGGAGAGCTACCACACTGACAGCAAATAGAATTCCCATGCTGTAATAGTCATTCACTCCCCTAACGAGTTCTGGATAGTGGTTTAAGTTTAACCACTCGCTTCAAGAAATCGCGCTATGACAAGGAGTAGTAGTTTCTATAATCTTCTAATATTGACGTTTGATGTTCAGCAATGATGATGCCACCGAATGCCAACGCGCCCGCTCACCCAGGCCCACCACACGGAGGGCCGCCACCACCTCCAGGTTAGTTGTTTTTTACATACCTTGTTATTGAAGCATTAAACTAATAGCAGTAAAACGGCCTCACTAACGTCAGATACCTAAAGGTCCATCAGAGACTTTCAGGCCCTAGTTTTTGAACATTTACTCGGACACAAACAAAAAATCTGTTTAAAAATGCTATATACATAGTTCTAGTATAGAGCCAATGAAAAGGCCTATTCAGACCGAAGCGAGATTTGCTACGGTCTGGAATAGTAGATTTTCGTCTGGTTTAGTACTACTTTCATTATGGTAATATTAATATTACTGTTCACACCAAAGCGCATTTCGCTATCCTCGTAGGTAGAAAACCGCACTCAGGTCGCTATAGTTGCGGAACTTGATACTAAATAACTAAGTGAATATGCGGTATGCACCTCGTACCCACAGATATTGGATATGCCTTAAATGTTGTTTTGGCAGCAGGTGCATACGGCGGCGCGTACGGAGGTCGGTACTACGGCGGGTACGCGGGCGCGTTCGGCGGCTCGTACCAGCACGCTGCCTACTACGGGGGAGCGCCGCCCGCTGCTCCGCCTGCTTCCCACCCGGCCCCGCACCCGGCCCCCCACCCGGCCCCCCACCCGGCCCCCCACCCGGCGCCGCACCCCGCCCCGCACCCCGCCGGCCACCCCGCCGGCCACCCCGCGCCGGAGCACTACGCGCACGCGCCTCACCACGCGCTCCATCACCACCAGCAGCCGCCCCACCACCCACATGACAACAAACGTAAGAACACGTATTTTTTTTAAATAAAATTTCAAATAGTACATGCTTCGAGCGCATTTATATGACACCAACTAATAAATATTAAGTGAAATAAATTTTGCTGTTGTTCTGATTGCAGTCTTCTGTACCTTTTTTTTAGAGTGACCATGATTTCTATTTTCTCGAGACGTCGACAAGTTCTATTTATTCAGGAACTCATCTCGGACTTACTATCGGAAGATATCGATTCGGTAGAAATTATGTTGAGCCTAACTTTAACATTTAACTTTTCATAAGTGTTTTATACACTAATTAGTTATACATATTATCTACTTCTCTGTATATTAATGGCACTATTGTCATTTAAACTCCACCTGTTCTGTCATTGTAGCTGAGGAGCCACAACCGAAGAAAGAGGCCGAATGATCGTCAGCAAAACGCGTCGTCAAGAGACGACGCAAGTCCTCGACGAAGGACGCCCAGTAAACTGCGTGTCGGCATAACACGACACTGCGGTTCGCTTCTGCAACTTCGAACAATGAGCCAAATAAATAAAGCTCTGCGACCGTACACCGTAGTATATAAAGCGCCTTGTAAAAGAGAGGAAATAGAAATATATTATCATTGCAAAAAATATCGTCAAGCAATGTCATTCCATTATCAAAAAAGGTTATACTTCGCCTTGTTTCATTTGGTTGGCACAATGTTCTAAAACGTTTACTGTTGAAATGTGCAAAAATGGACTCTATAGTGTATAGTGAAAATATAAGTAGTTTTGTGCACATTTATGTACTATCCGGTTATCCTTATTGTGGCCAGCCGAAATCCCGTCACACTGCGGTTACGTAGATAATATCTTAGAGATTTACCTTATTACGGCAGTTTTTAATTACTATCAGTCGAACTCCATTATATGATTGAGTGTGTACAGTAGTAGCTATAATATATACGAATTGGATCTTTAGTATCACAATTTTGGTAAGATTCTTAATCGAAAAAGAGCTGAATCAATTTCAAAACAAAAGCTTTGCGAAAAGCCGTATCATAGTGTGAAAAGAAATTCGTTTTATGTAATGTTTTTGCTTTTTGATCAAAGGGCCGTTAAGCTGCAATGCAGTCAACTGGATAGTATGTATGTGCATTTAGATGTTTAAGAGTAGATAGTACCCTTTTTATGTGCGCAAAAATCCTTTACGGACCGTCCGCCTGGGGAGGCGACGGGGTGTATCGGACTCAGCCCAATGTGAGCGTTTACCGACTAAAACACCGCACCCATCTTAGTTCTAAAACCTATACATAGAGAAATTTGTAGTTTGACTTACAGACCAATGTCTGCTCGCCGAACTCAAAAGCGGTATTGGTATCAAAATTTAAGTTGCAATTTGTAAATAATTGTAAAATATTTAAAAACAAATTGTGAAAATGGGAAAAAGGCGTGAGTGTATGTAGGTATGTGAAACAGATTGTAGAAAACTAAAAAGTTGTCTACATGTAATAAATTTTACACAAAAAGCCGTTGTTTCAGGGGTATAGTGAGAAATTTTGTGTGCAAACGAATGTTTCCCGTTTATCTCCGAAACGGTTTGACCGATTTAGAAACGGTTTTCGATAAATGATTTTTGATTCATCAGCGATAGTTATTAGCCGTTATCTGTTATTAAGACGTAGCTTCATACTGAAAAATATGTTAGAATAAATATTAACACGTTGGCTGCGGCCTAACATAGCGCGCGCTAACCTACGGTGCGGCTGTTTACGCGCCTGGCGTGAGCGCCCGCACGGCCGGAACACATTTTGTATTCCGACCAACAGTGCGGCCAAAACACACCTGGTGTGTTTTGGGTGGGGGAGCGCATATAGTAATAGTAATAATAATAAGTAGTAATAGTAACCATTCATTGTCTTTTATTTTTGAGTGCATAAAACAATTGGGTACTTAGAATTATTTTACGATATATTTTGTGCAAAACAATCACCTACTAAGTTCTTTATTCAACATTAAACGCAGATGTGTATTTGTTAATACCGCAGAATCCTTTGTAGAATATTTTACTTTGTTTTCTTCGAATTTTATGAAGGCGTTTGTTATTAAATTTGTTAACACTACGACATTATGTCGATTTATTTTTCGTAAAAGCTGATTAGAATTAAATACCTACGAAAAGAAGATAAAAAAATATGTAGAACAATATATTATATTGTAATAAAGATATAAAAATACGGTCGAATTGATAACTTCCTTCTTTTTTGAAGTCGGTTTAAAACACGCCTCGCGCGTAATCCGTACTGGCGTAGCGATGTTAAAAACACGCAGGGCGTGTTTTGCCGCCCAGTCGTAACACAAAATATGAAAACACGCCAGGCGTGTTGGCGCCGCACTCGCGTTATGTGAGTCAAAACACAGCGTGTGTGTTTTTCAGCAGCCAACGTGTTAAATAAAATATGCTATTTCAAATGTTATATAAGATTATGTCTATTTTAAGTAGACTTCAAGGACATTCTAGAATAATTTTAATGAAACTGTTCTTGTGTAGATTGGAATCTGAGTGTAATTTTATACTTATCATATTAATAATATTATGATTGTATTTTTATTATTATTCCATATGCTTGATGATTCTAAACATAGCTTGGTAACAATTATCATTGTAAATCTTCATACAATTACATTTTGTAAAAAAATAAAACCTTTTGAAAAGGTTTTATGCATATAAAGTTCTAATACTATCAACAAACTTGTTGGTAGTCCACTTTTGGACCTTATTTTTATGAAAACAAGGATGAAAAGTGCTCTACCGGCAAGTTAGTTAATATTACATGAGTTGGTAGCAATAGTTTGTTATAATAAGGTTGTGGTTATTAACTATTACCACTTATGTAAAGTAGGTTATAAGAACATCTATCAGTATAAATAAAAAATAATGTTTGTATGTTTGTCGTCTGTTTTCCTACACCATTGCTTCAATTGTAATAAACATTTGTGGGTACTCTGTGTAAGCCCGCTATGATTCTTGACCCAAAAAATGTAAGGATATATAGTGCTAAACTAAACAAATAGGGTAAGCAGGGTAGGTAAAAGTACGCCGTACATGCCTAGCATTACCCGAACGACGCCGGGCCCAATAAACTTAGTAGATGATTAAATAAAACGACGTTTAGACACCTAATAAGATTTTATTTTCATTATATATTATAGATTACAATCTTAGATGCAAACCATCTATGGGGCTACTTACCTAGGCTGTATGTGCTACGGAGCACCTGTTTGGGCCGATAGGGCCACCATAGGTGCGGTACGACGTAAGTTACTTCAAAGTCAGCGTCTAGCATTGATATTTTTATGTAAAGCATATAGGACTGTTAGTACGGAAGCACTACCAGTACTCGCGGGAGTGCTGCCAGTCGATCTCGAGGCACAACGACGTGCTGCAATGTATTTCGCTTCAAGAGTGTACTTGAAAAATGAATTCCTTTTAGAACGTGACCGGGCTAAGATTATTAGATTGTTTAAACCCCAGGCCGACGTTTGGGAGGAACTCTTAGACGAATGGCAGATAAGGTGGGATTCTTCTACTAAGGGCCGCCATCTCCACCAATTCTTTCCATCCGTTCGTGAGCGGCTGGAGAGGACTTGGTTGGAGGTGGACCACTGTGTTGCCCAATTCCTTACAGGACACGGCAACTTTAAAAGTAAATTGTTTTCATTTAAGCTTGTCTCCTCACCATTGTGCCCTTGTTCAACGAACTGTGAATACGAGCAATCTGCACATCATATCCTGTGGGAGTGTAGTCTATGGCAAAGTGAACGCAATATTATGCTCGATAGTTTGCAAATTATATCTGGGGTGATTTATTACTCGGACCTTGTTGCGACTAGGATGAATTTCCGTGCGTTTAAGCGTTTTTGCCATACCTATTATTGGAATCAGATATAATAGCTCACATTATTAGGACCCATAACTTATTAATTTATCATCCGTGGTGCCTGGCAACTGGGCTTAACTCAGTTGTAAACATCTGTTCTCATATCAATGACATGTAAATTCTATTCTGTCTCTCGCTTGATAAGGAGGGAAGTGAAAAAACTGATATTTTTCTTACTCCTCCTATATAACTTCATGATTAATTTCGCTGCGGGTTCCAAGACAGTTAAAATCATTCCCCTGGGACACGTCGGACTTCATTGTCTCGACGATTTTCTGGATAGTTACTATTGTTGATCCTGGTTTACAGGAGTTGCAGTAGTAGGGATTTGGGTGGTGGGCAAGTCCCTTTTAAAAAAAATCTTAGATGCAAATTGAAATTCAAGAAATATATCATGATAAAAGTCTGTGTCGATACTAAGTATTTCTAAATATTTTTTCCAAAAGATTTCTTTCAGACTATCATAACATAATACAAATGAAATGAAAAGTGCTGCACGGACAAGTGCCAAATATTTCCAACGTGTTTTTGTTTTGTTGGTATTGCACAGAATGGTTGTATAAACTTTATTTATAATCAAGAATACACTTGCGATAGATAGCCTTAATTGTTAGCCGCCCGCGGCTACCAATCAACCTATAGTAATAAATAACTCACTTTGCTATAGCAAAAATCAGACAGATCAAAAACCGTATAAGCTGCTAACTAGTTTATGTGTTAGGTGGGTGTATTGGCATCTTGGAACACCAATTCTAATTGTTAGACTAGAAAACCCAGGGTCTAAAATTACCATAGACTACAGGTGCAAAGATCGCTATTGTAGAAAATTTATATTATTATGTTGATTTTGATGACCAAGGGATTATCGCATTACAGAGCACAATACTGCGTACTTTGCCTAACCATAATAATCATGTCGTTTATAACTACTTAGAAAGTAAAATTATACACTAATTTACATCTCATGTTTCACACAAGACCGAATAAAGTGCTAAATTATAGCACAATTCGTATCAAAATACGAATTATTAAATATTTTTTATTTCTTAGGGATTACATTACTTTAGGGGCAGTGATCTTGAACACAGTGACTTCGAATTCTTGGACAAATCAGAAATTATATTCAAGCTCATTTTAAAAATATAACGAACATAAGATCTGTTTTTGTACAATTACATTTGTTTCTTCAAATGCTAAATACACTTCTAAAGGTAACGGGTAATATTGCGTAAATATTATTTAATACTTAGTATGTCAATTTGCTGTGCGGAATACAAATCTGTACTATAACATTTTACATTCGTAATTATTTTCAGTAGAAATACAAATTGATGCAAGGCCGTTCAAAAAGCCAAACTTCATTCAAGACATAATAAGGACGATCACTGTAATCATTATTAAAAATACGTAACTCATTTTTCTATTAAATACTTGCAAAATGATTTATGACGACGAAAAATGGAAAGGTTCTTCGGTTTTTTTTTACTACTTATCTGTTTACAGCGAAAAACTACGTTAAAATATATTTATATTAGTTTGTTTTTTAGTTTTTTGCCCAAACTGGACCTTAAACCGCTTATATGATGTTTTATCGGTAAAATAGATGATAAAATCCACAATACAAAATCATAATTATTCATAATTTGTAATCATTTATCGACACACATAAGTATGCATTTTTATTTATCTAAGTAGAGCATTTAAGCAGAAAAGAGATCGGCAATGGGGCTAAATTTGAAATAAGGGTCATTTGCCAATCTCAAGTTAGTACCTACATTAATATTGAAATTTTAAACTGAAATTTTAACTGTAGCTCACTGCTTCACATGTGTTGATGTGTTCCTTCCATAAAGTCCCTTAAAGTCGATATTTTCAAAAATCCTACTAAATACTGAGCTGACTTCACATATAAACTAATTACTCGCCAAATCCTAGCTTCGCTCTTCCCGTAGTTTTCAAGATTATATGACTAATCAGTGAGACTTCATATCATTTATGCTATAAAACCGAATCGCAATTTAACCAACACTAGTTATTCAACTAAAATGTTTCCTCACAATTACGTGAGGCTATAAATACTGACAGTGCATACAAACACACAATTACACGCACACAAATTACATTTAAAAAAAACATCTCAACTAAAATACCATACGCACAAAAGTGCAACTCACAGAATCATTTAAAAAAATGCTGTTCATTTTTGAGCAACCATGTGCTTAATATTACTTAAAATTAAAAATATCTATGACTACGGATGATTTTTTGTATCAATTTATCTGTTATCATCCTGAATCCTGTTTGTGTTTCTGCCGAACTCCGCGATAACTGGTCTACCACTCAGTATGGTGCCGTTGATCTCTTCCAGCGCTTGAATCGCTAGCTCCTCATCTGTGGAATAATTGATTAAAATACGCATTGAGTAATCGACACAGAATACGTACATAAATTTCACTAATCTTTCACACAGCATTTCAGATGTTGTCTTGCGTTGCTAGGACCCGAATAATATATCACAAATTAAAATGTTAGTAATAATAATGCGAAGTCTAATGGGAATAACGGGAACTCTAGCCAGTTTTGCTCTTACCGGTATTACCCTAGGGTAATACCAAAAACCCTAATGGATTAATTTCTAATAGGCTCATAAGTTCTGGACGTCATCGCCAGGCAGGCATCAAATTATTTATTAAAGCATTTACAGCAGATACAGAAATCTACACAGAAAGGTACAAATCTTGTCCTAGCCCTGAGAGTTGAAATACCTGGCAATTGTAACATAAGTTGTGTATTGACTTGAGAATGTGAATAGTATAGATTAAGCCTGGATGAAATAAAAGAAAATCCTGCAGTTTAGCAATGAGCGATTGGTGGCTGAGAGCTGTGGTAGCCTAGCGGTGTGACCAGTGGACTGAGATGTCAGAGGTCTCGAGTTCGTACCCAAGGCATGCACCACTGACTTTTTCTGAAGTTATGTGCGTATTTATCACAAGCTCAAACGGTGAAGGAAAACATCGTGAGGAAACCTGCATGCTTGAGAGATTTGTCTTGATGGCATGTGAAGTCTGCCAACCCGCAGTAGGCTAGCGTGGTGGACTATAGCCTAATCCCTCTCAAATGAGAGGAGACCCGTGCCCAGCAGTGGGACGTTAATGGGTTGATGATGATGATTGGTGGCATCATAGCCATAAAATCAATATAAAAAAAAACTGCAAACTCACTTTGGAAAGAGACAAATGCCTGGCCTCTCATGCGGCCAGTCATCAGGCGCAGGTCTACGGGGCCACCGTTGGCGAGAACGAACTGGTTGAAGAGTAGCGAGAGCTGCTCCTGACTGACTGTTGGTGCTATGTTCTTCAGATAAAGGACCTGAAAAATAAGTTATTATTAGGCACCATAAGGCTCATTTTCGCAAACTAATCTTATATTACTCCATTCCGAAAATTCAATTTAATCTGCTATCAACGTCTACTTTGTACTGACCAGTTGAATCAAGTAAGTTTAATTATGTTTCGTATTTCAGTGCAAACAAAAATGTATTAATTGGTGAACCCATTCAGTCACTCAGCACTTGGCTCCGGGTCGACACTATAGCAAGGCTCTGGGCATTGAATATTTAAGGCATATAAAAGAGATATAACAAATTCTCTGAGTTCGTTTCGGTATTTCTTCTGAGGTCATCAGATAGGAAATGCCGATTCCATCCAGATACTAAAAAAAATCTTACATGACTTGTAAAACTGTCTTTAAAAAGATCTATTTACAGAAATAAACAATCATTTTATCATATACTTGTGAAGACCTTCACAAGCCACATCATCAACCCAGGAGCCAGGTGCTGGGCACTGAATGGGTGAATCACAATCACAATATTTCTTTTTAAAGATTTCAAAATCAAAATATGAATTGGACTTTGAATACAATGGTAATAAATTATTTTAAATAAATAATGACCGAAAAGTGAGTTCTAATTCAAGGTAACAATACAATAAAAAACATACTTTAGAAGGTATCCCAGGCTCATAATCCTTGAATCTTTCAATCTTCTTGATATCATCCAGACACATTTTAGTGCCTTCCAATAATTGTGCCTCAGCATCATTCACTGGCATCACAATATCCACAGCCTGGTACTCAGCTTGCTGCGGCTGCACCGGTTCAAGCCTCATGATCTTGTTATTTTTAACTGTATACATTGTCCGTAAATGAGGACCCATCTCTTGATCCCGACTGGTGATGGTGTGTGGGATGAAACGTGGCATCTCCTTCACATCCCATAGACTTCCTGGTCTATCAACTCTTGACGTACTTGGTACAGTACCAATGTTAAACTGTTCTTCTTGTAGCAATCTATCTTTTTTTCTCTGAAGCCGTCGGAGTAGTTTCCGTCGTTTTGTTAAAGGCATCATTTCAGTTTTGAGGTGCCCAAAAAGATTCTCCTCCAGTTCTTTGAGCTCATTCATGGGGTGACCCTCGGGGTAGAATGTTATAGGATTTTGATGGAGTTTTCCAATTAGTTTATCTGGGGCAGATGATGTGCTTGGCTGTTCTTCTGATTGTGTATTAGAATCACTAGAAATATATTTTAATTGTATTAATGGTGGGTAATTTGGAAATGGTGTAAGATTTATTAATCTATACTAATATTATAAAGCTGAAGAGTTTGTTTGATTGCAATAATATCAGGAACTACAGGATGAAATTAAAAATTATTTTTGTTTTGGATAGTCCATTTAACAAGGAAGAAATTTGGTAATTTTAATGCCATTGTTAGTTAGCATAGCTCACATAGGGCAAAATATTGTTTATTGAGATGTGTACCTACATGCAAATGATCTACACACTGACAATTCCATAGCGCTACCCTAAGAATGTTAATGCGCACATATGAGAGGAACACTGCTTACAGAGGGACTAATGGTGCATTGGTCCAACTCTATGGAAATAAGCATTCTTTGATTATAAACTACCACTGTCCAAGAAGTTTTGTTAGCTACTTTACTGGGTCAAATCTATAAATATACAATGCAGGAAATACGTTTTTTTTATTACCTTTTTACATTGTTGTGCAAGTTACTAATTTTATTGTAAATTTCCTCCAATTTATTTTTCAATATACCAGATTCGATCTTCTTGCGTTGGTCCAAAAGCCCCGCCTCATTTTCCTGATATAAATTTATTTCCTCACTTGTCAGACCAGCCTTCTTCAACCATTCCTGATGCTGTACTTCTTCCTCAGCTTTCCGAAACTCTTCCAACGATGATAACCCATATTTGGTAAATGGTAAAACCTCTGTGGTTTTTTCGAAATCCTTCGGCACCGATTCGGAACTAAAACATTAAAATTATGTCAACAAACTAATAATATTATTTCACATGGAGAGTGTGTTATAATTATATAACACACTTGTCTTAAAATCACTCACCACATTATAGAGTTTAATTTAATAGCCTTAGCCTCAAATTACTCTAATTCTCAGTCAAAATATCATATTATCACACAATGAAACAAGCAAAACAAAATTTTATTATTTTCTGTAATTAATAAGGTGACAGATAGCATACGAGAGTTGCCAACTTGCCAGATCCTACGCCGACCAATTCTGAAATAGAATATTTTTAGCTCAAAGCTATATATAAGTAAAAATTAAAATGATTGACTACATATTCTGGTTAAACTCTTACGGAGATTTAATATAAAATACCTAAAAAGGGGTACAATTTTTAATTGAGGTGAGAAGTGTACCTATACTCTGTTCAATATGTTCTTATTAAACTTGGACTGCGTTTCGTACAAACACTTGGACTACCGTGGATTGCAGGGTTTATTGCTGATATTTTTTCTTAGTATGTTTTTAATACTCTTCACTATTTGCGTCTATTTGATATTTTGATGTTCCTTTCTTACAGTTTTTGTAGTATTTTCTATCAGTTACCTCTTCAAATCGATTTCATCGCAAAATTAAATACCCATGGTTATTATAATTTATTCGATAGAAAAGAAAATTTAATAGCTTTACTATTTTAAGATAAATTTTTAACATTATATTATTTGGAAAAAGAACAACCGTAAAAAACGCAACTAGTTTCCTTTTATATATCTGTACTCAAGTCTCAAATATAATCTATATTTTCACGAATATTTGACGTTTGTTGAAGTTGAGTCTGACAGTGGGAGTGGGACTTGTCAGCAGGGCTGCCAGATTGTATCTTTTGATACCAAATTGGTATAATTGGACAATGTATTGTATCCATGTGGTATCCATGACCATTTGGTATAATTCGATACAAAAGAAAGACGCTCACAAAAAAAGGTCATGCCAAGAAGTTGTCCGCTATTTCTGCATATAATTTCGGACGCTAATGGCATAATCGCGTCGTTGCTTACTGGCAGCCCTGCTTGTCAGTTTGTCAGTTGTCAGGGTCTTGGCTGGTTTCTTTTAGGGATGGACATTTAAAATATACATCGATGTTTTTTCCGATGTAATGCATCGATCGGTTGCATCGATGTTAATACGATGTATTGAGAAATACATCGATGTTTCTAAAACATCGATTGTTTTAGCAAAGACATGTTTAGGCCTTAAAAAAAATTAGGTAAGTACAAGGAAGAATGTATAATATACAAAAAAGCAAAAGACATTATTACACAGCAGAAACTTGTTCGGCCATATTATTGTTTTGGTTTTAATTTTACTCAGCGCCAAAGGAAACCTAACCAATTCATCCAAGCCAATAAGGCGATCCAAACAATGCTCCGCGCTACGCTCTGGGATGCGTAGTGACGGAGCCATGCATGCGGGTGCAGGAGTGCAGATTCACCGTACAAACGTGCGGGGCTGCAGTATAGTCATGTAGTGGCCTAGAAGCGTCATTTCACAGCAACTTGCGGTAGTGATAATACTTACTGTGTGTTTTCTATACAAACACAGGTACTTGCGAACCACGTAAAATCACGCACTCCCGCGCAACGCTGCATGATGCGGAGCAGTGTGTGGATCGCCTAAATGATAGATGTGTTGCGTTTCACGAAACGTCGTGAAGTTACTGCTGTAGTCAGTCAGTGTTGACTGTTCGAGTGTTCGATGCATCGAATGAAAAACATCGATGTATATTCGATTCTGAAGTATTAACGATACATCGGTTCAATACGATGCATCGTTACTATACATCCAATGTTTAAAATACATCGATGTATATCGTCCATCCCTAGTTTCTTTTTTGCCACAGTTATGGATAAGTTAGAAAATTAAAAACATAGTTACTCCGCGTCAATCATTACAGTTTTTATCTCCGAGTTGATTGTTTTGTGAATTATTTTTATTATCAAACCAAACGGTTTCAGTATATTTCGTCTTGCATTAGCATTTTTCTATACTATTGTGGAATAGAACAATGAATTCGTGGACAAACGAGCAATACGGCATGCATAACATGATGCATACCATGTCAGGTATAATGCCGAACATAATACCATCAGGGGCTATAGCACCTCAGTTGGTGCCGCCTTACGCTATGATAGGGGACATGAATCAAATGCAAATCCAGCAAATGACGCCAATTGCCCACCAACCACAGCCTACCGGACAGTTTATCGGTCCAGTTATTCCCGAGACACAGATCAGTGAAATAGTAGCTGTTCCTGATAACGAGGAAACAAAGAATATCAATAACCAGAATCAAGACAAACGCCAAAGTAGAGACAAGACTGATAGGCGAGATCGTGACAGAGACAGGGAACGAGGTAAAAAATATTATCACAGTGTAGTGTTGTTTATCCAATCAAACAACTGCTTAACACAAATACTGGTCAGAGTGACACCTTACCAGCCCATTAACACATGCTTATCCCCTGTGCTACAATCCCTGTGCATTAGTCTATTTTTTAGCTGTATATCAATTGCAAGTAGCCGCAAGTCAATAAACTAAATTATGCTAAACTCTTGGTAAAAAGAGAAAGTCATGGTTGAAACCCCTTGTCCTTTCTAGAAGAGACATTATTTAATTTTATTAAAACCTATAATTATTTATAGTCTATAATAAATTTTGCTTGCATTCACCTGTACATACATATGTATGTGTGAATCAATGCAATTTGATTATCTTAAGAAACTGATTTTCTGGACACTTCAATCAACAATTACTTAGTTCAGATAATCAATGCTCCACTGTAGTTACACTCTTCATAGTGCATCATTGCTTTGGTTCTTTGGTGAACCTAAAAACTTTTCTCAAAGACATCTAGAATGATTATTTCTCAATTTACTTGCAATTTAATGTGAATTCTATTTATCATAAGAAATGTATTGTTAGAGAGGGATCGTCGCCGCTCAAGGTCACATAACCGTGATTACAACAAGGACAGAAACAACAGAGGAAACAGGATGCGTAGTGACCACCGTGAGAGGCAGTCCAAGTGGGATAACAATGAGAAAGTTAACCAACAGCTTAGCCAATTACAAGCTAGCAATTCTATGCTGATGCAAGGTGATATTTTGATTTATTTGCTATATGTATATAGGTATATAATTAGTAGTATTTACTAGTATTACTAGTATTATTTACTAGTATTCACATTGATATTTATTTTATTTCATTAGATATATTTTGTTGTCAACAGAACAAGTGCTCTGATGTTGTATTTTTTTATGATTTATTATATAAAACTTAACTAGGTACCTTTACACGGTACTGATTACTTAATGCATTAAAAGAAAAAACATAGCTTAGTTAAGTTAGAATCCTCTTATCTGTTAGGCTGACCGACTGACCAAATTGACTAGTTAAATAAAATTATCATCATCATCATATCAACCATTAGACATGCTGGACACTACAACCATTAGACATCCACTGCTGGACACTATGTCTCCTGCAAGGAGGATGAAAAACCTAAAACAAAAAAATATTAAAACTTTTTTATATATCTAGGAGGACAAATGATGCAGTATGGCAACATGATGCCAAACATACAGAACCCCATGTTAAATCAGCATATGGACATGTCGAATATGCAGCATATGATGCCCGGCATGAACATGATGCCTAATATGATGATGGTGAACCAACAAATGCAGATGCAAAACCAACAGATTTACTTCAGTGCTGGTGTTGTTCTTCCGGCCATCCCTGGTATTGCAACACCTCCAAGAAGGGAACGACCTTCTGGCTGCCGCACAGTCTTCATCGGAGGCTTGCCAGCTGGTATCACTGAAGATATTGTGACAGAAATATTCCAAAGGTATGGAGTGATTGACGAAGTGAAGTTACATAAACAAGGAGTCTGTCATGTGCGGTTTGAGAAGCCAGAAAGTGTGGAACAGTCATTCCTTATATCTGGTGGGAGGCTGAAGTTTCATGATCAGATGGAAAGTGAGGCGACTACTCTTTTTGTTGATTATGCATTGGTAAGTGTAAATACTTTCTACATTATCGTTGAACCGAAATCAGTAGAAGGGGATAGGGGATCCCAATGATCAGATAGTTCAGGAAAAGTTATTTATTTTTTACCCTTCCAGCGTTCTTCCGCGACTTTGTCTGCATAGAATTAGTAAATCAGGTAGCTTATTTTTGATCCAATCTGGTATTTTATTTAATTCTTACAAAAAGTTAAAAGTTTTATAGTCCTTTTTAAGAAATTATTGATACCTTATTCAAAACTACCACCTCCCTCTTTCAACCCAATATGCGACTCTTTTCTATGTAGCAGTGGTACTCTGCGGAATAAGTATGTAATGACTTATAGATAAGGTAGACGAATAGATACATATTAGCCATGCGAAGGTAGGATGAATAAGGCTGAATAAGATACAACAAAATAATTGTCTATATAGAATCGTGAAGATCAAAATGAGTATGAGAAAAATAGGCGAAAGCGCACACCGACGCCGCCGCGAGTGGAACAGTTCAACGCTACTACACTTGTTACTATCGCAGAGAAGATCAAGAGTGACAATGAGTTCGCTGAAGCTGCTCCGGTGAGTACTATTTTAACGACCATACTGACTATGTGTGTGTGTGATAGGAATTGGGGGTGTGTAATAAAGAAAATCTTATGAAACTTACTGCTTACTATTTCATTAACTCTAAAACATATTTTGTCAACTTTAAGTTCACATATCACAACTGAGAGCCACGCTTATGCATTAGTCATCAATGAAAATGAAAATGAAAAAACATTTATTTAAACATATTAAAAATTAATCAACTTGCAGACAGTTTTAAAAGGATATCAGAATATTTAATCTGTACATTGACATGAGTTACAAGGTAGGTATATTTGCCATGGTCCCCACACTAGGCCAAACCTGTATCGTGGGGGCCACAACATCATTTAGACAGCTTAATAACTAGTTAATTGTGCAAAGCAACTGCTTACGAATTTCAAAAATATAATATACGTACCATTTTATTATAGAATAGAATAGAATAGAATAATTTATTTCCAAGAATATGGTATTTACAGATGTTCAATTATTGTTGTTCTACATATTCTGCCAAATGTGGCATGCAAATATTTAGGTTACAAAATTAATACATATGGGAATTTACATAGGATGAAACAGTGTCATTCAATACATCATGCAAATGGCGGTCGATACAATGCTAAGGTCGATTTAAAGTCATGAATAATACATTAATAGGAATAGGATAATACAGTATATTATGTCAATAAGGGTTGAAAATGTCAATTTATTTCGTACATTTTATAGAGTATTTGTCATTATCATCATACACTCACGCCTTTTTCCCATGGGGGTATGCAGAAACTACAGAATGCCATGTGCTACGGTCCCTGCATACCACTTTTGCCTCGTCCACATTCATACATCTCGTCATGCATTATGTGATGAGCCTATAAGAGCCCTGCGCATAACTAGCACAAGTTTAAGCTCACACAACACATTTTCGATTTTTATCGAATCGATTTTCTTGAATCAGTAGCTGTTTCACTTCCAATAAGCACTATTGATGAAAATTCTTTCCAGACCTTAGCAGCATGGTTGGAACGTGGTGAATGTAGCAAGAAGAACGCCAACGCCTTCTACTCCTTGATCCAAGCCAGTAATAACCAGCTGCGCCGACTCTTCAATGAGAAGATGCAGATTGATGATGAATACCAGACCCTGAGAAATAATTTAAGGGACAAGTTTGGACATATAATCCTGCAATGTAAGTAGGATGGACTATTCTAGGTATTGGACTACAGAACTGTGCGAGCGGGCGATGTGAGTAGTTTGGAGAATGACCCTCACCGAAAGACGTGAAGGAGAACCCTCAACTTACTTTGAAGCAGCACTTTTGAATTTCCTCTTAAACAGCGCTTCCGTAGTCTTCATCGTCGTTGAGTTGGATACCTCAGTAACCACTCACCGTTTGTGTCCTCCTACGAAACTTGCTGCTGCCACTTTGCTACTTCTGGTGGACGAGAGCTGGTATCCGGTAATAGAAAGCAGTACTCGTCAGAACTTATACTGGTCATCCTAAGGTTGATTTTGCTTTAGTTGGTGCTGATTGGGGAATAGGTTTAATCAACATTCATCGCTTGGAGCTGAACTACAGTTGTAAATAGAGCCCAGACATCACGATAAACGAAAATACTCTCTGCAACGATCATCAGTTTCCGACGGCGACGTCATAATTGGCAATTTTGTGTAAGTATCTTTAGGTTTATTTTACGTGCCTACTGACAACTGAGCAACAACCACTGCAACGCATATGGTCTCTTTGGAGACATGAAGTAATCCGGTCTTCGGAAAATGTTCTACAGCGTAAGTTATCATACCGCTAAACAATCTGGACATCATCATCTGAATTCCAGTCTGCAGCAATGCTTCTATAAATCGCAGCTGCCTAAGGTCGCAGTATTCTTCAGACATCTAAATGTGAACGTATGTTTTGTTAGGCTTATTTTAAAACTTGGCTGGTGTATTCGTTTGAGAGAGTTCGAGATAACTGTAAGGCCAAATATTCTGCCGACAAGCAGACGTGTGCTTACATCATTCTGTTCTGCTTAAAGGTAAATATAATTTAACGACGAAATCAATACTGGCCTTAGGCCTTTCGAACCGGGAGGTACACAGCATTAGCCAATAAATCATTATTTATATCGAGGCGGTGTGCAAAAATCCCTTGTGTTAGGATATTTTAAGTGAAGGTAAGTAGGTAACGCTTCAAATCTTCTATGCGCTGGCTTAGAACTCCGGAAACACACATCCGGTCAGGGATCCGATAAGGGAATTTTTGCACACTGCAACGCAGTCATTCCTATATGACAGTATTCAAAATGCAGGAATAATTAACTAAATCTCTGCTTATAAACTTGAGCTTTAACAATATCTGCATTATACTAATTTTACAGATATCACTTTCATGGACATTTTATATTGTTTTGTTGACTGGCTGATTCACGGTAAACAAAAATATCTTTGGCAAGCAAATATGGGATACTAAACATTTACGCATTCAATGGTTTCGTAAGGAATCCGAATTGGTTTTTTTAATGTAATGCCAAATAAACAAATACTTTCTCAGTATATTTTGAAAAATTTAGCAAAATATAAAATGTCCATGGTATTTTTTAATATAAAACATTTGTCAACAACAGTCGAGCAGGTAGCGAAAATTCTGACTGCAGCCAAGCTCCAGAGGGTTTCTGATCATTTCTCGAAGCAGCAACGCCGGAACATCGAGATGTGGCTCAAAATGACTGAGGTACGTAAATACAAAATATATGGTTAAGTATATTCATGAAAATATAACTTAGCCCAACAACAATCGTAATGAAAAAGATGTTTAAGAGCATTTCCTTTGAGGAAACTGCATGGTTTGGTTGTAGTTTTGTAATGTATAAATTTAGCATATTGCTACATTTAGGTCCACGACAGGATTAATACAATCTCGACTCACGAAGAGTGTAATGATAAATCAGTATGTCGTCTAGATAAACAGACTACCCAAAAAATCCATTAAGAAAATAAGACCACTTGAAGAAGGAGATTTAGAGTTCTTACAACACCTTTTTTTACTGGCGGTGACATAGAAGATGGGGAAAAAAGAAGTCTGGAGGTCCCGTTTGGTTCTGAAAAAGGAAACATTACAAATTAGGATCTGATGGAACTCTTTGAGTACGTCCAAGATTGGTATAACCGGGTCAGTAGTTTTATTAGCAGTTAATGGTGATGCTGTTTAAAAAGTTGATCATTCCGGATGAGTTCGTGTTTATACTACTTCTACAAGCCATGGAAATTCTGTAGCCCCGTCTCCGATCCTTCAATCTTCAACGGTGCTTGAAGCTGAATACCAAACTGCGACAGCATTCGTGTAGATTGGTTTTATGCGTCAAGAAGTACCTGTTTTTTCGTGGTAAAGTATGTATTTTCAATTTGTCGAAGGATTGCGTTTTATATATGATGACTTCATGGTATCAAAACCAATTCTTCAGTGTCCAGTCAACTGTGTCCTACATAAGACGAGTCAGCACTTCTGTGATAGCAGCTGCTTCGAGATTCTACTGGGGCTACGAGGCTTCGGACCCTGAGATCTACAAGCTGTACAGCCTCGGTTTATAACATGAAGTCATTACTTTTATTAATAAAGTAGCTAGTTTTAAGAATGTATGGCTTAGCAATCCTTTGCCAGATTGAAAATGTTTTTCTTTTTTTTTCTTTGGCGAAGAAGTTTAGCTAGCACGAAGACATCCCATATTGTCAAAAATTTTATGGTTTATCAAATTAGGGTGATCCGTAATAACGGGTACTGGGTTCGAATCCCGGTAGGAGCAAATTAACTAAGAATTAATATTGTTAATAAGCCTAACAGTAAAATCAAAATATAATTTGACTTAACGACAAGAATTATTGTGAATCCCAACTAGAGGCCGATTTCGCACGAGTCCGAAATTGGCAGTGCGGGCCACATTAATACAATGTACCATGAATGAGTACAATGTAATAATAATGTGGCGTCGCTCTCACATTCACAAAGTGTCGACTTGAATATTTTCAACTCCTTTTACCCGTTTAGAGTTGAATTTTTAAAAAAGACGTTATACCTATGGCTTTAATTTTACCCAGAAGCTTTAATAATGAATTTCACGCGTCTTTCAAAATTAACAGATTTCCCATATTAACTTTCAATCCGAATTTAATACTCGTACCAGTAAAATGGTCAAAAGCTTGTATGCTTTATAGCAATTGTATGCTTCTCACTTTGAAAATTACTCCATAGACTCGTTCATTCCTTATTTCCCCTGTAGATATTCTACGAATCCTTTCTTAGTGGGTTCATAACATTAAATGCTTTATTTAATAATGCATTTAATGTTAGCGTTTTATGTACTAGTTGATAAAAAAGTAAGTCGGGACAAGTAACAAGTAATTATATTAGCTTCTGTTATCTATTTCATTGGGTTTTGCAGGAATTGGACAACCTACGAGAGGAATACAATGCTATATTTGACGAGGACGAAACTGAAAAGGGGGGCAAGAACATGGTTTCTAAAGAAAAATATGAACAGCTAAAAGTAAGTGTATTCTTCTATCTAATATACATACTTTATGAATAGTACGTTACAATCGTTAAGATTAACTAATAGTACTAGTTGGAATTAACAACACATAGCATACCATCACACCTTTCGTCGAAGGGTTAGGCAGAAGTGTACTAAAGTTCACCTACATATCGCCGGTACATTTTAGGTCCTATAGTCCTTATAACCATCAACCGAGTACAAAGCTGCTACTAAGAATTTCATAGGTAACCCCAATAACAATTTGCTTGAAATGGGAATTGAACCACTGGCACTTACGACCAACAGTCCAACGAGCAGTTTTTCATACATCCATACACACACTTACTCAGTTTTATTGCATTACAAATGATCAGAATAACTAATAGTACAACGTAGAACTAATTACAATAATAAGCAATCAGGTTGGAATGCCAGCTGTTTTTATAAATTAATTATTATATTTATAGTATTATTCAATTGTTTTTCTGTTTGCTCACATGTGAGTATTGTCTGTTTGTAGAATAAATGAACATGATTACATGTTTCTTTAGCCTCTGTGTCCTTGTGTAATACGTTGTCACGTAAACAAGCTATGATTCACATATGTTTTGGACCAATGTCATCTATATAAAGTATCTTATATAATATAGATAGATTTTGTATGCATCCTATAATTTTACTAACATTGTAAGAGATAAATAAATTATTATTAATTGTCCCACTTTTGGGAATGGAATGAAAGGAGCATTTGAGGGAGATTAGGTCCAGAAATCTAGAAAAAAGGCTGTAAACCTACGCTACAGGTTTGCAGACTTCACATGGTTTCCTAGATATCTCTCAGCTCAGACTAAGTTTCCTCACGACACATTCTTTCACCATTTCAGCATTACAACTATCCTAATAGTTTTGTACTACATATTTTAGCTGGAACTCATATTCATTAAAAACATCATTTGAGACAAACAATGTTTCATGACATCTAAGGTTAGCTTAGTTATTAATATTTTTATTATTAGTTTTCCGAAGTTTATTGTATTTTATACATAAATTTGAATAACATCAAATCGTAACCTTCAACAAATAGGGTATATTTTTAAGGCAGTATATTTCGGTGTGATAAGTATTAATATTTTGTATAGGTTGAAAATGAAAACCTAACATATGAGCTTGAAGGATACAAGAATGAAGCTCATTTGGCCAAAGATGACGCTGAGCGAAGATTCGAGAAGTTTAAAGCTCACTTCATTGCTCAACAGGCCTTGCAAAACAAACAGGTATTTTACTTTAATTATTAATTAATTTGAAATAATATTAAAAGTTAAGGAATTATTTTCTTCTCTTGTATTGTCTTAAAAAAGTTTAGTTATGTAACCTGTGATGTATAACAATAATAGGTACCTAATTAAAATTGCAATATTAGTTTTAAGCCAATTTGCTGCGCCCAACAGGGTTGTATTCATTAGTTGTAAGCCATGCCTGTAACTATGTTTACATTATGCAATAAATAAATAAATAAAAATGTTGTTAGGATAACTACAATTGTTTAAGACAATACAAGAATTAAATAATGTCAACATTAAAATTATGGTGTATTTTATATTGTGATTCTGGCAACATTTCATTTATATAATCCCAACTAATCATATTATTTGCATACAGTCCGTAGGGAGAATTCGCCCTATACGCAGAATCACTTCAGTTTTAATTTTTAGGAGAAAAGAAATCTAAATTTTTGTAACATTTATTTGACCTGTTCTTGTTCTCATAAATGTATGTTCATATGTTTGTCTTCCAGCAGGTGTACCCCCCACTGCCGCCGCCGCCGATGCCAAACCTTCCGTTGGAAATGCCCACAAAAGTGAAACCACAACCACCTCCACCCCTACCAGATGACGTCACATCCTCTGCAACAGTAAACGCTTCTGAAGCCAAACTCATTAGTTTATTATCAGCGTTCCTGATGGTACACCCTCTAGGCGCTAGTTTAGACTACCTAGTGTCATATGTAAAGTCCTTGATACCTAATGTGACCCAGACTGCAGTAGATGAAGTTCTGAAGAAGTATAGTGATGTTTTCCACCGCAACACAACCGGTGTAGGCGCATGTATTGAGCATAAGTGGTGTTTTGTTATCTTTGATGTCATGAAAAAGGAATAATTTTGTATTAATTTATAAGCCTTTGTGAAATAAATGATTATAAACAGAATCATTGTATGTTGATATTTTTTTATTCAAGAACAGTGAATCAAAATAACTGTTATATTGATTGACCTTGTAAGATAACCGAAGATGACCAATATCGATGTGAATCAGGTCAGGGTATTCCCAAAAACTTTGGTATATCAGTAAGATGACTTCCCCTGTTTGACATAAGCCTCCGCCAAGAATTGCCACTAAAACTGTTACTGAGGATGTATAGTTGGACTAATGGTTAAATAGTTACCCAGCGTATCAAGATCGTAAAGGGTGTTACTTACCACGGCCGAATATTAAGACACTGCCTGTAATTACACCATACACCGACCTAATTGGTGAACTTCAAAAAGGTCGGGTACGCAGTATTAATAACCGGCGCGCGTGCATGACGAGATGTATGAATGTGGACGAGGCAAAAGTGGTATGCAGGGACCGTAGCGCGTGGCATTCTGTAGTTTCTGTCTACCGCCATGGGAAAAAGGCGTGAGTGTATGTATGCCTGTAATTGTGAAATAAATAATATTTATTTCACAATTACAATAATATTTTTTGAACACCTATGGATAGTCTACCAATTACCTATTATAAATATTATTTGGCAACACCTAAAATCACCTGTGTCAATCAACAAAATCTAAAATAATAAATGTCAACGTTAAAATCAGTTTGATAAAGTTGGTGAAGTCGAGTGGATGTTGTTTGTGTTTACAAACATTTTATATCGGTAAAAATGAATAAATGGTGGAATTGGGTACTCGGGTTTGCATTATTCTGTCTATTATTTCTCGCAATACCTATTTCGCTTACCCGGGAGAGGTCTACAGAAGAACTGAAGCCTATGTTTGATGATTACATTGTAAAGTTTAATAAAACTTATAAAAATCCCGAAGAGTATGCAGCACGATTTCAACATTTCGTGGTAAGCTCGATTTTATACAATATTTTATGTAATTTTGGGTTCAATTTGCATTTTTAATGGAAAAGTTTTTAAGTTCACTTACGAAAGTTACAAGTTTATCTTTATTTTTGTTTGTGAACATATCAGAGCGACTATAATATTATCTGAATGCGTAATGTAAACTTGATAAATACGCCTTCTGAATGCATAATTGTTTAATATTTTTCTTTAACAATTTATAAAGACTTATTATAATGGTACAGCATCCTATTTAACTTTTAATTTATTTGATAATTTCAATATCATTTAGGAATCGCAATAAACTAATAAATTAATTGTTAATGGTTCTAGTAAAAGATTTTTACAAGGTTTCAATATAAAAAAAAACATAATAAAACTATTTTTACAGGTTCTATTGTGATTAATAATGTTTAATCCCAATATTTAGGAGCTTTTACAAAAAATAGTTGTAGGGATAACTACTATAATATTAATATACTTGCATTAAATTTGTAAAAGTAGATTTATTATGATTTTTTTTATGTCAAAGCCTAATAACAATCAATTACCTTCTAGAATCATTAATGGGTAATGTAATATATGACTGCCATTCCTAAATGATATTGAAATTATAAAATCTTAATCATGACTTTTTGCTAACTAGCTTATAACAGTAATTAACAAAGTAACTGTTGTTATTTTAATAATAAGTCAACTAATTACATATTATATTCAGTATAAATTAATTAATACTAAATTCAAGTTCCCAAGTTCACAATCCTCATGTATTGTTTCTAAGGCATCAGTCCGAGAAATTGACAAGTTGAATGCCGGCTCAGGTGGAATGGAGCATTGTAAAGCGAAATATGGACTGACGAGGTTATCAGACATGTCCAAGACTGAATTTAAGGAGATACACCTCGCTGACGAAAGGCTCCATAAGCCTCCTAGTGCCTATGGTAGGAGTTGGAGGAGGTCAGGAAGAAACAACGGTGAAAGACACCATGGCAGTAAGGAACAAAAGTATGATACTTCAACAAATATGAACACCATAAGAAAAAAACGTGCAGTTCTCCCATTGCAGATAGATTGGTAAGTGTTTTGTATGTTTATATTACCTAATTTTTTAGAGGTTGCAAGCATGACTGCTGAGTGTGAAGTCCTAGGTTTGATTGTGTCTAGCAGTGTTATTGGGGAATTTAAATTAAAAAAATACCACATGTTTGTATATATTGTTTGATTAATAAAGAAAATGAATACAAACCAAGATATTGGGGCCAAACATTAACGGAAGCTAGCAGTAAAAACCAGCTAAAAGACATCTTTGGATTTTTAAGGATATAGTGGTTAGAGGGGAAGCTGTTATAGGTCTCCATCTGGTTAAATGAAGCAATAAGCTAGAGAGGCATGCTAATGTAGATTGATTGCAGCACAGCCAAGTCTACAGCTCGAGTCTCAATGATTTTGTGAGTCTCCATATCTCTTTCAAATTTTGATGAGACGCCATCCAATTTTTTCCTACTAGTCTGAGTAGAAACACTATATTCTATTCTATAAATAGAATTAAATCAACATAGATATTAGATCTTTTTGTTATCTAAACCAGCCAAATAAAACAATTTAAAAAGACTAAATCACTTTGATTGCTGATAAATAATTGACGATATCCGAACTCGTTCGTCAGAATAAGGATTTAATTGCATCTAGAATATTCCATAACTCGTCTATCGAAAGGCGAAATAGAATAGTTTACCTACCTATCAAACTTATTCTTTGTTATAAAGAAAATTTTTCAACTACCAAACCCGTTTATTCTCGAACCCTGTGAGGTTAGGAGTAAACGTTTTTCTTTCTTTCTTTACCATAAGTGAAATGATTAGCCTCAGCGATTAGGCTCTGCTTTGATGAATCAGCCAGCCAGTCCGAGCAAGTAATTTTATATGTAAAGTTAACGTTTCGGATCATTTACAGCATCCATTGTCACGGATAGGCTAAAAAAGAAAAGGGTTAAAATAAAATAATGGGTTTTAATATAACGCGACAAAACTCGTAAAAAGTATAATTTCCGCGTAAGTATGAGAAATCAGTATCTACACTAATCTATACTAATATTATATAGCTGAAGAGTTTGTTTGTTCGAACGCGCTAATCTCAGGAACTACTGGTTGGAATTGAAAAAATATTTTTGTGTTGGATAGTCCGAGGATCGATGTATCGAGGAAGATTATAGGCTTTAGAACATCAAGCTAGGACCAAAGCATAGATTGATGTTTAAAAAATAAATGTCCATCCGTGCGAAGCCCGGACGGGATAACTAGCGAGTTAGAATTATATATTATAAATAGGATGACAGGACAGGACAGTCTGTTAACCCTTCACGCTTTAACCATTGAACCGATTAAGATGAAATTTGGTTTGGAGATAGTTTTTGTCCCGGAAACCAATAAATTAAACCGCGAAATACGGGGGTGCAAGTTTGTAATTTATGAAAGTGATAATTTATGAAAAGAGGGTTAGAATTAAATAAACGGATAAAAAAAGCAGACTGGATACATGGATTACTAATTCAACGCAGAGGAAATAGCTAGTTGATTTATCGACGACCCAATTAGTCCAGTAGTAGTTAACGCTGCCTTCTGTTCTATGGGTCTTGGGTTCGAATCCCGGTACAAATATTTGTGTGATGAGCATAAACATTTGTATCCGAGTCATGGATGTATCTATGGATAATATGTATGGATAATATGTATGTACCTATTTACAAAAAACAAAGTATATATGTACTATATCAACCAACTAGTATCTGTAAAACAAGCCTCGTTGGTTAGCTCGGAACTAGATGGCTCTGTGTCATAATGTCCAGGAATATTTTATTTTATTTAGGTATTTATATTCTTCGCCTCCAACGTTACCTTAAGAATGCAACAACAGGTCGATAGCTATATGAGTCAAACTAGTTATTTAACTGCCCACGATTAAGTATCTACGTCATACCGTCTTTATTAAAAAAGTTTCAAATATCTTACAATTACTTACGTGTAGTAATTATTACTGCTAATTAGTTATATTTGACTGTTTATTGACGACCCGATTAGCGGTATTAAACGCTGCGTTCTGTGGTATGGGTTCCGGGGTTGAAACCCGGTAGGGCAAAATGTCTGTGTGATGAGCATGAACATTTCTTCATGGATCATCATCATCATCATCATTTCAACCATTTGACGTCCACTGCTGGACATAGGTCTCCCCCAAGGATCGCCACGACGACCGGTCATATACCGCCCGCATCCAGTGGATCCCAGCGACCTTCATGGATGCTTCTTTTTATGTATCTATGTATATGTATTTACAATACATATGTAGTGTATCAACTTAGTATCCGTAACACAAGCCTCGTTGCTTAATTCGAAACTAGATGGCGCTGTGCCATGACGTCCATATATAGATACATATTATATTATTCTTACATACACATGACATATTATTCTTAATTGAAATGTGAACAGTATCTAATATAACTTCTCTAAATGATTTTGTAATTACGACTGATTTAATTGAAATCACGCCATAATTACCACACTATTATTTCTAACCTCAATAATAATGATAATGAAGTAGGTAGCTTAATGTTAATAAGTTCTTTGACCATTGCAAAGGTGACATAATAATAATAATAATAGCCTTTACTCAGACACAAAATGTATATTTAAAAACTATTAAACATAAGTTAACGACTCTGCTGAGTCGATCACATCTACAGACATGTCTGTTTGCCCATATTTGGCAAAGGCCTCTTCCATTTCTTTCCACTCTACTCGGCTTAGAGCTTTTCTCGTCCAAAGTTCCCTGCTATGGCCTTTGTCTCGTCTTCCCACCTTCGAATCTGTCTACCTCGTTTCCTTTTCCTATTTCTAGGGTACCAAAACACTGCTTCTACTCCTCTTTTCGATGCCTCTTATTGTATCCGTAAGGTGACATAGGCATTCACAAATATAATAAAAGTCATGTTATTCATGGTCTAAATGTAGGTGACTAGGTACCAGCGCCCTTTGTCATCAACGACCATCAAAATCTATGCATGTTATAGGCTGTTATAATTCGGAGTTCGGACTCGCATACGAAGACCGGTTTTAAACTTGTTTCAACCTTCATTGCCACGCCGATTGACAAAAAACACTTTGGAAAAAAATATAGAAGCTGCTATTTGTGCAGTTTTAGTTTTATGTTTTTGTACGTGTTCTATACGTTTTTGTTTAATATGTTTTTATTTTGGAATATATAAAAATAACAGTGTCAATGACTGCTCTCGATGTTTGTTATTTGTTTGTTGTTTGTTTCTAGAAATCTTGATTTATATCTTTAAGATACTTTTGGTTAAAATGGCTTTTAAATATGCATAATCACCAGGTAGGTAGGTATACAACTTTTAGAAAAAAAAACAACTTTGTGTCGGACCACACCTGATTCAGTCTAAGTATAGGACCACGCCTGATTCAGGGTTTCATAGTTGTCGATACACACATACCATCACGCTTTGAACTAATGTACACCCACGTTTCGCCGGTATGTTATAGATCCCATGTAATAGGGGGCGAGCCTATTGCCATTAATCGTACACAAATCCAAACTCCGAATTGCTACTGAGAATTTTATAGAAAAACCCAATAACACTTTGTTCGACCTGGGAATCGAACCCAAGACCTCTTGCTCGGCAGTCGCACTCTACGATACGACCGCTAGACCAACGAGGCAGTTGTCGATTGATGGACTATTACCTACTCGTTACCTTGTAAAACCCATTTACTATTTAGTTGTGATAGTTATGTTCTTAATAACGTTACATGTATATACTCAACGCTATTCAAAAACAAACTAGCTCGGGGAATACTAACCTCCAACAAAAAATATAACTTTTAAAAATAAAGCTTATTTTATGTCGAAAAAAGTGTATAAATGTAAGGGTAGCCCAGTAATTGAATTGCGGAGGTCTGATGAGTGATGACAGTACCGTGTGTTCACTTGTTGATATTCAGCCGCGTCTATCGTAACACTGAGAGTTTCTGAGAGGCAGGACATAGCGAGATTCCTCCCTCAAATTCAGTTGCCCGACTGGGGAAGTACCTCCGCCTTACAGAAGACCGCAGTGAATCAACAATAGTTGCATTTCTGCGAGTGAGTAAGGTTACCAGAACTCGTTGGGGAGTGTTATTCTGACAGCATGGGTATTCCGTTTGCTGTCAGTTTAGTAATTCCCTATTTTAAGAAACCTTAACGGTTTCTGCAGGGGTTGGCAACGCATATGCAAACCTTCCGGTATTGCAAATGTCCCTGTGCGGCGGTGATCACTTACCATCAGTTGAACCGCCTGCATCGTTTGCCCCCTTATCACCATAAAAAAATATTTAAAGCAAACTTTAAGATACTTCGCCCATCTTGTGTTCCAGGAGAACTAAAGGCGTGATCGGCCCTGTCAAAGATCAGGGTTTGTGTGGAGCGTGCTGGGCGTTCAGCACTGTTGGCACCATCGAGGCCATGTCAGCCATTAAAACTGGCAAACTCGACACGCTAAGCGTGCAGGTATGTAGAAAGTAGTCATATATTTTTATACTGTTATCTTACAATTATTATATCCTCATCATCATCATCAAGAATTTCCATCATTATTGGCCCACTGCTGGACACGGGTCTTCTCTATGGTCCACCGAAGTGTAACTAGAGGCGCTGTGTCATAATGTCTGGGTTTATTATTATACTAGCTGATTCTCGCAGCTTCGCCCGCGCAATTCAATACAATTTCTCCTTCAGTTAGGGGTTGAATTTCCAAAAACGACGAAACACGTATGCATTTATTTTTGCAGAGGTGCTTAAATATTAAATGTCATTCTTCTTACTTTAAAAATAACGCATTTCCATACAACCGTTTATCCCTTATTTTAACCCCTTAGGGCTTCATCATAAAATGCATCATCTGTCAAAATTTAAAGTTTGTAAACCCTGTGGCTTAGATTATGCAAGAAATTAAGGCGACTGAGAGACCTTTGAGACAACAAAACTTCAAAAAATTCCATGATGCTATATGTGTATAATGATAGCTTAATAACATCTGAATTGCGTTCGCTTAGTCTTTTATAACAGCTGAACGTTTTCATCTAGTTAAATAAATAAATAAATATTTCCGGACGTTTATTACACAGCGCCATCTAGCTCCGTGGTATGCAACGAGGCTTGTGTTACGGATACTAGATGGTTGATATACTACATATATACTTTTTTTGTAAATATATACATATTATACATAGATACATCCATGACTCGGAAACAAATGTTGATGCTCATCACACAAACATTTGTCCCTACCGGGATTCGAACCCGGGACCCATAGCACAGCAGGCAGCGTTAACTACCGCTGAGCTAAACAGGTCGTATGATGGTCGTACAATGAATAACAACATCTTACTAATCTATCGACAGAAGCGAGTGAGATGTTGATTTCAACATCATAAAAGTCGTTGTGAAATGATTGGGCAATGTCCAGTAGATCGATTTACATAAGGAAGTACATTATTATCTAGTTATAGCATCTTGTAAATCTTTGCGTGAAGTGGCGTTTCTTTTACGAATATGTAGGTATACCTAGGTACAACTCATATTATTTAATTCGTTATTTATGTTCCTACTAGCTGATTCAGGCGACTTAGTCCGTGTGTAATTTAATGAAAAAAAACGTTTCATACTAACTTTGCACTCCCTTTTTATACCCCCTCAGGGGGTGAATTAAAAAAATCCTTTTTTAGTGCTCCCGTACGCTATAAAAGGAACCCCTGTGCAAAATTTCAAGATTCTAATCCCTAAATTTGATGCGTTGATATGTCAGATTTTATATCAATAAAACATTATTGTTATTATTGTCTAACTGAGGACCTTTAAGAAGAAAATCATGGTCTCTTTAAAAGTTATCAATTTTGGTTTACCATATGCGAGTCCAACTATGTAGGTCAACTTATAAAATAGCCTTTTGAAGAGCGTATCATAGCAGGTTTCAATTGACATGCCCCGCTGAAGGCACGGCCATCGTTTATCTCTATTATTATTTAGGGAGCTCAACGACTCGATGTAAGTCAATGCCAGATTGGTGGTGAAGCAAAACGTATATCTACGCAGGTGGGAAGAAACTGAGAGTTATTGAGATAATAACGGGCCCTCGAGTCCGACTCGCACTTGGCCGGTATTTTTCCTACTAATATTATAAACGTGAAAGTTTGTATGGATGTATGTGTGGATGTTTTTTTCCTACTAATATTATAAACGCGAAAGTTTGTATGGATGTATGTGTGTTTGTTACTCTTTCACACCAAAACCGCTGAACGGATTTGGATAGAATTTAACATACGGGTAGTTTATTACCTGGATTAACACATAGGCTACTCTTTATCCACATGAGGACTCGGTGGCGCAGTGGCTGAGAAATCGGTTTGTGCGGCGCTGGTTGCGGGTTCAATCCCCACACGGAGCAAATATTTGTACGATCAGGTATTTGTTCCGGGTCTGGGTGTTTGTGTTGTATGTGAAAATTTGTGTTTGTAAACGCACCCACGGCACAGGAGAAAATCCTAATGTGGGGCAACGTTTAAAAAAAATAAAGAAAACACCATGCGGCAAAGCCGCGGGTATAAGCTAGTATATACATTATACATATAAATGATATGTGTGCTCCAAATTTTTACCTTAGTATAGAATGTACTATTTAAAATTAGTATTTTTATGAAAAACATTACATTTTACAGGAAGCAATCGACTGTGCCGGTCTTGGCAACAGTGGCTGTCTAGGTGGCGACATCTGCCTGCTTCTTGATTGGCTGACTATGACCGACACGCCCATCAGGAAAGAGACAGAGTATCCTCTCCGTCTCACGGATGGAGTGTGCCAAACTAAGAAGAATAGCACCGGGGTTAAAGTGTTGTCGTTCACTTGTGATGAGTGAGTTTAAACTTTATGACTTGCATATTATATGTTATAGCACGACTCGACTTATTTCAGCCTAAGAGAATGTTGATTTAAATATTACTCAACACTAATCAGTAAAAATATACCTATTTTATGGAACTAATACCATTGAATTCAAAAATTGAAATGAAATTAAAAGGTTGTGTCAGGCATGCAGGTTTCCTCACGATGTTTTCCTTCACCGTTTGAGCATGTAACTTCGAAAAGACAATGGCCTTGAATCTAACTCGAGACCTCGAGACTTTACACTAGGAAGCCACAACTCAATGATTTCATTATATATTATGCCAGTAAGATCAAACCGCGGCTCGCGAGCCACATGCGGCTCCTTGAAGGATTATTTGTGGCTCTTGACAAATGTACCCGAGTTGCCTTTTCATTATGCAAGAGCGTAGCTTTGTATAGAAGGGAAAAACTTACAATAATTAAAAAGATTAAAAGGGAGATTGCAATGACAGTTTTTTTAAGTCCCAGCGCCTCTCATTGATAGTCCAAGCTCGGACTATCAATGAGCTTGGCCACCCCTGTGTTATGCTATACGTTATCTTCAGCTTCGTGGGGTCTGAGGAGCAGCTCCTCACTCTTCTGGGGACGCATGGACCCGTCACGGTGGCTGTCAACGCTCTCACCTGGCAGCATTACCTTGGAGGAGTCATACAGTTCCATTGCAGGTAGGCTCTTTATATATTTCATATTGATACAACCTTCGCAATAAGCCCGCCCTCCTATTACATGGGACCTAAAAGATACCGGCAAAAGGTGGGTGGAGTATATTAGTACACCACTACCTAACCCTAATTGTAAATCAAAAATATGTGCAAAAAAAGCACATATTTATGTGCAGATAAAGTATTCCTTGAACATAGAAATAAAATAAATATTTATTTTCTATAGAGGTAAGAATTAAACGTAACAAAACGGGGGTATTATGAGGGTAGTCATAAATCACGTGACTCCGCCAACGCGGATCAAAACGTTATGTACTGAGAACTTTATAGAAAAACCGAATAACTAACACAACCACTAGACTAACGACGCAGTTAAACACTTAAATTCTTTGTTTCCAGCGGTTCAGCTATGGAACTCAACCATGCTGTGGAGCTGGTCGGCTACGATCTATCAGCTGATGTACCCTACTACATCGCCAAGAACTCATGGGGCAAGGATTTTGGCAACGCTGGCTATTTGAATCTGGCTATTGGGTCTAACATTTGTGGGTTAGCCAATGAAGTTGCTGCAGTCGAAGTTAAATAGACGAGTAAGATTCTGACGGTACTTATGGATGACCGGATTAGCGCAGAGGTTTGGATTGCCGCCTGGTAAGGGTCTGGTACGGTATTGAAGACCGGTAGTGGTAAATGTTTGTGTGATAAGCATAAATGGAACTAGATGGCGCTGTGTCATAATATACGGATATAATATGTATGTATTATATAAAAAATTAGTATCCGTAACACAAGCCTCGTTGCTTGCCACGGAACTAGATGGCGCTGTGTCATAATGTCGGGATATACATATGTATATTAAATATTATTATTATACCTATTGCGATTCGTTTAGTGCGATTCAATTCGATTCAGTGTGTGTATGGCAGCTTTTTTTAAAGTGAAAATCTGTGTAAATTAGTGCCTTAAATGCAATAATTTATTAGTAAGGTTCTGTGCGATGTGGCAACTTTTTATATTACAAATTATTTTTCTAAGGATCGTCGATAATAGGTACTCTTAAGTATTGTCTGATCCAATAAAATTTCGTCCGTATATTATGGAAAAATAGAGTTGAAAATTGTTTGCAGTAGTATGCTAGAAGGTAGCGTTCTATTTTGAACTCTATTTAATTACTATAAGATTTTAATTATAAGAGAAAAAAATACTCACTCGTACATTTTTCGAATTCTCAATAGGTTTAAGTTTTGATTATTTTAGTCATTGTTTTGTTTGTTGGGTATTAAATAAGTTTATTTTTATGTAAGTAGATAATTATTAGTAATGGTGCATATATCTGTGTCTATTTTAATAAATAGGAACATTGACATGGCGGCTTAAATTTTTTTTTATTATAATTTCCTAGATTCCGCCCTATTTATATATATATTAAGAACAATAGTTTATTCTCATTGTTAAACCAAAATCTGCTATGTGTATTTTTCTCTATCCAAAGTTTTGACGAATATGAACTAGTCATACATAGGAAGAAAAAAATGGTAGGGGCATGTACTTCGCCGACCACATTTTGAAAATTCTTATTTTTGTAAATTTTCGCTGATCTTTTTTTGATATCCCAACATGTTATTAACACACATTTCTGAAATTACGTAGCAGATTTTGGTTTGACAATGATGTTATGTGATAATTTAAGTAGTAAACTATCTGTATGACAAAAACCATTAAAATATGTTTAGCCATTTTTGCGTTATTGACTAACGCAAATTCACATTTTTAATATTAGTAGGATTTTTGTATATCGACTTTTTTGATTATACGTCTTATTTGGTACAAAATAATTAATAGTCATACAAAAATATTTGATTGACAGTAATTTTTCAAATTGTGTAGAAATGAGAAAAGATACGGCCTAAATATCTGATTAAGTACATTTTTACTAATAAATATAAAACATAATACGTACCTACGTACTTCTATTATTAAGTATGTATGTAAAAAGCCAGTATGTGCCAAACTTATAGCAATAGTTTAACAGAACTGTTAAGAAATCATCTTACGCCTTTTATACCAAGTGCCTTGAAAAATAAATAGACTTTATTTTGTAAATTGAATAAATAAAAGATTATTTTGAATGTTGCAGTGTTTTTTTGGCAGTTTTTAATCCTATAATTAAGCTGTCCGCCTAAGTCCGATAAATCGGTGACCGATTTTTTGTAGGAGAGAAATAGAATGTACTGATTGTAATAGTGCAACGCATACGTCCTACAATAAGTCGGTCAGAAATAAAATCGGTGCATCCCGAGTCCCGACCAATTATATTGTCGGTGAAAGAGGGAACGTTCGAAAATGTTAAAATGTTAATGCTAACGCATACTACTCGCTAAACTCTAAGCTGCTGTGAGCTGCTATTGAGGATTTTGAAGAAAAACTCAATAACACCTGCTCCACTGAGGAATCGAACCTTAGAACTGGCTGGAAGACTGTCGATTACGTGCACCTATAAGTTACAAACTTGACAAATTTCAGCTTAATAGGTTGTAATTTGGGTTCAGTGAGCGGGACTCACCTAGGGCTGCCATCACCTAAATTGCCGAAACCGGATAAACACAGCAAAAAACCCGGAGTTTTGGGCGAAATATGTTCTTTCCCCGGACACCTCTGAAATAATATTTTTTTTGCAACTTAAATAAAAACATCGTTATATTTTTCCTGACAACAAAACCCCTGCCAGACGGCCCCCGGACGCCCTTCAAAATAGGACAAATAGGTTTTTGAGAGAGTGACAAACGATTATATAATTTTTATACAACAGTACCATGACTCAATAATAGCGTTATGTTGTCAGAAATAAATAATATATATTATTTCCTTATAATCACACTCTAAAGGAAAACGATAGACCTAAATATAACATTATCAATCATAACTACAGTCAACGCGATTCTATACGCTACATATATTCAAATTCAAATATTAATTGAATGATAGAAAAATGAATTTGTCAATATCTTTGGGCATTATTTTCTTGGTAAACGCTTACATACAACTGTTACTGTTTACTCGAATATATAACATAACAAGAAAAGCTTTGTATAATGAAAAATCTGAAGTGTTGGATGTGCATCAGTTGAAATTCGATTGTTATATTAAAGATTTTAACAAAATCTATACTAACGAAGAGTATCAGCGAAGATTTGAGAATTTTAAGGTAGGTATGTTACCTGTTAAGTTGATAATTGTTAGCAAAGACTTGAAGTAATGAGTAATGTGTAAGTGTTATGGCGCAGTTTGTGCAGTGTGGATCCCTAAGGAGCTGTGGTGGCCTAGTGACGTGACCAGTGCACTGACATGTCAAAGGTCTCGATGTCAAACCCGAGCCACTGACTTTTCGGAAGTTATGTGCGTATTTATCACATGCTCAAACGGTGAAGGAAAACATCTTGAGGAAACCTGAGCTTGAGAGATTTTTTCCATAGTATGTGAAGTCTACTAACCCGCAGCGTGGTGGACTGTAGCCTAATCCCTCTCAAATGAGAGGAGACCCGTGCCCAGCAGTGGGACAATAATGGGTTGATGATGAGGATCCCTTGGTTACACTATTATCGAGTGAAGCTCTATCTTTCATCACTGTTAAAAGTAACAAACAACCAATTAAAAGTAATATAATAAAATATTGTAATTCCAGGAATCGTTAAGAGAAATCGCTATATTGAACGCAATAGAAGGGACCACAGTATTTGGCTTAACAAAGTTTTCGGATATGTCAAAACAAGAATTTGCCGAACGAATGCTGTTGAAACGTGACTGGTCTTACGGATGCCAGTCGAGAGGAAGAATGTGTTTTAAGAAGTCCAATTTAAGCTCACCAATAGACAAGTCAACATACGACAGTAATATACCACCGGCATTTGATTGGTAAGCATGAATTTCCGGATTTCAAATATTGACATTGCAATTTCGATAACATGGGTTAATAAGGGTGCCAATAAGTACCCTATCAGATAATATCTAAGTAAAACATAAGGTACAATATTCAATAGCGACGACCATCCGACGACCCGTTTAGCTCAGCGGTAGTCAACGCTGCCTTCTGTGCTATGGGTCGCGGATTCGAATCCCGGTAGGGACAAACGTTTGTGTGATGAGCATTAATATTTGTTTCCGAGTCATGGACGTATCTAAGTATAATATGTATGTATTTACAAAAAAAAGTATATATGTAGTACGTCAACCAACTAGAATCTGTAACACAAGCCTCGTTGCTTACGACGGAACTAGATGGCGCTGTGTAATAATGTCCGGTTTTTTTTTTTTTTTTGGGTAAACATTTTTTGTATCTCGGCTCTAATTGCCGGCTGTTAGGATAGCACGAGCCGAAGCCAAGTCCTACCCTAATTTATTGATGATACAGGATGATGGGATGGTAATGAAGTGATGTATTGGTTTGATGTGTATGTATGATTCTGTGACCCGGTGTAAGAAGTTGGCGATGTTTGAAAGTGTGATGTGGTTATTTGTAGATCAGTTTGCAAAAATTTCCGAACTATTCTGCAAGTATTTAAGATTGTAGCTTTTTGTATATTATTATAAGGGTGCCACTAAGTACCATATCAGATAGTATCTAAGTAAAACATTCAATAGCACATTAACCCACTTTTTTATACCACATAAGGGTGGCATACAAGCATACGGTCGGGCTGGTGGTAAGCGGTTATAGACGTTTGCGACACCACCGGTAACGCTATGGCGTTGCCGACCCTATAGAAAGCGTTTAGGTTTCTTTCAGTTGTTATTTCACTGAGGTCTTCTGAAAGGAGGAGGTACTTCCCCAGTCAGGCAGCTCAATTTGAACGAGGAATCTTGCTTTGCCCTACCTATTTTGGGAATAGATTCCCATTTCTGTTCTGTTGGGTATAAATACCAATTGAACCACTCTCCTCTGGACTTGGTAAGCTAGACTGAAAAAAAAAGAGTTTCGCAAATTATAAAGTAACTATTATGTTATCAAAGCTATAATAGCCTAGTGGTGCCATCGGTAGACTAGGAAGTAAAAGGTGTCGAGTTCAATTCCAAGACACGAACTACTGACCTTTCAAAGTTTGTGACTTTGAAAGGTCAGTAGCGTATTTATCACATGCTCAAACGGTGATGAAAAACTTATGTGGGAGATTTTTTAAGGTGTGTGAAGTCTGCGGACCCGCACTTGGGTGGTAGACTATAGTCTAACCCCTATCAAGCAGAGAGAAGACCAGAGCAGGGGGGGAGCAAAGAGAGGATGATTATGATAGAAATTGAGGAGGATATATCATAGGGATGTTATGGATATGTAATTTCGGATCTTGATACGGATATGGATATAGGAATAAAATTATATCGGTTTCGGATACGGTTACGGATATGTAATTATTTCGGATTATCCGTTAGTTTCGGGTAGTTTCGGTTACGGATATTAGATGAAGTTTCAGTGAAGTAGACGTTTTATTTAGACTCCGGCCTTATAAGAAAACATATAGATATATTTTTATTTCGGATATCCCATAGTTTCGGTTACGGTCACGGAGCTCCATAACATAGGGATGTTATGGATATATCAGGGGATATATCATGTACTTTTTGTTACAGGCGAACGAGAGGCGTGGTAAAACCTGTACTCAATCAAAAGTTATGCTACGGGTGTTGGGCTTTCAGCATCATTGGGGTGATGGAATCCATGGCTGCGATACGTAAACTCGATCGTAAGAGCCGGAGCATACAGGTGATCATTGATTAAGTAAATATATCCGGACTAGATGGCGCTGTTTAATAATGTCTCATTATATTTTATTTTTCAAACTTACTTATACACAATTTTACCATACCATGTTTATCAAGCAATAAGCTCTACCCTCCTTAAAAGAAACAACAACTGACTTCTATTGCTTGAAATAAAAAACTATTATTAAATTATTATTATGATTAGTGTATCATATAACTCTATTTTGCTACACTAGCGCCATTCCGGTCGGTTTTTGAACTATTATTTACAATTCATTGGAGCACATTTTCCCGTTTGATCACCTTAGATAATATAATTATTCTCCTAGTTTCCATGGTTTGGCCTGAACGATGTTGAATACAACCAAACAAGCCTTCTATCTTTTTATAATATCTAATATTCTCTTTATCTCTTCTAAACAGGAATTGTTGGACTGTACGACTTACACCAAAAGATGCCTATTAGGAAGCGTGAGCTACACCATGGATTATCTATGCGACGACAAGGTGAACGTGGTCACAGAAGAGGAATACCCCCTGACCCTGGGTGTGGAGGACTGCCAATTAAAAGCCAACAGTACCGGGAGGAGAATCAAGGAGTTTGATATTCAATGGTGATTTTTATATATGCTCTACTTCAGCCAGGAACATACGACTGTTTCTGTGTCATCTGTGAAACGTTTAGTTTTAATTCATTCTTAATTTATTTGCACTCTCGTGACCATAGACTAATATATACTATCAGAAACTCGTGACCAGTAGCTCTGTGGAATGAAACGTCTCAAGTTTGATTTTAAAACACGCACCACTGACTTTTCCAAGTTATGTAGGTACGTATTTTTCACATGCTTAAACGGTGAAGGAAAATATCTTGAGGAAATCTACAAGCCTGTGAGAATTCCTCGTTGGCGTGTGAAGTCTGCCTATCCGCATTAAGCTAGAGTAGTGGACTTGTAGCGACACCTATCTCTCCACATAAGAACTACGGTCTCAGCGCGACGAATAATCCTACATCGCGCAAGTGAAATTTGCACGCGAGACTTTGCATTTTTCAAATGGAGGGACTACCACCTCTTTCCCTCCATAGACTTTAGCCTATATAATTTCTATCAAAAATAGGCGGATATCTTTGCCTAGCAGTGGGAGAGTTTTCGAAAACTAAATAGCCTATGAGTCCGAAATCTTGTCAGCAGTTAATTAGGTAAAAGACGTCAGTTAACAAAGGCTTTTTTTAATTTTGAGCTTTAATGTTTCAGCCAAACGAGCGAAACTGGGATGCTCAGAGACATAGCAACTCATGGGCCGCTGATCGCTTTAGTTGATGCTTCGAACTGGCAGAATTACATCGGTGGTGTGATCCGCCGTGCTTGCGGGTAAGTGGCTTTTATGGGTCCTCATATAAATGGCCCCATGGAATCCAATTAAATATCTATACACAAGCAGATTCACGGAACTTCGTCCGCGTGCAATTTAACGAAAAATAAAGTTTCATAATAACATTGCGCCCCCGTTTCACCATTTTAGGGGTAGAAATTTCAAAAATCCTTTCTTAGTACTCCCCTACGTTATAAAAGGAACCCCTGTGCAATATTTCAAGTTTTTAACCCTTAGTTATAGTTTAGACCATTTTTTTTTGCGCAAGTGCCGAAAAATCCTTTACGGACCATCCCATCACCGGGGGAGGCGACAGGGTGTGTCGAATACCGCACTCGTCAACGCCACTAACCCTATTGCCGGGGCCATGGGATTCGCAAAAGCATGCACCACAACCCCGGCGGGATAGTTTAGACCGTGCGTTTATTATTATATCAGTCAGTTAGTTTCTCTTTTTATATATATAGAATATGTATATCAATACGTGAAGCAAAAACTATGTGCCCCTTTTTAAGAAAATCGCGCGCCGAGGGAGTTGTTTGAAATTTTCCCCACGTATAGTTTATATAGAGGAGGAGTGCAGAATGCTAATATATATATTTTTAAGTATGCTTAAAAATACTCATGTACGTTATTAATGAACACTGCCCCTTAAACTGTGGTAACCTGTATCTTAAGAGGCAGAAATATTAAAAGTATATTGCTCCATTCACAGCCAATACGACCTTAACCACGTGGTCCAGATAGTTGGCTACAACACAATTGGGGACCCCAGCATTGGCGATATCCCTTACTACATCATCAGGAACTCCCACGGCGTGGATTTCGGGGAACAAGGCTACGTGAGGGTTGCCATCTACGAGAATGTCTGCGGAATCGCCGACGAGATCACCAAGATCGACGTTGATTAATATATTTACCTACTGTTTAATTTTATGTAAATTCAGCGACTCGGTGAACTTCATACCGCCATTTTTTTATTAGGTACGATTTATTTTTAATTTTCTTTTATACTAACCTTTTTTAAGTGTGGAAAAATCCTTTATGGACTATCCTGAAATACCTTCCCGTCGCATGGGGAGGCGACAGGGTGTGTCGGACTCCGCTTGAGCGTTTACCGACTAAAAAATACAGCGGAATTCAAAATCTCCTCCTTTTTGAGGTCGGTTAAAAACCGCACCCGTCAACGCCACCAACCCTATTGCCGGGGCCATGGGATTCGCCAAAAGTATGCACCATTACCCCGGCGGGGGTTTATAGGTACTAACCTAGTCCTGACAATAACGAACACAACAAAAAATATCCAATTTGGTGCAGTCGTTTGGAAGTTATGCGCGTACATACATTTCGGTGATTATTTTTTATTTATATTGATTAAGATATCATCATCATCTTGCCAGCAAGTCTGCAAATCAGCACCAGGCTAGCGTTGTGAACTATAGCCTAATCTCTCTCAAATGGAGACGGAGGAGTCGTGCCTAGCACGTTGGCAATAATTGGGTTGATGATGGTGACCCGTCCGTATTATTATTTTTTTGTTTTTGCACCACTCTAATGTAGACTGGTGGAAAATGCCTAAGGCATTAAGTCCGCCTTTGTATGTACATTTATCGTATAGTTGTGCATAAAGTTTTAATAAATAAATTAAGACAGTTAAACGTATATAGGTAGTATTTTTGTGACTCGTAATAAAATACCTGAAATAAATATTTCATTTAATTTCATTCCAATAAGTAAAAATATAGGTAAGTATAGTAAATAGATATCTAGTATAGAAATATTATAAATGAGGAACATGTGCTGTACCACACATAACCCAATCACTGCCTAGCTCAGTACTATTAACATTTACGATGATTTTTTTTACACTTATTACCATATTTTATAGAAAATAAACATTTTGTTTCATTTATGTATGTCTTTTTATTTATCGTTGATCTTCAATATACCATACTCCAGATAAACGGGCAAAAATTGAAACTGTACTACTTTAAACTGTATAGAAAAATCTAAAGAAACTGCTGGACTGGGGAATCGAATTCATGGCTACTCATCATCATCATCATGTCAGCTGGAGGACGTCCACTGCTGGATATAAGCCTCCCCCAAAGATTTCCACAACGCCCGGTCTTGGGCCACCTGCATCCACAGCATTTGAGACTACTAGAATAAAATGTCGAGATGGATTGAGAGTTGAGAATTAGAGATGGATTGATAAACTTTTTTTTAGCTTAATGTCGTTAAGAATAACGTCGTTGTTATATAATATGCTAATAAGACCTTAATAACATTATTATTATACGTTAACAAATAGTTACAACATATCAAATTTCCTTTGTACATACTAATCGAGCTCAGAAACGTTTGAATATTGACACTTAACTACTTAAATCACGATAAGTATGTTCATATTCAAGGTTTTGAGTTCAAACCTCCTTAGGTTTTACACACCACTGAATTCTTGAAGTTACGTACCTACATATTTATCATAATTATGCTCAAACGGTGAATGAAAACATCGGGAGGAAACCTGCATGCTTGAGAGATTTTCTCGATGGCGTCTGAAGACTGCCAACCCGCAGTTGATTAGCGTGGTGGACAATAATTGGGTAGACGATGTTAATTTATACTTTTAAAAATGGTTTTCGTTTCAACGCCTAGTATAAATATATTTTAAGTTCGATAAAACATGAACATCGCAAGTATGGCAATAAACTATCAAATAAACATTCAAATAAAGAACTTCACGTCAGTTTGAAACCGATCGCCGTGCAGTGAAGACGTGTTCGCTTATCGCCTCGTAAGTTTTATTAATAACTTTATTATTTTATGTTTGTGTTTGTTATCTAGAGACTTATTGCTGTAATTTAATGTTAAAGTGCGTATATACATTGAAAGATTGTATGAATGATAGATATTTCGCGTCTGATAAGTTTAAAATTATAATAGAAGTATAATTTAAGTGGTTTAGTTGTTATTGGCAAGTGGTGGTGTTAGTATGATAAGAATTTTCAGTGATGATAACTTTTTAAGTAGGTAATAATGTATCTTTGTAATGTAACATAACACAACATCACGCTTCATGGGTTTTGGAATAGGATTCGTGACTTTATCGTTGTTCTCAAACCAAAATCTGCTACCTATGTTCAATTTCCTGTGTTTAAAATGAAAGAACTGCTGTGAATGCACTTGTATTTCGCCAAACGAAGAACATGTTTTGAAAATTCATACTCGTTTTTTCGTCAGGTTTTAGTTTAACAACGACGTTATGTTATAAAAGGTTATTATATTAGGTGTAATGATGCACACCAACAGCTCGGCTGTATCCACTTTTCTAATATCTAATAGTGGGCGACTTAATTGAACTATTAACCGGGCATATATAATTATATGTATTCTCTATGCCCCGTTGGTCTAGTGACCGTAATTACGACTGCTGAGCAAGTCTTGGGTTCAATTCCCAGGTCGAGCAAAGTGTTACTGAGTGTTTCTATGAAGTTCTCACTGGATCGATTTAGGACTATAAATCAATAAAAAATGGTGGTCTAAGAATCGATTCTTTGATAATTCAATCTCAGATCGCCATTCCTAAGTCGTTTGCGGAATGATGTTGTAAGGAATAAACTACCCCCACATACAACGCCACCCTAAGGAGGTCATTGAACTCAGCATGTCAAGCTCAGATTGCCGGCAACTGATAGGCATTTCTACATGTATGAACGTATACTATTATGTGTAGAAGTTACTGCAACATCCGCCTTATATTTTTCATTTTATACTTCTGTCAATGTATATATGTATGTACTTTTTCAATGCGATTCGGGGTATCGGTGACGCTTACTTTGGTGGAGATCCTTAAATAAATAATCGATTAAACAAATAAAGCTGGTTAAAATAATGGTAGTTATTAAAAGTGTATTTTATCAATGTTCGGCCTAAAATTAAAACTAATCATTTTAATGCTAACCACTATGCTGTTTTGGGTATGAAGTCATATGCACAGAGAACTTAAGATGTGTTTAGGTCTCATTGCCTAGGCCTTCTTATATGAGACTGATATAATAACAATTGTCCTCGACCTTGAAATCAAATCCAGGATCTCACGCACAGCGTGCTTTGGACCATTAGACCAATGAGACAGTATTTAGCAACAAAAAAACACATGTAAAGTTAAAAAGTAAAAAATCTCTTAATTTACTTGAACAAAGACGTCATTAACGAAATTGCATGGTGAAAAATTTAAATGTAAAAAAATATATTATGTATGTAGGTACATTAAATACTGTTTCAGCAAAATGCTGACGTTGACTGTAAATGACTTTGGGGATTATAAAGGAAAGACGGTGAAACAGTTTACTTGGAGAAGTTCTAGTGGGGCAACTGTGTCAGTCATATCCTATGGAGCTATTATCCAATCTATTAAGGTAAATATGTTATTCTAGCTGATCGGCGCAACTTGTTCTTTTTTTTTTAAATAAGGGGGGAAAAGGGGAGGAGGCTCACCTGATAGTAAGTGATTACCGCCGCCCATGGACATCTGCAACACCAGAGGACGTGCAAATGCGTTGCCGGCCTTTCAGGAAAGAATATAATCTCCTCTTGAAGGTTCCCACGTCGTAGCGGTTCGGATAGACCGCCGGCCACAGCTGTTTCCACAGAGCGGTGGTGCGAGGCAGAAAATGCCTTAAAAACCGCACTGTTGTGGAACGCTGGACATCGAGGGTAAAACGGATGGAACTTAGAGTTCTGGCGCGATGTCCGATGGTGAAATTCAGCAGCCGGGATCAAAGCAAACAATCCCTCGGAACACTCAACGTGATAAATGCGGTAGAAGATGCAGAGTGATCCAACATCTCTACGCAGAGCCAAAGGATCAAGCCGATCGGAAAGAGCCTGATCGTCGACAACTCGAGCCGCCCTTCGTTGGATTCGGTGTTCTGCTTCACATAAGAAACAGTGGGTAAAATTAACCCGTATTTGCAACATTTTTCATTAATGCTCTGCTACGGCCTACCTAGCCTACAGCTTTTTTTATTGGTGTCCGAATTGTCAGTGAAAAAAAATATTATAAAATGTCGATTCGGACAATGTCCCATTAAAATATACTGTGTCCGAAACGACAGCAAGTCAAAAGTTTTGTAAATTATAAGCTTATAATATAATGAAAGAGATTTTCAAATCGGACTGGAAGTTCTTACACGTTTTCTCTACTCAAGATTTCTCTTGAGCTAACCGACCGGGAAGAACTATATCTAATATATAAAATTCTCGTGTCACAGTTTTCGTTGCCATACTCCTCCGAAACGGCTTGACCGATTTTGATGAAATTTTTTGTGCTTATCCGGTATCTATGAGAATCGGCCAACATCTATTTTTCATCCCCCTAAAAGTTAGGGGTAGTCCACCAACCCCTATAATGTGGCAAAACAACGTTTGCTGGGTCAGCAAGTAATATATAGATTATTCTGACAGGATGGGAATTCCGTTCGCTGTCAGTCAGGTAACTCCCCTACTTCAAGAAACCTAAAAAGGTTTTTACAGGGTCGGCAACGCGCGGGCGACACCTCTGGTGTTTCACACATCCAAAGGCTGCGGTAACTTCTTGCCATAAGGCGTGCTTTAAGCTGGTTTGCCATCCTCGTGGTTTAAATATATAATAATGGGGATGTTGACATTAATCACAAACTCATGTTTCTTCTTAATTTTATTATAGGTTGTATTATTAGAACATCGAAAACCTCATTTTATTTATTTAATATATCAAATTCAATTTATTAAAAATAATTTTCTAAGTTTTATTTGCCACTTAATGTCACGTGACTGCAAACACAAAGAGAAGCGCATGACGTCACTAACCGATAAACAAGCCGCAAACATTTTTATTTGTTGAGTTCATACCGACGTGAAACTATGAAAATTTGTAATACTTTGTGTTCATTATGATTATTTGTATTAATTATCATATGAAGAAAACATAATTTCGACGAATTCTCATCAATGGCGATCCACGTCTAGCGGTTAGTGACGTATGTAATCGCGTGAACACTGTGTGTTTTGGCGCGTGATATAAATATTCTTCTATTTTATTATTTTTTCTCATCGAAAATACATATATTTTTAAATTAAATATATTGTTTTATGGTAAACAAGAGTCGACCTATAAAATAAAATCCATTCCGAAAAATTGTCAACATCCCTATTAAACCTATGTTGCAATTACAGGTTCCAGATAAGTTTGGGGTCATAAAAGACGTGGTCCTCGGCTTCGATGATCTTGATGCATACGTGAATAGGAATATCGCATACTTTGGAGCCACTGTCGGCAGGTGCGCGAATCGCATAGGCAACGCGTCTTTCGAAATCGACGGGCACACGTACCCTTTGGCCAAGAATATCGGAAAACATCATCTACATGGTGGATTGGTGGGATTTGATAAGGTATAATATACAGAAATGTTGATCTATACCTACTTATAAAATCGTGTGCTTGATTATATCTATTAACTCGCGTCCAAAAGTACAAAGTCCAGTTAGGAAATTCTGGCGATATCTATGCTGAAAATAGAAACGACATTGCCGTGTGAATTTTTATTATTATTTTGACGACCTCTGTGGTCTAGTGGTTCGAGTACCGGACTGCTGATTACGAGGTCGTGGGTTCGATTCCCACGGGACACAAATATTTATGTGATGAATATAATGGTTTGTGTTCGTCTGGGTATTTCCTATGTATTATAAGTATGTATTTACAAAAAAAAAGTATATAAGTATTTATATCCATTGTCTAGTACCCATAGTACAAGCTCTGCTTAGTTTGGGACTAGATGGTGATGTGTAAAATGTCGCAGAATATTTATTTATTTATTATTTAGTTCAATCAATACAGTTTCAAGATTTGTTATGGATATTTCTACTTGTTTTTAACAGTCCCTCACTAGGATTTATTTGGGTACATTTATGATGATAAACTTATAAATTATTAACGCTACGAAGTTCAACAACGCAGGAAGAATAATTAGATTTCGCACTATCAATTTTATACTTCAAATTTGTACCTTTTCATGTAATAAACAAGTTCTAAATTGAATTGCTATCATAAAAAAGTGCATCAGTTATTTTGACTCTTAGTATGTTTTTATAATGCCATTTTTCAACAATTACTCAATATTTATTTTAAATAGGAACAACTAACGAATATTTTATGATAAATTAATAAAATTTATTACATTTTACGTGTCAAATAAAATGACCGGTACTTATCAGGGTTGTGGTGAAATAAACCGTTCAAGTCCCAGTCAAAAATCCCTCTAAATTTCAGGTAGTATGGGACGCCACCGTCGTAGGCCCCAAGGTGATCCTCAGCTACCTTTCGAAAGACATGGAGGAAGGGTATCCCGGTGACTTGATTACCAACGTGACTTACGAATTGAAGGCCAATAACAGCTTCCACGTAGAGTTCAAAGCCATCACCACCAAGAAGACTGTAGTGAACCTGACGAACCACTCTTATTTCAACTTGGCTGGGCACGACGCTGGGGCGGAGCAGCTCTACAATCATCGCCTCACCATTAATGCTGATCGGTGAGTTGCGTCAACAACAGATACGCTTGTACGGAGTACGGAAGATTTTTGTTTATACCACATTGGTGGCAACAAGCTCCACTCCAAGTCTACAGGCTACTCTATGGACGTTTACAATACCAGAGGTGCCGCTCGCGCGTTGCTGACCCTATCAAAATGTTGTCTACCTGTATGAGGAATCAATATTATCCATACTTTTTCCATACTTATAATATTATGAATGCGAAAGTGTGTCTGTCTGTCTGTCTGTCCGTCTGTCTACCTCTTCACGCTATAACCGCTGAACCGATTGAGATGAAATTTAGTATAAAGATAGTTTGAGTCCCGGGGAAGGACATAGGATAGTTTTGGTCCCGGAAATCATCCCTTAAAAGGGGGAAAAGGGGGGTTAGATACAAATTACTAATTTTACGCAGCCGAAGTCGCGGGCAAAGGCTAGTAATAAATAATTTATGAAAAAGCACATTGGATAAAAATAATTAAGTCATCCAAATAACTAAATTCTACGCAATGTCGCGGAAAAGATAGTAGGTATATACATACTCATTATTTATTTATTTATATTATATTTATTTATTTAACGAGACCTTTTTAATATTTTTCTTCTAGAATCACGAAGACTGAGGCCGACTCCATTCCCACGGGTGCCTTCAACAGCGTCCTGAACACTCCTTTCGACTTCAATCTGGAGAAGAAACTGGGCGATGCGATGTCTTTAGGCAATAACCTATTTGATGATAATTACTGTGTCAATACTTATGAAAGTCAGGTAAAGGCTATTCCGGTACTAAATAATAATTAATTTGAATAACTGCCTAATTAGTCTGGTAGTTTTAGTATCTTAATTTTGTTCGCAAGCATATTTTTAGTAGCAAATTGTGAGTAAGAGTAGGAGGAGTGAGGTCTGATGGGCAGCTTCGAAATATCATATATCCCATATCTACTAGAGATTGTTTGTTTGACAAATAGTCAATAAAAAAAAATTTGTTAATAAAAAATAAATAAAAATCTTTATTGGAACTAAAAACACAAATTACAATAAAAATTACGTACGATAATGACTGCATTAGTTGTAAACTGTGCCGCAGCCATTAATGCCCACAGACAAAAAGGTCACAAAAAATGTTTTCGCGTCAGTGTTCCAGCGTAAATAAATTATTGTCTTATACATAACAAAAATTACAGTTTAAAGAATATAAAACACAAACAGGGAAAATGACCATAGTTATTAAAATATTAGGATATGAAAGTGTGTTTGTGTGCGTGACGGTGTGTGTGGTATGTTTTGTTCATGTGTGTGTGTATGTGTGTGTGTGTGTGTGTGTGTGTGCGTGTGTGCGTGAGTGGTGTTGTGTATGAGTGCGTGTTTGCGTGTGTGTTGTGCGTTAAGTTTTTTTTTTAATATAGATGAGAGATTATGGGAGCTGGATGCTCTATGAAGAACTGCGTTGATTTTAGAGAAAACTTCTCACTAAAAATTTTGTTCCAGGGTTTGACGTTAATAGCCAGAGCGTGTCACCCAACATCTGGTCGCTACCTGGTAGTGCACAGTGACCAGCCAGGTGTACAGTTGTACACCAGCAACGGGCTCCCAGAACCATCCGAACCAGCCCTGGTAGGGAAGAATGGCGTCGGCTACCGTCGTCACGGAGCCTTCTGCCTGGAGACACAGAAGTTCCCGGATGCTGTGCATCATAACAACTTCCCAAGCGTGATCTTGACTCCAGGAGAAGAGTATCAGCATCGCGTGGTGTATACTTTTGGGGTATCTTCACCGAAGCCAGCAGATGAAGGGCCCGCGGTAGTAACAGCTTAAATAACATATACCTATTTAAAATCTATGGTTGAATCTTTATTTGGTGATCAAATCGTATCTATAATATTTTTTTGTTTTATATTTATTCAGTGTTACCATTCCAATTAATTAAAGTGGTGTCTTATAATATATTATATTAAAAGGTTTTTAAATAAAATATATTTATATCTTAACACAGTATTTATTTTTTATTCGAAACTGATACTAGCAGAAAAGACAATAATTTTAAATGAACTATAATTGACATTTGATGTAATAAGTGCCTCATTAGTCTAGTAGTAAAAAGTACGATTCGAGACGAAGACGTACGATGGGTTCGATTCCCAGGTCGAGCAAGTCATATTGGGGTTGTCTAAAAAATTTTCAGTTTGGATAGTGCCCGATAAATGGCCGTAGGCTCGCCCTCAATTACATAGGACCTAAAACATACCACCGTAATATGGAATCACATAAATACTCCTCTACCTACCAACTATGGAGATAGAGGGGTGATAGTATGAGTCAAATACAATGTCATGGTTAAAACAAAAATCAAAACCGACTTCAAAAACTAAAAAGCAAAAAATAACTTCATACAGTTTTACCTTTTTTTTTGTTTTAAGGGTATGAAGTCGGTGCCAAGCCAAACGTAATAGTACCTAAGTACACTCTCCGCGAGTGAGCTTGAGCAGGGTGGTTACAACCACCACATCATCGGCACCGACTTCATTCCTTTAATACTAAAAAAAAGGTAAAACTGTATGAAGTTATTTTTTGCTTTTTAGTTTTTGAAGTCGGTTTTGCTTTTTTTTAAAAGTTAATTTATTTTTTTCTTTTTAGTGTTGTATATATATTAAACTTTTCATATCAGGTCAATCTAATAGCCTGAAAGAATACAACTATCGATCCATATATACTTATAATTATGAAAGATTTTTCCTTCAACTCCTAACCGTTGAGGAGTTGTACCTTCCATCATCATTACATGAGATGATGATTTTCAGATGCAAATACTTGAACAGCTTTGGAGAATACATGTAAATGTAATAAATGCCTATAACTGAAAGAATTTTCTTTTAACTCTTAACTGTTGAGGAGTTCTACCTTCCATCATCAGCTCATCAACATCAAATGATGATTATCAGACGCAAATATTGGAACAATTATAGTAAATATATTGAAAATGTGATAATTGCCTATAAAATTTGAGGGTTGCCCTCGATTTCCCTGAGATTCCATCATCAGATCCTGATGTGGTCACAATGGTACCATCTGTGAAGTCTACCCTTTTAAACAAAAAAAAAATTTTGCAAATCGGTCCAGGCGTTTTTAAATAATTCGTGAACATACATAAAAAAAAAAAGATTCCGACGAATTGAGAACCTCCTCCTTTTTGAAGTCGGTTAATAAAAGCAAAACTAAAAGCACAAAACATTTACTATAATTCAGTCAAATTGAATGTAAAAACACCAAGATTTAGAACAACTAACCTTATATCTATTACTCACAGTTCAATTTCCATCACAAACCACTAGTAATTTTCAATGTTCAAATAATATTTCATTCTGAAATGGACTTAATTTACATTATATTAAAGATAATATGTGAATGAATATCATTTTTTCTCTACGTTCGTTCATGTTTTGTTTTACATTAGCATAAGTATTTTTTATTGTAAGCGATTAGCGACCTTGTTAGTAGTCTATCAGTGTCGTTTTTTTAATGTATAGCTGATTCTTGCCGACTGTACCTACTTTTAAGGTATTGTGGTTTTCCGCTTTGAAGAACCATAGTTGATAATAGTTCCCACGGTTTGCATAATATTTGAAATCATTTCAGGATATGACAGAAACTAGTACAAAGATAAATTGGTGGTTGCTCTATTGTTATTTATGGAATATACTAGCTTTTACAAGTGACTTTGTCTTTGTAGAATAAGTCTGCTAAAAAACTTTTTTAAGAAATTAATGATAATTCCTAATACAAACTTACACCCTCCTTTTCAGCCACTTAAGGGTTGATTTCTGGAATAAAAAATCTATTTTTCTAACTAACTATTTCCCTGAGACAAACTATTTCACACCTATTGACCTGATTTGCAAATATTACAGTTGGCAACACTTCTTTAACGGTACGTCAGTAATAGTCAGTATGAAAAATAACCTCAAATACTTATTCCTACCTACGATTTTTATCTCACTAAACTTTAAAACCACATACTATCGTTAAACACTGGAAAAATTACAATCTAAGGTTACATTGACTCCTATAACGATGACTCTAAGCCATTTGCCCCATTCGGGGTACAGTCCCCATTCTGGCTTTTCGTAACGCTGTCTCCGTTCTCCTTGGTCGTGTCACCCCAAGTCAAGTTCAGGCTTCTCTTCATGCCGTCGTCTAGAGGAGGGATTAAGGAACGAGGCAGTAGGAATGTCGATAGGTTGTATAGATCCAAAAACACTTTGTAGCGGTCACTAGAAATGGAAAAAAAGTGATGTTAATCGAATATTCTGAACTAATATTGTAAAGAAAAAAGATGTAGGTATTAATTCTTACACTTCTGCGAATACTTGATGAGTTTTACGGGTTTTATTATTTTATTCCGACGTTTCGGATCTTTTACAGCATCCATGATCACGGGCAGACAGTCTTCCCGTGAGCATGTATGCTGTTGTTTTATGTTTATGAGATAAGATATGTTTTATTAGTTTGCAAGTAATGGATAAATCTGCTTAACTACCTTATACAATATTTCATCTACCTATAGAAAAAAAAATTGCGAGTAATATAGGCTGTTTTGATAGTTTTTGGATCCTCTTACCTGAGTGTTGAGCGCAGGTACTGGTAGCCCGAGGAACCGCCAGTGCCGAGCTGCTGGGAGCCTATCATACGCTGCACCATGATCACGTGGTTGTCTGAAAGTAAACCACAACAATAACAGCTTGTTAGGACCTGCACTGCACCGAGTAACACAGGCAGTCCTGGATCGAAGATGGAAAGGTATCCCGTCTAGGGGGGCCGACGATCGAAAATTAATACAGACAATCGGACAATCTAAGGTGTAGGGTGCTAGGGTTAAAAAAAGTAAGCCCAGTTGTCTTTGTAATGATTTGGTAATGTACATGGGATGACCTTTTTTTTTGGGCCCACCATCCAATTTTGCTTTAATCCGTCATCACTGAACACAAGGAGGAGTATTCCTTTATTATAGTCCATATTATTTTATTAATTTGTACACTCGTTTTGCTAGGTTTCAGTTGCATGCCGTGTGTGTAAGTTACTAGCATAGTTTTAAGTTATCTAGATGTACTACTAACAAACAATATGGACTGAAAAATTAATGGAATAAATGTTTTGATTTTTTTTTATGTCATGGTTTCGAAAATACATGGCCCGTCTGTCTGATGGCCCTTCGGTAGACGTTTGCAACACCAAAGGTATCGCTTCCGGGTTGCCTACCCTATAGAAACCAATGTTGTCAGAATAGTCCCTCCTCCAACGAGCTCTGGTAACCTTACTAACTCGCAGAAACACAACTATTTTTATTTCACTGCGGTCTTATGTAAGGCGGAGGTACTCCAGAAATGAATTGAATTAATGAATAAATTAATTGAACTGTATTGAACTAACATCGCCACTTGGTGATGAGACTGTCCATGTCCATGAGCAGTGTCAGCAGCTGGTGTGGCTGCGAGAACCGCGGCTCGTCTCTGTAGAACGTGATCATGATGGCGCCCTGCAACGCCTTGTGGGACAACCTGCAAAATAACGAACAAAATTTACACAAGAAGAATTTAAGGTACGTAGTACAAAAATGTACTTACCGGTTTATTTAAAAAATGAAATAAATGTATTGTTAGGAATTTCTTCACTTATGCGAATACTAGATAAATAAAACTACTTTTTACTTCTATGGTCAAGTCTGTTCGTGACCATGGATGCTGTTAAGGATCCGAAACGTCGGGAATAAGTCGTTTTATTCAAATAACTAATTCTTGTTTATAGTTTTTTGGTTTCCATATGATCGATTTGAGCCGATCTAATACATTTACCTCCAGTTTTGGCCCTCATATTTTGATAACCCTCCCAAGCGATTTTCGTTTTGAGTGGAAATCTCAAAACGAGTGCACTTAATGTTACAAATTGTTCTTAGGTAAGTTACAGACCTTCTTTCTCCCCTGGACCTGAGTGCGTCATGGACGGCAGGATCGAATATGGAGCGGTAAATCTCTCGGCGGTTCTCTGCATCTTGCAGGCGGTGGCGACGGACATTCTCATTGGTCTCACGCTGTAAATGAAATGATTTAAATCAGGATCTAAACCATACCCTGTACTTAATACTCGTATTAGAAATTTGAGAGTGTGTGTCTGTTACCTGTGTGCAGCGCTTTAAACGTTGAACCGATTTAGATGAAATTTAGTATAGAGGTAGTTTGATTCCCGGGTACGGGTATAGGAGGAGATGGGTATTCTTAACCCGGTTATCATTCCTTGAAAGAGCCAAAAGGGGGGTGGAAGTTTCTACGAGGAATCGATAATTTCTTAAAAGAGGGTAGAAATAAATAAGCTGATTGATGGAAAAGCAGATTGGATAAATTTACTAATTCTACGCAGACAAAAATTAATCACACAAAAAAATCCTCCCCCCCCCCCACTAGGATTTGAGCCTAGGATAGCTTTTAATACATAATGATGATGACTGACATGAGTGCGTAGTCTTAATAGTTTAGCTATAGCCGAGTCGAAACTTACCGAAGCAGCATCAATATCATCCTTGATGAGCTTGTTGACAGCAGCCTGGAACTTGCCCCAGAAATTGAACCCGTGGGTGGTGAGGCCTGGAGTACGCTCCAGCCAGCGCTCGATCAGTGCTAGAAGCGCTGGTTCCTGTTCCGACCTAGAACCAACAACAAGAAAATATTTAATTTCTATTTGGTTGTTACGTACCTACTTCGAAAAAAAAGTTACTAAATTTGTAAGCAGTATTCCAATTGAAGTTATTTATAGGTGTTTTTTTACCACGAGAGTGACAAACAAGCCTACAGCCCGCCTGATGGTAAGCTGTTATCGTTGCCAGGGGCAGGATTCTTTAGAGGGGATGGCAGACAAGGAAAAAAATATGCAGTAAAGAATTTTGTCAAACATCGGTCAAGGGTAAATGCACACAATTATACAGTTGACCTATGACCTACTGCTCTTCCGGGTCAGTACGGGCAGGGGGATAGCTGCGCCCCCTGCCCGTACCTCGCTACACCCATGATCGTAGCCTATGGACGTTTGCACCAATGCCAATGGTGTTGCTTGCGCGATACCAACCCTACAAAAACTGTTTTAGGTCTCTTAAAATAGAGGAGTTATGAGTTACTACACTGATAGAAAACGGAATTCCCATGCGATCAGAATAGTCAATATCCTAACACGGTAGTTAGGCGGTGGTAGGTACTTCCCCAGTCAGGCAGCTCAATTTGAGCGAGAAGTCTGATTATGCCCTACCTCTCTAAAACTTAATAAAACTAAGGTAGTTCATAAATAGACACATCATAGCTATCGGACACGGACTATGGAGTATCATATAAACAATCGTGTTGATTCAATTGTTTCTGTCTCACTATAAACTATTTTTTTTCTGAATCTCTTTCTTTAATTGCCTCTTTATTTATTTAGCTACGGTAGCGTAGCTTGCATTTTAATTTAGATATACAAATAAAACATTTCCTGTAGACTAAATCAATTGAAAATATAACGTTTCCTTACTTTTGCAAAGCTTCCATAGCTTCAGGATCGTCTCCGAACACAGTCTGGTAGTTCTGGTTGTACTTGACGCGTAACGCTTGCTTCAGACCAAGCTGGAGAAATAAAAAGAAACTATTAAGTATATTAACACTAGCTGACCTGGCTTCAGTGCTGAATTAAGGTAACTGGATGCACTAAGCAATCTTCCTAAAATCAAGGCGATGGGGCTTAAAAAAAGGCCCATGCATCCCACTATTACCAAAACATAACAAGATCACTACATGAAAAGGGTTCCTTTTTTCATCCTCAGTACCCAGTACGTTCGTCTTATTTTGTACTTATAATTTAAACAGGAATAAAGGCCGTAGGAAGATAATGATGTACCTTATTTTCGAGCAGACGAAACTGTAAACTCTGGAATCCGGAGGCAGGTTTCAGGTAGTTTCTAAAGTCCATGAAGTCCAGCGGAGTCATCGTCTCCAGGATCATTACTTGGTCTACCAGCAGCTGGAAACAGAAGATAATGTGCTGAAACACTGACATACAGAATTATAGGTTTAAGCAGTGATGGGCCAAGGACCAACTCTGGACAGATAAGCGTTCTGATCTGGTCCAACAATAGATTATTGAATTTCAGTTCTGATATGATAAATATATCAAGAATACTACGGTAAAAAATCTGGTTGCAGATATTTGTGGAGATCAGTGAGAAAGGTTTGCCCACTCTTGAGTCTTGACTAAGGTATCATAACGTTTTAATAACTTTTATAGGTATGTTTAAATTAAATATCTTTGGACAATAAATATCTCTGGACATTATGACACAGCGACCTCTACTTCCGTGGTAAGCAACGAGGCTTGTGTTACGGATACTAGTTGGTTGATATACTATATATATACTTTTTTTTTGTAAATACATACATATTATATATATTTACATTCATGACTCGGATACAAATGTTTATGCTCATTACACAAACATTTGTCCCTACCGAGATTCGAACCCGGGACTCGTAGCACAGAAGGCAGCGTTAACTACCGCTGGGCTAATCGGGTCGTCGTTTATTTATTTGGTAAATCGTGAAATAATAGTCCTATCTAGTCACTGACCCGTTAGTTAACTATTAAAAGGCGTTTACTTAGGCTTTTAAAAAAATGTGTGACCGCAGTATCTAGTATTTTTGTTCAATAATGTAATTTCACTCCTCCAATACTGGGCCTAAACTTGGGCCATTAAATGCATTCTTATTGTCTAGGTAAAAGGATAATAAGCCTTGTTTCCAAGTAAGTGAACCGCAGTGGACGATTACCGCTGCATACTGATCTTTAATCGGTGTCAACGCGCCGATAAATTGCGGTATAACTTGGTTATTTATCATTTTCCTTCCACGCAGCTGACTTAAAGATATAATTAACTTCTTGGAAACTAATTAAGTATGAAGAGAATGGCATAGCAACATCGGAGTATATACTTACTATAGTATTAAATATATTGTATTGTTTTTTACAGTATGTAGGTTTTCCCAGCTGGAAAAGCCCACATGACATGTGAAGCAAGGAAGAAGGATGTTGTATGAATTCTCTGTGACTCCTTCTTGCATGAATCAATATCAACCTTTTTGTTGGCCTTGTATTGCATTTACGCCCTTCCCGCCGTCCAAGGAAACGGCGGGGGTGTTTCGGACTCCACCCGGAGTAAATGACTAGCGACTAAACCCACACGAGATGTTATGTACCCACACGAGGGTACGTGTCTATCACGTGAATACCTACCACCTACTGTTACACAGCTGGGTGTAAATTTACCCTCAAAATATGAGTAAGTATTTTCGATTAGGCTATTCAAGTGTCCTACTAGACGTGTGTCGGGTCTCGCGTCATTAAGTTCCCTTAATAAAGGTTGAGCTACACGATGCCTGATGTTTGCGTGCCAAAGACAGGTGTACCCAAAGCTGTTATGGCGCTTTCTTTAAAAGGCCATTTTAGACGTTGACCTTCATTGTTGATGTCGAGACCTTTGAAGTCCCAGCCCACTGGGCAATGCAATAGGTTATCACAGCAAAATGAGTATGCATAATCTTGTAGTTCATGCAAACTGGGAGGAAATTAATCCGTTCATATCTGAGCACAGAATGAGTGAAAGTTACAGAGGCGTTGGAAAGTTGATAAGTAATATAATACTGCTACCGTTAATTATATGACCACAACATGTGTTATGTGGTTTTTACATAGTTACATTAAGATTATGATAGTAATACAAGCTGTCCTGTATTACTAGCTGACCTATTCTTAGACAACAATTACACAAAAAAACGGTCAACCCGTTTCTGAGGAGTTCTATAACGAATACGGGATTGCACTATTGTTATATTGATAATATTTCATCTTGACGTTTCAGATCCTTTAGGTAAAGGATCTTCTACGGAAGATCGAGAGATAATTTCTAAGGGATCTATTATAGATTAGAGCATTAATGATCATTTAAAAGGTAAGCAGTAGTCGCAAAAAAGCTAGTCTATAGATCTTATCCACCCTCCTATTTTTCTGACTTATTCTATACTCCACAAAAACATTACACACACAAACATCTGATATAGAGTTGTATCTATACTAGTATTATGTATAATGTTGTTATTGCATCAATACGAATCACATGTTCAATATTACATCATAATATGATTATTTATTTGATATATAACTATAAAATACTTGCATATTCCTACAGATAATATAAGGTCACTTGTATTTATTATAGTTGACTTGTGTTTAACCCAAGTACTGCCTGATAGAGAGCGCAATAGGGTTCAAGATGGAGTACTCAAATTCAAATTCAAATTCAAATATTTTTATTTCAAGTAGACCAATATTACAGGTTCTTTCGAAATGTCAACACTAGTTGCACGGTTCCAAAAAGTAGGTCTTATGGAGAAGAACCGGCAAGAAACTCCATAGATACTCTTTTAAATAATTCGTTATATTTACAATTTTCGTTTTTAATATTAATATGAGAATAATGCAGTCTGATGTGAAACGCATGAGTTATTCACTAGCACTAAAAAAAATAAAATAAAATAATTATAATATAAAACCCGGATGCCATGACATGTATAAGCCGACCAGCCCCAACTGACAGCGCCCGTTCACGAGCATGACGTGTGTATCAGCGTCGCTCTACTCAACCATGATATAGGGAATAAAGGGACCCGACACACAACGCCACCATCAGTAGGACATTTGAGAGAGCATGACAAGCCCAGACTGCCTGGCCAAAATGTCTACCAGTAGGTATGCATTTTTCATTTCGCAAAGCAACATCGAAGCCAACATTAATCTCATATTTTACAGGAAATTTTACAAAATCTAAAATAAATTTTGAAATAAAATAAAACTATTGTAACTAAAGTTACATGCATGTCAGTTAAAAGTGTATAAATTAAAATAATAAAATGTCAAGATAATAAAATCATAATTGTGCAAATTTCAAAATTATAAATGATAAAAATATAATGTCAAGAATATAATAATAATCATAAACATGTTTTGATAGCCCGGTTCATCAGAACTATTCAATCCCAAGCACTATTATCATCCATGTAGTCTTTCAACGTATAATAACCTTGAGAACAAAGTCTCCGTTTAATAATAGATTTAAATTTGTTTAGACTTAATTTTTGATAATGTGTTGGAATTTTGTTGTACAAGTGTATGCATTGACATTTAAATGATTTACTTATTTTTTGGAGCCTAGTTGCAGGAACAATAAATTTATTTTTATTCCTGGTATTAACATTATGAATATCACAACGTTTTTTAAAAAGATTGATACGCCTGTGTGCATACAACAAATTCTCATAAATGTATTGTGATGGAACAGTCATAATATCAATCTCCTTAAATTTATCCCTCAGCGAATACTTGGGACTTAATTTATAAATTGACCGAATAGCCCTTTTCTGCAGCACAAATATTGTTTGGATGTCAGCAGCATTCCCCCACAGTAGAATGCCGTATGACATCACGCTATGAAAATAACTAAAATACACTAACCGAGCTGTTTCTACATCAGTTAAACTACTGATTTTCTTTACAGCATAAGCTGTTCTCTAACTGTAACTGTAACTGTAACTCATGTTCAATCCAATTATTATTGTCCCACAGGGCACGGATCTCCTCTCATTTGAGAGGGATTAGACAATAGTCCACCACCCTAGCCTATTGCGTAAATCCGCAATAGGTTTTACGCAATAGGCTAGCGATAGCAATAGCTAGACTATCAGACTTCACACGCTATCGCGGAAATTGAATTATCATTCATCATCATTATCATTAAGGCTTCTCATTCGCATTAATCTTTGGGGGTGGCTTATTAGCCACCCCCAAAGATATAGAATATGCACATAACTTCCGAAAATAATCAATAAATTAATAAATAATATAATTTTTACAGTCCATTGGCCACGCAACTAGGCAATCAGAGGTCATAAATGGATACTCAATTTTAATAAATAGGTACTCTTTCATAACTCTCTTAGCACATGAAATTACGGAGCTCGAGCTTAGTACTGAGCTAATCTACAACCGAGCGAGCTAAATCCTATTGACGTTATCAAACAACAGAATTATCCAATTAACTTGTGAGGTATAGTGAAGTGAAATTTCTCGTTCAAATTGAGCTGCCCGACGAGGAAAGTTCCTCCGCCTTACAGAAGGCCGCAGTCAAATAACAAGAGCTGTATTACTGCAAGTGAGTAAGGTTACCAAAGTTTTATTATTAGGGGGGTGACTTATTCTGATAGCATGGGAATTACGTTTGCTTTCGGTTTACTAACTGTCTTATTTTAAAAAACCGAAAACGGTATTTGCGGATTCGGCAACGGGCGAGCGACACCTCTGGTGTTGCAAATGTCCATAAGCTGGTTTTGCCAACCTTGTGGTATAATTAAAAACTAAACCACCAAAATCATTTCCTAATTTGATTTTGAGTAAATCTACGGTACACCTTATAAGTTCATAGTCGAATGTCAATTAAATTAATATGGGAATAATTTGGAGCTCTGTAGCTCAATTGACTTTAGTATGCAAGAATAAATGAGTAAAATTGGTTCGCAATCTGCGAAAATAACGCACACGAACAAAGTTACGAACTACCTTTTTGGTTTTTAAAGAGACCTTGTTTGTTTTCCGAGTTTGTTTAGGTGTTACGCCATTTTTAAATGTAAATATTATATCCTTTTAGATGACCTATAAGTTGTATGTGTAGTATAAGCTTTTAGTATAAATTGATTAATAAATAAAGAAAGCAAAACTGTGCAACTAAACGTGACAAAAATATTTATTTAGTCATATATTTTTTAAGGGCGCAATAACATCGCGTGACGCGTCACTAGTGCGATCCAGTTTGTCGATAAAAAATTACGTGTCGATGGGGTCAGATGTCAGGGATCCACACTATCTCAAGTTATGTGTACGACGATTTATGTAGGAATATAAACATTTTATTGTTTGTGACGATGCGGACGCTCGAATTACGTGTGGGGTTACATATTGCATACTTGAATAATAGTATCGTTTTGTATATATTGGACACCTTATACTTCCTATACCTAATTACTCCAAGTAAATTTCGCTCATAGTGAAATGAAATGTAAAAAATAACAACGATTGTAGAATTATCATACTTTATAGCATATCTAAAACAGTTTTTTTACACCTATGCGAATATATACCTAAACAAATTTTACGGATTTTATTGTGATATATACTCATATCATAGTGTAATAAAGTCTAAATTTATTACACTATGCTCTATGATAATATAGACTATTATGTATTTCCGCTAGTTTCAGATTCTTTACAACATCCATGCTTACGGGCAGAATAATCTAATAATGTTCATTCTAGGCTGAAGAATAAGAACCACGAGCCGCTTGAATGACGATTCTAATAATTAACATCCCTCCCTTATAGCCTTCTATATAGCCTATATTACCTTTAAAATGAGCACGATTCTGTTGAGCCTCTTTAGAATCTCCATGGTGTGACTCTCGTCCAGACCCTCAACGTCTAGCAGCGCCCGTACTGAGTCTACTTCGAAGATGATTTGCTTGAACCATAACTCGTATGCTGGAAGGAAAGTAGACCAAAATAAATATACAATAAAGTTTGGATTCCCGAAGCACAACTTCAGTTAGTCTCAGTTTGATCGAGCTCTGAGCTTCGAGGGTCTAAGCTTAAAGGGGTAAAGGGAGAAGTTCATAGAAAGATAAGGAACGGTTTGCTTGACTTGCTGGCAACTGAGCTTAGCCCAGTTGTAAACATTTGTTCTTGTGCCAATAGCATTACACTGTATTCTGTCTCTCGCTTGATAAGGAGAAAAGAAAATGGCTGGCCTATTTTTCTGACAAAGAATTAGCATTGGGCAGTCTACCCCCAGACAGCGTCGGGGACGAGATTTTTGACGCCCTATATCTTAAAATATATATTTATATTCTTATATATATATTTTTTTTTGTTTTTTTTTTTAAGTTTGTAAATAGTAGTTTTTAATTAATTTGATAATGATCTATATAGTGTGTTTTTTATTTGTAAATTGAAGCGATAATATCGCACTTTGTAACTGAGACTTGGAATGATTTAATAGCTAGATTTTTGTAACTACCCTCACCGGGTATTGTAAATAAATTATATCTGTAACTACTGTTCTCATGTAAATGACAATTTGTCTTATTGAGAAATAAAGATCTTTAAACCGAATTGAATAAAAGTATTTAGGAGAAAATTAAAAAAGAATATTTCCTCTACTCCTATTTAATTTGGTTAAATTACTATCGCTGCGAGTTCCGGGATAGTTCATAGCATTCCCGTGGGACACGTCGGGCTTCATTGTCTCGACAAGTTTATTAATGGCAGCTATTATTGTTCTTGATCTTACAGGACACGCAATATTAGGGACTTAGTGTGGCGGGCTTGTCCCAAAAATACTTTGACTTGGCGAAGACTGATGTCTTGCTTAGCAGGCGTGTTCGGGACCATTAAACCAGTAAGGCAGTCTTTATATATTGAGCAATATATGTATAAAAGCCATTTCAAGTGTACTAGGTTACACCCGGAGCTTGCCAAAAGATAAAATAACTACCTAGTTTGCAGACTACAGAGTCGTCATCACGATAAAGAGTTTTGTGGATCAAGTCATTAATTGGAGAAACACGTGTCTTAATAATCACTTGTTATTTAGGACATGTTGTGATGTGCTTGTGAGAGCTAGAGCAAGGGAGAGTGCTTTACTTAAACTGCTTGTTCCATTTTAGACCTTTTTGGTGCTTCTCAAGTGGTAAAATTTGAGCCGATATGTTTATGAACCATGAATTATTAGTTCATATAGAACAACTAGCTGTTACCCGCGACTTCGTTCGCGTGAAATTTAAAGAAAAATTTAATGTTCATATTCATGCATTGGCCAGCTCCCGCGTTTTTAAGTCATACGGAACTCTAATTCGTTTCTTGTTCTTAAATTAAAATAGCCGAAGTTACTCCTTATAACGATGGTGAAAGTCCCCACAAAATCGGTCCAGTTGTTGCAGCAATTAGAAGGAACGAAGAGAGAGACAGACAAACATTTTAGAATTTTTTTTTTGTGTAATTACCGTATACATACTTTTATATAATTATGAAATTACAAACAGAAATTCCAATTTTAAGGAATATAAAATATTTGCATTTCATCAAGCTTTTATGTGAGTTCAACCTCTTTTGAATAAAATCGGATTGAGTTTTCAAGCATGTGTCAAAATAAAAAGTAATTTTCCTTGCTTAGTGCTCCCCTACGTTATAAAAGGAATCCCTGTGCAAAATTTCAAGTTTCTAACCCTTATAGTTTAGGCCCTTGGACCGAGGAATCACGTTGTCTCGTACGAACTTGGTCCCCCTATCCCCCCCCCCCCTTTGGGCAAAATTTCGGAAAATCCTTTCTTATCGGATGCTTACGTCATACAAAGACTACACTCGCCAAGTTTCATTGAAAATCAAAGAAACCCCTTTAAAGGATGATTTTTGAAAAAATATTTTACACGTGTTTCATAACTTTCAATGAAAAACCTTCAAACCGAATTTCAATTGAATAACTTCAAAAACAGCCAAGTTACATACTAACCTTACACCCCCGTTTTACCCACTTAGGGGGTGAATTTTCAAAATTCCTTTCTTAGTGCTCCCCTACGTTATAAAAGGAATCCCTGTGCAAAATTTCAAGTTTCTAACCCTTATAGTTTAGGCCCTGCGTGGATATGTCAGTCAGTCAGTCAGTCAGTCAGTCAGTCAGTCAGTCAGTCAGTCAGTCAGTCATTCAGTCAGTCAGCTTCTCCTTTTATATATATAGATAATTGAATAGGCTGTAATGTGACGACTCGGTGGCGCAGTGGCTGAGCAATCGGCTTGTGCGTCACGGGTTGCGGGTTCGATCCCCGCACGGAGCAAATATTTGTACGTTCTACAGGTAGTTGTTCCGGGTCTGGGCGTTTGTGTATGTGTACATTTGTGTTTGTAAACGCACCCACGATACAAGAGAAAATCCTAGTGTGGGGCAAAATTTTTTTTAAGAAAAGAAAATTTGATAAATTAATTTGGTATTATTAAATATTTAAACCTAAGTGCACAAAGCTAGCATGGTGGACTATAGCTTAATCCTTTTCAAATGAAACAGGTGTCCAGCTTTGGGACATTAAATGGGTCGATGATGACCCAGTTTATCACATAATCTGTGCCACCTTCTTAGTTGCAGCATGGTAAATTAATATGCTTAGGGTGGAAGGGTCACGTTCTCAACTGGCCACTATAACATTGTGTCGAGTATGTACACAGTATAAAAGTTAATATTCATGTATACCTTGGTGAGTGACAATAAACAGATGTTCATCGTGCACAGGTTTAGAGGACTCAGCGCTGAGCATCCTCTGTGCTGACAGGAGCTTGTCAAGCATCAGGTATTCCCCATACAGCATACCGGCTTCGTTACCCAGGTTTTCGCCTTCTTGGGCCATGCTGTCATCCATCATAGACCTGGGAACAAATATATACAGAGTTAATTTTTTGACAAGCTTAAGAGTCCAAAGATTTTAGAAATAGTAATTGGAAGCGAATGCAATCTTTCTTTGTAATATCCTCATTTACTTTTAATATTATAAATGTGTCTGTCTGTTACCTCTTCACGCAATAACCGCTGAACCGATTTAAATGAAATTTGTTATAGAGATTTTAAGTTCCGGGAAAGAACATATAGATAGGTTTCATTCCGGCAATCATCCCTTAAAAGGGAGAAAAGGGGGGTGGAAGTTAATATGCGGATAGAAATAGAAATTTTACGCAGACGAAGTCGCTAGTCAAAGCTAGTAATATAATAAGACTGTAGTTCGTTTTAAAATGAGATATTTGATGCCGTGGTTTGTCTAGAACTAGATGTTGAGCCATCTATAGGATGGCTTATTAGCCACCCCGTGTCTTTTTCGCCCAGGTGGATAATGGGCTGTGGCTGCCGGCTGTTCCTTCTTTGGTGGCAGTACACAAGCTTTGGAAGCAGTGATCTCCTTCTGTGATAGTTTCCTTCTGTTTTGCTCAGAAACGGGAGGGGGCAATCTGTTCGTTAATGCCCTTTTCCGACCTCCATAACAGTGGGCCCAAGGACTTAGAGCAGCTCGTTGCCCTCATCATTTACTAAATAGTCATGACAGCTGGCGGACTCTAGCAACGTCCAAAGTTCCAACAAGCAACGATGCTTATGTAACAGATAATAGATGGCTGATGCACTACATAGTTTTTTTTAAAATACCTATACATATTCTATTGTACATAGAAATATCCAGGACTCCGGTCAAATTGCGTGCTCTTTAAACAAACATTTGGTCCTACCGGTAGGTATTTGAAATCAAGACCCATACCACAGAAGTCAGCCTTGGCCACAGTCACAGGTATTTTAATAATGACAGGTGGCGGTTTTTTTTATTTGCCGGTTTTATTTTTAAATTTCAACTTGCAGTTGCGCCTCGGCAACGCACAGCAAGTCCAAAGTTATGTGATATTTATTATTTTCTTTCTTCTCCATGACAGATGTGTAGCAACTGGTATATACTATCTACCTGTTCGTGTATTTGACAATAATTAGCATGGCCGTCGAGTTGAACCTGAAATACCTGTCTAGTGGTACACAAAAAAAATTAACGCGTGTCGAAAGCTTGTTTAATGGGGCAGCCAACGACGCCATATTTGGTTTTGTAATGTATTTTTAAATATGGAACGAAGACACAACCAGACAATAAGCGGGAGACGCTACCTTTACATGTATAGTTTTAAATAAAATATAATACAATACATAAATAAATGTTATAATTTGGCTGTCTTGAAATGAATAATAATAATTTAGTTAAAAAAACTAATATCTTTTATAAGACGTCGACTTTGATTGACTCAGTAATTAAAGATTTTTGGCACAGTTATTTTTGACAGTTTTGGCGCGAACTTTTTGAGTGGTTAAATAAAATAAAATAGCTTACGTCATATTTTGACATAAAACCTTTACCTTCTTCATCGTAATATAGAGCGAATCTTGTAAAATTAATTTACAATAAGTATTATCAAATGCTGATTAAAAAATATTTTGTTTTTTACACACGTGAATGAAGATTATCACGGCGCGGCGCATTCATATCAATTAAACCCGATTCGAATCATTTACAGCATCCATGGTCACGGGTCGTAATAATATCAATATACCGCGATAAAAATCGTAAAAATGTAGTTTTAATTCAATAAAAAGATTCCTATAAGGTAATTTGTACATAATTTATGTGTAGGTGCAGTCAAATTGCAATGTTTTCTAAAGAAATTCCGGAGTAGGTAATAAGTAAATCACCGAGTTATATTATTGTGTAACAATGGCAGGTTTAGGTATGTACCTACCTTTGTACACGTATCGAATTCCTTATCTCGAATACACGCTAAAACTAAAATTTCTAACATTCACTATTTCTCTTGTTAGTTTATCGGTAAAAAATATGCATTATTTTATAAAGAACAAGAAAGTTTTGCTTCTTCGTTTGCGCATGTGATAAAATGAACCCCTGTGCAAGATTTCAAGTTTCTAACCCATAAAGTTTAAGCCCTGCGTTGATATGTCAGTCAGTCATTAAGTTAGCTTCTCCTTTTATATATACATAGATGGATAGATCAGACAACTATCATCCCTGAAGGATAAGGCAGTGGTGTACTAATGTACACCCACATTTTGACGGAATGTTTTAGTTCCCATGCAATAGAGGGCGAGCCTATTGACATCGACCGGGCACGAATCCAAACTGCAAACTGCTACAGAGAATTTCATGGAAATATCTAATAACACTCTGCTCGACCTGGGAATCGAATCGAAGACTTCTTGCTCACCATTCGCACCTACTGACCAGGAGGAAGTTGTTAGCCTTTTATACATAAATATATAAATATAAATATGTACATATTTATGTTGCATACAGATGGCTGATTATAAAACATATAATAACTATAATTTCGCAAAATTAAACTTGTTTTTAATTAAAATAGCTTATAAGAAACATAATTATTTTATTTGCACAATAACACATTACGTAATATTAAGTAACTAACATAATTCAAATTGTTGTCACTGTTCTTTGGGTTATAAATATGTAAATTATAGTTATTTTAATTTGTTTATTTTTAGGTTTTACTAGCTTGCGAGACAAAACCTTGATGTCTCAGGAAAAATACACACTCCGTATAATTAAATAAATAATACTGCAGTTATAATTATACTTTTATTTAATTCATGGAACACAAAATAAATTTCCGGATATTATTAATACACAGAGCCATCTAGTTTCGTGGTAAGCAACGAGGCTTGTGTTACGGATACTAGATAGTTATATACTACATACATATATACTTATTTTTTGTAAATACATATATATTATACATAGAGACATCCATGACTCGGATACAAATGTTGATGCTCATCACACAAACTTTTGACATTTGGGACCCATAGCACTGCAGGCAGCGTTAACTACCGCTGAGTTAAATGAGTCGTCAAGTGTCTTTAATATATAGTGTCTTTAATAGGAAACGTATCCCCAGAAGACAAGTCCAATTGAGGCTTTTACAACGTATTTTGCAGGGTCTAGTGCCGGTATTAAGGTAACTAGATGCCTTTAGCAATCTTGGGTGGTGGACCTAAAAAAAAAAACCCATCCCAATCCCACATACATTACCGAAACACTATTTGACTGACCCGATTAGCCCAGCGCTGGTTAACGCTGCCTACTGTGCTATGGGTCCCGGGCTCGAATCCCGGTAGGGACAAATGTTTGTGTGATGAGCATGGACATTTGTATACGAGTCATGGATGTCTCTATGTATAATAATTATGAATTTAAAAAAAAAGTTTATACGTAGTATATCAACCAACTAGTATCCGTAACACAAGCCGGCTCGGAACTAGATGGCGCTTTGTCATAATGTCCAGATTTTTTTAGAGCACCCTATACCTTGATTGTCTGTATTAATTCTTGACCGTGGTGTGCCCCCTAGACGGGATGCCCTAACCAATTGCTTAAATAGCTGAAGAGCTTATCCAGGACTGGCAGGGTCGCAGGGAAACGCACCATAGTTTTTTTTTGTTAAATTTTATGGCATGGCTCTTTGGCCTTTGTGCCATAACGCACCATAGCGACAGCTCTGGTGTTGCCAACGTCCGTTTTTTAAAATAAGGCATTTACTTATCTGACAGCAAACGGAATTCCCATGCTGTCAGAATAATAGTCACTTTAACGACCATGCCACATACAATGTTTTCATTTCTTTATTTTATTTATTTATTTATTTAATGCACTTACAATATCTTAACAGGACATTCCAACGCGATATTTCAAGCTAACCTTAAAAATATTATGTAGGTATATATTCTGTGAACTTAACTAACCGTTAACTACTTATTATTGGTTTTATTGTTAATTTATAACAAGTGACCTTTAAGATGGTAATAGAAAAGTTATGTCTGTTTTAATTATAATAAGAAAACACTTTAATTAGCGGGTAAATAAAATTATTCTTTTAGTAAAAAAGTTTAATGATCGCTACTGTCTGGTCTTGGGGTTCTAGTAGATACGTTGGAAGTTAAAGTTTAAACGAACATACAATAAATGAGACGAGACGACTCAGTGGCGCAGTGGCTGAGGCATCGGTTTGTGCGTCACGGGTTGCGGGTTCGATCCCGGCACGGAGCAAATATTTGTACGTTCTACAGGTATTTATTCCGGGTCTGGGCGTTTGTGTATGTGAAAATTTGCGTTTGTAAACGCATCCACGATACACGAGAAAATCCTAGTGTGGGGCAACGTTTTAGATAAGAAATAAAAAAAAATACACACATGTTGTCCCCGAAGGGTTAGACAGAGGTGTGCTTCTGCACATCTACATTTCACCGGTATGTTTTAGGTTCCATGTAACAGGGGGCAATCAAATTGCCATCAACCGAGCACAAAACCAAACTTCGATTGGGAATTTCAAAGAAAATCCTAATAACACTGACCGACCCGGGAATCGAATATAAGACCACTTGCTCAGCAGTCGCAGTTACGACCACTAGACCAACGGGGCAGTTAAGTTTTAATTGCATACTAATAAGATTTTATATCTCTGAATAGTTGATTTCTTATGTAGTTATGATTATGTATTATTAAAAAAAAAAATGCTATTGTTGATCGAAGACTGCCAATGATAATATTATTTAATATTTATTTCGACCCTCGTGAACCTCACAAGGCGAAATAAAATTCGCGATTATAATATGTAATATTAAATTATCATTTTGTTGATATAGGAAGCAATTTAAAATAAACGATTTTTTTAGAAAAATAGAATGTTGCCGCTTTAAATAATTTTCAATTGTAATCAAAACAAAGCCTTACCTCATTGGACACGCCATTTTCCCAAAAAAATGTGTTTTCTTTTTTTAAATCATAAACTGAACAGGCACACGCGGCGGGACAGACACGCATTCGCGGCGCGCGGTGTTTCTATACTGACTGTAAATCGACTTCGATTTCGTCACTCGCTTCTGATAATGTAACATAAAACTATTATGTATCGATCGTCCGATGGCTAACTTAATCCTATGTGGCGCTCACGCGTTGATGAACTTTAAAGCGGGAAATAGATTAATGAAACCTTTCACAAAACGGTTTCAGTTGTCGTTGCCAGGTGGGTTGCCCGAAATAAACCATTAACATAAAGAGAGACAGTACGATAAATACTTACAATATGTATCTTATACACGCTATAACTGAGACAAATCCATTCCAGTTCAATGTTTGACGCTGAGAGGCACTTACATAATTTGGCAGTATGGAATTGGCTCATTGGCTGGGCGTTCGATTTCTGTGCTACGGATCACGGGCTCTATCCGTGCTCGGAACAAATATAATTATTATCCAGTTTTAGATAGGCAGTTGTTCCGGATCTTGGCGATTTATGTGATAATTTATGTTTATATACGCACAAAACAGAAAAGGGGACGATCTTAGATAGGTGTATATGACTACATAAGATAATAAATTGAGCTGGTCGAATTATATTGGCCTAAGTATTATAAAATATAGATACATAATGCAAAATTCAATGTATAATTGTTTGCTATTTTTTTGTGCTCCACATTCTAGAGAATGTTAGAATTTTTAATGTTAAATGCTGTCTGTAATCTCTGACGGATTAATGAATATTTATTTCTAGTTTTATTAATTACATACTAGCGGCCCGTCCCGGCTTCGCACGGTGGACATATATGTATTTTAAAAAAGATCACCCTTGTGGTATTGTTAAAGCCTATGTTACTCAGAAGTAATGTAGCATTCTAATCGTGAAAGAATGTTTAAACTGGGTCCAGTAGTTTTTGAGTTTATTCGTTACAAACATACAAAAATACAAATCTTTCCTCTTTATAATATTTATTTAATATTATCTAGGATCGTAGAATTTCGATTATAACCAGCAAAAAATTGCTAGGAAAGTCTCAAATTATCATACAAACTTTTTGCTTAGGATCCCTTTGATATCTAATCTGTTATTTTTCGAACTTTTTCTTATCGGCGTGGTTCAGGTATCGTTCGTTTACAGCCACGAAAAAAGCCAAGTAAATATTTGCACAAAGCAACGCAAATATACATTAGAATTGCCTCAGGCAAATTTGTTATTCTGATGTAACTACCGGTTTTATAGAATCAGCTAAATATATTATTACATCTTACGTAAGTAATGTAAGTACTAGCAGAAAGAATGTGACGAAAGTAACTACCTAATTATTTCCGCATTAGTCACAATACTGTGTGTAGACAAAATATTTTTTATTAATTACTTACCGTAACGTAATTTTTAATGAGATACAGGGATTGGTTTTTGTACATCTATGTATTTGGAAGTTTCTATTTAGTTGCAAACTTTTTTGTAACGTTCTCAATTCCAATCTTAAATTGCCCTCTTTTGGTAATAGTACATAATAGTGTATCCTTTATAAGCTATGTAGATGCAAGTAAATTAAAAAAATATATTATTGTTGCCGTTAAAAAAAAATAGTATTGCCTTCTTTTAGCCTCAGTACCCTCGATCACCTATCTACGTCACGATTCCGTAGCAGCAAAAGCACGAGAGCTATGAAACCTTATTATGTTTCAACTTTATTAGTATTAAAATTGAAAAAAAAACTCCTGCCAGTTTATCTGTCAGTAGGTTTAGATGAATGCAACTTTGACGTGAGAAATTTACACTTTTACACCTTAGATTATTTTTATAAATTATATATTGTGCTATAGAACATCGTGAAACGGCTTTTCTAAAACGAATTTTAAATCATATATCTTTAGGTATTCATAACAAAATGATGTTTGAAGCGTCGAAAATAATGAGGCAAGTATTTTTCAGTTTCTTCACTATTGAATGTTGTTCATAGTGCTTATGAGTAGGTAGTATTTCTTACTATTAAATTTATCTTAATTTTTTGTCATCAAGATTTAGTCATTTTTTTTATGGTAACGTAGAACTAGCAAGGCATCTAGAGTAAAAGGGACAAACTTTTTACACTTACTGCATTAAATAAATGTGTTACGAGATGCTTTAATTTTAAGACCAAGATTATAAAGAAAGTGCATACTTAATCAGTGATATTTAATGTTGCGATTACATAAGCAGATACTATTTTTATGAAATCTCCGTGCAATATTGATAAATAATAATTTAGCGAATAAACTAATTAATTTAAGTTAATACAAAAAATTGCTGGGATCCACTGGATGCGGGCGGCATATGACCGGTCGTCGTGGCGATCCTTGGGGGAGACCTATGTCCAGCAGTGGACGTCAAACGGTTGAAATGATGATGATGAATACTAAAAAATTGCTGTGGTAGCCTAGTGGTGTGACCAGTGGACTGAGATGTAAAATGTCTCGGGTTCGAACCCAAGGCACGCACCACTGACTTTTCGGAAGTTATGTGCGTAGGTATTTATCACAAACTCAAGCGGTGAAGGAAAACATCGTGAGGAAACATGCTTGAGAGATTTGTCTCAATGGCATGTGAAGTCTGCCAACCCGCAGTAGGCTAGCGTGGTTGACTCTAGCCTAATCCCTCTCAAATGAGAGGAGACCCGTGCCCAGCAGTGGGACGTTAATGGGTTGATGATAAATACTAAAAATACTTACTCATTAAAGCATTTTGGCCAGTCATTATTACCGAGTGATCGGGAAGTTTCCACCTTATGAAGTAACACTGTAATTTTAAAGACAGACAGTGTTTGCCAATTAGGTATACATAATTTAGTATGGCAGCACAGGAGTGAGTTTATAATTGATAAATGGCTTGAGTAATAAAATTGGGCTCAAGTTCTATCATTAGGCGATCCATACACTGCCCGCACCACGCTGCGGGATGGGTGGCGACGCATGCGGATGTGGAATGCGGATCTGCATCATCGTGCAGATTTCTCCGTACATTGAGAGCCTTGTTTTTAAACGTTTTTATTTAGATTGCCCTGGTTTTTATACTAAAAATGATTATTCATTTCAAACTCATTCAGGATGCTGAGTTATATTATCTGATTATTTTTATATAATCAAATTAGAAGATATCGGGTCTATAGAAGATATTGAGTACATCCTTTTTTACGAACAAGATCGATGAATTGTTCAGAATTATTCTAAATTGCTTTACGAGGTCCGATTAATCAAGCGATATCGAGATTTATTTCGAAATAGGTAGTACGTCTGGCTCTGTCAAAATCACGCACGATCATATTATATTAGTCTATGCGTACGATACTGTAGATTTCAGTGTGCCATACCTTGAGTGTTGCCCGGGTTGCCCCGCACACACGCGCGGGTGTGAATGCTTCTTCGCACGTAGACGCGTAATCTGCAACCCCGCGGGTGAATGCGTTTTTGGTGTGTTGTACTATACGTGTTATCTATACAAACGGAGGTACTTGCGAACACCGTTAGATCAAGCACTCCCGCACCACGCTGCATGATGCGAGGCAGTGTGTGGATCGCCATAAGGGCGCTACCCTTAAAAAGTAGTTTTGTAGGAGGAGTAGAAGTACCTAAAAATTCCAAGAGATGGTGCTGATTCATGTGTTCATAGTAGATCTCACATTAGATAAAACCAGGTTTATTATGAATAATATATTATGTTATTTATTCAGTAGCTATTTTTAGTTTGTAAGCTAAAAAACTACAATCATACATTATTTGGGTTTGTTAAGTTTCTTCGTTAACCAACCTCCATAATTCTATCAACTATAATAGCAACACTGGCTCTGAATTGTCACTTTGACGTTTCGGAATCTCGGACATTATTTACCTACGCATATTCGTGAAATTACTAAGAAGTAAACCTCGATTCATTATTAAAGAATACTATTGTGGATAGTTAAAGTTTATTCAGTGTCTAATATAACCGTGAGTGTATTTAATTGCATGTTTTGTTTTATATACGAAGAATAACATCGTAGTTAAACGAAGGGTTTATCTTATCATTTTTTATTGTTTTAATTTTGATAATAACAGTTTATTCTGTGCTAAGTGAGTGATAAATATGTTGTACAAACAATATCTATGTTTACTGGGTGTAGTATCAATGCTCTGTTACTAAGAAAAGGTCTAGTCAAGGGTGATTTTCGTAAAACCGTTAATGACATCAGTTCTTAGTCATATCTAGATGTTCAACCGATATTTTTGATTATAAGATAGTTTACGATTTCCGATGGAGACGTCACGTTTTACGACGGTATCCGGCATTTGCATGGATTAATTAATATTTATTTTTACACAATACTTACCTGTGAATACTCATTGTTGTATTAGGAAATGAACTACTAGGCATTGTTATTTTAAACTGATATAAAGAATGAAAGAATTTATTAGCAATTTTATCTATAAAAAATGTATTTAGTAGCGGAATACCTTCACAGGTTGCTTATTTATATCTACACAAGTAGTTTTCATTCGTACAAATATAAATTTATAGCACAACTGTGTACTTAATACTGTATCTGTAGAACAAGATCCTAAGCTCTTATTCTACAGATACAGTATTAGCCCACCACCCAAATCCCTACTACTGCAACTCCTGTAAACCAGGATCAACAATAGTAACTATCCAGAAAAATATCAGTTTTTTTCACTTCCCTCCTTATCAAGCGAGAGACAGAATAGAATTTACATGTCATTGACATGAGAACAGATGTTTACAACTGAGTTAAGCCCAGTTGCCAGGCACCACGGATGATAAATAGATACAGTATTAAGCTTAACAGACTATTCATATTGGATAAGCAATAATCATGAGGAGTTTCATTGGTTAGACATACCTGAATAAGACTGACAGAACCCAGAATTCCTTAATAATAGTTTTAAATAATGTGAGAATCATAATGGAATTATATCATATTGGTATAGAAATGAATATGCTAAATTGCCAATATATAGTAAACTGCCAACATTTCACAACAGTTCGAGAGGCACTAAAATTTTAATGGTTTGTGTGGTATGATAATTATCATTTAAGTATGTATTGTTAAATTTGTATTATTCAATAAATAAAAAAAAACTAAGAGAGAATATAAACTTATGATATTGAGTATTATATCAGCATCTACATCTATATCATTTATTAATATTATATACCCTAAGTATGTACCACAGAAGACCATATAACTAGGGGCCTTAGCTATAGATGAGTAAAAATATACATAGGTTTAATGTTATATTCCAACTGACTGTGTTTTTAAAGACATCCATCTTTAGTATAATTAAAGATTCTAAAATTATCCTAGTTTGAAGGCGAATTGACTAAGCGAAATATAATATGTATATTTTTAACCAACAAAGGAAAAGGTTTCCAATTCGTCAGAATCTTTTTTTTGTACTGTTTAACCATTTAGTTACCTAAACTCAATAGCAACACAGCACATATATTTTTTGGTTACTTTTAAAGATACAGTAATTCTTCTCCGTTTTAGAGTAATGGGTCAAACCCTATCGGAGCCGGTGACGGAGAAGCAGTCGTCAACATGTCAGGACAGCCGCTACCTTGTAGGATCGTCCTGCATGCAGGGCTGGCGTGTCTCCATGGACGACTCGCACACTCACATATTGTCACTACCCGAGGACCCAGGGACTGCGTACTTCGCAGTCTATGATGGTCATGGTGGTATGCCTTTTTTATTATTTAAATAAATTAAGATAATATGTTCGAAATTATACTACTCATTTAACATTAAAAAATTGCTTAAGCATCTCTTTTCGTCCTCTCTCTTACTATACTTTTGCCATGCCCAACAGGCTCCATAATTGATTCTAGCACTAAGCCTTACATGTATTTAAAACATTGAGGAATGCAATAAAGTTGAATTGAATCATATTGAACAACAACACAAATCAATGTCACTGACAGTGCAAATAACTAAGTGGAAGTGGGCTGGCCATATCTGCAGACAAACAAACAATAGTACAATATTATTGTACCAACAAGCAACAAAATGTACCAGGCCATTTATTAATGAGTGGCTTTGAACTACCCAGTTGTTCTAGTGGTGCACATTTAATGAGATTAAGGGGCATGTGGGCTAACTTGGGAGATTAGCCTAGGTTTAGACATGATTGCTTTGATTTGTATATACAAAATTGTACTACCAACAACAGCACTAACCATGGTAAAATTGTATAGCTCTGATTACTGTCACAAGTAATTGTAGCTTCACATCAATTTCCAGGGTCTAACATAGCAGAGTATGCTGGAAAGCACCTCCATAAGTTCATAACAGCTCGACCGGAGTACCACCTTGGCAACATTGAAGAGGCGTTAAAACAGGTATTACATTTATTGTCATTGTAAAGTAAAATAAACTGTGTGGCAGCTACTTAAGGTCACTTATTTCAAGGCTCGTCATTTTTCTCTAAGTCATTTTTTCTACTCTTCATGTGGGTTTACAGGTGGATATTTTAAGGTGTAATAGAAGGTACTACTTTTAAAACAAAACATTATGACGACCTGATTGGCAGAGGCTGAGCGACCGGCTTGTGCGTCACGGGTTGCGGGTTCGATCCCCGCACGGAGCAAATATTTGTACGTTCTACAAGTAGTTGTTCCGGGTCTGGGCGTTTGTGTATGTGAAAATTTGTGTTTTTAAACGCACCCACGACACAGGAGATAAACCTAGAGTGGGCCGTTTTAAAAAAAAAAGAAAAATAAAGTCAAGACACTTCAATGGAAAAACATTAATGTGTCGTAAATTATTGTGTTATCTTTGTATTGAGTAAATAAATAAATATCTGTGAGGGTTAATAGAGTTATATTGTTTGATGTGGACAAAGTAAAAGTGGTATGTAGATATAGTAGCGCATGGTCTTCTGTAAATTCTGGCTTGTCCATGCGAAAAATATTTTTTGAAGTTAAATATTTATTTATTTATTTATTATAATCTTTTGAATAGTCTATTTATAGGCGCGTCAACGAAGGCTTAAATATAGATTTTATTGATATTTTTTAAAAATATAGAGTGAAAGTATCCTTGGGCTATTAATATAATTTAACTTAACATGTCCCATATATATTATACGTATGTACGTTTCATACACCGCCCGAAGTATAATAAATATACAGCACAATATTTAAAAGCTACTTAAAATTGAGTAGCCTTTAAGTATTTAGCCCTTAATATGTTATTAAAGTTCATTGTTATGAGATAATCTGAATATTTACGCTGTTTATAAAAAATAAGTACAATAATACTTGTTTGTTTTTAATATCGAAATCGCAAATGTTTTTTCGCTGAGAGCTAAAAAGTTAAATGCTTTATTGAATAGATTATTATGTGTCTGATAAATCTGGTATTTGTTTTTATTGTAGACTTAACCAAGGTTACAATTAATAAACTGTTAACCTACAGAATTATACTACCTACAAGAAACAAAACTAATCGATTGTTAAACATGAGGGTTAATATCTCTTCTCTCTCTCTTTAAAAAGACGTTGCCCCACTCTAGGATTTTCTCCTGTGTCGTGGGTGCGTTTACAAACACATATTATCACATACACAAACTCCCAGACCCGGAACAACCACCTGTAAAACGTACAAATATTTGCTCCGTGAGGGGATCGAACCCGTAACCCGTGACGCACAAGCCGATAGCTTAGCCACTGCGCCACCGAGTCGTCAAATCCTACAGAATTATGCTACCTACAAGAAACAAAACAATTCTTGTTAGGAAATACCAACTCCGTGATGATATATTGTGGCCGTGCACACTATATTAAACCATTCCTGTAAATACAGTCTACCAGTGGACGTATATGTGCGAAATTTTTTGAGGCTTAAGGGCTCGAAACCACAGCTAAACAAGTATACACAGCTCATACAAATAATAGCAAAATCGATTGTTAACTTGAGGGTTAATATCTATACATTACAAGGGTATTTTTTCAATTTACATGTATAAATATGACCTTATTATACTCTGCATAATCATCGCATGTTACTTTGTTATTCATTTTCTATAAAAAACCTCATTACGCAAAACCTTGCACGTGAAATCGTATATATTGTTAGGGCTGTCACTGCCCAATAGTGTTATGTGATGTATTTAGAAAAAAAACCTCTTTATTTACTTAATTAGAACGGCCGCTGGACACTTACATTAATTAAGGACAATATCGCTCACACTGACTTCTCACAATAATTCAGGCATACTGATAAGATCTTCTTCCATTCATCGGCCAAAAATATCTCACTCAATATATCACTATGTAGTGTATCAATCAACTAGTAACCGTAACACAAGCCTCGTCGCTTATCTCGGAACTAGATGACTCTGTGTCATAATGTCCGTATATATTTATTTAGTTTGAAAAAGCTTTGTTAAATGTCGTTTTTGAATTACTAAACTGAGGTCGGCTTCTTCGTACCTCAAAAAACAAAAAAAACGTGTTTTACGTACACAATAAAAAAATCCAACAAATTATTTCTTAAAATCCAAGGAAACATTACCCGTAAAAACCGTTTCTTTTTTCTCAACTTTTTTGAAGCATTCAAAAAGTTTAATTTCGATCGCGATTTTTTCATCAACTCCGAACATTTAACCTTACAACGTGACTTTTCAAATTTTTCGTAGGTTTCTTAGCTGGTATTGGCGAAGTAAGCTCCAGAAATGTTTTTCTGTATCACATTTTTGTTATATGCCAACCCTGCCTAAAGAATCATTATTTAAATATATAAGTTGGTTTGCTTTTATAGTGAAATGTTTTGTTTTTGTAATAGTTAACATTAGGTCCGGTATTTTGTATATTATATATATTTTAGGCGTTGGTTTTATAAATGGCCATTATAGGGGCTTTTATTGATGGGCTTAATGGGATTCATTTTATCAATATCGACCCAATGATTGCCTCACTAGAGCTGTGGTAGCCTGGCGGTGTGACCAGTAGACTGAGATGTCAAAGGTCTCGAGTTCAAACCCAAGGCACGCACTACTGACTTTTCAAAAGTTATGTGCGTATTTATCACATGCTTATACGGTGAAGGAAAACATCGTGAGGAAACCTGCATGCTTGAGAGATTTTCTCGATGGCATGTATTGTAATGTCTGCCAACCTGCAGTAGGCTAGCGTGATGGACTATAGCCTAAGCCCTCTCAAATGAGAGGAGACCCGTGCCCAGATGATGAAGGCAATAGTCCACGCTAGTGCGGGTTGGCAGACTTCAGATGCAATCGATAGTGCAATTGACTATGAAAAATGCCTTGAGGAAATTTATTTCATATTCTGCAGCTACTGTTTGAGTTTTATCAGAGCCGGTCAACGGCTTGTAACTATATAACACCAAGTGCAGGGGATACTGGCTACAATGCGCACAAAACAGAGAAGTTTGTCACAAGGGCGAGGAGGCCTTATACTGGCTGCTGATGATGATGAAGAAACGGCTGTCCTATATCATTTTATATGTATTTCTCCTAGGGTTTCTTAGACTTGGACCAGGCAATGCTGGAAGAGGATATGCTGCAGGAGAAGGTGGCTGGCAGCACGGCTGTCGTGGTGCTCATCAAGGACAACACCCTATACTGTGCCAATGTGGGCGACTCCAGGTCGATCGCTAGTGTTAGAGGCGGGGTGAGTCAGTGTCTTGCAATTGCCATATTTATTTAATACTAGCTGTCTTCCCCAGCTTTGCCCGCATGGTAAATAGTAGAGATGCACCGAATATCCGGTTATTATCCGGTATCCGGCCTATCCGGCCCTTATTTTACTATCCGGCCAGATACCGGATAGTAAAATTGCTTGATTTTGGCGGTAAAAAATGAAATGTTAAAAAAAAGTTAGTCATAATTAACACAAAAATACGCGAGCACGTGTACTTTTGAATGAAGTTACTCCGTACTGACATAATAAAACTCGTTTGGTTGCATAGAAATGTGTCCGCGCGAACGTTCACTACGAAACAGGTAAAAACCTGCTCGACGCGCACCTGCGAAACTCAAAATGTAGGTATAGTCCGGTATCCGGTATCCGGCCGGCCGAATATTCGGTGGGTGGTCAGGCCGAATATCCGGTATCCGGCCAAACAACTATCCGTTGCATCTCTAGTAAATAGATAAAAAGCTATAGCCTATGAGCTAATCCCGGGAATAAGCTGTATGTATGCTAAATTTCATGCAAATCTGTTAAGCTGTTTTTGCGTGAAAGAGTATTAAATATCCATACAATTGTCACATTTATAATATTAGTACGATATTTACCTCTGGTGTTGCAAACTTTCATGGGCTACGGTAACCGCTAAAACCCATCAGGCGGGACGTAAGCTTGTTTGCTCACCTTTGTGTTATAGGAAATAAACATATATCATAATATTTAGTAAATAGTTTGAGCTACCTGGTCCCTCAAACATCTCATGCGCGTGAGGCGCGATCGAGACGTCTCTCTGCTACCGGTGTCTGTCAGACCAACTCGGGTGCACGCTCTCCGTTGCATCACTTAGTTGACGCCTATAATAAAAGCTTCTGCTCTATCAATATCATGTTCCTCAGCAAAGCCGGATTTAAAAATAAAATTAATGCCATCTTAAAAGATCAACTCTTAACATATACTTCTACCCACTAATTTATTATGAAAGTTAGAATAATCATTTATTTGTTCGCACAAACCATAATTATGTCTTTTAACAGCTAGCTATTCTGTATTGTAATCTGTGGATAACGCTGTAAGTAGCGTATTTCTTACTTTTTTAGATTAGACTATGTATAATAATTATTGCACTGCTGTTTGTTGTTCCTAATAAAAAAAAATAAAAAAAAATAGCATATCATCACGTCTGTCGTCCCCATACCTTAGGCAGAGGTGTATGATTGAAAGATTGTTTATTACTGTAAATAGATCTTTTTAAAGACACTTTTACAAGTCATGTAATATTTTTTTAGTATCTAGTTGGCATCGGCATTTCCTAACTGACGACCTCTGAGAAGAAATGCCGAAACAAACTCAGAGAATCATGGTCTCTTTTGAAGTCCAAACATTTTGGTTACAATATGTGAGCCTGACTATGTAGGTTAAAGTCTGAGGTGGCCTTTTGAAGAAAGGACCAGTGCAGCTTTGAGTTGACCTGACAGTTTGATACTGACAGCACGCATGTCAGCCATCGTTTAGTTCAACCATTATAGAGGGAGCTTAACGACCCGACGCTCGTCAATTCAAGATCAGCGGGACATTTGCGTAGGCCATTTCAAAATCCCAAAGCCGCCAGACATTAGTTTGTAAGTGTATGTTTATCTACCTACAAAGTGCTCACATTCACATATATATGTACATTACTAACAATACAACTCGACTTTCGATGGACGTGGAACTCACATTGGACTTGCAGAAGTTAGAAATCTCTTATCCAACCACTAAGTGCCATATCCCCTTAGTCTTCCTCAATCACTGACTCACTCCATCAGAAGGTTCAATAATATCAGTCTAACCAGGTGGAGGTGCTGTCATACGACCATAAGCCCAACAATGAGGAGGAGCTCCGCAGGATCACGGCGGGGGGCGGCTGGGTGCAGCTGAACAGGGTCAACGGCAACCTAGCCCTTTCCAGGGCACTCGGAGACTATGTGTTCAAGAGGAACTACAGACTGTCCCCACAGGAACAGATTGTAACAGGTACGAGAGGACTGAATATTCTTTGTTTGTGAAGTGGCCTAGGACAGTCATAGAAGTGAATCTTTTGATAACATTTAATTTTGCTTGTCATTTAATTTTCAATTTTATAAAAGAAAAATTGTTTTCCCGCTGACGTCACTAATACCGAAAGCATACGCAAAAACGCTCTGAGAGATAAACATAATTAAATCTGTTTTCGTAAAAAAATTAAGTTCCCTTATAAACCATTTTGTCGGGCGGGTCGAGCGAGTTTTTTAGAGTATCAGAAAGAGTATGTTTACTATCCAATGTGTAAAAAAAATTCGACGTCAATAATATGGAACTGTGATAGCTTAGTGGTGTGACCAGTAGACTGTGAATTAAATAAATAAATATTTCCGGACATTATTACACAGCGCCATCTAGTTCCGTGATAAGCAACGAGGCTTGTGTTACGGATACTAGATAGTTGATATACTACATACATACTTTTTTGTTTAAATAGATACATATTATACATAGATACATCCATGACTAGGATACAAATGTTGATGCTCATCACACAAACATTTGTCCTTACTACAGCAGGCAGCGTTAACTACCGCTGAGCTAAATGGGTCTTCGAAATCAAATGTTTTGAGTTAAATCCCAAGGCTAGATCACCAGAATTTTTAAAGTAACGCGCGTATTCATTATTAGTATAGCCTAATACAGTCAGGTCAGTAAATTGGTTGATAGCGTCAACAAAAAAAAAATCAAACATTCTTTTATTTTGCAGCATTTCCTGATGTTCAAGTAAGGCAACTGAACGATGATTGGGAGTTCATAGTGATCGCTTGCGACGGGATTTGGGAAGTTCTGTCCAATGAGGTACTATAATATTTTCTTGTTCGACAATAGCATCTGTATTGGAAAGATTTTATAGACAGTCGGGTCTCTGGCTAAGGCAATTCAATTAATGCATTAATAATATTAATTTTCTTAGATTTTTCATAAAATATTATTTATATTATGTCTCTTTTTTATATTTAACTGCCTCGTTGGTTGACTGGAGTTGGTCGTACAGAGCGACTGCCGAGCAAGAGGTCCTGGGTTCGATTCCCAGCAAAGTGTTATTGGGTTTTTTAAAGTGTTTTAGGTTTTGTTAATGGCAATAGGCTTGCCCCCTATTACATGGGACCTAAAACATACCGGCGAAATGTGGGTGTGCATTAGTACACCTCTGCCTAACCCTTCGGGAACGACAGGCGTGATGGTATGTTATGTATGTATGTTATGTTTTATTTGTGAAAGGAAGCTAAGCTGTTTTGTTTTCTGAAAAATATTATCACTTATGTAATTAAGTATGATATCACCAGAACATTTTTGTGACAATAATAAAAATATACCCATAATCATACAAAGAGGAAAGCAAAGAGTGGCTATACTGACTTGTGTTATTATTTAATGTAGTTGGACCGGCAAGATGAACCAACCACCTGGTAATGGTCACTGGTATCCGATAGCTGTGGGTGGCGTAGGACCGGTTATCGTGGAAGTTCTTGGTGGAGGCTTATATCCAGTGGACGTCCTTTGGCTGACGTGATTGATAATTCGTTATTGATTTATTGTTCTCGCGACGATCTTACCATTTAAGGAGGTAATCTCATTCTGCCGCGTCCGACTGCTGAGCGGGTGGGAGCCGGCGGCGGTGTGCGAGGCGCTGATGCAGCGCTGCCTCGCGCCCAACTGCGCCACGGGCGGCCTCGGCTGCGACAACATGACTGTGTTGATCATCTGCCTTGCGCCCTTCCCGAGGATCGATCCCGCGGTAAGTGTTTTTAACGCCTCGAGGCACACTACAAATAACACCTCGCTTTTGTTTATGCCTCGAGGCACATATATGTTGCGATACTAGCTTGAAGCTGTCTACACCTCGGGGTGAATATATACTTCAATTCTGCCTCAAATTGGTAATACTTCGCGGCAGTAGCCTCCAATGGTAAAACTCCATCCTTAATCTGTTAATAATCTAATTTTCTAATTAAAAAATATTATTTTGGTATACTAAAAATTTTGGCATCTTTTAAAACATATTTGTATTTTATTATTGTTCTTTTTTCATATGCATGCCTGCATGTTTGTTTAATCGCATGGTCTTGGAACATATAATTTAACTTTTATATAAAATTATTAGTTAATATGAGAAAATTTAATTTTTACGGAGTAGAGTACTATTATTTGTAACTTATACAAGGTCATATAGTTATGTATAGTATGTGATATTTATTCCACAGTCCGCGTTCAAGTGCCTCGATCCGACTCGTCCTAACAAGTACTGGACGTTGACACCGTCTCGGCGGTTTTCTTAACTTGTAAACCACTGCCCACCCCCCCTTTGCACAAGCTTTAATACTCCAGCGTGTCTCTACTCTGTGATCTGTATTCTTCAGCTGATAACTTGGTTGATTTTTGTAAAATAATTGTTTTTATTATTGGTCTGATGGTTTTTTGAGGCAGATCTATGAATCCGTGTGCCGTAAAATGACTTTGAAAACTTGTGAGTTTATTCTATCTAAGAAATACATTACCCAAAGAAAAATCCATCGTTTTTGGGTGTTGGTAGACAACTGCTGATTTTCAAATAATACACTTGGTATATTTTATCTTCTGAAAGACATGATGAAACCGAAAGTAATTATGATCGATTACAATTCAAATGATTTTTATCTTATACAATATTGAAATAAATCTAGAGGTTAAGAAATATTTTTATAAAAGAAAGTTATCATTCTGCCTAGCATGACTGCCAAAAATACTAAAAAAATATGTCTAATTTTACAAAAATCAACCAAGCTATGGTTAATAAACAATATCAACGTAATGTTTCTGTGATTTTATGAATTTAAATTGTTATGTGTGTCAATCAAGCGTTGTTTAACGACTTGTGAGACTGATGTGTGCCATTGATAATAAATATATAACTAAACTTTTATACTATGCTCGTCGGAAAGTGGTATTTACCCGCGATAATGGGAAATTACCCTGACCTTACCCGAGACAGGGTAATAGAGTACTCACAAAACAGGATATTAACATGAACTGGGATACTAACCTGGGTCAAGTATCTATTTATCCAGAACTTACCCTTATTTACCCAAATCGGAATACTAACTTAAAAGCATTAACCCGTAACATTATACTAAATGAAAGAGTTGTGTAAAACACTTGTCATGCCAAAATAAAATGACTAATATTTTTATTCAATTTATATTTGTGAAAGTTTGTCTCTCTGGAAGAAAATCCTTACTCGTATTATAAATGCAATAATATTCGATACTTTCTTTCCGATAAGCATAATAATAATTACATATTATATTATTTATGTGGCTTTCAGTGCAATCAGCTTAATTTGGATGACAAGGATTCGCTGTTTTATTTTCCATGTGCATGCCCCGCTTATTTTATTAAATGTTCGTTGAGTTGTTTAAAAACCAGTGTATAAAAAACTGTATTCTGGTATACGAATAGCAGCTGAAGTCAGTATTATTTGAGGGTAATCCCAAATAAATGTTCGACAATCTGAACTGTAAAGAAACGCCTTCATAACTTGTCATCTGAATTACGACCCCTTCAGATTATAATCCCATATTCGCCAAATTTAATTAGTAGAAAAGTTTTGATTTATAAATTCATTTTAAATGTAACAGATTTATTATCATATAGGGTATAATACAATTATTCTAGCCACAACGTGCTATAAATCCTTCTAAGGTACTGGTATACCATTACGCATATTTATATTTTAAATAATTTTTTATTATCCAATAATGTTTAATAGTGGCAACACTGATTTTTCTACTAAATGCTGCCAAGTTTGTTATCTGGTAACATATTTCCCAGTGTTGCCATGTGTGTTAATTTGTATTTTCATACTAACAGATTGCTAAGTTTGTGTTGTCAGTTAAAAATATATATTAATTTGTTTTGCTTGTTGAAATCATGTGTTTGTTGTTGTTTGTGTTTTAACTATTGATGTTGTTAGGGACCATATTTTTTGCTGTTAAATAATATTAACCTATTTTTAAATTGGCATTTTTTGCATGATTTTTTTCGCAGCGCATGAATTATTACAATAACTCATAATTGTATGATAATAACAATTTAAATATGGGAAAAAGATGTGAATAACAAATCATGAAACCTTACTTTCGAGTAAATTAAGCTTTATTTTTGCTTGTAAATGTATTGTTTTTTTTTAACATTTGCTTATATTTGATGAAATATTTGACAATATTGCAAGCCATTTTCCATTTTATTCATTTTATAGCGTATATTTGTTGAGTACGTATTTAATCAAATTTAAATGTTTCTCACATCATATTGAGTCTAGAATTTTTATAATCTGTAATAGCACAGTTGCATTTAACCGTTCGTGTGTGCGAGCTCTTTATAATCTATATAGAAACTAATTCTAATAAAATTAGGTCCCTTTCTAACGATCACATGTGAAAGAAATGGAAGATATAAAGTCCTTCAGAGTTAGTCGACTTGATGATTGGAGATATCACGACCTTTGTGTTATATTTAGCCAGTTTAATGACCTTGGGAATGGTCTCATTGTTGGGAAGCTCTTGTGCTAGCTAGTGTTTGGAGTCGAGACATTCCAGTATCTGTGATATATTTTGGTCTGGATAGTCACATGTCACGATGTTTTTCACCTACATGAAAATGGTCGAACCAATGGAATTTGAAAATATAATATTTTCTGCTCTTTCTCTATAATGGTTGTCAGAAAGGGGTACAGTTTGTTTAGAATCAGTTTAGTGCAAATAGTAAATTGATAGCAATAGCTGCTTTTTGTCTTGTGTATTTTCTTTTACATATGCACAAAGAAAAGGAAAATATGTTTCTAGGAATATTGTCAAATATAATACATTAAATGAATATAAATTTAAGTTAACACCGCCTGTTTTGTGTACTCACTATGTGTTGCTTAATAAACTCATTGGAAAGCATGTGATGTTTTTATTTATTTTCTTATTATTATTGCGGAAGAATATGCGTTAACCAAAATTGAAGCGTATTTTGGTGTATTTAAGACACGTTTTCACAGTAAGCAAATGTTATTATAGAAGTTGCTATATGTTTCTTGATTTTAGTAGATATACTATATTGGACGACTAAGGGTTTAGGTTAGGTCTAATTGGAATAATTTATATATGATAGGACTGATCCATATTGCGCTCGACATTATGTCAATATGTGGTATTTGATTTGCAAAGGCTTGCTTTGTAGGATTCATTTGATTGATTGATTAAAAACATTGTTTCCAGCAACATGTTAGGGCTGTCAACAAGTTGAGCAACATTTGCTTACCACGAATACGTAGTTTTAGTGGTATTTCAATGTATACAAGGCCAGAACGTAGCGCTTACCGTTTTTAAATTATCTGTACATGTACGTGCATGCGTTGATGTTTTAGTAATTTTACAATTCTATTTCTGACATATCTATACTTATTGTCCTAAAAATATACCCCGTAAAACCATTATGGACTTTCAATATGTGCCCCGTCTCTGCTTCGGCACCAATATGTCATATCCTGTGCTAGAACTTCAAATCACTTTTGCAGAACTCTCCAAAATTGCCCCAAGAAGATAGCATAGAATTCGCGAAATTCCCTGCAAAGAACGAACTTAAAGAGTTGAAGAACGAGTTCAATGAAAGTTTGGAGAAGAATGATAGCAGTGTTGAGAAAGGGAACGATATTGCTCTTGATTCTAATGTAGGCGATGTTTCAAAACGCCTAATGACGCCAGAACAGCCCAAGGTTCCGTCCCGTCGCAGTAAAGTCGACGATCCCAACTTCGTCCAAAATTATAAAGATGCGTTGTCCCAAATGGAGGAAAGCTTCGATAATTGGAAGGCGTTTTTCCTAAACTACCCTACATCGCGTAATTTAAAAGTCATGCATAAATTCAGAAAGACACTAAACAATGTTTTGAGGGACCAGGAGGCATTAAATTTGATGTATAATAATCACGAGAAGCGGTTATCAGGGAAAGTCTGCGTTCCACTTAGTGGTGTGCCGAAAAATGTTGTTAAGAATAAGAAAAACAAGACAAAGACAAGAAGACAGAGTGTTAGACAAACAACAGACATTGAACGAAAAACGGCACGAATCCATAAGAAGAAATAATTTAACTTCTGATATACCTACTATTAAAACAAAACTGTAGATTTCTTAATCTATGATTCTACTATGTCTGTATTCATAGTATAATATATTTATTAATTCAATTACGTGATGTTTTATTGTATTGAAATGACACCCCCTGAACCAAGTAATGTTACTTTAATAGTAGACTAATTTATGAAAAGCCATATGAATATACTTTTATATTATGTACAAAACAGTTTAGATATTTACAAGATGCTTTTATTTGTGTATTAGGTACGGAATGTCAGTATCAAATGCAGAATGTCATTTTGCTGACAATATTCATAGCTATGAGTCTTTTTTTATTGATTTTTCAGTAGTTAAATTCAAAATGTTTGTATTATATTCGGATTGTTAGATGAATCGAAAACAATTTCTCTTAATGTCAACATTTGTTAAATATGTATAAAAAACGTAAATAATTATATTTTTTGCACACTAATTCAAACTATAGGTAGTTAGAGAGATTTATTTAGAAGGCCTTGCCAAGACAACGTTAGGATTGTTAGAAAAAACATAATAAATATGAATAGCAAGGATAATAAAAAAAAGCGTAGAGACTAATATTATTAAATTAGACCTATTATTACCTTATATAACAAAGTATGATACTTTACATATAATATAAATACAGCAATTAACAAAGCAGGGAGCTTAATAGCAATTAGTAAGAAGTATTCACAGTAATAGATACAAATTAAAATTCTTCAATTCTTAAAATATATAAACATTATATCATGTACATAATTATATCTAAATTGACTTAAAAATTGACTTACAGAGGCAGAGCACCGTGTAAAATAATATAAAAACCCCATTGAATGCGTCTACTGTGTTATGTGCAACTTAACAAGACTAATCTGGCTTATTTGACTAAAATATACTATAAGTGTTAAGGTGTTTTCATCATTAAAGCGTTCTGGCCTTGTGGTTTGAAATACCAGCGTGAGGTAATTAATTATTTATTGGGATTGAAAAATATTTAGGTATATATTTGGACGCCATCCATTTATTACGTAAGACTTGCCAGTTTTTGCGACCCCTTTTCAAGAAGAAATAAGAATCGTCCGATCCCCTTCCCTGCGTCGGCTATACACGTCCTGTGCAAGCGTGCCCTGTGCGCCAACGACGTCCATACTCGACAAAAAGGTCATAGAAAAATACAAAACATTAAATCTTCTGTATGTTTTATTGATACAGCTTAAAAACTGAATCTCCAATTATTACTTAATTGTACACAGCAACAAAATTACTTGTTAGTTATTTAAATATTTGGTAATAAAACTAGCATTTGGATTTGTAAACACACTGGTTTGGCGCACAGCACACGGATGCTGTTATGGCGTGGCTTTCAAAAGGTTTATATTTATTACGTAAAAAGTCAAAGAAATATTGAATACACATTTTATTTTGTTTTGTATTACCTACTTATTTTTTTCGATCTCTTAATTTTTTTTATTTTAAGAACTAACAAGACTCCTCATTTTAAGAAAAAATAATTCAAGGTCTACCCTCCTATATTTTCCTCCCTAAATCATCTTACGTATTAAATTATTGGCGTCTTGTGTTTATTAAATAAACAAGGTTTATAGGTACACAAAGTTAATTAGCATGACTAAAGCGCTATTATTAACTGGATGCTTTATCGACGATATAAAAATGACATTATTTGTATTTGCGTTTTTTTTTGCCAAATAAAACCAGCACTTTTGATGAAGTAAGAGAGCTTATTTTGTTTTGCTTCACTAACGCAAATATTTGCTCAAATATATGTCAAGTGATATCGAGTTTCTGAAATGTTTATCTGTAGCTGGATAAATATTGGGGAGATACTTTATTAACTCTGGATGTAAGACTACTATTGTAGTAGTTCAGAAAACCGTTATTATTATGTGTTGATTATAATAATAATAATAATAATAATAATCAACACTATAAAATAATAATAATGGTTTTCTGAATGTACGGTGAAGACAAGGAATTCTGCGTGCCTATTTGTTGGCCCTCCTGAACTGGTAGAATTTCCATTGCCCAGTTTATTATATTGGCAACACAAATCGGTGTCATACCTTTTGATTTTGGAACAATGAACCTCCGTTCCATCACATCGTAAGCTATTGAAAACAAAAAAAAATACGGTTCTTTTATTCCATTTTTAAATTTGTAATGCGGCTAGATTCCGCAGGTTACTTACGTATATGTTTTTTTTTTTAAAACCTTTTCAGAATTCACCTCTTCCCGTAGAACAAGAACTCAACAGCAAATTTATGACCAAGATGGAAGACCTATTGTACGTAGAAGATGAAGAGGAAGACCTAAAGTGAACCTTATTGCTGTTGTTTTTAATTATTTCTATTGTAAATGTGTGTACATAGGTAGTTTAGTAATATTGAACGTTATTGTTGTTTTAGGATCGAGGTTTATGTGCAGGATAAATAGAATGTGTCGTTTTGGTTTTTAACGGAATGCACAGTGTTTTTATGATGTTTTTTGAATGCATTTTTTCAATGTTTTTTTGATATGTGATGAATCATCACAATTTCCTATCATAAAGCTTTCGTAGCAGAGAAAATTATTTATTATCGTAGATTAGTAGATTTATTTTTAATGTAGTTACTCATTATTTACTTTTCTATTCTATAAAAGGCTCAACAAATATTTTTCATTTATTTATTATTATTAAATAAAAATGAAATAAGAAAGAAAAAGCCTTTCTTTCTTTCTTTTATAGATTCAAAATTGTATCTCTCACATACATTAGCCACTTTTAATAAAAGGGGTTTGAGATACACATATGCATTATTTTTTACACGATGTATGTGTAACGTAATATTAAATTTTAAAGTGTCCTTAATTTCTTATATTGAGGCGAAATAAAGTAGGTACGTATTTGTTGAGCAAATTAAAAGAATATTTTTTATTAAACAGTGGCGAGAGGATTCATATTTATTAATTTAAAATTTAACATTAATAATAGAAAATATTGAAAAGTGTAGGATGATGGATGTTAGACATCCATCGAACAATTGGGTCTGGAACTCTGGATGTTGAAAATAAAATGAGCTACTAAATTATTTTTATTATTTTGTATTTTATATTATTATAAAAAATGAATTCTATATCATTGATGCCTGCCCTCAAAATATTTTCTATTATTGACTATTATTCCATTTACATATAGACCTTGTAAATGTTTGATCAAAGTTATTTAATTTTGAGATCAATAATAGAAACGGTTAACCGTTTTGGAATAAATATTCTGAGTATATCTTACCGGTTATTGGGGAATCCCCATCATGGTTCTCACAAACTTTCGTTATTTAAGGTCAATATTTGTTATTAGAATGTCATCTTATATTATTGATGCATATTTAAATGGATTACCTATTACCTAAATTTTATTAATATTTAATATGATGAAATTATGATCGTCATAACTATATTTTATGTTGCCATATTTAGTGTAGTGATTTTCCGTTTTTAGTATGCTTGAGTTGATATTCCTTACTTCTCTTTTTAATATTATTATAACTATATTTCGTCTTATATATTTAATATGCTTTTAACTTATACTTTAAACTTATTTATGTTTTAAAATAATTAATTTTAAGGCGGGTCTAAACTTGCACACGTGCACGACAAACAGTCCCACAGTCAAACCGCTAAACCGGTTTTGTAGGAAATTAAGTAACGTTTAAGTCTGTATTGTGCAATAATAAATAAATAAATAACGAATAGCAAGGTTCATGCGTGCATAGTATGAGCACCTTTGAACATGTTCGCGAGCGGTCAACGAGTAGTTTGCGTGCATGTAATAATGTCTTCTGGCGGACATGAACAGTGCGGTTCGTGCGTGCATGTTCGCGAGCGGTTAGTGAGTAGTTTCCTTGCAGGTTATAATGTCAGTGAGGTACAACTTACAAGGGCACGGCAGTGTGTGTGTTGGATTCATCGTTGTTCATGCATTTAAGATGCATATCGTGCACGGTTCGTGCATAGGTGGGACACGCCATTAAATACGTCACAAACAATTTGATTTGTACATTTTTATTTGTATATTTATATTCAATTATTTATATTCAATATGTCTTATCATTGTGAAATCGACTCAGTTTTCATATAAGGTGAGCTCAAAGTCAAATGCTTTATTTCAATCATATTAATTACCTAAGTAGAAGTTTATATTTGTGCGAACGCGATCTTTTTCGACATATTTAATTTTGTTTTTGATTTATTTATTAACACGTTACCAATCTAGGTTCCCCAATGTCGAGTGAACTTATGAATTGAATAAATAGTCAACTCATAGCTAGGCCTGTTAAGTAATAGTAGTTCTAAGTAATATGAACCTTGAGAGTCACATGGGGACACGGATGAGTCATCAAATTTTGTGATGTCCCCAAATTGGGGGCACTGGACTATTAACGTGATAATAATTATCATGAAATTAAATTGATTAAAACGAGCTTCATATATTTTTTTAATTCAATTCGGAATAGGTAATGCTTGTCTATGTCTACCCTGTGATAGTAAAAATTTAACTTGAATAACAGAAAATTAAATTTTATTTACAATTTATTCGAGTTTTATATTTAATTTTTACTTTTACGTTAAAAATAATTGCATTTTGTAGTATTTTTTTGCATTGAAAATTGTATTTTCACTTGTTTCGCATTTAAATTTTGGTTGAAATTATATACCTATATATAATGCTTAAAGTGTTAAATAACATACTTAGAACAAAATAATGTTTATGAGCGGAAAATAGTTATAAAAAGAAAACGATGGTGCATTTTTTAAAATGCCTTACCTTGCACTATGAGTTATCGTTATTATTATCGTTATTGCATTTACCATATAATACACAATATTCACAACATCTCCCCACTCCGGAAGTATACTATACAACCTGTAGGTCTCTAAATATATAAATATTAGTTTCTTGTGAATCTTGTAACTAAGACCTGTGGCGTAGAAGCCACTACTAATAGATCAAGATCTTGAAAAGAATCGGCCCTGTATATAATTAAATACTTGATTTAGTAAATGATTTCAAATTCTTAAAAGCTTCGCCAAACCCAAAGCATGACCAGGGCAGTCGTCGCGCAGTTTGTGGGTGGGTCCATGCTCAAAAAGCAATGTTATAGCGTGTTACAGAGAACAAAATACATTATGCTAATGCGCGATATAATTCTAATAGCGTATAAGCTATATTGTAACGTATCGCGTTATAGCGTTCGTCGTTCGCGCCGCTATATTAAATGAAGCCATTGATGGAATATTAAAACAATGTATTAAGCATATATCGTCAAATACCGTTATTGGTAGCAGCAAATAATACCTTGCTTGTGATTCATGTAGTTCCTTATATTACTAATATAAGAGATCGAGCCGCGCCGCTCCTCAAATGCTTTTGGTCTGGCAAAGCTTTTAAATAAACAGCCATAAACTAAGTCGATCAAAGCGGTTTTCAACCGTACGGATAGTGAAATAGAGTTTTATTTACCTATTTGCGTTTTAATTTTGTATTTAGCGGCAAATAAGTTAGTCACAAACGTCTAAAAACGTTTATCATTTCAGGTAGCTATATTTTACGTGATTTTTAAAGTTGATATTGTAAATGTTATAACTATAAATAATTATTAGATTTATCAGCAATATTATAATATAATTAAATATTAAATAATATGTGTAGCGTTATATAATCAGGGAAATTATTCTTTAATTTATTTGTTGTTTATATAAAGGGTGCTATTGGTAGTCAGGTTTCGTGATCTTTATTAAATAGCGCGTAATTTTACATGCTTTTTAGTCTTAGTCACATATGCTATTTAGCGTGAGAATATACGCTATTTCCAATCTATATTCGAATCAATAGGTATATATATTTTTATTTGACTATGTGACTTTGTAAAGCAATAATAAGCCTTATATACCATGGTCCAGGTTATATATAAGTCTGAACAAAACACCTATGGGTTTCGTTATGAATTATTTGCTGAAACGGCTGTGTATAATATATATATAAATATCGGAAAGAAATCTGCATCAGGTTTTATCACGATGGTTTTGTTCACTGTTTGAGTATGCGATAAAATACACACGTAATTTCTAAAAGTCAGTGACAAGTGTCTCACTATTGAACTGAGATTACAGTCCAATGGTCACACCTTTTATTTAGTCCATTATCCGTGTTTCAGAAGACCAAGTGCTTTGTATAGTTAAACTAGCCTACTGCGGGTTGGCAGACTTCACATGCCATCTAGAAAATCTCTCAAGCATGCAGGTTTCCTCACGATGTTTTCCTACACCGTTAGAAAATGTGATAAATACACACATTACTTCCGAAAAGTCAGTGGTTTTTGGTCTGAACCCGAGACGTGACATCTCAGTCCATTGGTCACACTACTAGGCTACCACAGCAGCAATAGAAATTATAGGCATGTTCTTAAGCCGAGCAAATCTGGTTTCTATATCCAGGTAACAGGACGTCTTTTTATTTGTCTACAGAAAGAATAAAGGCAAAAAGTCTATTGTGAGTGATATCTCCTCTTTTTGATAGTACACATTTCTGCAACATTCATCTCTATGACCCGAGAATAAGGCCCCTATTAGCGTGTCGTCAGTTTGCAACGAGCCATGAATTCTTTCCCTGATTGTATTTTTGTACTATAACAAATAATATCATGATTTTCTAGCTGTATGTTTTGTAGGTAATATTGTGACATATCTGCACTAGTCGAGTTGTAAGTAGTCCGGTGTGTACATACATTTAAGGGTGGATCCGCCTTTGAAATCAGGGGATCACATATACGTGTACTCTAGTCATAACAGACTTTTCAAATTCGATAATTTTGATTAAGAAGAGTATTTTGTGGTCTACCTAGAGTCAGCCCAGGAGGTAGATCCCCACTAACCCCTGGGACCGTGACCCCCCGGTCATGGTCCCCGTGACCCCCCTTTGGATCTGCCCTTGCATAAATTATGTTGAATTGTGAGATGTAATAAAGTTTTACATTTTTAAATGTTCTTTTATTTGTAACCTTTATCTATTTAAATATTAAAAGTAATCTGTAAATATCTAGTAAGCTCGTCGGGAGGCGACGGAACTTGAAGAGGAGCCCATGGCTCCAATCTGCTTAGAGATAGTGAAGCCGAGACCTCTGAGAATGAGTCTCAAGAATGCCACCTTAGCTTCAATAAAAAAAAAATTATAGAAAGGAGGCTTGTTATGCATTAGGTACACTGATTTCTTACATTTAAGAGGATAATAAAAATTAAATTTTAATAATAGGTAACGCTTTTTTCACCATCATCAAATCCGACGTTTTGCATCCTGACAGTAATGTGCTTGTGAGTATGAATGCTGTGATGCTAAAACCATTAAACAAGCACTTTAAATCTCCTGAGTCCGTGTACGGGTGCACTGGCTACCGAAGGGCTAAGCGGAGCAGTGCCTGGGGCCCTCAAGTTTGGAGGACCCCAAAATTTGAATAGCAAACTTCTTATTGAAGTAGTAAAATTTATCCACCACACCATCGTAACTCAAATAAAATAGGTTGCAACACGATTTTAACCATGGCAACTCATGGCATTTTATAATAAAAGTTTCAACTTTAAAAGTGGATTGATGGTACATGATATAAAATCTATAGTGTACGATATAAAACCTTAAAGGTTTAGGAGCTACCGTATTTTTCAGTCCCAGGGCCCCAGGGCCCCACTGAATGGGTGATCCAATGTCTAATCCACAGAACGAAACTGTTTAATAAAACGAGCTGAAATAACGAAGGATGCCGACGTTGCGTGTTGGGGTTTCTAATGTATAGGTAGCCCTACTGATAAATGTACCTGTATTCACACAGTTCGCTGGTACGATTTCCTTTATACTTTATGGTAAGTATTTAGTTCTTTGGCTAGGAGAAATGATGACGGGTGGAGCAATGCGCTCACTGAGTGGTGGCCAAGAGGCCATAAACATAGTGTTGGATGTCCGGCGGCGAGATGGGTTGACGGTATCGCACAGTTTTCGGGTCGAATCTGGATGAGATTAGCCCAGGACTGAAGAGAATGGCACGCATTGAGAGAGGCCTTTACCCCGCAGTGGAATTAAAAAGGCTGTGGATGATGATAATAATGATTTTGTTCTTTATAGGGTTAATCTAATTGGCATTAATTGACCACAAATCGGTAAATCCTGGGCGACAACAAAGAGTTTCTTCATAATTCATATAATAAACCAACAAAGAAAGAAAGGAATTTATAAGACGGATGTTAGTGGAAACGCCGGGAGGGGGCGCCCTAGAAGGACCTAATTGGTGAACTCCTTCAAAAAGGTCAGGTACGCAGTACTCATAACCGGTGCGCGTGCATGACGAGATGTATGAATGTGGACGAGGCAAAAATGGTATCCAGGGACCGTAGCGCGTGGCATTCTGTAGTTTCTGCCTACCCCCATGGGAAAAAGGCGTGAGTGTATGTATGTATATATGTGAACCAACAACATTGTGAGATTAGAACCGTTTTCAGTCGGCACTTACATACAAAACTAAACAAATCAACAAGTAAAGTTAAAGTAGGTACCCGTATGTAGGTTTGAACTGTAATATCCTATATCTGGCACATATCTAGCATTGAAATATGACCTTATGGGAAGACAATAACTTTTATTATCATAATGGTCTTCATTACTATCCCATGCCTTATAAATACATATATTTCTCGGATCATAGAATATCAGTCATTATGATTAATGATCGAAATTGGATCTGTTGCTTGGGTAAATAATAAAAATGGTGAAGAAAACATCGTGAAGAAACTTGCATGCCTGCGAGATTTTTTCGATTGCATGCCAAACCGCACTGGGCTATCTCGGTGGACTATAGTCTAATTGAGAGAAAGTCATATGAGAGAAGACTTGTGTCCCACTGCTGGGCATTCATTTGGATGATGATCATGACCGATAGCTTCGGGCGTTCGTATATGATATATTTTGTGTTAAGTATATGCATCAAATTCTACAATAGGTACATAAAAAAATCCTAGTAGACAGGTACAAGTGAACATAAAAACAAATCTCTAGATTTCACCTATCTTCTTACAATACAATAGGTAGGTACTTTATAGGATCAGTCATAATTATCGAAATAAAACCAACTTTTAGTGCGTACGAACTCAACGTGGTGTCAGAACGGCATCGAACCGGGTTCATCCAGCGGGTGACATTGCTAATTGGATTTAGAGGGTGGTATTTAAGCGCAGGGGAGGCTCGCCGCGCAGGAGTCGCGTCTCGTCAGCCACGGCTTTCGTTTACTATCGTAAGTACATTGTTTTTGTATTATTTATATTGACAAGTGCTAGGAGCGGCTTTTGAAAGGGTCAGACGTGGACTAAGTCACGTGGTTATACGCGCAAATGGCGAATGTGACAAGATAATCGAACGTGAACGAAACCGAATGAGTAAGAGGATCCTGAAAAGTGGCAGACGGTAAGATAAAGATAAATTTATTTGGTGTTACATGAGTGGTTACAATAAAGATATATTTAGGCACGCAATATTGTTGAAACATGTCATGCCATGGTATGCCTAGGAGAGGCCTACGCCCAGCTGTGGACGAATATAGGCTGATGATGATGATGTTATGCCATGAAACGCGTACAAGTAACTCGGGCTCCCTCTCTTTCTGGTCGTGAGTGTATATAATGTAGATGTATACCTATTGAACTTCTGCATAGTAAATCCAGTCGGCTTCTATTCAAATCTAGAATATTGGTACTGAAAGACCGATGTATATTGTAGTCATTATATTTATAGATTTAGAATAACTAACGGTAGACAATTCCAAATGGTAACTCTTCTCCCCAACAATGCAAGTTACTTTTGAGCCGTCGCAGTTTTTGCTAGTTTGACATTTAAAATGTAAACAAACCAGTATACCGATTTACAAAATAAATCCGTTTCATTTAATTACGTAAATGTTCTTTTATAAATTACATTATTTAAACACCAATGAAATTAAAGTTTAATAATTTCAAAATGTTTTTGCGCACACATTGGCACTTACACAAATGTCATCTTGCTTATGTAGTAGGGTCTAGTAAAACGATATGTATTTATGATCACACATTATGGCATTTGGAAAGCAGTGTGTAAAATCGAAAAAGGTAAAGTCTCTATAGATTGGCCGGGGTGCCATAAGTAGATCTAACTTCATCTAAGCAAAAACTCAAAAGCAAATTATAAATTTAAGTTATAAACAATTGGACGAATAAAAATATTTACTGAATTATATTATAAGACATGTAACTATATATAGTATATAATATAGTATATTTTTGTGTGTATTGAGAAATCGTTTAATAATCTGCTTTTACAAATATACTTCTCTCTATAAATAAAACAAAAACAATCAAATGATGCGTTTAATTACTTACGATAAAACTTTATATTCAAGGTTAAGTATTTACAAGAAATTCTTTGTCATGCAGGTCTCGTTCGAAACGCGAGTACTGAACGTGCGGTTTTGGGTTCGATTCCTACGTTTACCATAATTACTGTGATTCCTATAAGATTATCAGTCAGTAGCATCTAATAATTTGGATTTCTTCTTGAATAATAGCCCACCATCCATTACATGGGACCTAAAACACCTGCCTGTGGTTATTGGCAAACCAGTACACCTCTGCCTAACCCCATCAGAGAAACGGGCGTTATAGTATGTCATGTTACATTAATTCGAAATGAGTGTAATGTTAGGAGGATTAGGTACGTAGGTACGCATTTCAAAGGCTTGACTGTGTGTAATTCTAAGTGGGTGAAGGTGAAAGAATATATTAGAGCCTAGGTCCAGGGCCGGATTAGGCTGTAAGAGGGGCAGTAGAGGCCTACTAGCAATGTTTTTGTTGGAGTTGACGTCTCTTTTTGAATTTTAGAAGGATGTATGCTAACTTCATGCGGGTTTTTCAGACCTCACATGCATTTTTTTAGGTTTTCTCACGATGTTATGATCACCGTTTTATAAATTCGCATGTAACTGAAAATTCAGCAAAATACCTCATGAAGTCATGATCATTAAATGAATTAATGATTATTATATTTCTGTAAATACATCTTTAAACACACTTTTACAAGTCATGTGTAAAATGATTTTAGGATGGCATCGGCATTTCCTTGCTGACAACCTCTGAGAAGAAATGCCAAAACAAACTCAGAGAATCATGGTCTCTTTTAAAGTCCGAACATGTTTGTTTATAATATGTGAGCCTGACGATGTAGGTCAAAGTCTGAGATGGCCTTTTGGAGAAAGCACCAGTGCAGCTTTGAGTTGACCTGTCCATACTGACAGCACGTATACGTCAGCCATCGTATAGCTCAACTTGCTCAACCCCCTTTTTAGAGCTGTCTGAGCCCCCCTTTTTAGGTATGAATACCCGTGAGAGCCGGCAGGAGACCTGTATAATCCTGTTTCATAAACAGATAGACAGTGGGTACAAAATAAATTTGGTGGGTAGTTTAGTAACAGAATTGGATTTAAAAAAATGGACTTCATATAATAAATGAATAATTTATTTTCCCCGCCAACAAAAACTCAGTTCTGATTACGCAAATTCGTGTAGTTTTATTTTAAACAAAAAAGTTTCCGAGCTCTGTTGGCGAACTGTCGCATGATTAAAAATGTGTCATATTTTGTTCACGTCCCTACATTGCGGTCCACATTTAGATAATTAACATTTTTGTTTTTTATTAGAGTGTTTTGTTAAAATGTCTGTTTTCTTTTTCTCAAAAAGCGTCCATTATTTTTTTATTAATATTTATTATTAGCTTTTACCCGCGACATCTTCTGCGTGGAATTAGTAATTTTATCCAATTAATAAATAATTCTTAATCTTTCAAGTAATTATTTATTCCGCATACAAATTTTCAGTCCCATTTTCACCCCATTAAGGGCTGATTTCTGGGATAAAAACTATCCTACTATGTCCTATTCCAGGCTACTAATTTCTATCTATTCTACTCCACACCATATTTCATCTAAATTAATTCAGCGGTTGAAGCGTGTGGAGGTGGAGTTCGTAACGTTATTGCGAGAGTCGTATGTTCGATTAACGGAAAAAGTACTAAACGTTTGTTCGAATGGAATTTATAGCGAAGCAACCTTTCACCGCCAAACGATACTCCCACTGAACGATTCATCGAATATTAAATTAATCGATGGATTGCTCTTTTGAATGAGTTTTAGTTATTATTTAGAGTTGAAATAAAATTATAGAAAAAATGTGACATACAGACAGTCGAATACATTCGTATTTATAATACCTACTAGTATGGATATTATTTCGAGCATAGTAGAAGATTACTAAGCCCCCTGCATTAGACGTTTCGTTTAAAGTTTTTGTTCTAAAGTAAGTAAGTGTAGTTTACTTACATACTTCAGCTTCTATGTACCCTTTGGATCGCAAGTTGTATTCGGCGACTTACTAGAACAACAGGTATTTTGTTCCAAGTCTGGGTATTTGTGTATGCGAGAATTAGTTTATGTGAATATAATTATGGTGGCGATTAATAGGTACCTATTATAATTAGCGAAATAAAATAAATATGAATTTGACAAGCTATTTGTGTTTATGCAATAAAAATATACCATCACGCCTGTTATCCCTGAACGATTCGGTATACGTGTTACCTACACGTATGCCGAATCGTTCAGGGAAAATAATTACCGACACTCACACATTTCACCGGTATATTTTAGGTCCCATGTAATATGGGGCGACCCTATGAGCTGCAGTTGTCTACACAAGTCTATTAATGGTAGACTTCACACTATCGAGAAAATTTCTCAGGATCTACTTACAGTTCTCGTAACAATGTATTGTTTCACCGTGATTAATACGCATAACTTCCCAGTGGTCCTTCGGATCGAATCTGAGTCCTCCGTCTTCACAGTGCACTGGTCCCACTATATGTAATAATATGTATATATTACAGTTTTTATCAATTGACTAGAACACTTGTTCTTAAGATGCGAGCTGCATCCAATATTTCGAGCTGCATCAAATCCCGCGCTCAAAACTTAAGCTGAAGATGAATATTTCCGGACATTATTACACAGCGCCATCTAGTTCTGTGGTAAGCCAAGAGGCTTGTGTTACAGACACTACATAGAAGGTTGATATACTACATAATATATATACCTTTTATTTTGTAAATACATATATATTATTCATAGATACATCCATGAGTCGGAAACAAATGTTTATGCTCATCACACAAACATTTGTCCCTACCGAGATTCGAACCCGAGACCCATAGCACAGCAGGCAGTGTTAACTACCGCTGAGCTAAACGGGTCGTCATTAGTTGCATTTTTTTAGTTTGTTTTATTCATACAATTGAATTACTTGATATTGTAAGGTTATGTGCGCTAAGTAGGTGACGGTCGTAAAGGCGTAATCGTCATGTTGGAGCAGATTAACTTCGTAATATGCGACTTGCGAGGCTTCTAGTGTCCGGATAACCTAATATGTGAATGTGTGTGTACGCGTAGTTTTTACTCACATAATATTTACGTATTATTGAGAAATGTCTACACATTTAACAGAATTTAAGAAAAGAAGCCATTTGAAAGTTTTAGACTTAGTTTAGAACAGATATTTGAACAACCTATTACCGCATTTTAATTTTAATGTAGGCCAGAAAAAGGCTAAATGAAAATCGGTTTATTTGTTTTCGAGGTAAAATGTCATAGATGGACGAAAAAAAATTGACTCTAGTTGTACTGTGACTGTACATTAGTTACTATATTTCGATAAAAAACCTTCAGTTCAACTTTAATAGTATACTGGATTATAGCTTTTAGTTTCTAATTTTAGATGTGATAATGAGAAAAAAAAAAAAACAAATCGACGAACTATATCAAACTGGAGTATCGTGGAATAGGTATCTTTTTTTGACATTATGACACAGCGCCATCTAGTTCCGAGCTAAGCAACGAGGCTTGTGTTACGGATGCTAGTTGGTTGATATACTACATACTATACATATATATTATACATAGAAACATCCATGACTCGGATACAAATGTTTATGCTCATCACACAAAACATTTGTCCCTACCGGGATTCGAACCCGGGACCCATAGCACAGTAGGCAGTATTAACTACCGCTGGACTAATTTGGTCGTAATTTGGGTCGTATTTAAAATAAAATATATTTTTTACAGCGCGTAGACAGTCTGCCTGAGGGGACGGACGCTGCTCCAGGGCTCGTCGGGTAAACCGCCGCCATGGCTGAGAAGAAGGACCTGGAGGCTGTGAGTATTTCAAGATCCTTGATGGCATGAACTGCACACTGGCAGAGCTATCGGCTTGTGCATCACGGGTTAAATCTCCACACGGAGCAAAAAGTAGTAGCGGGTAGTTCTTTGGGTTATGTAGGTATGTGAAAATTGTTCAATAGTTTAAAATCAAAATACAATTTATTCAAAGTAGGACAAATTTACTGGCCCTTTTGGAACGTCGACAATAAAGACAGCTCCCAAAAACGTGTTTGTAAGTAAACGTACCTATGACACTGGAGAAAAAATCTAAGTGTTGGGTTACGTTTAAAACAAAATGGCCGAAGGCATCATCAGCCCAGCAACTGAAAGATCGGTTTCTGCTCCGTGGTTTGCAGAGTCTAAAAGAGATTAAAAGGTCTAGAATTCTAAATGTTCGTGTATATTTGTAGGAGGTAGGGCATAGCGAGATTTCTCGCTCAAATTGAGCTGCCCAACTGGGGAAGTACCTCCGCCTTACAGAAGACCGCAGTGAATAGTTGTCAAATAGTTGTCTTTCTGCGAGTGAGTAAGGTTACCAGAGCTCATTGCGGGAGTGACTATTCTGACAGCATGGGAACTCCGTTTGCTGTCAGTTCAGTAACTCCCTATTTTAAGAAACCAGAACGGTTTCTAAGGGGTTTGGCAACGCATTTGAAAGCCTCTGGTGTTGCAAATGTCCATGAGCGGCGGTCATCACTTACCATCAGGTGAGGCGCCTACTCGTTTGCCTCCTTATCATCATAAAAAAATATATATGAGTAGGAAAAGGAGTTTTCTAGAAGAAGGACAAATAATACAGGCAATAATTTCCCTTAAAATCACTTCATTTTTAACCGACTTCCAAAAGGAGGAGGTTATCAATTCGACTGATTTTTTTATTTATTTATTTTTTTTTATTAGTTACCTCATAACTGTGGATTGGGTGAACCGATTTTGTGGTCCCATGTGGTCATGGTCATGTGGCCATCCCAAAAAATTTTTAGGATCTGATGAGTGGATCCTTGGGAAATCGAGAGAAACCCTCAAATTTTCTACATAGATGACGCGTTTGTTGTTCAACCTCTTACATACTATTACGCCTGTTGTCCCCGAAGGGTTAGGCAGTGGTGTACTAATGTACACCAACATTTCGCCGGTATGTTTTAGGTCCCATGTAATAGGTGGCGAGCCTATTGCCATTAACCGGGCACGAATCCAAACTCCGAGCCACTACTGAGAATTTCACAGAAAAACTCAATAACACTTTGGTCGACCTGGAAATCGAACCCAGGACCTTTTGCTCGGCAGTCGCACTGTATGACCACTAGACCAACGAGACATATAATACAACGAACCTATTACAGACACTAAAAAGTAAAAAATAAAATAAAAAACTGCGTTAAAAAAAACCGACTTCAAAACTAAAAAGTTAAAAATAACTTAATACAGTTTTAACTTCTTTTTAGTTTTAAAGGTATGAAGTCGGTGCCAGTGCCTGGTTGTACACTGCGCGATGGGTTTATATACCTTCACATTTAGCTTGGCACCGTCTTCATACCTTTAAAACTAAAAAGAAGTTAAAACTGTATTAAGTTATTTTTAACTTTTTAGTTTTGAAGTCGGTTTTTTTTAACGCAGTTTTTAGTGTTGTAGCCCCGATACCACACGCGATCAGTCTTAATATTTTTGTTATATTTTTAAGTATGGCATTATTATTTAGTATACCTCGTAGATCCGTGTAAATAAATGAATGAAGGCGTAACTTCACTTATTTTAGAGGAGACAGAAATGGGCTGATGATTAATGAGGAACGTAGGTATAAGAAAGATGCTGATGTAATATTTCTAATTCAGGGTGACCCGGAGCTAGAATGTGTTCGGAAACCGATGGACCTGCCCACGCTCCCCAAGCCGCTGACCTTCGAGGAGAAGAAGTATCTCCTCGCTGTGGAACGAGGGGATATGGGCAATGTTAGACGGTGAGCACAAATTTTATACAATTACATTACATTTGTCTTTAACTAGCTTACTGTCGGATAATAAGACATTATGTATATCAGTCATTTTGCACTTTTTTTTAAGTACACATAATTGTTATGCTATTAATAAAACATATAGTCTTAATATCATGAATCTGAACATTGTAAATAGGCTATCTATTTTTGCGTCAACTGTTCTTTTGTGTTCTCGGACAAGAATAGCTAAATTGTTAAATGTTGTATTAAAATGTTTGTAAAATATATTATATTAAGTACTATTTAAAACTAAAACCTATTTTTTTTAATAGCCCGGTTGATCCCACTGCTGGGCAAAGGCTTCCCTACCTTCCTTCTATTCGTCACGGTTTAAAGCTTTTATGGCCCAATCTCTTAAATAGAGTCCAGTTCGTCCCGCCATCTCCGCCTGGGCCTCCCGCGTCGTCTACCGCCTTGTGGGCTCCACTCTGTAGCAAGTCTAGCCCACCAGCAAAACCTATTTAGTTTAAATATTAAACAAAAACTTATACAAAAAACTACATTTCTTATTTTTCCCAGCCGCAGCTATCATAATGTCTTTCTGAATTTACTTTTCAAATCTAAAGATATTTTTTTTCCACCTATTTGTTTACAAATCAAAACAAATACACAAAAAGTACAAGACAATGTTGACGTATCATACTTTTTGTTTGTCTCACAAAATTCAATTACAAAAGTAAGCCAACGAAAACAGAGAAATGTCGTTTGAGAAAAAAAATACAGCTTATGTGAATATTTGTTTTGCAAAATAACTCGGCATTGATTTGCGAACGTAGATACGCGGCGAAGAAGAAAAATGGGTGTATCTTATAAATGTTTTAATTTTGGAATCAAAACAAAACACACCGTTATGCCATTTTTAAACGAAAGTACTGTGAACTATGTCATCGGTGAACTAATATGTATTATATGTATATACTACAAGCCGACCCAGCAAACGTTGTTTTGCCACATTATAGGGGTTGGTGGTAGAAAAGTGAAAATGTTGGGTTATAAGTATTTTATGATTAAAAATTTTAAAAAATTACAAAAAATAACTCTGGTGAGGTTAAGGTGATAAGGATGTTCCTTATCACCCAGGGGTATAAAAAGTAGCCTACGACCGATTCTTAGACCTACCAAATATTCATACAAAATTTTACAATAATCCGTTCAGCCGTTTCGGAGGGGTTCAGCGACAAACACCATGACACGAGATTAGTTCACCGATACATATATTTTTAGGTCCTATATTAATAGAATGTATAAATCCATACTACGTACAGGCCAAATAAATTTGATGACCTAGGCTATCTCTGGCCAAAAGAAAGGCCATCACATCCATTTCTCTTACTGTTACTATACTCATTATACCCATGCCTGTGGGCGGGCATATGGGACTGTGTATGGCGTCCACTAGGGGAGGCGTCCAGCAGTGGACGAATATAGGCTGGTAGTGATGATGATGATGGATAAGATACCTACATATATCTATATTTGTACAGAATTCTGCAAAAAGCCCACCGTAAGAAGCACATAGAAGTAAACTGCGTAGATTCCCTGGGTCGAGGTGCCTTGACCTTGGCAATTGATGGAGAGAACCTGGAGATGGTGGAGTTGCTGGTCATCATGGGTGTAGATACCAAGGACGCCCTGCTGCAGGCCATCAATGCTGAGTTTGTGGAGGCTGTGGAACTGCTGCTGGAGCATGAAGAGCTGATACATAAGGAGGGAGAACATTACGTGAGATTTTTTTCGTTTGTGTAAATTAGATATTTATTCAAGTACTTGTGCAATAACTAATAGAGAAATGTTGGTTTCTATTCGTAAAATAAGACATCCATTTACGTTTTTTTTATTAATCTACTTTTTATATAAAAAAAAATATATATATGGAATTAGCTTTTGCTCTCCACTTCGTCTGCGTAGAATTTTTAATTGTAGCGTCAGGAGATATCAGACAGAAAGACACAGATCTATAATATAATGCGCATTTAATATATTAGTACTGTGGAGATTTTTGTTAATAGATTTCATTCGTTTTTTTCCATATCAAATTGAGCGAAGACTAAAAATCGCAATCTCCCTCACACAGAGTTGGCAGAAAGTGGACCCAAACACTGCGATGTTCACGCCGGACATCACGCCGCTGATGCTGGCGGCTCACAAGAACAACTACGAGATCATCAAGATCCTGCTCGACCGCGGAGCCACGCTACCCAACCCTCATGACGTTAAGTAAGTCTACTAATTTCCTTGACGTAATAGCCTTGTGATTTGGTACATTTTGTTTTATTTTATTTATTAGGATTTCCAACGAAAAATACACATTACATACTTACATAAAAATTATACAATTTAGATATAGTTATTTCCTTGTGTTTTTTCATTAATAGGAAATCACAGCATGCTTAGGCATGTCTGTCTGTCAGAAATATAATTCTATGAAATTAAAAATGGTGTTTCCAAATTAAAAAAAAATGGTTTATTAAAGATTATTTTGCCTCTAGGTGTGGTTGCGAGGAGTGCATCCGTGAGTCGACAGAGGACTCTCTCCGACATTCGCTGGCTCGTCTCAACGAGTACAGGGCTTTAGCATCACCTTCACTCATAGCTCTCTCGTCTACCGATCCTATACTGACAGCCTTCCAGCTCTCGTGGGAACTTCGAAACTTAGCTTTTGCTGAACAGGTAAGTTTTGGTGCATATGTGTAATATGATATGTGGATTTCAAGATCTAACTTTTGCCTACGACAAATTCATTCATCTGCGAAAAATTAGTAATTTTATTTGCAGTAAACTTCCACCCCCCTTTTCTCCTTTTTAAGGGGTGATTACCGGGATGAAAACTATCCTATGTCCTTTCTCAGTACTCAAACTATCTCTCTACCAAATTTCATCTAAATCGGTTCAGCGATTATAAAGTAAAGAGATAACAGACGGACAGACAGACACACTTTCACAAATATAATATTAAAGTCTGGATTGTAAGGTCAATGGTAGGTGTGTTCCCTTTAAGGCACCAACTCTTAAGACTCTCGAACCAAGACTCGGAAAGTGTCCCAATGATTGATTTTGAACACTGTAGCCCAGATGAAATCCGGATGATTAACTCATTCCAAAAATTTTGCCTACCCTCAATTACAGTTGAACGTCTAAACTCTATACCAAGGCTTTTTAATCCAGGAAAGTAAAGCGGAATACTTGGAGCTCCGTCGCCAAGCGCAGTTGTTTGCTGTAGACCTTCTAGACCAGTCCCGAAGCTCTCAGGAACTGGCCATCATATTGAACCACGACCCAGAAGAGCCTGCCTTTGTGGAGGGAGAACATATGAAGCTGGCCAGATTGGAATTGGCTATCGATTTTAAACAAAAGAAGGTAGATTCGATAAAAATGTACCTAATCATATATATATCTAATATGCATTCATGTATTTTTTTGCTCCAGAAGATTGCACGCTTCTTTCCAAGATAAAATATTCTCGAGGCCTGCGTTACGAATACTTGATGGTCGATATTCATACATTTTAATCATTTGATCCTACTTTTCAAACTCGGGACCCTTGTCAGAAAAGGCTTTCTTTATACTGCTGTGCTAATAAGATCGTCAACTATTCCAACTAAAAAGTGTAATTTATTCGTAATTTTGCAATATCTATGTCCTTATTATATTGGTATTATAGTAGTACCTACTACTAGGGCTGTACTGCTAGTACAGTCTATACGTATTCATGAAATGTTTTCAATGAAATATTACTCTATATTTTCTTCCCTGTACGCAGTTCGTGGCCCACCCAAACATCCAGCAGCTGCTCGCGTCTATCTGGTACGAGGGTGTCCCCGGTTTCCGCCGCAAGACTGCCATGGAGAAGATCATGATCATCTGTCGCGTTGCCCTGCTGTTCCCTTTCTACTGCACACTGTACATGATCGCGCCCAACTGTGCCACCGGCAAGCTCATGAGGAAGCCTTTTATGAAGTTCTTGATCCATGCGTCGAGTTATTTGTTCTTTTTACGTAAGTATTTGTAAAAACGTACATTTTTCAAAATTGGTTTTTTCAATTTCGTTTGTCTATATAACTACGTCGTTAGCTTTTGAAACGATTTAGATATTTTTTTATGGGTTTAGTTGCAAGTCTCTTAGCAGTTCTTAAAGCTGTGATATATATACAATGTGGAGATGACAATATGACTTTAAATGAAAACACTGGCAATACTGGTTTATAGAAACATTTGTAAACTATCAAATAAATCCGAACATGGAAATTAAAAAAAAAAAAAATTTCTTACAAACTAAATAGCTTAAAACTGCAAACAAAATAAAACACCATTTATAAAAATGGTACACTGACCTGCGATAAGAATGGCAACGCAGCTTGGTTTCATTCATGTTAAAGCTGTGGCCGACGCAGCGACGTAATGTTTGGCGCCATTATTCTTATTGTTATTAATGCTCAATTACACAAATCAAATCACAGAATATTAACCAAATAGTCGGGCATCATTCACCCGCGAGTTATTCACTGATCAATTTATTATTCACAATCACTTTTCGATCACATAATTATGTCGCCAGTCATTAAATTTTTTTATTTTCAATATGTCCGCCGTGTTCTTGAATACACAAACTACACCGACGTATAATGTTATTTCTCACTCTTGATAATAGGTCTCACGGTATGTCCGTACAGCTAAAGCGGCATTACCGTGACACTCCCCATAAATTAAAATCATATCAGTGTACTCCGAAGCGGTATAATTGTAACGAGGCATGATTATTTAATAATAAAACCTTGAAACACCAAGTATTAAGCGTCTAATTTCGCAAAGTTCACTTAGCTATTTAACTAAGTACCTATAATACGTTTATGTGTCCTGTCACTATTAAAACAAAGCGTCAAATTTCGCACAACACAACACAACACAACAACAAAGATACGATAACACTCGCGCGGCGACTTCAAACGGGCGCGGGCGCATCCGAAATTCCAGAGAAAATAAAATGCGTCACAGGCAGTAAGGACGTCCGGTGACACACTGACCGCGTAACCTAGACACGTCGACAAGTAAGCAAAGAGGAAACAAGCAAACTTACCTATCTCTTTCGCACATACATATTTTCTTATCTAGCTGTGATGACACGCTTTATGACTCTTATGGCTCGGGCATAAAGTATAATTTGCATTGAGAAAATAAATTTGATAGAAAAGGCGTAGGTTTTTAAAGTGGCGAGCTGGCAACGTAAGTCGTTAACCTGTCGCGTGCTCTCCTGTTTACAAAACATCATGTCGAAAATACTTAAAATGAAAAATAATGTCCTGTGGCTAAACTACTGGATATATTCATTTGATTTTTTGTGTGACGGTTGGGAATATCATGACTTATACGAAGTTTCATTTATGATCATATTGTCCTCCCCACATTGTATATGTGTGATATATAGTGACCACTTATTTTTGAGAAGTCAGTACGTTGGGTTTGAACTCGAGACCTTTTTTCAGACTACTGGTCACCTTACTAGGCTACATATACCTACATATCATTTTGTATATTGAAACATACAACATTATTTTTTATAATAACGGAAATAAAACATGGACATTTTTCTCAGTGATTTTGATCTTGGTGTCTCAAAGAGCGGAGGTGCAGGCGATACAGCTCTTCGGTCCAGAGTGGATGGTGAAGGAGTTGGAGAAAGAGCTCCTCAAGCAGAGAGGAAATGGTCCAACTTATCTGGAGATTGTGGTTGTCGTTTATGTTCTCGGTAAGATAAATTGGCAGAATAATCTATATTCATATCAAAAACAAATAACAATTAAGTAAAATTGATTACGATTACGACGCTTTTTTCTGAAGATTGATCATTATAAGTAGTATTTTCTATTCCATTGGAATAAAATTTATGTTTTTTTTTTTTTATTTTTTTTTATTTTTTATTAGCCTGTAGTGTCCCATGCAGGGCAAAGGCCTCCCCACTCTTCTTCCACTTCTCTCTGTCTGTTGCCGTAGAGGACCAATCTTTTTTATATAAGTCCAGCTCATCCCGCCATCTCCGCCTGGGCCTGCCGCGTTGTCGTCTGCCATTAAGTGGGACCATTTTAAGATTGGGTCATGTAATATTGATGTTATATTATTTTCCAACGGTTTGGATTCTTAACAGTATCCACGGTCGAAGACTGACTGAAATTCGTTGTAACATGTGTAGTTTTATTTTAATGTTAATATCTATTCTCATAAGTTTTTTCTTCTACATATTTTATTTCAGCGTTTTATATTGTGTTTTAAACATATATTGCAATATCAGCTCGCATAAAGTATCCCTTTCTTATCTCATGAAACTCTTTAGGATTCATATGGGAAGAAACACAAGAGATCTACATCGAAGGCATCCGATCGTACCTTCGCAACATGTGGAACTTCATCGACTTCACCAGGAACTCGCTGTACGTGGCTGTGGCGGTCCTGAGGTTCGCAGCCTACATTCAGCAGACCACTGAGATCAGGAGAGACCCTCAGACCAAGTTCATTCCTAGAGAAAATTGGGACGCTTTTGACCCACAGTTGATCGCTGAAGGTCTTTTTGCTGCGGCTAATATATTTAGGTAAGCATGGAAAATTCAACTCAAAGACTTCACGATTTTGCTTTTACACTATATTTTTCCGTAATATGAGGTGTTATATCCCTATATACAATGTAATGTGATGTGACTCGAGTCTCGAGTTCAATCCCAAGGCCTCTGACTATCTGAAGTTACTATGCGTATTTATCATATCCTTCTATTTTAAGCCCCATGTAATAGAGGGCGAGCCTATTGCCATCAATCGGGCACGACTCAAAACTCCGAGTTACTGAAAATTTCATAGAAAAACCCAATAATACCGCTCTGCAGTCAAATTTACGTTCACTAGACCAACAATGCAGTACTTAGTAGTACTTCTGAAGTTATTTCTAAGGTATTTATTTATTTGTCAGTGCCCTGAAGCTGGTGCACTTGTTCTCCATCAACCCTCACCTGGGGCCGCTGCAGATTTCTCTCGGGCGCATGGTTATCGACATCGTCAAATTCTTCTTCATCTACAGTTTGGTACTCTTCGCTTTTGCTTGTGGTAAGTTTTGGAATTTAATTTTGCATTACTTTTATATGTGGAGGTACTTATTTAAAGATCATTTCATGTGTCATATCCCATCATCAATAATTATGATAACAGTGATAAATTGAGATCGCTTTCATGATCTTTAAACTTAATTAAGCAAAGTAGGATAAAATTGTTTGGTCTTTTATCCTACTTTGCTTAATTGTTTGGTCTTGTATCTCTTGCACCACCCAATCACCCGATTGTCCATACGAGAGCATATTGTAAGTAAACTTATTTTACTAACTAAGAATCAGACTTTAAGACCATACCTAGATGTCACAGTTGGAAGACCCTTTAACAAACATACGTAAATTAGATTTTCATTACTAGATGGCGCTGTACACAGTTTTTAATATTGAGCGTTACCATTCACTGTATTGTTAATTAAGATCTAAATATACACTTGTAAAAAAAATCCAGTGTTTTCATAATCATAAATAAAAAGAGGTTGGTAATAATGAACAACATTGTTTAAAAGACTATTTATACGCTGCACTATTTGAAAATCCTAGGTCTGAATCAGCTGCTGTGGTACTTCGCTGATCTGGAGAAACGGAAGTGCTACGTCTTGCCAGGAGGGTTACCTGACTGGGATAACGCAGGGGACTCTTGTATGAAGTGGAGAAGTTTCGGAAAGTCAGTTCAATTGAGGAATTTAGTAATGCTATACCCTGTTTTTATGCGCTAAAGTTTATTGAGCTAGATTATGAAATAGACAACATTAACACCTACTTATGTATAAAGCAGATTTTACCTGTAATATGGATTTACTTTAATAAATGATTAACGTCATACAAGGTCAAACCAAATGTTTTGTGGTTTGTTAAAATAAGTACAATAATGTACGTATTTTAACCGTTTCTGAATAATATGCGCGATTATCAAATTTTAATTTAGTAATATTTTTATTATAAAAATATATATAATATGCAGTATCCGTAATCTAAAATCTAAATCTACCTTCTAGTATCCGTAACAAAAACGTCGTGGCTTAGCTCGGAACTAGATGGCGCTGTGTCATAATATGTAACGGAACAGAAAAATTATGTCTATGCCATGTCCGGGTATATTAAAATTACTAATAATGTATTATTTTACATCACGTCGTCGGTCTATTTTCATCTAAAGAGTTTTGTTACAATGGTTAACAATCTCAAACAAGTTAACATATATAATTTGTGTAACTATGGCAACCAAATATACAGTTTTATCAATGCCAGGTATTGCTCTTTGATTTCCACGTGAAAGAGTGTGCTGTGTGACCGTATTTTCAGTGTGTTTATTTTTAAAATTATTTAGTTTTCTTTTGTAATAATGGGTGAGGCTCAGTTTGGGGTGCGTCACGTAATCGGGGCACCTGTGGCAATCACCAGGCTATCGGAACAGGCTATTGTATGCATTCCTCCAAGAACTGCCAAGTTCACACTAGCAGAATGGAAGCTGAGCAACGACCAGAGATGCAGGAACACGGAAGACCAGCAGCAATTGGCAGACAGGGTTCTCGGAGAGTCCGAACGCATCAGAGAAGAGACTGGTGAACGCGCACAAATCATGAAAGCCACCACCGACAGACGTCTCGAGGAACGCATTGGCGACATTGAGTTCAATAAGAACGAGCTCCAAATACAACGCAAGGAAATAAGCTTGGAATTAGAAGCTCTTGGTATGTACAAGACTCGTCTTTTGGACTGTCTCGCCTCCCTCCAGGCTAATGCTTTGTCAATCTGTCGCAAATGTCTCATGCTTAGAGACGGACGCCTTGGCATCGACTTAGTCGTCGATGAGGTCGAACGAGCTCTTCAACAGGAGATCACCACCATCCTCGGAGGACAAAGCCTTCTGAAACGAGTATTAGAACAATTGAACGAGCAGATGCGGCGTCTCCGCTCCACACGGTACCTCCTCGATCGTGATTTACAATATAAGCAGGCAGCTATTGATTTAGATAAAAATAATCTGTCGCTCAAACCTACTGACTTATGTCTATCCATATACGAAGGTTACGCAAGCCTTGATCCAGCAAACATATCTGCAGACGAGTACAACGCGTATTCAGCTAAAAATATACAATTGGCTGCAAGAGAGGTCACAAGCGCTCGTCCTATACGAATGTATGTAGACACTATTCTAAAACAAGTGATAGATGACATGTGGAATGCTTACAAAAAATGCAACCACGCTTTCCAAAAGCGCATTGAAGACACGAAACGAGCCAAAGGGAAACTAGAAGACATGCATCGGCAGACAACACAAAAGATTTGCGATATGCAGAACAATATCTTGCAGCTTCAGAAAGCCCTCGCTGATAAAGAAGGGCATACAGCTTTGGCACATACGAGGCTCGGGAAACGAGCTCAAAGAGTGGGGGCAGAGCTGGTGAGAGACCCTGCAGGTCAGTCTTTGTATTACGAGTGTGAATTGATACGTCAAAGCACTCTACAGCTGCAGCAGATGCTCCATGAAGCCACCTCCTCTTTGCGCTATTTACTGCAAACCCAGATCCAATTGGAAGAGGATATTAACGTGAAGATGAATACCCTGAAGATTGATGAGGTGGATTGCATGACTCTACGGGATACGATGGATTATCATGCATATTGAAGCACGAAGATATACATGGCACAGATTTTATTGATAGCATACACCTCAGTCCCAAGTAACACAAAAAAATACTCAATCAAATATTGGAAATAACATATTACATTCTCAACTACTACATATTATTTGTATTATAATTATTACATTAGTTGTTATAAATGCTCGTTTATGACCGTGAAACAGCTTTCTGGTGGATAAATCATTTAAAAAGTAGTTACTTACGCGAGTATTGACCAAAATTATTGTCGAATAGTTGTGCGTGTTTGAACAGGCATTGTCGATCGAGGGTCGCGATATCTATAGTAAATATATGCGTAATGATACTCGATTGCATGATAAACCTTGTGGGTTACACACTTGTTTAGTAACTTGTTTACAGTATACAGCTGTTTTTGATTGTTTACTGTTTTTCACGATAGCTTAACCAGCGTTGGGCTGGCGTTTTTATGATCTCTTTAAAGCTTAAATTTTAATTATATGTTGTTGTGAATTTTTTAAAATAGTTTGTGCAGTTTTTGTAACGATTAAGTTGTTTGGCTTTAAAATAAATTGATTATGTTTTATCTGGTCGTATTTATTTTTACTTTATTGATGTGAAATGGATAAAAACTGAAATATTCTCATTGGCGTTATTAAACTTTCCGTATTGATTGCTTTTTCTGTTTCATTATTTTTTTTTATTTGCTCATCCATTATAATCTAGTGAATTTGTGGGTTATTATGGCTTGTAGCAACTCATACCTCACTATATCCATGTGACCAGCAATATTTGGTGGCTATTATTTCATTTAAATCGTAAGTAGTTATTATATGTATTGCTTAATGAGATCACCGTTGTTGCTCACCGTTAAACCTTGAGCTGCTTTCGTAGGTGTCACGGTGACTCTAACTCCAACCAGTGTATTACTCTCTGCGACCTACCGTGATGTGACCAAAACTTACCCCGTGACATGGGTGGTGATAAAGTTCATGGTCTTCTGGTTAAAGGCAGCAGGCTCACTCAACATTACTAAAACCGTTTTTTACGGTATGCAACCACTTAAGGCACTCGGCCTCTAGGGAAGAAACTGGGGAGTGTGGGATTATTACCTCACTAAAACTACCCTAGTGATCACAATCAGCGCCCATGTGCCCGTTCTCTTGAGGTATGATTTATGAAACCCCCTGTGTTACACCTAAAAGGCACATCCCCGGGAAGACTTTAATATTACTAAGTAATTAATGCTTCGTCACTTCTCCACTAGCGTCTTCGAGGCGTCACAATCACTGTTTTGGGCGTCCTTTGGCATGGTTGGGCTGGAGAACTTTGAGCTGGCCGGTATTAAGAGCTACACACGGTTTTGGGGGCTGCTTATGTTCGGTTCATACTCCGTCATCAACGTCATCGTGCTGTTGAACCTCCTCATCGCTATGATGTCCAACTCTTACGCAATGATCGATGTAAGTACCTACTTTTACTTGTTTTTCTATAGTCCATCTTGTGCATCCTGAATTTGAGTTTAAGTAGATACTCTGTTTCCAATATATTCCACGGAAAACTATAATTTAACAATATTTCGTAATAAAACAACCTTTTACAGATTGAATCACGGTTTATGGATAGTAATTATTTGTTTATTAGATTAAATTAAATAACACTTTTTTTCGTATAATAATTTAAATCACTGCTATCTACGTACACGTAAGAATCCAAAGCACACAACTCTGATTTTGGAATAATAATTTATTTGTGCTTATTAAGTATTTATTTCCCTGTATGCCTGAAGAATTTTATTAACTTAACCTTTTTCATTGAGGAGACCCGTGACCAAAAGTTGGGCAGTTTGATAATTATGTTAATTGGATATATAAATACAAAATTTTAGCTATACTATTTTTTTTATATAAGACTATGGCATAGGAGACAAACAATTATTTAATCTGTGACTTGAAGATTTTTAAAGAAATAAACCTACAACGAAAATGTAATCGTAAGATCGATAGTCATACTATAGTATGTATAAGTTTAAGTAAACTATAGTTTATAAACACGGACAGTGTTTGTTAGTAGTAGTCTTAATTAAAACTTCAATTGTATTTTAATACACGGCAATACAGACACACTAACATACATTTATAATAATCACATTATGGCGATATAGGATAGAGCAAATCTAAATAAAAAATATTAGTAGGTACAACTTTGGTCATCTGCTGCAACTTTTATAACTCCCAAGCTTGCAAATGCTTGCAATAAAAAAGTTTTACGATTTGAGTTTAGAACTGAAGAAATATGTAGTCATTTCACAACACTATCGTTTTCTGTATTGTTTCTGTTATGTATCTCTTTCGCTCATATTGGGTAGCCCATAAGTAAGAACAGTCTATTCGACTAATTTTCTTCGCGTGAATTGCAAAATTGCTTTCTCCATTTTCGTTCCGTCTACGTTTTTGCGTTGATTGTTATTAATGTTGTAAGTTTCAAACTTAATATAGTGAATAGGATTCAATCAATCAACTCGGCCTATCGCAGTCCACTGCTGGATATAGGCCTCTCCCAAACTGCGCCATAACACTCTGTCTGTTAATTAGGATTAGGCTATACCTAATAGCTTAATCCCTCTCAAATGAGAGAAGACCCGTGCCTAGGGGGACAAAAATTGGATGTAGGTTGTAGGTATTCAAAATTTGGTCCGTGATTCTGGCAGCCCTTAAAAAAGCAGATTCAAATGTCAGTACTGGACCAAATCGAAATATAACCACACAGAAAGCACCAGCCAAATAAAAAATAAGCCCAGGCGAAAGTTCTGAGCTAACAAATAGGAGGAGTAACTCCTTTTTAAATCGATTAAAAACAGTACTAAGTTATTTCGTCTTTACATTGTAAAAGAAGTATTGAAACTAAAAGTACTTAATACATATTACCTACGCTAAGACTGTAGAAAATGTCGCGTTCATTCTTATTTTAATGCGATTCAATTAGAGACTAAAATTAGCTTAAGTCTAAGGAGTTTAGTGCAATAAGTTCTGACGTACTTATCTATGTTAAACTTTAGTCAAAGGTAGCTCTAGATATTACTTAGCTTACCTAAGATGTTCGTTTAAGGTGCATGATATTAAATTAGATCTTTGTGAAGAAAGTGTTCACAAGAATCTATCGCTTGGGAAGTTAAAAAACAAAATAATCAAAAACAGGTGTCAAATAAATGACAATAACTATTATCAAGCTTTGTAACAATAAGGTAGAATTAAAATGAAATATATCTAAACATATCATCACGACTGTCGTCCCCGAAGGATTAGGCAGGGTTGTACAGTCGAGTTCATCAATTTCTAGGCTTCAAAAAAATATATTAACGCCAAAAAAATTCATAACAATGTGACAACTGTAAGTATAATTAACTTGTGGTCAAGATTTAGATTCGTTAATAGAAAAAACCCCAATAACACTTTGTTCGACCCGGGAATTGAGCTGCTTTTTTTAATTGCTTAGCTGTCGCATTTACGACCATAAGATCAACACGTGCTCACACGAACACAGAAATGTATCTTATATACGTATACTTAGTGAATAAAGGTTAATATTGCATGGTTAACAATAAGATAATTATTAAAATAACCTGTCTGATTTTACCTACCGTTAAGTGATATTTTGAAGAACGTTGACACCCATAATAGCAAAATAAATAATTATGTTGTTATTTTAACTCGGAATTCTTGAGTGTTCGAAAAGAGTTGTTTATTTTAATTGAATAGTAATTAAACACATCATGAATTTTACATAAATAACCTATTGGACTGGGCATCAAGTATATTCCAATGTAATTAAACGATTTGTAAGGTGAAACTGTAGCTGCCGTCTCGCATGTAGTCTTAAAAAAATACAAAAAGAATATTCTGCCGAAACCCGGGATTGAACCGGGGACCTTTAGATCTTCAGTCTAACGCTCTCCCAACTGAGCTATTTCGGCTATGAATAAGTAGTCGAAATTATTAATCATTATATATGTATGTATTTGTATAGTCACTTGCAGTTGTTATCATACTGATAATACATAATTATTTATTTTTACAGGTATATTTTGTTATATCTATTTTACTAGAAACTATTTTAAAGATTTTTTAAATTTTCTGTCCGATTTAGAAAAATAAAAAATGCAATTACATATAAAATATCCAAATTTGGCGCAGTCGTTCGGAAGTTATGGACGTACATACATACATTTCAGTGATTCCTTTTTATTTATATAATTAATTATATTTTAATGGTTGTTTTTTTAGGCGATACCTATGAATGAATATGATGAATAGAAACGAATCTTACGTGTATGTATCTCGATCTTCAATATATTGCTTATTTTTCCATATATAAGTACATTTATGTATATTTATAACATTATAGCTATTTATAGGTTATACGGAAAGCGCGCTATAAACACAGGTTGCTATGACGTTGACTGTAGGCGCTGTACTACACCACAAATATGGAGTTTGAATAAAATTTCAATTTTTTTAAGCGATAATAGTGAGATTTCACACCATTAGGCTACTACAGCTCTATACATTTATTTATTCTTTATTTCCCAGGAACATTCCGATGTTGAATGGAAGTTTGCCCGTACAAGGTTGTGGATGAGTTACTTTGAGGAGAGTGCCACTCTCCCCCCTCCGTTCAACATTTTCCCCACGCCCAAGCTTCTCCTCAAAGTGCTGGGCTTGAGGAAGAAGGATAAACTGAGGAAGATGAAGACAAAGGTTAGTGAATCTACGAAATATTAAGTAGGTAAAAAGAAAGAGAGTTTATAACTATTGATACAACCTTGATAATTATTGGCGTAAATAGTGGCGTTAATAATGCGTAGAGGTTTAACAAAAAATTGAAAGATACGTAATACGTATCCTGTTTAAAAAAAAACTGCTAATAATAGATAAATACCAATTCCTCTTTGTTCGACTTGATAATCTAACCAAGGACTACACACTCAGCACTCACACTTACGATATAAGAGCAACGGGGTAGTCTCATGCTTTGACTCAAAATAATAAAAATATTATTTGACAATTAACTTTTTAATAAATTTCGAATAACTCTTTGGAGCATCTAATTTGTATTTTCTACCAGGTTCCACCCGTGGCTTTAAAAAGTGGCATATGAGTTAATCTAGGTAATAAATTATCTGTATGCTAAACTCCTTCCAAATCTATTTAGCGGTTTTTGCGTCAAAGTGTACCATATTTACATACATACGTCCATACAAACTATCACGGATATAGTATCGGAAGGAATAAGTATGTAGTTTCTTACATTTTATAAAATTGTGCTTGTCACCTCATATTAAACAATAATAATTTATTGTTTTAATTAATAAACTCGTTTAAGGAAAACCCAGCGTGTGTTGCAAGCTTAATATCTAGTAAATATAAATTTAAACTAAGTTAGTTGTTGATTTTATTATCTTTTACGCCTTTTAATTAAAAAACGCGAGAGATTTAATAAAAGCTTCCTTTTAAAAGTAAACAGTTCCTTTTTCTTGGTTTATAAAAGTTGTAATTATCAAATTTTCTAGTTAACATTGAAAGAAAAAATATGTGAATAATTTAAAAAAAATAGGTATCCGTTCGTTTAGATATAAATATCTTATACATAAAAACATAATACATAATAACGACAACTCGATTGGTACAGTGACTGAGACATTGGCTAGTGCGTCACGGGTCATGGGTTCAATCCCCACACGGAGCAAATATTTGTAGAATTTGTGTATACGTAAACAACTAACAAAAATAATATATCTATTCCCACTATTTACTAGGAACAAAAAGAGAAAGAGAATGATGTTCGCTACACTGCAGTAATGAGGGCTCTGGTCTGGAGATACGTGTCAGCCATGCACAGGAAGATGGATGATGAGGCGGTAACAGAGGATGACATCAACGAGCTGAAGGGCGATGTGTCAGCTCTGAGATACGAGCTACTTGAGGTGTTCGAGAAGAACGGCATGGATGTCAGCTTCACTGATAGGAAGGAGAAGAGTGAGTTTGGTTCTTAGATTCGTTATATGTTCCACTGCTGGGCATGGATCTCCTTTTTAGCCTGAGAGGTGAAGCTAACATCCTTCATTCAAGTCTAATGCTGGTTGGCACACTTCATAGAAAATGTGTCATACAAGTTTAATCACGATGTTTTCCTTCACCGTTTCAGTAAGTTTCTAAAGAACATGATTTTATAAAGTCGTGCGTGTAATAACTACTGGAGGTATCTCGTATGATTAAATTAAGTACCTATTTGGTATTTATTTATTTATTTATTTAATAACCAACTTATACTTACAGACTATTCTACACGTACAAGTTATAGGTCAGAAGTATTATACACTATCTATTATAAATTAAATTAAATTTCGAAAATAAAATTTAGGTAGGTACTATTCATACAACGTAAATCATAAACGTGGTCCGCAGAAGAAACATTAGCGTATAGCATATGAATGGTATCGCTTGGATGAAAAATTCTAAACTGATTTGAGGCTTTTGTTTAGCAGTTTGATAGAAATTATTTTTATTACTTAGTATCTTTCTGAAACTCGACTGATTATTAGTAACGAGTTCTATAAATAGCACATTAAATTAACGTTGCATTAAGGAACGGTATTAAAACTGAGAATTCCTTAATCATTATGCAGCGTCAACAGGATACATTTATTGATTTATTTATTAAAGCACAGACACATCACATGCATTAAACTTTCGCTTAATTTCGCTGCGGGTTCCAAGACAGTTAAAATCATTCCCCTGGGACACGTCGGACTTCATTGTCTCGACGATTTTCTGGATAGTTACTATTGTTGATCCTGGTTTACAGGAGTTGCAGTAGTAGGGATTTGGGTGGAGGGCAAGTCCCAAAAAATATGCATTACACTTTGCTAAAAACAAAGGATATAATATAAAGGATTATAAATATATATTTTGTCTAGTGGTCCTTGGTAAACGCATGAAGGTATGGGAGCGTCGCCTGATGAAGGACTTCCACGTGGCACCTGTGGCCTTGGACGAAGAGAAGCCAGCGGATGAGGACGGGCTTTCTCGGTTCAGGAGGATCGCTAAGCTGGCTGTCGCGAATACCACCAACGCCAAATGGGACCAGACACTGGCAGTGACTGGAATTTCGTGAGTTTTTGGATTTTATGAAGATTATAAAATATGTCTTCGTGCACTGCTGAACGTGAACTCTCAAAGAGCGCAAACCATACCAGTCTTGGGCAGCTCGCATCCAAAAACTGCCAGTAAACTTCTTTAAAAAAATATTATATTCTTCAGACGACATAATGTGAATGATGGTTTCAGTTCAAAGTAAATTTATTTTATTACATAAAATTCTGTTCCAGTCATTGTCCCACTTTCTTTCTTGTCATATCTTCTATTACATGATCTATCTGACTTTCTTCGGCCTCCCGTTACTTTCTAATAAAACTTCTTTATCAATATGTCTCTCGTACATTAAAAATTATTATGCGGAACAGGAATTGTTAAAATTATTAGTTATAATATTGCGCTGAACTCCGCATAAGTAGGTATTGTAATGTTTCCTACATTTCAGATTTGTCGTTTAATGTTATGGTTATAACAGGGCTTATCAATAGTATGAACTTATCCGTCCCATTACACTAGCATCAGAGGGGTCGAACACTAACCCGACATTATCATTTGCATTATAGTGGAAGAAAGATAAATATATCTGTAAAAATTAACCATAGAATGCTCTAAGATATGTTTTTGATAAATATAGATCTCAGATCGGCCGCTGTCGCAGTAGAGAGTCTTTTAAGAACCAACAAAACTTGCAGCGAGCTATGGAAGAAGCTAGGAAGTTGGTGTTGCGATCACCTCTGCCAGGTGAGGAACTATGTGGAAGTTGAAAGTCTTCATGAAGATAATGTAAATTAAATAAACCCTTCCAATCTCACACATTTCTGCAACTTCTTCAAAATCCTATAAAAAATAGCAAACTCGTTCGTATAATTTCACACTTTGACCTAATATGTGGAATATTGAACGGTTCATACATTGTTTTATTTATCTGAAGCTTTGGACTGAGTTAACTACATTTATTAGTTATCACCATACAGAATAACTGCATGAAATGTTAGGTGTGCTAGGTCAAGTATTTTCTGGGACTTCTAGTCAAGATAGGTATACCTTAGGGCTCAATTCTAGGGCCTTTTGTGATTTTACTTGTGATCACTATTTCTTGCACTAGTTACAAGTTTTTTTGTAGGAGTTTGTAACTAAATAATATAAATATTTTTTTTTGCTTATTGTTTTGTTTGCTGCTTATTTATATTTAAGTAAATTATTACAGTCAAATCAAGGCAGAGAATTACCACTAATGCGTAATATATCAATTGAACTGTCACAGACTAAAGTAGGTAATACAAAAGTTTTTGAAGATGGTGCCACAGAGGCGAGTGAGTTCGCCAAAAATGTTCATTTGGCACTGGAAATAATTTGTATTCCTTGTATTTCGAGATTTGGTGTCAGCATTTTTTGGAGGAAAACCATTCCTTTTTGCATTACCTACTTAGTTAATGCATTAGTACAAATCATAAGAAGCTTTAGGAATTTTAACTTCCACATAAATTACGTTGTTTTAACTTTCTAACATTAAGTTATGAGAATTTATAAATCCAAAGTTAAAAAGAATATTCTTAATTTCAAAGGCATCCCAGTGATAGTTGCTAGTTGATGTACTAGGATTGTAACGTTTTATAATTAAGGATGGTTATTTTTTTTACATTTATAAATTTAATTTTTCTCCTATACGCATATTTTTTTTAAGATGTTACGTTTTCCAATAAAATTGTATGTAACTACTCTTCCTTTGGTCAAAAGGTTCAAGAGCGGGTACTCCGATTGAAATGCCGATAAGTCCAGGACACACTCTGCTGGAGCTGATCAAGGACATATCTACAGAGGTCGCGGAAACAGAACCTGATACCACCACCTCACCTCCAAAGTCGCCATGGAAACCACCTGGTAATTAGACAAGTTCATCATCATTTGGACACATGCTCATACGGTGAAGGAAAACGCCGTGAGGAAACCTGCATGCTTGAGAGATTATCTTGATGGCATCTAAAGTCTGCCAACCCGCAGTGTGGTGGACTATAGTGGGCCAATAAATGGGTCGATGATGATTATTATCATGATTTAGTGACCAAATTTACGACTATTTTGCCTGCGCTTCTAACTTAGTTCTGCTTTTGCTGTACATGAGTACAGATTTATTTATATTGGGTTTTTCAAATCATTTCAGGTTCTTTTAAGTAATGGAACGGGGAAATGTAAATGTACACAACGTTTGCTGCAGATGAGACTGTTAGATATTTCTCTTTCATATCCCTTCCTTAGCGAAGAAGAAAATAAAACCAAAAGATGATTTCATCCTGTTCAGTAACACGAATAAGTACGCCATTTCTTATTAGCTACAGAAAACAATTTGTTTCAAACACAGAAGGAGCATCAGGCGTGGCAACAGGAGCTCTCCTATCAGCTATTGATGCTCGCAGTAGACCTGTGTCTCCAAAGCCTGCGACTCCCACTCCTGCGATGGTATCTACACCTGCAACGTCACCAGTACCTGCTAAGGTAAGCTGGAAATCTAACGCAATTTATTTACGAGTGTTCAACATTATTTTCTATTTCCCTATCTGTAAAGAGGTGGAATTACTCGACCAATGACATGCCTTTGAGAGATATGTCAGAGATAATTTTGAAAGCGTATGCTTGTTACTCTGATGGATGTAAAGGTTTGCTAAACAAGCACAGCAGATGATCATGACGTCATCTATCATCATTATCATCATATCATCCGATAGACGTTCATGATGTTATCCGGTCGTTGTTTGGTTAACACCGACGACCTGGTAGAGAATGTGTAATTTATTCAAAGTAGCCTAATTTAATTGTCTCTTTTTGAACGTTGACTATTAAGAGAACCCCAAAAACACCCGTCCGTCATCGCTTCCTACAATCTTTATTAGGAAGAAAAAGCGGCCCTGATGATAAATTATTCTAGATAATTTTATTATAATAATTACTCAATTTAATTTTAAGCTAGCTCACATAATTATAGTAATATTTTTGTATGTGAGCTAGCACACACGAATCTATATTACTAAGCGCAAAAATAAAATCTGGCGTTATGTATTAGATAATACAAGAGCAATTACATATTTAATATAATCCGGTGACCAAAATATAAAATAAAATACAAGCATAAAAGCTACTAATAAGTTTTTCATGGAGCCATCGTTATAAGCCAGACGTTTGCTTTGGGCTACACAAATAAATATTAAAAATAACTTTAATAATCCTTTTGTATATTCGCACGGCGCACATTTTAATGGAATAGGAGAGCAATAAAAGTCTCTCATAATTACTTTTTCTGTGACACTTGCATGAAAGCTACGCATAACTATTATTTGTAGTACAGTAGCTCTAAAGGATTGAAGTTAGTTTCTTTTTACTTTATTAAATATTAATAGCTTGTTTTTAGAATTGAATAGTGCATTTGAACTATTAATAGTCGTGATATTCATATTTGTCATATCTGTTATATTTTTGGCCATGTGCGTAAACAAAAATATAAATTAAATTATCAGATTTGTATAATCAACGTCTATAACAATGACTTTCAAAGCTTTTGCTTTCGACTGTTTGATATCTGCATCTTTTTTGGGTCAGCAATCGGAATTCCCCGATGTTTATAAATCGATTGATTGATTTGTTTTTTTACAAGATATATACCTTTTATGACTAGCAAAGAGTCCCATCGACGATCTAAGCTGTTGTGTTACAATTTTATCATTTTGCATTATGTGGGTCTCTGTTCAGACTCCAACCAAGGGTCCGTCGCCAGTGCCCACAGCCAGAGTCGCAAGTCCAGTACCAACAACAGCTAGTCCAACTGGAGAAGGCACTACTTCACCGCAACCAGGTTCGTACAATCCTTATTCAGTAAGAAAGAGAAAACGTTTACTACACTACGCAAACAACACACACTGTCACACACTGGTTCACACTGTCGAAAGTTATGAGGTAACAAACATAAAAAAATTACAGTTGAGTTGAGAATCTCCTCCTTTTTTGAAGTCAGTTAAAAAGACAGTTAGTGCTTCTCTTCTCCACAAAAGAACGGGTGGCGCTAAGCATTCCAAATTTTATCCACTCTCTCTTTTGAGATAGAAAAGATTTCTATTTACAATCTCAATTTTGTCTTTCCTCCTCTACTTATTTCCACTTAATCTAGTTGTAAAATGAAAATCTGAAATTTATTATCACAATGTAACTATTTGCTTGTCATCCTGTTAATTAACTACTTTGATAAATGTAGCAATCATGAGCAAAATTATATTTATTTGCACACACTTTCATTCACGAAACTAAATTAGAAATAAGGCAATTAGACAAAATGAAGGTATTTGTCTTTTATTACAATTATAACAAAATTTTGATCAGGACTATGGCTGGTAAAGTGTACATGGTGATGTAGTTGAGTGCAGGCTATCTATTTTGCCGTCTGTACTTTCAATACGTTCTGACTATAACAATTTCTGGATATTATTATAAATTGAATAGCACAGATCACATATATCTTTTGCTTTTGGCGTAACAACCTTCAAAAGGTACACAGCCTCTGGGGGAGACGCCGAGTAGTGTGGGATTTTGACCTCACTAAAACCACCCGGTGGTCACCATCTGCACACGAATGGAGGTCCCGGGTCCACTTAAGAGACCAGCAAAAAATTTATTCTATCTAAAAATGATAGGCGTATAATTTCGTGACATAAATAATGGTAAAGAGCGAAGAACAATGAATTATAATCTTGATAATTATTTGAGATGATCAAGTATTATATATATGTATATCTGCGTAAGAACCACCGTCCAAAACATATAATTAAATGATTTTATTTTGATAGATCCAAGTCCATTGAAAGCGAAGCGTGTGCCAGGAGAATCACCACCAAAGGTCATCAAGAGGAAGCAATCAGGGACGCCATCGCCATCTGGAGAAGAATCGGTATGAATCGTCGATTTTATAGTTAGACTATATCAGTCAGATGATGTTAACAATTGAAAACTGATTCGTGAAGAATTATTCGTGTGGCTATTGAAACTCGCTCCCTATTACATGGGACCCAAAACGTTTCACAAAATAATAATTCCTTTTTGACGTAGGTGGAAAAAGCAGAAGAATCCGAGGATAAGCCTACTGAAGCTATAGCTGTCGCCAGACCAGTGGCTCCTGAAATCAAGCCGTCGGAAGGAGCCATACCTCCCCCACCACCCCCAGTGAAGGCTAAGGTAATTTTCAACAGGATAGGCACTTCATGTACCAAATTTATGTCCAAGTTAATTAAGCACCTATTGACCACTCAATCTGTGCAGAGGCTTCAGCTGGCTTGACAAGACCCCGGCTTGATTACTGTACTGAACTAATTAAAAACAAAATGTAACCTTTTGCCGAACAAATGGTAACGGGTACTGACCTAAGCTATTAATTCCTGCAGTATGTCGTGCTATTTACAGGATGCATCCTTTTTTATATAGGTTAAGTAATAAAGGTTTAAGTAATAAAGCAGGCGTAGTATAAATCAAAAACATCTCAATGTCCCAAACTTTTTTTGTGTTTTGTATAAAGAGGCAAAACCAATAGAGTCATTTAGGTATCAGTATCATCACAGCACCTGTGATGACACTGATACCTAAATGACTATTAGTTTTGTTTCTTGATGGATTAAAGCCATCCCGCACTGGGAGAATCTTCAGGAATTGTCTTGTCATTAAAGGCTCAAGTATTTTAGTTTCGTTTAATGTTGCTCCTGTATACAAGCGGTCTTTCTCACAGGCTCCATCAGCACCGATAATGGAAGTAACACCAAGCACTCCTCCAGTCCATGCTCCAGCCCCTGAAGCTCCAACTAAGCCGCCATCACCCCCTAAGGTTGCCCCACCGCCACCTCGAGCAGCGTCTCCACAACCTTCAACTTCTGCTACAGTCGCCGTGAGTATTATTCTTTGACTTCTCAGTCCACTGGTCACGGCTATCACTGCAATTTGAAATTTATTATATTATTGGCGAATTCTTTAGCATTCTAGGTTATCTTTTACTTTAATGGGGTATAATGCCCGGTTCCAACAAAGCAGAGAGGAGATGTATATACATAGATAAAAACCTGTGTGTTAATCCAGGCAATAAACTATCTGTATAGGTACTAAATTCTATTCAAATCCGTTAAGCGGTTTTTGCGTGAAAGAGTAACAAACATACACACATAATTTACATCCATATAAACTTTTGCGTTTATAATATTAGTGGGTTGTATAACCAAGTGTATGGAGATTAAATACACAATGCGATAGCCCAAACAAACAGTGGCTGTAAAATGATAATTATTTATTGTAAAAATAAATTTATTGAAATATTCTCAAATACCTTTGTGTAACGGTTCATTAAACAAACATTTGTGATATTAATTATATTTTATATCATATTTTGAAAGGTGAAATCTAACGTTATATAAATAGCATGTATTTTTTTAACCACCTCGGTAGAAAATTTTAAAGGTTAGGAAAAGTAAAATTTAATTTAATGTTATGTTATGATTGAACAAAGAGATTTCACCATTATTTTGTTTTATGTATCCATATTTTCTATTTATAAAGAATAGGTATAATTAGGAACGGCCCCTTCAATTTAGATTAAAAATACTTAAAATGAAAATTCAAACCTAGGCTATGGTAGAAAAAAAATTCGAACACATCAACATGTCATTCAAATTGAATTGAAATAAACTAAAAATGTTAAGTTAGAAATGTGTTATTAAAATACAGCTAGTTTTTAGAGTTTTAATTGCAGTATATTAATATTATATTATAATCCCAACGTTTTGGATTATCTACAGCCTCCATGGTCAAGGACAGACAAAAGTGTTGGTTGATGTTATAATTCATCATCATCAACCCATTAACGTCCCACTGCTGGTCACGGGTCTCCTCTCATTTGAGAGGGATTAGGCCATAGTCCACCACGCTAGCCTACTGCGGGTTGGCAGACTTCAATGCAGTTTCCAGGCAGGCATGCAGGTTTCCTCACGATGTTTCCCTTCACCGTTTGAGCTTGTGCTAAATACGCACATAACTTTCGAAAAGTCAGTGGTGCGTGCCTTAGGTTCGATCTCGAGACCTTTGACGTCTCACTCTACTGGTCACACGGCTACCACAGCTCTTATGTTATAATTATAATATGTTAATGTTATAATTAATAAATTTTAATTAATAATTGAATTCAATGTGTTTATTTTTTTAAACCCGATTCACATAGAACAATCTCAGCGTATCTTTTGGGTCTGCCAAGCAATTTCTAAATAAGTTTGTGTATTTTTGTTCCCTTTTTTGAGAAATATAAAATCCTCAACATTATTATTACTAATACAATATCCTATCTTTTCTGCCAGCCATCTTCAACACCACCGTCTCCACCAAAACGTCTGACATCGACTTCGAGCACTGAGCAGTTGATACCGCCACCGTCGCCAGAACCTCTTCGTCCTGTCAAGAAGCTGGATGACGTCAAGACCATCAAGCGGCAACAGAAGACCGGCTGGCTTTGAACACTGCCTTCAGATTCTAACTCCTTATCTTTTCCGAGCTAGGAATTACTAGGGAAGGGACTCAGCGGCAGATTCACCTACTTGCCCCTCAGAAAGCTATACATTTTGTGCCGCCCTATCTGACACTTCAATACGCTACATCACAATCGTATTGTTTACATTTTTATTTGTCAATGAATTTACGACTTTATGTGTGTGTACTATCGTCGGCGTTACAAAAGAATCATACCAAAATTACCGATTATTATTATAAAAACTAATATTTTTTTTTTACGTATATAGCTTATACGACCTTAGCGTCCTTATTAATACGGTCCTTTGAATGATATCATATCGGGTTTCAACTGTATTAATTTTTAATAAAAAAATATAGAATCTATATTCTTTGGGTTGCTTGGCAGGTGATTGTGAAAAATGTGCCGTCCATATTTTAAATAAAATATAATTACTATAAAAAATACATCGATAAATATATTTGTTTAATCATTTCAGTCATGTAGTCACTATTATTATTTATAAACATCATAATAAATATATTTAAACCACTTTTATTTCATTTGAAAAAAAATAGGTTGGTTTATTTATTACTTTATATTATTAAAAAAAAAAAATAACTTAGCTTTTTGTATATTTTTTTTATACCACGAGGTTGGCAAACCAGCTTACAGTCCACTTAATAGTAAGCTATTACCGTAGCCTGTGGACGTTTGCAACACCAGAGGTGTCGCTCGCACGTTGCCAACCCTGTAAAAACCTTTTTAATCCGTTTTTTGTAGTCGTTTGGGACAACCTCACAGCTTGATTGTGTGTGGTATGAAATTCCTTTATCTTTTATTGTAAAAGAAGTTCACCACAATCAATAGTTTCTCGTATTATTATCGTATCGAGAGCTCGCGTGTAGTTTCAGAGCGTCAAATTCATGACTAATATGAATGTCTGATAGACCGCGGTCGTCCATACTGCAATACGACTCCCTATTGATTTGGTGTCTGTGGTTACTTATCTTTTATTTTTAAATATCTTTTTTATCTTTTATTTCGTCTTTATTTCCAACATAGAAAATGTTGCCATGGCTTTGCCTAAAAGTGGTATAATTCAGTAAGAGTCTATTTTTGTGCAGACTTAAGAAAGAAAATTTAATTTTAACATAATTATTATATTATTTATTTTTGGTCTTGTAAATTATTATTATTTTTAACATGTTCAAATACATCACTTATCTGTTACAGATGCATCTTTGATAAGGTGATCGATTTCATTTATTAAATTTGAATGAAATAATCCTTAAACTAATTAAGCATTAAATATTTAGACCACATTCATCTTTCACATACTATACGAGTATTATATTCTAGATTTAAGTTTCAAAATATTAATTTTACTTTATTTATCGATATTATTTAAAATCAAAACAATCATATTTTTGATTTTCTTCTTTTCATAATAATAAATCATACATTTTATAATTTTGATTTCCAATAAAGTCCTTTAAATTCCATCGTGATGTTTTAATAAGTATTATTTATACTGACCCTGCATGATCTGATCTGATCATTTAGAAAAACCTTATCGTTTATAAACTTACTTAGAATTAAAAAAGGACGAGAAAATGAAAATTGTCAAATGTTTTGTACCTAATGTGAGAATAAATTATAATATACCTACCTTTCCTGTGTTTTTTCTTGAAAGCATTTTATTTTACAAACAAATCGAATGTGAAAGAGTTTTAGGATTTCTCAATGAAATGATAACGGTAATGCAACCGTTTTTCTTGGGAAATGGATATAATATCGGGTTAACATACGTACACACCATCACGCCTATGTCCCAAGGGATAAGCAGAGGTGTACATCCTTATATTCATTCATTGGCTTTGTCAGGCGGTGCGTGACGTCTGGCGGCCCTGGGATCTTACTCTATCTTACTCTATTTTGTTAATACCGTTTCTTTTGTGTATACCTGTGCGAGTCACAAAAAATATTTTTCTTTCTTTCTTTCTTTCAATTGCATAATTATCTCTTTAAGCAAATCAACATCAATACAATTGCTGTCCCACTTCCAGATACGGGTCTCCTTTTATTTAATAGGTGTTGGGTGTTAACATCACGCTAGCCTACTGCGGGTTGGCAGACCACACGCCATCGAGAAAATCTCTCAGGCATGCAAGTATCTTCGTGATGTTTTTCTTCACCGATTGAGCATGAGATAAATGTGTATGTTACTTCGAAAAGCCAGTGATGCTTGACTTGGAATTGAACACGAGAACTTTGGCTTCATAGTATTCTGGTTAAATATCACTTGGCTATCACAGCTCTTATTATCTCTGTTTATTTTATACTTGCCAACATGTTAAGAATGACACTTAACAACCACTGTATGCCTCGTTGGTCTAGTCGTCGTACAGTGCGACTGCCGAGCAAAAGTTCTTGGGTTCGATTCCCAGGTCGAGCAAAATGTTATTGGGTTTTTCCTATGGAATTCTCAGTAGCAGCTCTCTAGCAGGAGTTTGGTTTCGTGCCCGGTTAATGGCAATAGGCTCGCCTCCTATTACAAGGGACCTAACACATACCGACGTGGGAGTACATTAGTACACTTCTACCTAATCTTTCGGGGACGATAGTCGTGATGGTATGTATGTATGTTAAGAATGACGCTTTATTTATAGAGGGTAGGTAAGCAGTATTACAGCTAATAATAATTATGATTTATCACAGCAACGCGGTGTCTCATACAACAAAGGAATTCTCTTTTAAAACAAGACTGATGATTGTATGGGCCGGGGGCGTAGGGCGTGGTGCATTTGAAAGCGGAAATAAAACTCATTTTAAATTTTATCTTTATATTAATTAGGTTTAGATTGGCTTTTGTTAGTCTCTTTATAATTAGGTGTGGAAGTGACACCGTTGAGACAAGGAAAATAAACAAACGAAATACATGTTTGTTATTTTTGAAGATAATTAGTGTATTTATTGGCCCGTAAATTATTGTTAACTAGCTTTTGCCCGCGAGTTTGCCTGCGTAAAATTAGTAATTTTATTTCCACCCCCCATTTTTTTCTTTTAAGGGATGATTTACGGAATGAAAACTATCATAAGAAGGACAATAGGATAGTCTTCATTCCGGAAATCATCAGATAGACACATTTTTGCATTTTTCAAGAGCTTTCAAGAGCTGTATTCAACGTTTTTATTGCAATAATATAATAATAATAATACCGATTATTGAATAATACAGAAGAATACATGTAACACAGATTAAAGTACTACATTTCAAACTTAATTTCACTTTGTTATGTACCACATAACCTTGTAATGTTCATATCACTTTGTTTTCAAAAAACGCCGAAATAAGTAGATATACCTACATTAGTTTCTAACCAGAAACTAGCATACGAAATTGCATGTGATCTTTGAAAATGGTAGTTAGTCTTTCATGCAATCGATAACTCTTATTTTACCAAAAACATATATAACCTACATATGTATGTCTTCAATAAAATTATTCCTCAGTGGTTATTTGCAATTTCAAATGTTTTGCGTTGATAAATCAGTCAGGAAAAAAAACAGCAGAGTTTAATTTCTGCCCCCAGACAATAAAATCGCCTCCGGTCTCAAGGTTTTATTTGATCTTCAATTGCCTACCGTCACAAAGAGAGGTCTTATTCTTAATAAAATAGTGACGACAAAAAAAAAACAAACATTTCTTACATCTTTTTATTTACTAACATATATACTTATTACTACATCAACAATTACGTAACAGTTATTGAATATTATGTGCTCTGTAATTTTATAGTTGTTTGTGATAAAATACAACATTGTATACTAATTAATAGATAATACCTATAAGGCGCTTTAGAGACGTAAATGTTAGTTCAAATTACATTATTTCATTGATATGTCATTATAATTTTTCAATATGCATATTATTGATTTATTTATTTTCATTTCGACTATTGACAATCTAAATAAAACCTATATTGACCTTGCACACTTGGTAACAGATTATTGTATTGCAAGCAATAGGCATCTTCATAGTTCAATTTTTAAAGAGTATCTATGGTGTATCTTGCCGGATTTTTCTCTTTAATATCACTTTCTTGGAATCGTGAAACTAGAATCTGAACGCTCCCTAAATGTTGGATAAAGTTTATTTTTTATTCTTACAATAATAAATTTAATTTTAAACGATTACCTTCTGGATATGCGCAACGGATATCTATAGATATTATATGTATAATAACAAATATTATAATGATTGAACTAATTTTTAAGTAACGCATTTCGAACACAAAAGTTATGTTAATAATAATAGGGCTTACATTTGGACTCAATTAGTATGCAATACGTCATTATTAAAATATAATTATAGAACTCAATTATTGAATCGCGAAATGCAAAAAAGTTTGGTGCGATTCAAGTATTCAGTTTTGTTTATTCCACGAATTTGAGCCGTGAATTTTAGTCGTGTATTTGTTAAGTTAATCAACACTATGCTAGCGTGGTAAACAATAACCTAATATCCCATATGTAGCACAGTAAATTGGTTAGTGAGAGATGAGATCCCGTAAGAATAAATATTGTTGTATCAAGTTTTTTACATGTGATTTTCATGAATATAATAATAATAATATTTCTAGGCATAATACTAATAATATTCCTGGACATTATGACACAGCGCCATCTAGTTCCGAGCTAAGCAATGAGGCTTGTGTTACGGATAGTAGTTGGTTGATATACTACATTTTTTTTGTAAATACAAATGTTTATGTTCATCACACAAACATTTTGTCCCTACTGGGATTCGAACCCGGGACAAATAATATAATATTTAAGACGGTGTATTTGTGTAGTGTAGTTTTATTGCTCGGAGTAGAATTCATGGCCCAAAGTTTGACTCTAATTAATTAAAAATCGATGACTATCAATATAAACTAGTTATTGCTCTAACAATAGCATATCTCACTAATACGTCGATTCAGAAATTAAAATAGGTCCACATATTAGGTAACAGTATTATTTATAAGCACTAAGCGGTTGACTAGAAGAATTGGTTGTTTTTAGATAATGAGATTCGTATTTTGTGAGAAATTATAGTATAAAAATTTGCAACGCAAAATATCTTAGTATTAATTATAAATGTCTCATCAAAGAGGTGCTAGTTGTTGTACGTTGTTATCTTTTATGTTGGTGGTTTAATAAACATGATGTGGTCTCCTGTATTAGTGAAGGTGGTACACTGACTAAAATGATGTATGTCATATATCTTTTGTAACAAATTGTGTACTTTCTTCGTTTGGAGATCCTTAAATAAATAAAATGTGGACTACTGTCATCTTAATGAGTATTATACTAAAAATAATCAGAGCCAACCAGAAACAACTTTCCCAGTCACTTTAGATTTGCCCCTATCTCTACCATAGCTTGGAGAAGCCGATGGACTAACCCTGGCAGACCTAGCAGGACTGCTAAACGAGGATCTGCGAGGGGATCTCTCTGACTCACTGACATCAGGAGTCACGATGACGCTAGGAGGCTCTGATATCATCTTCTTATACTGCGATTCTAAATTAGACGCTGATAAAATCTGTTCAGACTGAGAGTGGATGCTGGGGGTCGGAGTGATTGGTTTCTGGAGATTAGAGTCTTCTTCCTGGGTGATGTATAAGGTTTTCGTCGGCGTATCCGGTTCTATTGTAATAATGTGGTCTTTGGTTTGGAATTCGGTGGGGGGTGGGAGTCGGGTCCCGTCTGCTGGGTCGAAGGCTGGTGTGCTCGGTTCTGATGGCTCTTGGGACGAGGATTTCAGTGGACGGGTTTGTTCTGATCCACCCTCTGAACCTGGAGGAAAAATATTCACATTTTTAATTAAAGCAGCAGATTTTTAACATAATAATATCACGAATTGAGCTGGACGCGTCGTTTATATACATATATATGTTGCAAAGCTTCCTCATAGACAGTTCCACCTGAGCTGTCTGGGAAGGCAGTTGTAATATTCAACTGGCTTACCCTTGCCTTATAATTGGGGCCATGAGTTGTAAATGAAATCACAATGACCCCAACGGGTTATTCAGTGGCCCTGCATCGTCCAATCTTGAAAACATATTCATTTATTGATTATGAGACAATATAATAACATCACATTCACACGTGTTAAGGCAAGTGTTAGTGACATTAAACAACTAGTTTGACAGTTCAAAAGTATCTGTTATATTGGTCTACTTGAAATAAATGATTTAAAATTGAATTTGAATTTGAAAATGTTTATTTAAAACCTTACAATGCCCAATATTCCGAATTGTTATCCGTATTCATTAACGGGTTCCCATACAACACAAAAGTTTTATTCAGGATATTCCAAGCTTTATTTCTTATTCGGCTACTATTCGACTATCTGGAGTACTTATATATTGTTAGAACTGGTGGTTAAACGTATATGTGACGTAAAAACAAAACTTAAATAAAACATCAATCACAATAAAAACAATATTTAAAGCGGATTGTATACGATACGAATCAAATTTGAGTCTAGTTGGTTTTAAGAGAGAGCTTATTAAATTTTTGGAGCTTAGACAAATCAAATTAACATGACGACCCGTTTAGCTCAGCGGTACTTAATGCTGCCTGATGTGCTATGGGTCCCGGGTTCGAATCCTAGTAGGGACAAATATTTGTGTGATGAGCATCAATATTTGCTTCCGAGTCATGGATGTCTATGTAAGTATAATATGTATGTATTTACAAAAAAAAAGTATATACGTAGTAGGTATATAAACCAACTAGTATCCGTAACACAAGTCTCGTTGCTTACCACGGAACTAGATGGCGCTGTGTAATAATGTCCGGAAATGTCTATATGTGTTATAAATATAGATGAATTTTATTCTAAAATTCATTTACCAGTTTTACAAATACCTTGATGTTAGTAAATTAGTTAGTAAAGTCAGTTAAGTTAACTATATCACCAAAGTTTACCTAATTGTGTTTAGCTGCGACACATTCAATTCTCGTCGTATTCACGATTTGTTCGTTCAAACTGTAATTAAGTTTCAAGTTATATTAACTTAAGTAATATAAGTACTTTTGTACTTTTGTGATTTGTGAGAAAATATATACTTAATCAAAGCCTATTTTCTTTAAAAAAAAAGATTTGCCGCTCTACACAAAGATTTACGGAGATTCAGACATTAAACTATTAACCAAATTATTGTCCCACTGTTAGACATAGTCTCGTCAAATTTAAGAGGAGTAAGGACAATCTAGTGCAGATTGGCAGATTTCAAAACCTCTCAAGTATGCAGATTTGATGATTTATGATGTTTTCCTTTACCGTTTCAGCATGTGATAAATACGCACATACCTTCTGAAAAGTCAGTAGTGAATGCTTTAGGATCGAACTCGAGAACTTAGACATTCACAGTCCACTGGTCACTTCAAAGATAAGTCAGCCAAGCTGCTCTCAAATGAGAGGAGGCCCGTGCCCAGCAGTAGGACAATAATGAGGCTGATGATGATTGAATTACACTTTAAATATGATTATTGATGATTACCTCTGTCTTCAATATCGGCTTCTACTTGTATTTCGTTGTCTTCAAGTCCTTCATCGTCTGAAGTTTCAGGGATTGGTGTCCTACTGCGGAACGATCGAGCTGTTGGCCAAAAAAGCAGAGTAGGTAAGATACGAAAATAAGCCTTATTATGGGGTGGTAGACATCATTCTTAATTATCAAATTTGACTAAAAGACGACTATACCAGTAAGTAGCTACGACTTTTTGATTCGTGAAACCATTTCTTGAAGGATTAGGCAGAGGATTGATGAGGTATTGATGTTCGCCGCCAGTTTTTTGGTATTTTTCAAGCCTTATGTATGTATTTCATTCACTGGACATAAATCCGAACTCTGAACTGTAGCTGGAAATTCGTTTTAAGGGAATACCGTGAACACTTTTCTCAACCTGGTAATCAAACCTAGGAGAACTCGCTGTGTAGGCATGTAGACCATAAGGTCATCAGCAGCATCACCATCCAACTAACCAATTACATAATACAGTTTAAAAAAAGATATAACTTACAGCTACATTTTCTACAACTGTCTCTCTTTTTAGGCGGTTCAAACACCTCATCCTCCAAGCTGATCTCCGCAGAAGATCTCCTACGTTTCTTCTCTCTCTCGTTGAAGTCCGACCGGATCTTGCTCCTCATGAACTTGGCGTAGGCTACCCGCGTGCATGGAGACACCGCAGCTAGGTGTGGATTGTATTCTGAAAGGAAAAGGTTGATTAAAATAATAATCATAATATTTCGTTTATTTCTCTCAAAGGTACATGGGACATTTAGGTAGGTACAGCTTAATCTAAAACCTTGATGAGAGCTGGAATTTCACTAGGTACGGGGCCTATGTGACAAATCTTCAGGTTCTCTCTATTAATAAATGAATAATCAAACTACAACGCGACGTGATACAGATAAGACGTAATTAAAGACAAGGAAATAAATATACATGAAAAAAGATTTTTTTTTAGTTGTAAAAGTATGTGTATGTATGTAAGAATTCTGGCATACGTGTTATCTCGTGGTAGACTACATCTCTCCTCTAAACCTTAGAGTAGACCCGTGTTCAGTGGGATGGTAAATATGTTTATGATAATTGAAATAAAACTACTTTTTACGGGGTTTATCGCGTTATATTGATGTTATTTCAACCCGACGTTTCGGAACCTTTACAGCATCTATGGTCACGGGCAGACTGAAGTGTTGGTCGTCTTGAAGTTATCATTACTAACAGCTACCATCTAATGTCTAATATTCGCGTAAGTGTAAGAAATCAATACGCTGTTGATAAGTCCTAAGTTGCTGCCTGACTGGACCAATAAGAACTACGACAATCAACCAGTTAAAATAGTTGGAGGTAAGATTGAAAAGCTCATAGAAATTGAAATAAACATGAAAACTAAATGTAATCATCAAAATGAATCTAGTATAGTATTGAAGATATAATGTCGTGGGATCTGTAAGAATGAGGACAAATCGAAGCAAAAGTGGTATGCAGGGATCGTTCTGTTTTGGGAAAAAGGCGCTGAAATCATTGAAACTTAAAACCTAGATAAATAAAGCTTTGAATCGTAATTATATAACCATGTAATGAAAATAGTTCTATGTGATTTACCATTTATTGGTATAGGTTAAGTTCCTACCAGCCTTAATACTAAATAAACAAAACGGAATTTGTATAGGGATACTAACAAAAACCCTATCTTCACTGTTACTTTTTTTAGACCCAAAACATCCATCTTTTCACCCGGCAGTTTCAGCTTTTGTGACCCTTGGCGCGGTTGAACCATATGCGTCTACTTAAAGGTATTTATGACGCAGATAATTTATGTAAAGGTTGATCACATCCCTGGGGTAGATGACAGTAAATCAGTGCACAAAAGATATCTGAGGAATTTGGACTCGATATCTGTCCATTCTGATTTCTTTGAAACTCGCACACCCGAATAAACAGCTGGTCTGCACCTTAAATTATCTTTCCCTCATTCAGCGACAGCCCTTGCTCTAGACCAATAAAGCAAACATCATTTCTGATCAGGGAAGTCCAGACGAACGGGCGACTTTGATGTCGGTTAATTGTGAATCATCAATTAATGTATTCTGAATTCTTTCATCCACGAAAAAATTATACAATAACACTAGTAATATTCACAGGCAGAGTGAAGATTTCGAAATGCCGTGTGTAATACGATATCAATATACCGCGATAAAATTCGTACCTACTCCGTATATACCTACTTCGAATGAATATCACGACAGATTCTGATATTGAGCAAGTAAAGTAACATAAGCAATGCATCATACCTAATAGTTTCTGCGGGTCTATGGTCCTGGATGCAATGTTGTCGAGGATGTGTTCCCTGAGCGATTGGCGGCTTCTCCTAGTTTCAGCTTCAGCTGTGGTGCCTATAGGATCCTTGCGAAGTGTATTGGTCCTCACAAGGGCGTTCCAATCGCGTTTTTTGCTGAAATAAATGAAAATTATTTATAAAAGAAACGTACAATGTTATGCGTCACTGAAAGTACAGGATTATATTTGTCACTAATGAAATGTCCCATTGGAAATTAAATATTGGATGCTAAAAATTTTAGTTCGACTGATACCAATTAAGTGTATTTTTATGTTATTCATAGAATGAATATAGACCTTATAATATTTATTATGTATGTTGTAAGAGTGATATTAAATGTTCACAGCATTGACAAATTCAACTGTAGTTTACGAACCATAAAAATATGAATAGGAGCACATCTGTTACGATTCCTATGGGTCGATGAACTTTGGCACGTTTTCGCGGAAAATGCTTTAATTTGTTGCCAAAAAACAACTGAGCTATATATTTCATGAGTTGAGTAACATATTTCTCATTTACGATATTATATAGAAGATACTTTTTCTCTTTAAACCGCCTTATCGACCCATGGCTAGGCATGGGTCACTTTAACTCAAAGCAGAGCAGACCTGTGCCTAGCAGTAGACCTTAGGTATAGTCTATAGTCCACCGCGCTGGCCTAGTGTTGGCAAACTTCCTCAAGCATGCAAGTGTCCTCACGAGGTTTTCTTTCACCATTTGAGCATGTGATAAATATGTACGTCAATTTCTAAGTTAATGGTGAGCCTTGAGATTGAACTTAAGATCTTTGAGTTTACAATCACTAGAAAAGAGTTCATTGAACAGCAAATTATTTATTTTAACATTTAAAAAATAGCCCCGCTGAAATAACGGTCACGTTCCTGTAATATCTGCGTAATAAAATCAAATCCAAATGTTCTTATTTCAAACAAGCAATTTGGTTATTTTTCCAGTGAGAAGACCTGTTATGACCTGACATGTTTATGCTCATCACACATACATTTGTCCCTACCGGGATTCGAACCCGGGACCAGAAGACAGAAGACAGCGTTAACTACCGCTGGATTAATTGTGCCGTCAAATGGTGGCAATGAGTGCTACAAGTAAGCCGGTTGATCGAGCACTGACTCGCGTAGATCGCGCAACCCGCTTGTGCGGCCGCGTAACCTACTTGAGCCAAAACTGCTGATGATTATCTGTGCGAGGAGTATCGAACAAAGGGAACGGAGAAATTTAAGGGTACCTACAACTTCTCAAATTCAGTTTCCTAATAGTTTACCTGTCCGTACTTCCTCTCCTGACAATGGCTTTAGCGATTTGGCTGAACACGTCCTTTGGCTTATTTTCCTTAGATATGACGTCTTTTATGATACCCTCGACTATTCCAATATGGAAGTCTTTTAGGATCCTTCTTTCCATCACTTTTCCTTTTTTACCAGCGACTGAAATAAAGAAAGAATCGTATTTAAAGAAGCAAGAAACTGCGTCATTGGTCTACTGGCCGTAATGCGATTGATCGAGGTCGATCAAAGTGTTATTGGGTTTTCCAATGAAATTCTCAGCATCAGCTCAGTTTGGATTCAAGCCCGGTTAATGAAAATTGGCTAGACCCCTATTACATGGGACTTAAAATATACCTGCAAAATTATATTGTACCCACACATCCGTCTAACCTTTCATGGATGACATGCGTGAATGGTATGTCGTATTTTATATAATTATCATATGGGCCAATGTTAAATAAAAATAATCCAGTTATTAATCATGTTTTACCAGTAGCATCTTGCATAGTTATTCTCGGTGTCTTCATCCCATTGTTGTGGAGTATGTCTATCAGCTCATATCGCAGCGTGGAGATGTCTTGTCTGATCTCCATCACATCGTCTTCAGTCACTCCGGTCTCATCCCTGGCTCTCTGTTCTGCTGTCACGTATCTTCTGACGAGCACCCTCATCACCGATTCATGTTCTTGACGGGCCTTCTCGCGGGATTTGTTCTGAGGAAAACTCGGTCGGATTAGTCTCTTGGTGAAAAAATGTACACGCGTGTCAAACGTGTTTGTACAGTTACGGTTCAAAAAATAAATTATATTTTTTTCTGTAATTATATCTCTTAAAGACTAACAAGTCATGTATATAACGGCGCGTGACATTATTCAATAATGTAAATTAGTTAATTTTGAGTGTTGTCATTTAATTTGTTATTTTTTTTATCGTTAGAAATTATTGTTAGTTTTTTTTAACGATTAATCGATTTGAACTTGACTAAATGGTAATTTTAATTAAGAGCGGGTAACACCGAATGGAGTTGCGTCTGTCATGGCGGGCGAACGGCAGTTCAGTTAGTTAGTTGACAGCCGTTGCACGTGGTGGTCACTCGCAAACCCATTGGCTCTAAAAATCACTAATTATTACTTTGATCCCTAATTGTTTGAGTCCTTTAAGTGATTGTACAATTAAAATAGTGAACAACCAACGCTACAGTGTGTTTATTTCAACGTTTCCTGAAGTCTAACGCCCACTATGGATTCCTGTGCTGACGAGGTCACGAATCAGCAATCAGATACAACAGCCCGGCCTCCCGGTATCCCGTTATCAGAAGTGGGATTACCAGGGACTTCCCAGGAACGTGAAACAGGTCAGAGTGTCATTACTAACCTAAATAGTGAATCTGACCATTGGAAAATGTTGTTTGAAATGCAACAACGTAGCATGATGGAATTAATTCGTGCAATAAAGGACACGAACACGATTGATACAAAACTAGCATTCCCAGAATTCAATCCTGATTCTCGAGACGCCGATGCTAGGTCATGGTGTAATACTGTAGACTTATGCATGCAAGAAAAACAAATTTCCAGTGCTACTCTGATTATCGCCATGAGCAAAGCACTTAAGGGCGCGGCAGCTACGTGGTTGTCTCAAAATAGTTTTGCTGGTATAACCTGGTCTCAGTTAAAAGACTTATTTCTTGCTCGATTTGTCTACGTCGAGACTCCAGCTGCCACATTGTGTAGACTCTGTAGTGAAAGCCCAAAAGACGGCGAGTGCATGTCGGCCTATGCTACTCGATTCCTGAGTACATTAATGAATCAATGGCATTCTTTATCGACCGAACAAATTGCAATTGCTGTAACTCTGGCTCACGCAGTGAAAATCGAACCACGGTTGCAAAGACTAGCATACACTGAAAAGATTGACACTAGAGTAAAATTGCAACAAGAACTAATGGCGTGTACTTATCGAAAAAGAGGACCTCCGATGCCAGAAAAGCCAAATACCTACAGTGACGCTAAGAAACCGCGATATGAAGCGAAGAAGTGTTACAACTGTGGCAGACTAGGCCACATTGCAAACGAATGCTTCTCCAAAGACTCGCGTAATGCTAGCACTAATTTTAAACCTCAGTTTTTAGCAAACAAACAGCAGGATACCCAGGACAGCAGTGTAGCAAACAAAACATCGTCGCCTACGTGCTACTACTGCAACGAACCAGGTCACATCGCTACTCGCTGCCCAAAAAAAGACTCCAAGACTAGCAGCAGCAACGTAGAGCACCGGGTGAATGCCTGCACTGTGAAGCCAGCCACTGATCACCTAGCAATTGAATCCGGTGAGAAATTTTCATTTTGTTTTGATTCCGGCGCCCAGTGCTCTCTAGTTAAAGAAAATTTAGCAAATAGGCTCCCAGGCAAGCGTTATCATAACTTGGTGACACTAATAGGTATAGGCCAATCAAACGTTAAGTGTAATATTCAAATATTGACAACTGTAACTATACAGGGATGCTCAATGCAGTTATTATTACATGTCGTACCAGACTATTGTATCTCTGATTCGATTATGATTGGAAGGGACTTGCTATCAATGGGATTTTCGGTTGAAGTTTGTGAAAGCCAACTTGTTTTGAGAAAAATTAGAACAGTTTTAGCTTGTGACATAGGCGAAAAAGTTAGTAATTTTAACAATATCAATACTGATATTCCCCCTGAATATAAACGTCAATTAGTTTTATTACTCGAAGATAGGTCGGATTATTTTGTAGAAGGCACGCCGACGGGTAGGGTAACGACGGGGCAATTGGAGATTCGATTAGCTGATCCAACCCGCACAGTACAACGGCGGCCATATCGTTTAAGCCCCGAAGAGAGAGAAGCAGTGCGTACTAAAATCAAAGAACTTCTTGAAGCTTCCATCATTCGGGAGAGTTGTTCACCCTTTGCGTCGCCAATAATACTGGTTAAAAAGAAAGACGGATCTGATCGTCTTTGCGTCGATTACCGAGAATTGAATAACAATACAGTACCTGACCGTTACCCATTGCCACTTATTTCTGACCAGATAGGACGTTTGGTAGGGGCAAATTACTTTACCTCGCTTGATATGGCTAGTGGCTATCATCAGATACCGGTTCAAGAAGAGTCAATAGAGCGCACAGCTTTTGTAACGCCGGACGGGCAGTTCGAATATCTGACCATGCCGTTTGGTCTTCGGAATGCTCCTTCGGTGTACCAGCGTGCCATAAATAAGGCCCTAGGATCCCTTACAGAGTCATTTGCCGTAGTCTATATTGATGACGTCATAATTCCTTCTGACTCTATTGCAGAAGGCTTAAATCGCTTACAGCAGGTTTTGGAGGCTTTGACAAATGCCGGTTTTTCACTGAACCTTCATAAGTGTGCTTTTTTGAAAACTGACATTGAATTCCTAGGATACCACGTGTCTGCTGGGAAAATAAGACCTAATCCACGTAAAATCAGAGCTTTAACAGAGCTTCCACCGCCTGAGACGGTAACACAGTTACGGCAATTTATTGGATTGGCCTCTTACTTTAGACAGTTTATTCAAGGTTTCTCACAGAAAACTGCCCCCCTTTACCGACTCACATCCGGTAAAGGAAAAATTATTTGGTCTCCGGCACTTGAAGTAATCAGACAAGAAATCATTAACTTACTGACAGACACACCAGTTTTGACTATTTTTGATCCTAGTAAGCCGATAGAATTGCACACTGACGCCAGCGCTGAAGGTTATGGCGCCATATTAATGCAGAAAATTGAATGCAAACTACACGTGATTGAGTACTACAGCCGTCGAACCTCTAGCGCTGAGTCCAGGTATCACTCTTACGAGTTAGAGACGCTCGCGGTAGTTAATGCTGTAAAACATTTTCGTCATTATCTGCATGGTCGAAAATTTACGGTAGTGACTGATTGCAATGCAGTCAAAGCGTCTAAGTCTAAAGTAGATCTTACTGCGAGAGTGCATAGATGGTGGTGCTTTCTACAAACTTTTGAGTTTGATATTGAACACCGCCAAGGTAAAAATATGGGGCACGTTGATTTTCTTTCACGAAACCCCTTACCCTTAGCTGATGTCCAACGACCGGTCCCAAAAGTAGAGCAAAAGCGAGTCAATTTCACTGAAATCTCTGATATGTGGTTACAGGCTGAGCAGGAAAAGGATAGCGAAATAAATTCCATAATAGTTAAACTTCAGCATAACGAGCTTGAACTCGACCTTGCTAGGACTTACGAAATTAGACGAGGGGTTCTGCATAGAAAGGTAGAGCGTAACAACAGAAGTATTTGGTTACCCATAGTACCTAAGGCGTTTCAGTGGTCAATTATAAATCATGTTCATGAAAGCATAATGCATTTAGGGTGGGAGAAAACATTAGAAAAGACGTATTGTCATTATTGGTTCCCTAACATGAACAAATATGTCAGGAAGTTTGTGGAAAATTGCATCACGTGCAGAGTCTCCAAATCCCATTCTGGGAAAGTTCAAGCAGAATTACACCCAATACCAAAAGTAACGGTACCTTGGCATACCATTCATATGGATGCTACGGGAAAGCTTAGCGGTAAACGAGACTCTAAGGAATACGTATTTGTGTCAATAGATGCTTTCACGAAATACGTACTTCTGCACCATACCATGAACATTGACGCTAATAGCGCTATAAAGGCGTTGCAGTCAAGTGTGTCATTGTTTGGTCCCCCTATGCGTGTGATTGCCGACCAAGGTAGATGTTTTGCTGGGAAAGAATTTAAAGACTTTTGTGCTGCACATAATATTAATTTACATCTCATCGCTACCGGTTCTAGTCGCGCTAATGGTCAGGTAGAACGTGTGATGTCCACACTAAAGAATATGCTCACGGCAGTAGAAACGAGCAACCATAAATCATGGCAAGCTGCGTTACCAGAAGTACAGCTGGCTATCAATTGCACAATGAGCCGAACAACTAAAGCAAGTCCCCTTGAGCTATTTATAGGTAAAGTTGCTAGACCATTACAACTTATGACGTTAGATACAGACGAGACAGACTTAGACATAGACTTGATTAGAGAGCGCGCGGCGCAGGAAATAGAAACAAACGCCGTTGTAGAAAAAGCTAGATTTGACAAAAATAAAGCAAAAGTAAGAAATTTTAAAGTTGGTGATTATGTGTTGTTAGAAAATCATGAGCGCAATAAAACAAAGCTAGAACCCAAATTTAAGGGGCCTTATCAGGTTGTTGAGGTGCTTGACAGTGACAGGTATTTACTTAAAGCATTGAACTCTAATCGGACGTATAAGTATGCACATGATCGCATGCGACCTATGCCAGAGTGCTACGTTCCATTGGAGTTGAATGTAGGTTTGGAGGCACCTACTAATAGTGTAGAGTCAGAATGTGCCGATAACGGCGCAGGTGAGTTGAGCAGCTGGATTTACTAGTTTAATGTGACAGACTTTGGTAATATGAACCATTAGTGGCACTAGCCTGTGTGGCACTAGCCTGTGTGGCACTAGCCTGTGTGGCACCAGCCTGTGTGGCGCTAGTCTGTGTGGCGCCAGCCTGTGTGGCGCTAGCCTGTGTGGCGCTAGCCTGTGTGGCGCTAGCCTGTGTGGCGCTAGCCTGTGTGGCGCTAGCCTGTGTGGCGCTAGCCTGTGTGGTGCTAGCCTGTGTGGCGCCAGCCTGTGTGGCACCAGCCTATGTGGCGCCAGTCTGTGTGGTATGAACCTGTGTGGTATTAATCTGTGTGGTAGTAACCTGTGTGGTAATTTGATAATTGTTTTGTGTTTTCCGATAACTGTGATCGCTCTGCGATACTGTGGTGTTTGATTCAAAATGGTCAGAATGACCGAACGTTGTTGTTTATTTGAGTTGTTTTACGATTGTCCACAGATGATGACTGATGAGATAAACTATTCACCCGAGGACGTGTGAAGGTGCAGGACGGCCGTAACGGCGCGTGACATTATTCAATAATGTAAATTAGTTAATTTTGAGTGTTGTCATTTAATTTGTTATTTTTTTTATCGTTAGAAATTATTGTTAGTTTTTTTTAACGATTAATCGATTTGAACTTGACTAAATGGTAATTTTAATTAAGAGCGGGTAACACCGAATGGAGTTGCGTCTGTCATGGCGGGCGAACGGCAGTTCAGTTAGTTAGTTGACAGCCGTTGCACGTGGTGGTCACTCGCAAACCCATTGGCTCTAAAAATCACTAATTATTACTTTGATCCCTAATTGTTTGAGTCCTTTAAGTGATTGTACAATTAAAATAGTGAACAACCAACGCTACAGTGTGTTTATTTCAACGTTTCCTGAAGTCTAACGCCCACTATGGATTCCTGTGCTGACGAGGTCACGAATCAGCAATCAGATACAACAGCCCGGCCTCCCGGTATCCCGTTATATATATTTAAGGATCTAAATCGCATCGGATTTCCTAACTAAAGATTTCTGAGAAGAAATGCTGATTATTTTTTAATAATGGATTGTAGCCTTATAATGTAGCACAGCATACATCAGCCATCGCTTACAATGTTGTGCTATTCCACTATAAAGGGACACGTGTGTGCGTGAGTACATACACGATATCTTAGTCTATCTAAGCTACTGAAGATGCGTGACCGAAGACACTTCTAGTTACTTAAACATATACACGTTAACAACTACATCTGTAGAATGTACAGACTTTGTGTGTCAACGGCAGAAGAATTGGCTAAAAAAACACTTAAAATTTTTGAATACCATAATACTCTAAGATCCTGTAGAAAAAAGTAATTTAAAAATCAATCTTACGATGATAGATCCTCGGTCCCTATTGGTAAAGCAGTGTCTGATCCAGCACATGACATGTTTGGGCGTGGGGATGATGTTGAATGGAGGAGGTACGGTGTCCCCATCTTCGAAGTAAGACATCCAGAGGTTGCTGCGGGCGAACTTCCACTCGGTGTCAGCTCGTTCCTGGATGACAAAAACTCGTTGAATAAAATTAAATCTGAAGTTTTATACTTCAGATTCCTTTTTCACGCAAAGTCACCAGTATCTTAAGAATTAACGCTCTCATTCAATCGTACTTAATATTATAAAAGTACTAGCTGACTCAGCAAACGTTGTTTTGCCACATTATAGGGGTTGGTGGACTACCCCTAACTTTTAGGGGGATGAAAAATAGATGTTGGCCGATTCTCATAGATACCGGATAAGCACAAAAAAAATCATCAAAATCGGTCAAGCCGTTTCGGAGGAGTATGGCAACGGAAACTGTGACACGAGAATTTTATACATATATTAGACTAGCTGACCCAGCAAATGTTGTTTTGCCACATTATAGGGGTTGGTGGACTACCCCTAACTTTTAGGGGGATGAAAAATAGATGTTGGCCAATTCTCATAGATACCGGATAAGCACCAAAAATTTCATCAAAATCGGTCAAGCCGTTTCGGAGGAGTATGGCAACGAAAACTGTGACACGAGAATTTTATATATTAGATTACGGAAGTTTGTCTGTTTATTACATCTTCACGCTTAAACCTCTGAACCGATTAATATGATATTTTTTGTTTGAAGACAGTTTGAGTTCTAGGGATACACAAAGGATAGATTTTGTTCCGGAAATCATCTTTTAAAAGCACAAAATGGGGGTTCTATATGAATTAGATAATTTATTAAAAGAGTGTAGATATTAATAAGCCGATTGGAAGAAAAGCAGACTAAATTAATTAGCGCCGATCGCTCAGTAACTGTTGTATCTGTTTACACGAGACGAATCGTCTGGTTTAAGATTTAAACGTTCGATATTATGTATAACCTTCAATTAAAATGATTAGATGTTAATGACCTTCAGTTAAGATGATAGAGCACAGCTAAAATGATTCGTTGACCTCGATGTCAAATAAACATTTTTATACCGTAATTCTTGAATGCATTAAAAACTTTAAGACGCTCATAAAACTTGTGACAGACGGACACTAAAATGTGACAAATTTATTTATTTTTTATTGATATACTTAATTTATACTTGGTAAATAGCATTCGGTGTACAAAATAGAGTTTATAAATTGAAGGATCAAATCATTCTGATCAATCGTTATATCTATACTAATATTATAAATGTGAAAGTATGTCTGTCTGTTTATCTTTAACCACTTCACGCATTAACCGCTGAACCGATTTAGATAAAATTTGGTATTGACATACTTTATGAGTCTCTTAAGATGATTCCCGGTAATCATCCTTTAAGTGATTGAAAAGGGGTGTAGAAGGTTTTACGCAGATGAAGTCGGGAGCAAGAGTTAGTAATTGTTTTTCCGAGTTAATGACCGTAGAGGTGAAATACCCTCGTTCATTAACCGTAGACATTTATTTTTCTCTTATAAAATTTATAGTGACCTTACCGAAATAATTTGGTAGGAATTTGACATCATAGCAATGAGCATATTCAGGAGTACGATAATGTTGATCACGGAGTACGAGCCGAAGGTCAGGAGTGCCCAGAATCTGGTGAAGCTCTTGATGCCCGTCAGCTCGAAGGTTGTGAGATCTACCAGGCCGAAAGACGCCCAGAATAAAGACTGGGATGTTTCAAATAAGCTGTAAAAATAAGTTTAGTATAAATGATAATAAATCTATCATTTTTTACACAGCCCCATTTAGTTCCTATATAAGCGACGGTGACGAAGCTTATGCCTTGGACATTAGATATTTATTTATTGAGCTTCGTCGCCGTCGCTTATATAGGAACTAAATGGGGCAGGTTAAGATTTTTCTCCTGAGTCGTTAGTGAGTCGTTGGACGTGGGATAACCTCAAATTTTCACATACTACACGCCCAGACCCAGAACAACTACTTGCAGATCGTACAAATATTTGGTCTGCACGAGGGTCGAACCTACTAGCGACTACACAATTAAGTCATCTTATATAATATGTATTTATTTATTTATTATTCCTGACTGACTGACTTCCTGAAAAAATGTATTTTTTCACTGAGTCAGGAGGAATGGAGGAATTCTCATTTGAACCCACCGGGATTTGAACCTAGACCCACTTACCACAGAAGGTTAACTCTAATTAGGCCATCGATATTATTAATGAGGTCCAAAGTTGACCTCTATTTGACAGTTGTATTTAATAGAAAACAATATACACATGTAATGGAAAACAAAAAAAAACATCAGTAGTTAGGTATTAAACCTTTTTACTTACTTCGCATAACGCCTCCAAATAGTACAAGCTCTGTCTTGCCCGTCGAAGTCTGGAGTAACATCAGAATGATGGTAGCACTTATTCTTCTCCAGCTCAGCGTAATACCACATCAGCTGATTTAAACCTACATTCATTAAATTAAGAAAATCTCTATAAATTGTCACAAATATTTAAAACAAGCCCGTTACTTGCACAAGTGTAATTTACAGCCAAATACGCTACTCAAATTGAAATAGCCTTCAAATATAGTCTTCCCGTTTATCAATATTTGAACGCTTACTTAAAATTGACTAGTACGCGTTTGAGTATTCGGCCCTTAAATACTTATGAAATAATTACTAGGCTCGCTCCCTATTACATGGGACCTTGAGCAGTGAAAAGTGTACATTAGTACACCAGCCTAACCCTTCAGGAACTACAGCTGTGATGGTATATTATGATCATTATTTATTTAGAATGGGGGTTAAGTCCGTTTTGGGTTGCATCCCCAAATTGGCTATTGGCTTGAATATTGGCTTGACCATTGGCTTGACTATTGGCTTGGTAATTGGCTTCTCAATTGGCTTGAGAATTGGCTTTGCTAGGCAATTGCTGACTTGTTGTTACTATTGCGGATTTTGTTACCGCTTATCAGCGAGCAATAGTGAGAGTTAGTAATGTAAAAAAGTCTTACCACACCCAAAAGCGAACAGCACCAACATATACACAAAAAAGAACTTTAAGATGTCCAGAATCATTCTTCCTAGAGACACTTGCAGGGGTCCAAGATATGGGTTGATGGAGAAGATATGGACTAGCTTGAGGAAGGAGAATATCATGCCGGCAGCAAAAGCTCCTTCGGAGAGCAACATGGGGTCGTAAGAATCCCAGTCCTCACGAGGGTACCAGGGGTTTTTACCACTGTTATAGTCTCGCTAAAAAAAGAACAACATTAAAAATCTTCTATTACTACCATTCAAATGCACATTTGACTCGAGTCATATTTCTATGTAGGAATACAATTTTATGTATGTTTTCACAAAAAATACTATATAATATTGTGCATCAACCATCAAGTATCTATAACACATCATCCCATTATTTCCCCACTTCTGGGCACGGGTCAGATTAAGCTATGGTCCACCATGCTAGCCTACTGCGGGTTGGCAGACATTACATGCCATCGAGAAAATCTCTCAAGCATGCAGATTTCCTCACGATGTTTTCCTTCACAGTTTGAGCATGTGATAAACACTTTGAATCCGAAAAGTCAGTGGTGCGTGCTTTGGGATTGAACCTCTGACATCTCAGTCCACTGGTCACACCGTTAGGCTCACAGCTCATCCATAATACAAGCCTTGTTTATAAGCTCGGAACTAGATGGTGCTGTGTCATAATTTCCGGAAAAGGTAATCTTACACAACAATATATTTATTTCAAAGCTCTATCTACAATATGGAAAATATGAATTTCCCACTAGGTACACGACGACTTAAAGATAGATTTACTTAGAGACAGACGTAAAGGATAAGCCTAGATGTCCTTATAAGAGGCTAAACGACGTATATGACGAGCCGATTAGCCCAGCGGTAGTTAACGCTGCCTTCTGTGCTACGGGTACCGAGTTCCAATCCCGGTAGGGACAAATGTTTGTGTGATGAGCATAAGCATTTGTATCCGAGTCATGGATGTATCTTATAGTATCCGTAACACAAGCCTCGTTGCTTACCATGGAACTAGATGGCGCTGTGTCAAAATATCAGAGAGAGAAAAACGTACCTGAACGATATACCAAGAAGAGAATCGCAAGCTTATCCAAGCTATGTAAAAGGCATTGGTGATGAAGTCTACTATGTTCCACAAATCGCTCGTATACTCCGTGATCCCACCTGTCCACAGGGACCTAATTTCAGCCCAGATTAAACCTGCAAAAATATATAAACGTTTTATATAAGGAGCCTGGGAATGAGCCTACACAATTCCAAGTTTGTATCTCGAAGTTTAGAGTTTTCATTCGTTTTTTATTTAATTTTGCGTAATTTTTAGTAAAAGTTGTAATTTCTTTTTAACTCGTTACGACTTCAAGTAAATAGTTGGTACTAATAAATGCTTATATAAGACAGGCATAAATACTTTGCCTATGGCTGTCTGTTTGTTGATATGTAGTATGGAGATAGTTTAAATTTTTTGGCCCTGAAATTAGGGGATAAATGGGGGGAGTGTAGTTTTTTGAATGGGAAACTATCATTTCTTAAATATCTTTTATAATTTATCTTTTCATAAGAAATAAATAAGCAGATTGGTTAAGAAACAAGCTACCCAAAATATAATATATTAATTAATATAATTATTAAAAAAACATGGTCGAATTTCGACCATTAGGCGATCACTAGTAGATTTAAAAGCATGCCAACAAGCGCAAATTTACTTGCTATGTAGATGATGACGCTGAACTCGATGATGCTGGGCAGGGATCCTCTCTCATGCTCCTTCCACTCCTTCAGCAGCTCTTGGAGCCACGGGATCCCAGACAACTCCAGGACTACATAGTCAGCGCGTTGGGACGCCAGAGACAAGAGCACTAGAAGAATATAAATTATTTGTTTGATAAAACTTTCTGTAGCCTCATAGAGTTTATAATTATTATTATTTATAGCGAGTTATGTAAAAATGGGTCTTATTATCAAAATAACAAGATATTATGTTGATTTTCTTTTTGGAAATTAATAATATTTAATTATATCCTTACACTATAACACAGCGCCATCTAATACCTGGGTAATCAGGCACCGTATCGTATATACTTGCATATCGTAAATGTAAGTATATACGATAAATATATGTATATACGATACATATCTTTATCGTATATACTGGCATATTATACATAGTAACACTCATAACTTAGGTACAAGGGTTCATCAAAAAAAGATTTATCCCTGCCAAGATTCTACCCGGTACGATTAGGTACCGTAAAAGACAGCCAGGCAGTTCAGGTCATTCGGTCATATTTATTTTAAAATATCTACATAGGATGTACGTTATACACTAATATTATAACATTACAAAAAAAAACAACACAAATGGCTTAGTAAGTAATTTTGTTAGGATTTAATCATGCTAAATGAATAAATCGAGCCATAACAAAAATCCTAAGAAATGTGCAAGATTTAGACTAGTTATGAATTTTATGATGTTGCCCGGGTAATTTGTATACAGAACGGATTCTTTGTTTGAAGTTATTTTCAGATATCAAAGAGACCAGAGCTATGAGTTAAGCTGCGTATCGACTGCGCAGGGTAAAACGAATATTGCTTCTTTATCTTTAATCAACTCAGCCTATCGCAGTCCACTGCTGGACATAGGCCTCTCCCAAACTGCGCCATAACACTCTGTTCTTCACCTTCCTCATTCAGTATATCCCCGCTATTTTTTTTAGGTCGTCAGTCAGTCCATCTAGCCGGGTGGCGTCCTACATTACGTTTGCCGATTCGCGGTCTCCACTCCAGAACTTGTCGGCTCCAGCGGCCATCAGTCTTTCGATAGATATGACCAGCCCACTGCCACTTTAGCTTGCTGATTATGTGAGCTGTTTCGGTCACTCCAGATCTTTTTCGGATGATCTTGAGTTTTCGTTCTTAGGCAGTAGTAGCGAAATATTCCAGTATCCAAGTAAATTTCCACTGAGTTAAAAGTCCAATGCAGCAGTGATCTAACTTAAGTTAGGTCAATAATTTTTTTTTACGGATTTTATCGCAGTATATTTATTTATATTCGGTGTTTCATATTATTTACAGCATCATGTGTTGGGTGATGTTATAATTATAACATTAGTAATGTTATATTGTTTAGGATGGTATTTAAAAGTACTTCAATTTATTCCCATTTCATTTACCTAATTTTGCCTGTGTTCCACCAAATATACTGAAGGTGCACCAAAATATTTTCATTAAAAGTATTGTTATTACTTATATACACTTTCTTGGTATTCAGATTTGGTTCTGCGGCGTTGTGTGGTCACAGTTCTAACTTAACCTAATTTTGTCGCTCAATCAGTATTTTTGATGCGCGGTTTATTATATTCCTTTGTGTTAGTAATTACTTATTCATAAATCGAATCTTCAACCCTTAAAAATAAGTAAGTAAGTCACAGCCAGATAGTCTAAGAATTCGTAGAATATGACTGAGACAGAATATATCCCTTTAATAAAAAAATACTGCTGTACTATAGCTGGTCTACTGCAGAAGCTTTTGACCTAAATCTCGCATTTTACAAGGTCTTATGAAATAAGGGTAGGTTGCATTTGTTCGTATCTGTGTTCCATGCTTATTCCCATCGCGATAAGCAGAAACTCGCGTCACCATTAATCTTAGGAATGTATCCTCTTTTGTGTGTATTTTCTATTTCGGTTACCTCGATATATTTTTCACCATTAGCATAAAATGTTTACGAAGTATGTATAGACATAAACACAGAAAATACTATGTGTAGGTAATAGAAATAAAACTACTTTTTACAAAGTTAATCCCGGTGAATTGGTATTACTTTTTATCGGGATTCAAACCTAGGTATCTTAATGCGGAAGTCAGTCTTAATATCGCTGCGTTAATTGGATCGTAAATAATATTTATTGGACACTAGCCAAACCTTGTAGGCAATATAGAGTTCAGCATTATTCCTATACTTTTATAATCGGGTAATAAATAAATATAAAAGGGTAATATTTTTAGAATTCACCCCCGATACATAAATCCGGTGGTCGAAGTTCTTTCAACGTAAAAAGACTTTAGTTTGTGTTAGTAGACATTACATATTCAATTAATGATATAACCTACACATTCAATCATACAATTCATACACACACACATACACGTGTGTTTTATACGAATAGCGCGTTCCTACGATAAATATTATAATTCAACAAAGCTTTCAAAATTTGAGTAGGCGTGAAAACATACAGAATACGACAAGAAGAGTTATAACAAAATATCGTCAGTTTGTCTCAAATCTGTTAGCAATATCACTTAGCGTAGATATTGTATAGTTCGCAATGATTGAATGAATAGAAATGTTTAAAATTTGATATGATAAATGTTTATAATGATGGGTATGCTCCCCAGTCCTTTTCTGAATATTAATTAATGTTTTAATAAGTATCACAAATACTACTAACACTAGTCATAAGTTTTCAAAAAAACACGCAACATCAAATCATTCAAAAACGAATTTTAAAGTAGGGCATCGTAGATACTATTTACACACTCAAACGTACATTGCTTTAGCTGTGTAAAAGTGATATCGTGTATGCGAGCAATAAGTCGATGTCTGCCAACCCTAATTTTATTAAAAATGTATTCTTAAGGCACTGAGACAGCCCTACCGTGTACACATATGTATATATATATAGCCTCGTCAACTATTCCAGATGATTCATGGTGTATTGTCTGAGAGACTACCTTTTTGGTGCCTAAATGAACCAATGTGAGAGCGATACACACTGCCACAGGTCTGAAGTGGGAAGTTTGTGGTGACTGGTGCTGAGACACCTTGATGGCGTTTCTGTCTTTTGAAGTCGAGGGTACTGAATCATAATTCATTGTAATGTAATAATAACAATATTTCCGGACATTATTACACAGCGCCATCTAGTTCCGTGGTAAGCAACGAGGCTTGTGTTACGGATACTAGATGGTTGATATACTACATATATACTTTTTTTTACATACATATTATACATAGATGCATCTATGACTCGGAAACAAATATTGATGCTCATCACACAAATATTTGTCCCTACCGGAATTCAAACCCGGGACACGTAGCACAGCAGGCAGCGTTATCTACCGCTGAGGTAAAGGGTCGTAATACTTGCGACCCTCCATAATACGCTACGATAATCAGTTCTTTTGTCAAGAAAAAAGAATTCACACTAGCGTATCAAGCGCATGTACATACGTCATCTAGTTTATGCTTTTGTAATAGTCAAAATCAATATATTATTTATCAAGGTTTCCCTGGCTCTTTTTGAACGTCAACAATAAAGACAACTCGCAAAAACGCTCGTCCTTCACGCTTCCTCGTCTTTTGGCTGGGACGAGGAACGGCGCAACAAACTCTCCAGTTCATTCAGTCATTCAGTTTTTTCTCTTCAGTCATTTCTGTCTGTTTATTCAATAAACGATAATACACATTGGTTTGAAAGAAACGATGTCTATAGTGTTAGAGTGAGACAGTAAAAGAAGCCGAAATATTACATGCTTTCTGCACGACAGGCCAAGCCAAGTGGAAAAAGTCTTGGAAATACCAGTTCACTTAAAATCTTAATTAAGCATAATTTAACTAAATATCTATGTAAAGAACTTGTATTACTTAAAGTCAATCATCATCATCATCATCATCATCATCATCAACCCATTAACGCCCCACTGCTGGGCACGGGTCTCCTCTCATTTGAGAGGGATTAGGCGATAGTCCACCACGCTAGCCTATAGCGGGTTGGTAGACTTCACATGCCATCGAGAGAAATCTCTCAAGCATGCAGGTTTCCTCACGATGTTTTCCTTCACCGTTTGAGCTTGTGATAAATACGCACATAACTTCCGAAAAGTCAGTGGTGCGTGCCTTGGGTTTGAACTCGAGACCTTTGACATAGTCCACTGGTCACACCACTAGGCTACCACAGCTCCCTTAAAAGTCAATAAAGAACATTATTATTATTACTTACTAAGGAACAGCATATATGAAGAGCTATGGCATATGAACTTCACGAAGGGCTTCTTCATAAACCTGCCGTACTCCGAGTTGGGGGCCAGCATGTATATCGTGCAGTATACTGGAAACATCACACCTAGCTTCGCTACCTAGAAATATTTTGAAACATTAGTTGTCCAAAATCAGTTGGGACTGATACATACATTTTTGTAGGAGGTAGGGCATAGCGAGATTTCTCGCTCAAATTGAGCTGCCCGACTGGGGAAGTACCTCCGCCTTACCGAAGACCGCAGTGAATCAACAATAGTTGTCTTTCTGCGAGTGAGTAAGATTACCACAGCTGATTGGGGGAGTGACTATTTTGACGGCATGGGAATTCCGTTTGCTGTCAGTTCAGTAACTCCCTATTATTATTAAGAAACCTGAACGGTTTCTAAGGGGTTTGGCGGCGCATTTGCAAGCTTCTGGTGTTGCAAATGTCTATGGGCGGCGGTCATCACTTACCACCAGGTGAGCCACCTGCTCGTTTGCCCCCTTATCATCATAAAAAAAAATACATAAATGTTATCATCAGCCTCTTAATTGCTCATTCCTTATCACGGCTCTCCTATCAACCGAGAGGCAGGCTTCACAACCCATGGAGAAAATCTCTTTAAAAGAAATTTAAAATAATACTTATCAACAAATACCTCAGAATGAGAAAGCTTGAGTAATACATAGAAGTTATTTAAGCTATTTTTGTGTATTATTTGCGGCGAAGGCTATTCACGGTATTTAATAAGTCTTTTCTCTTCTTAATTGACCAATACCTCTTGATCAATGCCTTTTTTTGTTTGTGTAGTATCTACGTAAAAATAATAAATAAATATTCCTGGACATTATGGCACACAGCGCCATCTAGTTCCGTGCTAAGCAACGAGGCTTGTGTTACGGATACTAGTTGGTTGATGAACATATATACTTTTTTTTGTTGTAAATATATACATATTATAGATAGATACATCCATGACTCGGATACAAATGTTCATGCTCATCACACAAAAATTTGTCCCTACCGGGATTCGAACCCGGAAAAATAATTAATAATCCATTGTATTTACCTGTATACATTGTCCAACGATGTTTTTTCTCTTAAACCCAGGCAGGCCTTCATACCATATGGCTCCCAGCAACTGTTGAACGTTGGGATGAGCAACAAACTGAAAATAAAGGCTTTAGGTGAAGTTTTTTAATTAAAAATAAAAATCTTTGTTAAAAAACAGTCAGGTAAGTAACGGTATTTATTTTCGTAAAAGAGTTTTATAAAGTTTTTATAGCAACTCCTCGTCTTTATAAAAATAAGGTTAATAACCTTTTAGAAATTAAAGATCGGTTCAAAGAATTAAGCCTAACGCACACTGTGGCAATAACAGAAACCAAACCGCAAATGTTTAAAATATAACAATATAAGGTGTCACGCTGTTTTTTATACCATGAAGGTAGCAAACCTCCTTAAAGCCTGCCTGATGATAAGCGGTTACCTAGGTAACGGTCGCCTATGGACGTTTGTATCACCGGAGCTCGGAGTTGCCACTCGCGCCTTGCCATAATTGTTTTTTTTTTATTGCGATAAGGAGGCAAACGAGCGGGCGGCTCACCTGATGGTAAGTGATCCCCGCCGCCCATGGACATTTGCAACACCTGAAGGCTTGCAAATGCGTTGCACACCCCTGCAGAAACAGTTTTGGTTTCCTAAAATAGGAAATTACTAAACTGACAGCAAATGGAATGCCCATGCTGTCAGAATAGTCACTCCTCAACGAGCTCTGGTAACCTTACTCACTCGCAAAAAGACAACTATTGTTGATTCACTGCGGTATTCTGTAAGGAGGAGGTACTTCCCCAGTCGGGCAGCTCAATTTGATCGAGGAGTCTCGCTACCTCCTTGAATTATGTGAAATGATTGTAATAATCATTTCACACCTTTTTTTGAAGAACCCCATGCTGTAGTTATTTGGAAAAACCTATGCAGGTAGCTCTTATGCATACGCACGTGTGTTCAGTCTTAATTTTGTATCTTTAATGTCAATGACCCTATGTGACTATATCGAGAATAAAGTAAACAGTATCAAATAAAAGTAAATAAGATGAGGTTATTAAACCCCAAATGAAAAAGTGATTCATAGTTTTTAATGATGCTTAAGATATTTAAAAGCTCAAGGTTCAGGAACCCGTGGACTGGTCTAATTAGTAGACCATGAATTTAAAGGTCTGGAATTCAATCCCAAAGCATACACCACTGATTTTTGGAAATTACATGAAGCGGTGAAGGAAGATAATGTGAGAAAACCGGCATGTCTAAAAGATATTTTCGATGGCGTGTGAAGTCTGTCAAATTGTATTAGTGTGGTGGACTATAGCCTATTTCTTCGCAAAATGAGAGGAGCAGTAACGTGTCAATAATGAAAGATCTTTTACAAACAATGTTTATTTTAAAGTAAAACGATTTAAAGCCTACATAATAAATAATTCTCGAATAGGACTATAATTTTACCCCCTTTTAGAGAACACAGCATGTTATAGTAACATCATAGCTATAAAAGAGTATAAAAAAACTTAAAAGCGCATTCTTTATTTGAAGAAACATCGTAAAACTTGTCTTGTTTCAACCCGGCGTGTGTCGATGTGCAATCGAATAGTTTTAGCACTCAAATAATTCAAAGATCGAGTCTAATTTGTTTGGATTACTGCACAGGTGCGAGATAAAATGTGAAAAAGCATTGCAAATAAACCATTAATTCTCTCGTTTCCCTCTCAGTTCTTACGATGATTGTTTTAATGGAGTTTTTGTGATGTTAAAAGTGTGTTAAGGTGTTCAAATCTAATGACGTACGCTCAACACTTACCTACTCGTAAATATAAACACGAATTGGAATCGTATTTAGAATTCTCATAATTCGTATTGCATTTATTCGACTTAGTGTTGTTTTTCAACCTAAAAGTCTCTGTAAAGTTACTGAATATAAGAGACTTAACAACTGTTGTTTCAAGGTAGCAAAGCGTGAATTCCATTACGCTGTCAATACGCTCGATTATCCATCATCATCAACCAAATTTTCTGTACCAATGCTGGGCACGGGTTTCTTCTCATTTGAGGGGGATTTGGCTATTGTTCACATTCGGCTATAATCCATCTTAGTGCGGATTGTCAGACTTCGCACGCCATCGAGAAAATCTCTCAGGTATGCAGGTTTCCTCACAAATTATTTATTTATTTATTCGAACTCTACACACCAGGGTGTGACCTGTCAAACGACAGGTCCGGACGACTCTTATTATGCATTAAACTACCTACTAATCTAAATGTATATGCATACTTGCACAAAAATACCTAAGAAAATTCAATCATAAATAAATAAATAAAATCATAAATATAAAGCCGGTCGTTAAACTATGTGAGTATTTTTATTTTACGTGAAAAAGCAACGAAGATAAGTGGTCCCAGCGTGGTATTCGCGAAACTGGACCAAAAATAAATGGTCACAGCGTGTTATTAATGAAAATATTATGCTAAAATAACAGGTGGGTTGAAAATTGAGATCAACTCAGCACTCTATATAAAATCTTGCTGTGTAACTAAGATAAATCTGCGGATATGTTCGTCTTACAATTACTAAAGATATATTTGGTTTATTTTGGGTATTTTTATAAGATGTAAGATGGTAAACAAGCATAAGACCCGGCTAATGGTAAGCGGTTACCGTAGCCTATAGACGTTTGCAACTCCGGAGGTGTCACTAACGCGTTGCGGACCCAAAAATTAACTATCGAATTTGATAATTAAACGTTTCTATGCTCTAAGGAAACAACAGACTAAAACAAAAAAAAACAACCTACACATAGAAAACAACAATAATATTTTTGTAACTAAGTTGTTTTTATCGATAATGTGCTTTAGTATCGTTTTTTAAGCCCCTAAAATGAGAAACAATCTGGCCAACTGCTCGTCAGATTGTAGGAAGTTATGCGATGACCGTAGAACTTACTTTTATAACGAATTTCAATAGATAAATAAACACCATCACGTCTGTCGTGCCCAGGGTTAGGCAGAGGTGTAGGTACTAATATTTGCCCTATACATTTCGCTGGTATGATTTTAGTTCGCTCCGTCGCTGAATATCATATTCTCAAAAGAGGGTACCACATTCGTCATCACATTCGCAAAACATGAAGAATTCGGTTCTGGCACGCAAAGGGACGCAGTTCTAACCTAAATTAACCTAATCACACTACCGATGCTATTAAAAAGTATATATGTAGTATATCAACCATCTAGTGTCCGTAACACAAGCCTCGTTGTTTACCACGGAACTAGATGGCGCGATGGCGCTGTGTAGTAATGTCCGGAAATATTTATTTATTTATTTATTTATTTATTCAATTATACATGGGATAATTTGAGAATTTTTTGTTTTACGAATGTGGTTTTCTGTGAATTTGATATTCAGCGACGGACCGTTTTAATCTTATGTGATAGAGGGCGATCCTATTGCCACCAACCTGTAAAAAGATTTGAGAATATTCGTTTAATTAAAATGAAAATGAACAAAAAGGCTTTCCATTACGAACCCGTTTTCTAAGTGGCAATCAATTTGTATTATTCCGGTAATTAGTTACTTAAAGAGTTATAAGAGAGTTAACAAAAGTTTTGAGAATTTAATTAAAGCTTCACTACCAGTTACCACATAAACTGATCTAAAGTTCAACTAAGTTTTGTAACTTTTAAGGTAAGATTTAAGTTTAACTAGATAGTAGGTTTCACTTAAGGTTTTACGAGGTGGTCGTTTCATACGTAAAGGCCAAATACTCAAACGTGTAGGTTCTCAATTTTAAATACATACTTCTCAAATATATTGCCGTCTCTTTCTCTTTGTAAATATTACAATATTGATGAATAGAAAGAAGAACTTTTATTTCAAGGTTCTATAAAATAATAATAGTTTGAATATATCTACAGCCAGATCAATTGGTTATTTGAAATAACCAATTGATAAGGACTGGCCTTTCAATGCGAAATATTTTCTTGTCACTGGTAAATTGAACGTGGATACAGGTTTTAACCCTTCCGAAGTCACAGATGGTTACATTTAAGTTACGTATTTGTTGCTTTCATTTTGTAAGAGCCGTCCATTTTTTTCTATTGACACGTGATCCAACTACAGCTAGTAAAATAATGTGTAGGTGTCTTTTATCGATGAAGAACTGATAACTATTGACCTGCTCCGCTAACAAAGTTCATTATCATTGTTTAGTTTGGAAGGAAAATGTATGAGAAACCAACACTTATTCACGACCGAATTATAGCCAAAGGTGCTGTGGTAGCGTAGTGGTGTGACCAATGGACTATGAAGGCAATCGTATCAAGTTTGGTCTCAAGTCACGCAATATAAAGTTTTTTAAATTAAGTGCGTTTATATTTTGTGTTCTAATGGTGAGGAAACCTACATGCCTGAAAGATTTTAGCGTAGTGTAATATAGCCTAATCGCTTTTAAGGAGTGCCTAGCTAGTTGGGATCGAACAAGGCATGAAGATGATAATAGAGGTCAGGCCCGAAAAACACTGCATTTGAGGTCATAAAACAAGGACGTATACTCTGCTGACGACCATAGCATGTTACGCTATAGTAGACTAAACCCTTTACAATCACTTCCAATATAATTTCAATTCTAGAACCCATCGGTCGATAGTCCATACCCTACCATTGCAAACGAAACAGCGACGATAATATGTTACGCTTAGGCGGGTTTGCGTCCCATAATGTGTGCTTGTTCTAACATGTCTAGGGCTGCTACTAAAACGAGGACAGACGAGACTAGTCGTATTTCAGGTAGATTCAAATATATGTACTTCTACAGCTCTTGAACATGTTTAGGGCTGAACGTAAAGCGTGTATTTACGCTCTTTTTATTTCGATGTGTTTTTACACAGGATTATAAAAGTACAAGCTTTAGTATGAAAATAAAAATTGTTTATTTCTTTTTATTTTGGTTATGTCAAAAATGGGGAAAAAGGTGATAGTGGACGAGCTATTTACTGTCGCAGTACTATAGCTATTGCTCACGCTACTGAGTACAAAGAGCGAGGTGGCAGACTTTGTAGGTCCAAAATACAAGACAGTAAATATATTAGGTATACGAACCCTAAAAAAATCCACAGAAATTCAAACCCTAGTTGCGTTAATTAGGTTTGATAATTCAGGTTTCTATGCTTCAGTGTTTTTTTGTTATGAAATAAAACTACTTTCATAGTAAATTATGTTTTTTTACGGCGAATCCTTTACAGCATCCATGGTCGCGGGCAGACCAGACAGGTATTGGTTGTCTTGTTATTTATTATAATTAATAACAGCTCACTAGAAACTTCGTAACAGTAAATATTAACCATATCAATTTACCACAATAACAAATTTGACGACCCAATTAGTCTAGCGGTAGTTAACACTGCCTTCTGTGCTATGGGTCCCGGGTTCGAATCCCGGCAGGGACAAATGTTCGTGTGATGAGCATAAACATTCGTTTCCGAGTCATGGATGTATCTATGAATAATATGTATGTATTTATAAAAAAAGTATATATTATGTAGTATATCAACCAACTAACACACACCTCGTTGCTTAGCTCGGAACTAGATGGCGCTGTGTCATAATGTCCAGAAATATTTCTTTATTATACAATACAATCCGAAAAAGTAGTTTTATTTCAATGTCTTATAGATATCCGCTTAAATAAGTTTGCCTAAAGATAAGGGTCGCATGGCGTACATTCATAGTTGATGTGTGTCGAAGGTATTTTATGAAAAATATCCTGAACTCACTGGGGATTACTATTAGAAGCCACGGCGTTGGCCTTCAAATATTAATCCGCAGGCCAAATAGCCGGAAAATTATAGCTAGGTAACTCGGTAATTTTCCGCGCGAACATAACCGTTCGTAATGAAATAACTCGACCGCGTGACGTGTTGCGATATGGAGTAAAGTAACCCTAAAAAGAGATTTCTACGTAAATATTAACTGCTTCGTCGGTCTAGTAGCAAGAGGTGTTGAGTTTGATTCCCAGATCGGGCAAAGTGTTAATTACTTTTTCTATGGTTTTTTTACTAGCAGTTCAGAGTTTAGATTCGGGCCCGGTTGATGGCAATAGGTGCACTCCCTATTACATGGGACCAACCAACCAAAAACATGTCGGCGAAATGTGGGTCATCATCATCAACCCATTAACGTCCCACTGCTGGGCACGGGTCTCACAACTCAAATGAGAGGTCAGTCATCAGTAAATCTCTGCCTAACCTTTGGGGAAGACAGGCGTGATGGTGTCCTAGAACCTACTTAAACCGAAAATTACGATATAAATAATATAAGATATGTAGTTGTAAACCTGGCCACACGTTGAAGGAAAACATTGTGAGGAAACCTACATGTTTGGGAGATTTTCTTTATCGCGTGTGAAGTCTGCTTTCGCGCACTCGGCTAGCATGGTGGACTATAGCTTAATCCCTCTCAAATAGAGACTCATGCCCAGTAGTGGGACAATAACATCCACATCCAGCTACTTTTGTCAGAGTGTTCCTCCATCTCGTTGGAGTCCGTTAGATGCTCCTACTTAACCTCTGGGAAGGTAAAGGTCATCATCATCAACCCATTATTGTCCCACTGCTGGGCACGGGTCTCCTCTCTCATTTGAGAGGGATTAGGCTATAGTCCACCACGCTAGCCTACTGCGGGTTGGCAGACTTCACATGCCATCAAGACAAATCTCTCAAGCATGCAGGTTTCCTCACGATGTTTTCCTTCAAGGTAAAGGTGTTATAGCATAATTCCTCTTACCATCTTCTGTTTATACTTGATGGCCAGCTTCAGTCTGCCCAGGGTCTGCCGCTCCCCTGGCTCCCAGCAGTCCACGTCCCAGGGGTTGTAGTTCAGCATAATCTCCAACTCTTTGGAGGTCCTCGTGTGGTCTAGCAATGACGTCGCGAACTCTTGACATTGTTGACGTAAAGCCTGGGATGAAAATAGTATTTATTTCTAACACAATAGAATATTTTTATTAAGAAACAAAAATTCAACCTCAGGCGGGATTCGAACCCGCGTCTTTTGGATAAGTACTATATATAAAAAATAACAAATAACATAAAAAGAAAGCAAAATTCAACACATCAGGCGGATACCTCGGTGGCTCAGTTGACAGAGCGTCTGGAGTACTTATCCAGAAGACGCGGGTTCGAATCCCGCCTGAGGTTGAATTTTTCTTTCTTAATAAAAATTTAAAAATCTTAGCTTGAAATATGCTAAAAAATACAAAAAGATTACAATAGAATATATTTTTCTGTATTCGTTTGGGACAAGCTTGTAACACTAAACCACTGCTACTGCAACTCCTGTAAGCCAAGATAACAATAGCTAGCTCGATGTTCTCCAGGAAATTAATTTACATTAACTTGGAACCCGCCACAAAATGAATCATACAATGAAATTTGAGGAGTAAGTAAATTAACTCCCTCTTAACGTAATATATAGAATATGTATCTATTACTATGGTTTATTTATATTCGTTTGACTGTCTAGTACATGAAAACATACAATTACACTTCATCCCTATTCTCCTGTAAAAAAACTAAAATAATGAATTTAACATCTTTATTTAATTTAAATGCATAATTAATAACGTGGATATGTAAACATATAATTTCTCATGGGTGCACACCGTGCGTATGTTCGTACTGATTAACTTTACGGAAAATGAGTGAATGTTATGTATGTTAAAATACTACTAGTACTTTGATTATATTTATTTCTCACTTTAAATAGTTTTAACACCATACGCTTTATTTTGTACTTGCACGCGGTAAGGTTGAATGTAGCGAAATGATTACACATAATTATATTTCATTGATTGCATTGATGGCAATCATTCTGATTCTGATATATTTAGATTAGTTAGAAAGATACTCACCTTGTACTCAACTCTAAATTCCGTCTCCATTCTGCTCAGCCTGCCGAGTTCCCAGGACAGCTGGAAGGCCGTCAAGAGAGGGTCGGCAGAGGAGAGAGCGATAAGAGACGGAGAGGAGAGAGCTCGATATGCATTGATACGTGCTTGAGAGTGGCGGAGAGAGTCCTCCTGTGAGGACTTGACGCACTCGTCGCATCCGCATCTGAGGAACGAGGACTGTATGAGGAGAAGCGTGTGAGGAACGTATTTTATTGAATTGAGGCGGAATACTTTATAATGTCATTAATCTTTACGTGAATAACAATTTTGTTACGGTTTGTTTGTCAGCGGGTTTGAGTTTTTGTCCAATTGTCACATAAGACAAAATTATGCCTTGTAAAGTATTATTCTTAGAAATCACGGTTGCCACAGTACAATCCATACTATATTATAAATTCAAAGGTGTGTTTGTCTCTCTGCTACCTCTTCACGGTATAACCGCTGAACCGATTAAGATGAAATTTAGTATAAACATAATTTGAAAAAAGGGGTGGAAGATTGTACGCGGAATCGATAATTTCATAAAAGAGGATAGAAATAAATAAGCACATTGGATATAATTACTAATTCTATGCAGGCGACGTCGGGGGCAAAAGCTAGTAATCACATAAGACAAAATAAATCTCTCCTGAGATTTTTTCTTTACAAAATCAGGGTTGTCACAGTACAATAACTTTATATTTTATTTCAGTTTAACAATTTGAACAGTTTGAAGTACTCTACCTACTTGACGTCGTGTGGCACTGGTAGCGTGGCGCCCCTGTCCAGCAGGATCTTGAGGATCTCGTAGTGGTTCCTGTGAGCCGCCAGGATCAGTGGAGTGATGTCTGGTGTGAACGTCGCTGATGATGCGTCCACGGACTCCCAACTCTGATGGAAGATGATATAGATGTCATAACGATATGCTGGTATAAGATAATTGTTTTTGTGGTGGATTGGCCTCTGCCTCATTGGGTACCTAGTCGCTGTTGGCTTAGTGTTATTGGCTTTTCTATGAAATTCTAGCCACTCGGAGTGCGGATTCGAGTCCGGTTGATGGCAATCGGATCGCCCCTTATTACGCGGGACAAAAACCTACCGGCGAAATGTGGGTATGCATAAGTAAACCTCTATAAGCTGTGGTAGACTAGTGGTGTGACCAATGGGCGGAGATGTCACAGGTCTTGAGTTCAAACTGTCACATGCTCAAACGGTGTAGAAAAACATCGTGAGGAAACCTGCATGTTTAAGTTTTTCTTTTCTTCTCTTTTCTCGATGACATGAGAAGTCTGATAACCCGCAGTAGGTTAGCGTGGTTGACCATAGCTTACTCCCTTTCACCTGAGAAGAAACAAGGTGCCCAGCACTGGGACAATAATGGGTTGATGATGATGGTTAGGAAACCTCCACCTAACTCTTCGGGGACGACAGGCGTGACGGTATGTTATGGTGTTTTACTTACATAAGGCTCTCCTGGAACGTGATTATCTTCTTCCCATTGCAGAAGCAGTTCTACAGCTTCTACGTATTCTTCCTTGATGGCGTGGAGAAGGGCATCCTGAGGACATACAGTGGATCAGTGGAGTGAGATTTCAGAAGTCTCGAGTTCAAACCCAAGGCACGCACCACTGACTTTTCGGAAGTTATGTACGTATTTATCACATGCTCAAACGGTGAAGGAAAACATCGAGAGGAAACCTGCTTGTGAGATTTTCTCGATGGCACGTAATGTCTACCAACCCGCAGTAAGTTAGCGTGGTGGACTATAGCCTATTCCCTCTCAAATGAGAGGGGATCTGTGCCCAGCAGTGGGACAATAATGGGTTGATGATGATAACATATGCTGATTGCAGGATACAGTAATTGTATTTATGGTGATTGCTTTGTTTTGGCAATAGGGTATTACTACTACAAAAACAATCGAGAGTATTCCATTAGAAAGATAGAAAATTATATCAAAGTAACCCAGCAAATATGGTGTATGGAGTCCCACAGGGCTCTGTTGTTGCTGTTTGGGGCTATTACTATTAATTTTTTTCTTTATGTGATGTCCTGAAATTCCGTTACAATTCTCCGAAAGAAATAGCTATCATAAGGAAGTCTCTAGTTTCTGTCTCTGTTTTTAGAAGTTCAAGTAAATTTGCTCTCATAATTCAGATAATTGCTTACAATTCAGATTTTTAGGATGGGAGGATATTTTCTATCCTCGTTCCACAAAACTGTCATTCTCAATGACATATCTCAGTTCGAAAAATTTAATTATAATTTATAGGTATTATTACTGGCTGACCCAGCAAACGTTGTTTTGCCACATTAAAGGGGATGGTGGTAGAAGAGTAAAAATTTAGGGTTATAAGTATTTTTTTATGTCAAATCATAAAAACATACGAATAATATTTTGTCAAAAAATTAAGAGTAAGGGTGTAAAAATAGCCTACGAACGATTCTCAGACCTACCAAATTTACTGCCAAAATTGATAATAATCTATCTAGCCTTTTCGGAGGAATTCAGCGACAAACACCGTGACACGAGATTTTTATATTATACATATAAGATAAATTGAGAAATTATACTTCGTAAAGAACTCACATCTCCAATTTCGTTCAGTCGTTACTAAGTCTTCATTCCTATTAAAGTAGTTCCACGTTCGATTCTCCGCATGACCTCGGTGCCTATCGGGATTAGATTAACATCGCTAGCTAGCGTATTCTCTGATAAATCTACTCTGCTTTCGAAATTACATGAGCGTGTACAAATCTATACAAAAATGTCCCGATTGGGCTTTAATTTTCACGATATACAACCTGTCTCTTAAAATGTTTTTATCTTATTTAACTATCCTGTTTGTGTGATGAGCATAAACATTTGTATCGTGGTACGCAATGAGGAGAAGAACGAACGCAAGAACATATTTTTTTGTAAATACATACATAAATACATCCATGACTCGGATACAAAAATGCTCATCACACAAACATTTGTCCCTACCGGGATTCGAACCCGGGACCCATAGCACAGCAGGCAGCGTTAACTACCGCTAAGCTAAACGGGTCGTCTAATTGAGTAGATTATAACTATTAAAATAGGTTAAGTATCTCAATTGATCAGAAATATTTATTTTAACTAACACATGTCTGTTTAAACGGTTATTTTAAAACATTATGGTAATACATATCTATAACATTTTAAGACATTCATAATTTAAAAAAAGACTTCAATATTACAAATTTATATTTAAAATCAGGTCAACGACCGGTACCAACAGGAAATGACACTGATAGCGTCATATTGGCAGCCGAGATCTGTCAACAGACTATATAAAAAACTATAACATTTAAAAAAAAGATCCGCTCGCAATAAAATCAGAATCTTTGTATTTTTTTTCAATCATTTGTAGCGCCAAATTTAAATGTTTATGAGTTTCCCGCGTTTCGATGTGACGCAGAATGATTTAGATATACCAATAACCGGTGGTTTTTCGTCGTAAACCTGTCTGCACGGTTATCCAGGTCGATTCGTATTGCTTTCGAGATGTGCGGTTTCTATGATTACTTGTAAATATTTAACGTTTTAACGTAACTCGTGAATGAGATGTTTTATTCGCGGAAATGTTTTGAGGTTAGGTTTTAAAGTGATTTGGCCGATTGAGTAGAGGGAAATTTTATTTACGTGTTATTGCGCTAATGAGAGCAACTACCTATAATATAGTATATTCGTAAATTTGTATTTGTCTTGTTTGTCCAAGAAGTGAAAAATCTATTTGTTTACAGAATTATTGTTTATGATTGGGCTAACCGTATTCATAATAGGTACTTTTAAGGAATAGCGACTTATACTCACCATACTCAATATTTTCAATGGAAAATGTTGAGTCTGGTGATGACATACTAATGCAAACTAATGAGTTTGCCATATTATGTCATTACTACTGAGAATTTGATACTACCTACTAGCTATAGCTACCCACTAAACGGTAATGTAATAATATTGTTGATGTAATTATTTCACATCAACCGATTCAATCCTTGGTTAGAAATATTATTATTTCATAAAACCTTTACATTTTTAGTGTTCATTGAGTTTATCTGCAATAGAGCAGTTTCCTTGTCATTTTTTTACAAACATTTTTATTATTATTATCTCAATGCTCGTATCATACAAATCTACATCGAAACAATTCTACAACCGTCCCATTTTACCGACATTTTTATTAAAAAAAAACAACAATAACAACAAAATATCTGAGGTCATTTCCCAGCTCCGTGTAAGCCACGTTAGAAATAAAGTTATGTTCGTTGGACTACCTAACTTAGTTAAGCAGGTTACGGCGACAGACGGGCCAACCGTCCCTTTTAGAAAATATAAAGCTACCGTTTTTAGTAGAAATTAGATGTTATATTTTTGTTCTATATTTTGAGTGTGCTTGGTAACTTCTCGCTTGATTGTAAGTAATAGGTACTACTGAAGATTTAGTATGTTATCTCAAATAGTTTTGTGTCTGTTCACTTTCGCCTTCTATAGTACTTTTTCGATGTTCTTATCTTTCATGGTCGATTTTATAGTAGGTAGTCAGTGGTAGCCTAGCGGTGTGACCAGTGGACTGAGATGTCAGAGGTCTCGAGTTCGAACCCAAGGCACGCACCACTGACTTTTCGGAAGTTATGTGCGTATTTATCACATACTCAAACGGTGAAGGAAAACATCGTGAGAAAACTTGCATGCTTGAGAGAATTTCTCGATGGCATGTGAAGTCTGCCAACCCGTAGTAGGCTAGCGTGGTGGACTATAGCCTAATCCCTTTCAATTGAGAGGAGACCCGTGCCCAGCAGTGGGAAAATAATGGGTTGATGATGATGATGATGAGTTAGTATCTTTACATCTGCTGAATCTTCTGTAGAATATGATGTACATAATCGTACCTACTTTATTTATGGAACTTAGAACAAGTACTTACCTACGGTATATCCTACCATATAAGACGTTGACGAAGACTTATAAATTAAATTGTATAATTCAGAAGTCGGCGACAACGTTTTCAATTTAAATTAAATAACTATCAGTACAGTATTATATGTGTTTGTATACTTAATAACAAGTAGAAAAAGAACCTTAAGAATCGTGGTCTTGATTGCATTTTCAAAATCGTAAATCGCATTGTAATCAATAAAATTGTCACACAAAACGGAGATGGTAAAAAAAACAAAATTTTCTGATTCTTAGGATGGGGTTTGAAGTCTACCAAACCGATCCGAACCCACTAGTGCACACGTTAATATTGATACAGTCACTTGCAAATGCCTATATCCTAAAATCGGATAACAACTTATGGAGATATTGCGTAACAAACATACTAAAAAAAACATTTTCGCTTCATAATTTTTACAACAATTCGAATTGAGACCCTCCCTCTTTTTGAAGTTGATTCCTATGAAGTATGGAAATGACAATGGTGCTAAATTCACATTATATTCATTTTAGGTCGACACAACTTTCAATGGAAATACAACTAGTTATAATATTTTCAGTGTTGTTTTTACCAGAACCTATAAAATAACCTATAAATTTTAGTTACCGTAAATGCTCGAACAGCGGTGTATCTTGAAATCTTCCACTTGAATACAAACTTTAATAACACTTTTATCATTTAAGTCCCGAATGTTTTGCCATGATGGTTAATTAAAAAATTATACCAACATTTACATGATAAATCATAGATATAAAACCTCAAAAGGATACGGTACAAGACCTACCTTTTGGAACCGTGCAACTAGTTTTTGACAATTCAAAAGTACCTAGAATATTGGTTTAATTGAAATAAATCATTAGAGTTTCAGTTTGAGCTCGTTTTGTAAATCGTATTTGTTATTATTATATTTGTGTTCGTAATGATAACATTAAGGAACCCAAACCTTAATTTGCCCGTGACCATAAATGCTGCGACCAACCCAATTTTGTCCCACTGCTGGGCACGGGTCTACTACTCCGATAGTAGTCAGTCCGGATTGGCAGAATTCACATGTCATCGAGAAAATCTATCAAACAGACAGGTTTGCTCACGTTGCCTCTTTCACCGTTTTCAATTCATTTTTTTTAGTATAACGTAATATTTACTACCGGACTTTTACAGTAACATATACCTATGCATATTTTAAGCCATCAAAGGATTTTATTTTTTATCACCCATAATCGTAAATGTTTCCGTAACTTTGATCCTTGACCTATTATTTGGGCGACAATTTTATGGCATGTTGCTAAACAGTGCTCTCTATTATGCTCGCCATGGAAATTTGATCAAATCCCAGAGATATTATCATAATTTTCTCCATTCTGTAATTAATTCCTCGATGGCATGTGAAGCCTGCCAACCCGCAGGAGGCTTGCGTGGTGGACAATATCCTGATCCCTCTGAAATGAAAGGTGACCCAGTATTGGAACAATAATGATTTGATGACAATGATTCTACTCAATGCGATTTGCCATCACAACGCCGCAACCCGATTATTAACTGCACAATACCGAAAGCCAAACTAGTTGGTAAACTAGTCGTTGTATTTATCTGACATTTCAGTTTTCTACCACTAAAGATTGCAATCGGTAGGTAGGTATTTGTATGTTTTTTATATGTGACTATTCAGTTACATAAGTGCCGGAAAAAGAGAAGGGAAACTAATCCAGGTTACCCTTCTCAATCTCCTAAGTGTCATTCAGCAATATCTTCTTAATTTTTTCTTTGATAGACTAATCATCACGAAACGACAAACAATTATCGGGTTGTTTATTAAACTACATACAATATTTAATCTTTTAAACCAACTTTGAATCATCAAGTCCAACTCGCCTTGACACTGTTTCCATTAGCTTTCAACCTTAAACCTGAAACTTCGCCATTACTTGTATTCGGTACGCCGTTTTGCGTACTACGCCTTTATGAAAATATACGCCGATGTGATCATGCAAACTATTGGTAGAATAATTTCCCGAGGGAAGTAAGTATCATTCCGTCGTATTCTTTTACCTACATAGTTCTTTTTTTTTTCAAGACAATAGATTATTCGTAAAGGTTATTTATGTTGTGCTGTGAGTTGTTCGTTTTTGAAGGGATAAAAGGGTTTAAATCTCCATTGTGAGGTTACTAAGTTTTACATAGTTTTAAATAGCATTAAATGGGATCAGTATTGTGTTATTTATATTTTTATATTTATTGCTGTCTTAATTTTGGATACAAACCGAACGTTTTTAAGAATGGAGAGGATTACGTCTTGTCAAAGTTTGCTGGTAGTACCTAAGATCTACCTATGAACATACGTCAATGAGTTTATATGCTGTTTAAGTTAGGCTTAAGAGAGGGAAGGTGCTATTCCACCAGTAAATCACCGTCTCTTTCTAACAACAGATAACACGTTGTAGTATGAATGCCCATATTTTTCTTATTTTCCATTTCATATTGAGGAAATCCTGGATTTACTTTGAACTTAATGGCATCGAAGCCATACTGAATTCGTTGCAAAATAATATATTACTTGCGACTCGAATTTGACAAAGATATGGCGTAACATACACATACAAAAGATTGTCATATTGTCCATGCTCCCTCTTTCTCTGAAGTTCTGTTAAGAAAAAAACTATTTACAGTAGGAAAATCTTCTTTATTTTTCAACTGACCTTGACCTTGATCCCGGAGAGGAGCAGGAGTTTGATCAGCTCGATGTTCTCGTTCTCTATGGCAGCAATCAGCGCTGACCTGTTCAGGGGATCCACGCAGTTGATGTCTAGAATATCCGGCTGAGGTGAATATTGTTCTATCAATCTGTGAAAAATATTATAGGAATTACCGAAAGTACTATGGAAAAAAAAATACATTATCATTTGCAATTCAGTTCTTGCAAAGGATAAGTTGTTCTAATCCAAAGGACGAAATATTTAGGAAAGGATAGGATAGGATTAAAACGAGAGATATTGAGAGGATGAATGATAGGCGATTGACGAAAGGAATTTATAAGACGGATGCCATTGAAAACGCTGGGATGCCCTAGAAGGACATACACCGACCTAATTGGTGAACTCCTTCAAAAAGGTCAGGTTACGAGTACTGCGCACTCGTAATCGGCGCGCGTGCATGACGAGATGTATGAATGTGGACGGGGCAAGGGTGGTGTGTGTCCAAGGTAGCGTGTGGGCATTCTGTGGTTTCTACCTACCTCTTACCTCAGGTTTGATCCTAAAGCGCATACTGAATTTCCGAAGTTACGTGCGTATTTATCACATGGTCAAATAGTGAAGGAAAACATCGTGAATAAACCTGCATGAATGAGAGATCTTCTCGATGGCGTGTGATACCTAGACGTGCTAAACTAGCGTGGTAGACTATATCTTAATCCTTCTCAGATGTTGGGACACCCACGCCCAGCAGTGGGGCAGGAATTGGGTTCACTTTTCATACAGAAGTTACCTGAAGCGATTGTCGTCAAAATGTTTATTATGTGATAACATTTTATGATGTAGGTACTTAAATTGATAGTTACTCAGAATTCAGACTTCATAAACTTACTCGATCACTAGAACTTGAAATAAAACTAGTTTTATGGATTTTATAGATGTATATTGATATTATTTAAGTAATGTTTCGAATCCTGTAAAGTCTGTATGTGACCATGAATCTTACGGTATATGTAAATTATGTATATAAGACACGATTAAAATCAACATACGGCGATAAAATCCGTAAATAGTTATTTTATTTCAATCGCTGTTACAGCATCATTCGTAGATAAACAAATCTGCTAGCCTACTAAACAAAAACAATATCACGCTAAAATATATTTTGTGATTGAATCGATTAATCGGAAAAAACCTTCAAAATCGCAGAAATCGACACAATGTTAATACAGTTGGTGGTAAGTACCTAGTCAATTATTTGAAACTGTACAAGCGCTGGCGGCGGTGACTTCAGTAATCCTATTTGTTAGATGGACGGGGCGTCCTAAATATACTCGTATATATTGCAGATTGATAGTTCAAGTTTTTTAGGTCATCCGGTAGCCACCGGCCTCGAAGTCTACATACATGCATACTTACAGTCATTTTTATTTGTCTTTGTAACTTAATTAACAGTTTTACTATTTACGAAAACGATACGAGCCGAATTTTTCTTTATACCTCTCGAGTGGCAAACTATTACGGTCCGCCTGATGGTAAGCGGTTACCGTAACCTATAGACGTTTGCAACACCAGAGGTGTCGCCGGCGCATTGCACACACTGAAAAAACCGCTTGGGTTTCTTAAAAATAGGGGTGTTACTAAACTAACACCAAACAGAATTCCCATACTGACAGAATAATCACTCCTTTAACGATAATCGCTGGTAATCTTGCTCACTCGCAGAACCACAACTATTGTTGTTTGGAATGGAAACTCCGGGCATCTGATAATTAAAATATTAACTAGAGATGCACCGAATATCCGGTTACTATCCGGTATCAGGCCTATCCGGCCCTTATTTTACTATCCGGCCGGATACCGGATAGTAGAGTTGCTTGATTTCGGGGGTAAAAAATGAAATGTAAAAAAAGTTAGTTATAATTAACACAAAAATACGTGAGCACGTGTGTACTTTTGAATGAAGTTACTCCGTACTGACATAATAAAACTCGCGCGAATGTTCACTACGAAACAGGTCAAAACCTGCTCAACGCGCACCTGCAAAACTCAAAATGTAGGTATAGTACCGCCGGCCGGATATTCGGCGGGTGGTCAGGTCGAATATCCGGTATCCGGTATCCGGCCAAACAACTATCCGTTGCATCTCTAATATTAACTTATTAAATAAAAAATCCTCAAACATTTAATTTACATAAACATAATATAATGCAATTTTATAATATAAAGCGATAAAATCCGTAATCAATCAACTCAGCCTATCGCATTCCACTGCTGGACAAAGGCCTCTCCCAAACTGCGCCATAACACTCTATCCTCCAAATTTTTCATCCAGTCTATCCGTAATAAGTAGTTTTATTTGAACACACAAAGCTTTTCTTCCACAAGACACAGTGGACAAAATCGATTTTATCGTGTTGTTTGCCTGTATTAGAGCCCACGGGTGTCATAAAACGGCCAGAAAGAATTACATCACGTTGAAGGACATTCCCGAACAATTGTATTAATTAAATCACTTTGATAACTACTGTTAATACTGGTAAATTAAATTATTTATTACCTCTATGATATAAAAGTTTAACTGCTTATAATAAATTGTTGACATTCAATCTCAGATCGTCGACTACATAATCAATTATAATAAAAAATAACTCATAATTTGCCTTCTAAATTTGTCCCCATTAGATCATAATCAACCCATTTTTTTCCCACTACTCAGCACGGGTCTCCTCTGATTTAAGAGGAATTAGGCTATAGTCTTCTAGCTTAGTGCAAGTCGGCAGACTTCACAAACTATCGAGAAAATATCTCAGACATGTAAGTTTTCTTTCACCGTTTGAGCATAATAAATATGCACATAATTTCGATTAAACTTGAGACTTTCACAAACAACTGATCATCCCACGAGGCAATAACAGTTAGACTCATATTATATCTATAACAATAGAATAGGTAATATTGGTCTTACCTCTTTACAGTGACATAGTCTCCTCTGTCAGCGTGAAGTAGGAAGGTCTTTTCTTCTTTAGTGAGCGGCCTCTCGTAGACCTGGCGGAGGTCATGCTGGCTGTTCCTCAGGGCCTCCTGCGAACTGCCTAGCAGCTCCTCCCTGGAGCCGCGGTTCATGCCGGTCTGGAAGAAGAGTTAAGTTTATATTGACGATCGAAGAAAATGTCCAGAACGGTCACCTGCCTCTACCCATTTAAAATAAATAATTTAATTCATTAAATATTCCTGGACAAGTGAAATTATCAAATCTGGCATCGTAATAACCTGCGCATGTGTTCTCTTAAAATTTTCAAAGCAAAATCTGGAAATTCTAGACCTTCTATTCAGCAGCCGCAATCTACTACAGCAATAACAAAATTGGCAATGAATCTAACAGCTGATCGGAGATTCTTGTGATTCAATGTGACAGTAGTATTTATCCTAAGGTATACCAAAAATGATGGGTATTAGTACCGCTTATTTGTTTATGAGATAAAACCTTAAAAAGGCACTCGACCTCCGGGAAAAAAATTTGGGGAGTGTGGCATACTTATCCAAATAAAACTACCCTGGCGGTCAAGGGAGTCAATGACACCTCCATGGACTAACAGAGACCAACTTCAAAATCCCCTGTGCAACGCCCAAAACGTCTAAAATGCCTTTGACATATCCTTGGGGAGACTATTAAGGGATCCAAGCCATTGTATGTTTTTGTTTATAGGCTTAAAAGCTTGACTGCCAGTTCGTATTATGTTAGGCGACTTTGCAATCTACTATGGAGTGCGCTTATCTAGAAGAAACCGATACACTCTAGATTTAAAGACACCCTTTTTACATCTATCGAAGAAGATAAAAATGGACTTAAAGACTCTCGTTCGATAAACGTATTAACAACTAGAACTACCTCAGTGGTGTAGCGTGGGTATTTGCCGCCCGGGGCCGTCTGGAAATTTGCCGCCCTCTTTTCTAATAGTATAAAAACGACGTGGCACTTGATGCCGCCCCCTTTCATATACCATACCTGCCTAACTCCTAAACACAACAGGCATGATGATGTTTTAAATATATACCGAGAACTACATAATTGGATATGTAAGTAGCTCTAAGCATGACATTTAACAGCATACAAGACATAAAACTGTTCTCAGCCGGTATTTTATTGCTCCAAAATAGCAGTTTGGATAATAGTTTAGTTAAAACATATTTACATCTTCCGTTATTTAGTTTAAAATAACTAATAGCGTATTAGCATAGCGTATAATAATATGTTTTGAAAGACATTTAGTGTATTCATTTTCGTTTAGATATTAATTTTGTAGTTTAACATATTTATAATGTTTAGATTGAAATGTTAGATTTAACGTGATATCCGTTGTATCAGGTCTATATTACTAGATATCTTGTTCTTTTTTTTAAAACGTTGCCCCACTCTAGGATTTTCTCCTGTGTCGTGGGTGCTTTTACAAACACAAATTTTCACATACACAAACGCCCAGACCCGGAAGAACTACCTGTAGAAGGTACAAATATTTGCTCCGTGCGGGGATCGAACCCGCAAACCGTGACGCCCAAGCCGGTCGTTCAGCCTCTGCGCCAATCAGGTCGTCAGTAGATATGTGTATATCTACTGGGTAAGTAGATAGTTTACCGACGTAATGAAATATCAAAATAAGCAACATCTTTCAGGTATTTGTGTAATCAAATGAAAGATGTTTTTTGAAAAATCAAAACCGTATCGAAACTTTTGGAAAAAATATACTAAAAAAATATACTATAAAAATATACTGTGGGAGAATGTAAATATACGACTTCCCAAATACCTAGGCCAGACATTGAGATGAATCTGAAGACATCAAAGTTATTAATTACCTTAACAATTAACTGCAAATCCTGTAGATCATTTGCCGTCATTCTTGAAGCTGTGTCATTGTTTCCTATCACTCGTTTATACCATACTGCAATGATACCACACTGCATTTCTTGGTAGCTGAATAAGCAGACTAGGATGGGCAATGGAATGAGGGGAGCCGAATATAGGACTGTAAAGCGTTTACTAGGCGAAGCTTATATCCATCGAGGGAGAAAAATACGCTTTAAATGAAACTGAATAAATAACCTATAATAAATCATAATTACATGCATATATATATACACATTTTTATTTAGAGAAAAGCATTAAAAAATATTTTGTGAATCTGGAAGCCCGTTTGTGATAACTCGCACAAAAATACTTGTAAAAATTGTCGATTTCCACTTGGCAACACTGGTCTTACTGTTTCGGCAATCCATCGCTCACTGAAAGGTGCAACTTGACCGTTACTAACTGAGGAATGTCAATAGTATGGACGAAAAACGAAAATGATAAGTAAATATGATATAACAGTCGTATAACGATCATTGGTTGCCATGTCGAGCTCTGGTCACTTCTTATAAGTTGTTCTAGTAATCTTTTCATGTATATATAATTTATTTATTTATATGTATTTTCTTTTGGCATAGGCCTCCTCCAATTCCTTCCAATGTGTCCTATCCCTTGCTACTCTCAGCCAGAATGGTCCCGCTGTCTGTTTCAAGTCATCCTCCCATCTCCTGACTTGACGACCTCTATCTCTTTTGCCGTCTCTTGGCTGCCAAAGGGTGACTTGCTTGCTCCATTTGTTAATGGGGTGGCGTAGCATATGTCCAGCCCATCTCCATTTTTGAGTGTCTATCCTGGTAAGAATGTCTGTGAGTTTTGTTCTTATTCTTAAGTCTACGTTCCTGACTCTGTCTTTGATTTTCAACCCTAGCATGCTTCTTTCCATGGCACGTTGGCATTTTGTTAGCCTTTCCCTGTGGTGAAGTGTTATTGACCAAGTTTCGCAGCCATAAGTAAGAACTGGTAGAATGCAGGTCTCGAATGCTTTCTTTTTTATGTGATTGCCTAGATCCTTGTTTTTTACTATTTCCTTCAGTGACCAGTATTTTCTCCAACCTTGGGCTATTCGCATGTTTACTTCCTTTGTCATTTCGTCTGAAGGGGATATTATCTGTCCTAAGTAGATATATTCTTTAACGTATTCGATCTTGTTGCCATCTACCATAACGTCAATTTCCCTTGAGTTTGTCATCAATTTTGTTTTACTGGCATTGATTTCTAGTCCAACTTCTCTACTTATATTTGCTAGGCTCTGCATCATTTGTTCTATTACTGCTGGATTTTCTTCAAGAAGCACCAGATCGTCGGCAAATCTTAGGTGGTTTAATCGAGCTCCGTTAATGTTCAGACCTAAGTGGTCCCATTTTAGCTGTCTAAAGATGTGCTCGAGTACGGCGTTAAATAGCGTAGGGGAGAGAGGATCGCCTTGGCGTACGCCCTTTTTGATAGGAAATGATTCTCCTGTTGATTCTAATTTAATGCTGGCCTTACTAGATTTGTATATACTTTTAAGTATTTCTATATAGTTGCTCTGGACCCCTTGTTGTTCAAGGCTCCTCCATATGTGTTGGTGCCTGAGGCTGTCAAATGCCTTTGAGTAATCTATAAATGCCAAGTATATTTGTTTATTGTATTCGTTATACTTCTGTATCAACTGTTTTATTGTGTGAATGTGATCTATTGTGCTGAAGTCTTTTCGGAATCCTGCCTGCTCCACTGGTTGGCTTTCGTTTAGTGTTAATGATATTCTTTCCAGGATCACTTTTGCAAATACTTTATATATGTTTGATATTAGAGAAATTGGCCTATAGTTCCCAATCTCATCTCTAGGGCCTTTTTTATGTAATAGAATTATGTGACACTCCGTCCATTCTTCTGGAATTTGCCTTGTTTGTAATATTTCATTGAAAAGTTTTTCCAACACAGGAGTGATTTCCTCTAAGGCTCCCTTGAGCATTTCGTTAGGTATCTTGTCCGGCCCTGGGGCTTTCTCGAGTTTTTGGGATTTTATTGCCTTGATTATCTCTGAGGCAAGGATTTCTGGCACTTCGTCTACTTTATTTTCTTTTGCTTCACTTGCCTCCGAAGTTGTGGCCAACTCTGAATCAAATTTGTCAGAATACAATCGGCGGTAATAGTCCGTAGCTAGTTTCTGTATTGAGAGTCGATTAGTTAAGCATGATTTGCGTTGCTTTAGTTTAGATATCCATTGTTTCCCTTGTTCGCTAAGTTGTTTCATGGCCTTTTTTGTTCCTCCTGTTATTTTTATGTTTTCTTCCAAAACTCTATTTTTTTTCTCCTTACGGTCTTTCCTCATATTTTCCTTAATTTTCTTGCTAAGGTTTGCAATTTTCTGGCGTCTTTCTTTGTCCCCTTTGTTTGATATTAGTTTTCTTCTTTCATCTAGTAGTTCTAGTGTCTCTTTACTTAAATAGCTTTCTTTGCTTCTGGGTTTGCTGACTATCATCTCTTTCAATTTGTTTTGTAGTCTCTTGTATTTAATCCCAGTTTCTGCGTCGGAGGTAATAATTTCATTTAGTGTTTCTGTGCAGAAATTGGTGGAATGGCTGTGTTCTGATATTTGATGCATCTTATTGTTATTTGCTAGATTTTTCCTGGATCTTTTGGGTTGGTTTAGGCTTAGGCAGCTTCTTACCATACGGTGGTCTGTGTTAAAGTTGAGGTTTTTAACTATGTTGGTATCTGTGAACGCGCTTGCTTTGTTGGTTATAATAAAATCAATTTCAGTTTTGAATTTTGCACCGGGGGAGGACCACGTCCATTTGCTTTTAGTTTTTTTGTAGAAACGTGAGTTCATCATACCCTATGTTTAGGAATAGAAGGCTATTATTATTATTATTATTATGTATTTTCTATTAGACCTAAAGGAAATGGATCGAGAGGTCAAAAGGCAGAGGGTAGGAAAAAAAGGCAAATGCTCCAGCAACTTGAAACTGAGCTTTGAGCTCTTAGATCAAAATAATATTAAGGAGATTTATTTTAGCTGTTCAATAAATATGTCTGTGAAGTTTTAAGGTGTCGAATTCGATCCGAAGGCATACCACTGACTTTTCAATGTTGTGTGCATATTTATTCCTGGCGATCGAGACTACCGTTAGATATAATTAAAAAAAAAAATTTCAAGCGAGACAGATGAGGTTATACTCTGGATTTTTACATTTTAAATAGTTGTTCATTTTTTTTAGAATTTCCAAAAAGTTTTACTTCAAATAAAGTTCGTTATGGTGAAGGTATAACTTTCATGTGTTTCTACAATTATCCTCCATAGATTGAAAAGGTTAAAGTACTAAGCAAACCCATAAAAGTTATCTTTTTTATCATTAATTACGCTGCACTTAAGTAAAAATGAAAAAGGGACCGTCTGGTGTATTTGTCTAGCTGTGTACAAACATTAACGATTCTAAGACTAATAGGTGTGCCTTAATGGGGTCGCTTCGAAATTATTGCAGTATTTATGCTGTAGGTATTTAGTAAACACAAATACAGACATACCTAATTAGTTTCATATTATGTAACTCATCATCATCATCAATAAAATACATATATTTATTTATGTGGTAATTGATACCTTTTCAAGATAAAGAGAAAATTTTAAAATTTGAGGATGAAATAATAAAAATATATTAGTGTTAATTATTATTTATTATGATCCCCCCTGACTGGTTTAGGTATTTATTGTGAATCCCACTAATATTATAAACGCGAAAGTTTGTATGGATGAATATGTGGATGTTTGTTACTCTTTTACACAATAACCACCACTATCTGTATGCCATTTGGCATACAGATAGTTTATTAATAACTGGATTAACATATTAGGCTACATTTGATCTATCTTATATATAGAAATCTCGTGTCACGGTGTTTGTCGCTGAACTCCTCCGAAAGGGCTGGACGGATTTTTATGAAATTTTGTATGTATATTTAATAGGTCTGAGAATCGGTATTTTTTATACCCCTAGGTGATAAGGATGTCTACCCTCCCTCACCAGATTTTTGTTCTTTTTTTTGACAATTTATAATTCTAAATTTTCACCCTTCTATCACCAACCCCTATATTGTGGCAAAACAACGTTTGCTGGGTCAGCTAGTACGCAAAGCAAAAAGCAAAGGCAAAGCCACAAGTGGAAACTAGTAAAATAACAATTGAACTTGGACCTTGGTTGCCAGGCAAAACACTCATTGAAGTACCAGGCAAAGTATTATTTTAGGGTTACCTAAAATAATACTTTTTCACGATATTCGTTGGTCAATTAGACCATATAAATCTAGTGCCTTCTGCTTGGACAAACTTTATTGATAGGTGTAGACACCATAAATTCACGGCTTCGTCTTCCCATGGGGATTCACACAAATCAACCGTCACGCGGCACCATAAACAAGCTAACATTTACAGTCTGCATTTACGACTATTCTATGGTTCTGGAAATTAACATATTGATTAACCCATTGGTATAATAGTCGAAAGCACGACTGCTGATGGTTCTAGGTTAATGTCCCAGGTCGAGCAAAGAGTTAATATGTTGTTTTTTTTATGAAGTTGTTGATAATGATGATGATATTTTATTTCTGCAAATAAATATTTTCATAGATACTTTTACAAGTCAATGTTTTAATTACTGGTCAGTTTGGCAGACTTCACAAGCCATAGAGAAAATCTCTCAGGCATGTGGGTTTCCTCACGATGTTTTCCTTCATCGTGTGAGCATGTCATAAATACGTATGTAACTTTCAAAAGTCAGTGGTGCGTCCTTGGCATTGAAATTTTGACTTCTCAGTCCACTGGTCAGACCACTAGGCTATCACAGCTTTAATAAGCTTGTATAAGAAGCTTATATAGCTGTGATAGCGGTATAATAAGGAATATTTAAATTGACTATCATAGTAAAATAGAATTCGAATTTTAGTCTTATTTCTTACACAATAAGACTTAAATTTCGGCTTTGAGCTTGCTAATACATACCTGCGTACCTACTCCATTGTATTCACTTCTGCTTAACCTTTTAGTGATATATGCGTGATACTTATAGTTGTACTTCTGTACAGTTAGTTGTAAGTCTGGGTGTTTGCGAGAATTTGTGTTCGTAAATTGCGCCCACGTTGACGGCAAAAATGTCAGGGATTATGTTTTAAAAATGTATAATAAAAATATGTACAATCGAGTTCACATTATAAAGAATAATCGTAGATTTATTTTGATTGATAGACGTGTTTTTATCATGACGCATTCAACATGATCACGAAGTATTATCACGTTGATTGTACATATAATCTAATATGAACTTCTCCCTCTAATACAAATTAATCTCTAAAAAAATTCAAAATCCCCCTACCCATTTCGTGGCGGCTATCTTGCACCGATTTTCATCAAACATAGCTAATAACACTCCCGAATAACTCACCTTTCAAAATAAAATAACACAATCAAAATCGGTTCATCCGTTCGGGAGCTACGATGCCACAGACACACACTCACATATGCTGACACACATACACACACAAACAGACACGTCAAAATTATAACACCCCATCGTTTTTGCGTCAGGGGTAAAAAATAATACCGATAATATCTTAGTGAGTATTTCTGAAGGACTTTTGGAAATTTGAATATATTTACCCTATATTTTCACTCCAATGATCACCAAAAACACACCATTAACTTCGGTATTAACCCCACTACTGCATTGGTTACAACATTTTAACACTACAATTATACTCGGAGATGTACAATCGACCCGTTACCCGATTTATTGTATACTGACTTCCATAGTTTGTTTTTATAAGCGCTATTTAAATTAAGCCCACGTTACGTGAATGCAGAATCAAACGAAATCTTTTGAATTCTGGATGAAATTTTGATTCCGATGGTGGGATAATTTTTGCTAGTTCAATAAGAAGTTTGCTGAACAGGTTTTGGGGGCCTTCTGAACTTAAAGGCCCCGGGGTAGTGCCCCGCCGAGCCCTTGCATAGCCGGTGTTTCGATATTAGCTGCTAAGCTGACTGACTGACTGAGACATGTCAACGCGGGGCCTAAACTATAAAGTAACTTGAAATTTTGCACAGGGGTTCCTTTCACAACGTAGGGAAGCAATAAAATATTTTTTGAAAATTAAACCTGTAGAAATTAATGTTCGGCTCTATAGGACCTAACACTATTTCTTAGTTTGGTAAGATATGGTTAAGTTAAAGTCTTGAATTAAGGAAATATAATTTATTGGTTAACACGATCACTCACAATAATTGGTAAAAACATGTAAAACTAATAACTATGTATAACTAACTGGTATAACTTAATGGTCTAGTAAAAATGGTAAATTTATGGTAAAATGGTAATGGTTAATGGTTATGAGTACGTGATGCCTCCAAGGAGATCTGAACGCGAACTGTCTCACATTTTGGTGAACGAGCGAACGTGCATACTCGCGTGCGTTGCAATTATGCATTTTCGCTGAGTGTTCGATTTAAACTCGAACATATTCCCAAGAACGAGAAGAAATGCGGACTGAAATGTGTAACTAGCAATTTAAATGAGAAATTATAAAAGTAAATGTGTTTCTAATGAACTTAAATGGTATAAAAACATCTAAAAAGCATAATAAAAACAAAAATAAGTAAGGTTAAACTATTGAGTCCTCCACAATATAAGCGCTATTTTGAACGCCTGAGTCTATCTTTTGGCTCCGTTTAATTGCACCATAGTTCGCGCTAGGCCAGCGTTTGACATAGCTGTTTAAACGAAAACCGGTTTCACTTTGCTCGCTCAGCTCTTTTGCGCTCAGCTCTGCACTATAGACGTGTCTACTGGTTGAAAACTTCTCTTTTGATTTTGGTTGCGGTGGAGCTGCTGTCAGCTCCTGCTGGCCGCGACTCTCGTTGCGCTGTTGACGCCTCGGTGGCGGCGTAGGCACCTCGGTGGCCTGCCTGCAGGATCCCTCGCTACGGTGTTCAACAGCAGCCTTCCGGCACAGGCGACAAGGCCTAGTTCTCCACATCCAAACTGCTGCTACGCACAAACCGATCGCAACTATTACATAACTAATTACGTAATGGTGGATGTTATGGGACGATATTTCTTCAACTTCTGTGTTGGTCTTTTTTAATTTTTTAATTTCTTCCCCTAAACTGGTGATAGATGTAGTCAGGTTTTCGTCATCAGCTTGCATTTCGCTTGGAATTTTTAGGTTGACCAAATGGTTTATTTGGTCGAATTCGGGCATATAAATGTCTGGTGAAATACCGATCTGGTTGGACTGATGACGTATTGAATATAATGCGAAATCCTTGCCCTTGATGACGCAATCTTGGCTTGTGCCTATGACCCCGGCTCGGTTGAGCTGTCGTACTGTTACTTGATCGCCGCATATTATTTTTATTGTGTAGGAATTACAGCAAAAGTATAAGTGCTGAGAAGGCATATGTAATTCTATCCACATATTGGCACAAGTGGACTTTTTAATTTTGCATTTATTAGTTGCCGAATTTATTACGCAGAAACTTTCATCACTTTTCAGATCTAGCACTGGTTTGAGCAGCTGACACATGTAAGCTTGCCCATGTTGCAGACATTCTGTGAGTTCTTGCGTGGTTGTAGTGAAGTAAGAATCTTTCTTTAGGTTAACCGCCACATATTCGGACACCGTTATTATTCTAGCCATACTGATGTTTGTCTGGTGCGGTATAGGTATAAGTCTATACAGTTGGAAGTTTTCTCTGGATACAAGTGGAAAAGTAACTTCAATTATAACATATTTTTGGGTCGCTCTGGCTTTGACTTTTAACAGTTTGTAAAGATACTGAAGGTCACTATCTAAATTTGCAATTGGTAGCGTGAGTTCGCTCGGTATCTGGCCGTATATAGTTTGAAGCTCACGTTTAAGTTGCTTTGGTGGCAATAAATGTATGTTGATTTGACCGTGGTAAATGTCTGTTAATGTGTCGAGCAACGTATCTTGAAGTCGTTTTAATCCGAGCAACAAACTGTTTCCAGAAATGGCTGTCAATGTGAAGTCATTGATGTATGAAATGTTCTGAATTTCTCGCTGGAGAGTGCTGGTATTGTCCTGCAACTCGTTTATTCTTTTGTTAATTAATTTGTGTTGTTTGTTTACAGTGGTCTCCATTTTCTTCATAAGGTTGAACTCTGCTTCAATGATGGAAGTCTGGTTTTTCCATAAGTTTGACAAGTGTTTTTCATTATGCTGTATGGTTTCAATGTCCTTTTCGTATCGTTCTGCGAAACGTGAGTCCAACACTCCGAATAAATCATTCGCTAAGTATCCGACTCCGTTGATTAACCCTCGCTGGCGCCGACCCGTCTTGCCCAAGGCGCGTCGCCGTCTAGCGTGAACGTCAAAATGCTGTGCTAGCAAAAGTTCATTGTAGTATTCGAGCTCCTGGTAATCGTGCCGGGCTTGTAGCACGATCGTATTACAATGGTTTTGTGTTTCAATGGTCGCGCACAATCGTTCTTGATAATTTAATATTTTATTATAGGTGTTTATGCCCGTCCAATATGGCCCCATATCATAGTACATGACTAATGTCCATTTGTCCCTGATCAGTTGTAATTTTGATATAGGGTCAAAATATAGTGTTTGGTCTCTTGGCAATTGCTTGACGTCATCTAGACCGTAAGTGGGAAGAATCAGCATAAAAAAACTTAGTAATAACGTTGCTAAAGTGGCATTTATTGTTTTTGGTTTTGATTTGCGTTCTGGTAATCTGGTCATTGGTTTTTCTGGTTCTGGTATGGTTGCGTTACTCTGGTTAACGGGCAAAATTGAGAGCCTTACGACAGGGCGTTTCATGATCCCATTTTTGGTTTTTAAAGAAACTGCTCGGGTTAGACCGTCATCTCCCGGATGCGTTTCGACTACGCGTCCCAGAGCCCATTTGCCGGGTGGTAGATTCTCATCGTGAATCACCACCAGATCTCCAACTTCAATGTTTTTTTGTGGGACTGTCCATTTACTTCTAGAAGAGAGCTGTACTAAGTATTCAGTCTTCCATCGTTTCCAAAGATCCTGAAATAATTTGTTGGTTAGATGCCACCTGGTTCTAGCGTCTTGCTCTGTTTCTATTATGGTTGTTCCTGGTCTTCCTGACAAGAAATGAGCTGGTGTCAGAAAGTTTGTGTCCTCAGGATCTTCTGATAACGCGCAGAGTGGTCGAGAGTTGAGGCACGCTTCTAGCCTAGCTAACAATGTGCTGTACTCCTCAAAGGTTAGCTTTTGTTGACCGACGACTCTGGTAAGATGGTGTTTTAGACTGCGCACTGCTCGCTCCCACAGACCACCGGCGTTAGGCCAACTTGGTACGTTAAAGTGCCATTCGATACCCATATCTGTTATCTCAGTCATAAAACTTTGACTAAATAATTTCTGAAGTTGGTTAAATTCTCCCTGTATCAATCTGTTTGCTCCCACGAAATTAGTGCCATTGTCACTGTACATATGTCGCGGTGCTCCCTTCCTGGCCGCCATTCTGGTTAGAGCGGCCAGGAAGGCCGAGCTACTTAGGTCTGACACGATTTCTAAGTGAACTGCCTTAGTCACCATGCAGATAAAGACTGCTATATAGCCCTTTGTAGTTTTGATTCCCCGCCCTTTGTTAGCTTTCACCTCGACGAAACCTGTATAATCAACGCCGCAGTGATGAAATGCGTGTTCTGGATTCACTCTTGCTTCTGGTAAATCCCCCATGAGCTGGTGCTGTCTTGAAGGATTTTGTCTTCTGCATACAACACACTTCCTTATGAACTTTTTGGTAGCCATGTATCCACCGATAATCCAATACTGTTGTCGAAGCTTTGCTAACGTTAGGCGAGCTCCGCCATGGAAGGTCAATTTATGAGCTTGATGTATGTATAATGTGGTAAGCAGATGATCGTGAGGTAAGATGATGGGATGTTTCATATCATGACTCATGTGGGCGTTCTCTAACCTCCCTCCTACACGTAAAATACCTTGATCATCTATTATTGGATTCAGATTTAAAATTTTACTCTTTGAATGCACTCTTCCGTGTTTATTTAAATAATCCACATCGTTTAAAAATTCTGTTTGTTGTATGGTTTTTATTATCAGCTGTTTAGCGTTACGAAGCTCGTGTAATTCGAGGTAGGGTCGGCGAACTTGTTTATGCAATGTAGGCAATCGTAGTATCCACGCAAAAATACGTTCGATTTTTGTAATGGAGCTGAATTTGTTGATTAAATAATTAACGATTTCGGTAATCAACGATCCTCTATAATATTTAATGGTTACAGCGTTGGTTTGTTTTAAAATAGATGCCTTTATTTCTAAGCTTGTCTCATAAATAATTTGGTCATTTTCTTGGTTTTTATATGATGGCAGCCATGACGGCCCCTTCCACCATAGCCTGTGGTCTTTAAGTTGTTTGACTGTTAATCCACGACTTGCGCAATCGGCAGGATTGTTTGTGGTATTTACATATTGCCAAAGGTTTGATGGTATAGTTTTGGTGATAGAGATTACCCGATTAGCTACAAATGGTTTCCACCGAGCTGGATCTCCTTGTATCCATCCTAGTACTGCAGTTGAATCAGTCCAACAGTATACATTTATATGGTAATCTGATAAACTATTTTTAACTTTTTGAATTAGTTGAGCTAAGAGTTGAGCGCCCATTAACTCTAGCCTAGGAATAGATAAAACCTTGTTCAATGGAGCTAGTCTGGCCTTTCCTGCAACTAATGTGATGGTTGTTTCTTCTTTCTTTACGACTTTGCAATAAATCACGCACGCATATGCCTTGTTTGAGGCGTCGCAGAATCCGTACAGTTCAATTTTGTCATTTTTTCCCATTCCCAGCCATCTGTTGACTTCCATACTACTTATGTCATTAAATTCTTGCTTTAGTTTGGTCCATTCAGAGAAAATAACTTCTGGTAATTCGTCATCCCATTTTAATTTGGACAACCAGACTTTTTGGAAGAGTAACTTCATGGTAGTGCTCAGGGGGGTTAACCATCCTAGTGGATCAAACAGCTTTGAAATGTCTGAAAGAAGGGCTCTTTTGGTAGCAGTAGCGGGTAATTTAGATACTATTTTTGAGTTGAAACTAAAGTTGTCTCGCTGCGGGTTCCAACAAAGACCTAATGTTTTAGTTGAGTCACTTCTCTTAAACTCGTATGTTGATTGGTTACATTGCTCTCTTTCTAGATCATTTAGTAACTCTGGTTTGTTTGAGGTCCATTTTCTAAGATTAAATCCTCCCAATTGTAAAAGTTTTATAAGATCGGTTTTTAGCTTATTTGCCGCTTCGATTGAATGGCGTCCTCCGCAAAAATCATCCATGTAAAAACTGTTTTCTAATTCTTTCGCCGCGTCAGGAAAATTCTGTTTTTCGTCAGACGCCAACTGTCTCAAACACATCATGGCTAAGAATCCTGCTGGTTTGGTTCCGTATGTAAGCGTGGCAAGTTGAAACGATCTGATGGGTTGGTTTTTCGATTCCCGCCATAGTACTTTTTGGTAAGCTTGATCTTCTCGGTGTACTCTTATCATTCGATACATTTTCTCGATGTCAGAAGTGTATACGAATTGATATTGCCTCCATTTCAAGATAAGTTCTTGAATATCCTTTTGTATATTTGGGCCCCTGTACATAACGTCATTTAGACTGTACCCTGATGATGACTTCGCTGAGGCGTTAAAAACGACTCTCAGTTTGGTGGTAGTAGATTCAGCCCGAATGACTGCGTGATGTGGTAAATAGCATTCGAGCGTCTGGTTAGACTCGCATGGTATCATATGGTTTAATGCGAGATATTCTTCCATGAATTTTTGGTAGTCAGCTTTCAACCCAACATTCTTCTCGAATTTATTTTCTAAGTTTCTGAATTGAGCTAAGGATTGTGGTTTGGTGGCACCCAATTTATCTTTTAGGGTTGATTTGAATGGCAGTCGGACTTCATATCTGCCGCTATCAAGCCTCTTAGTAGTTTTAATGAAGAACTGTAAGCACTCGTGGTCGTCGTTAGACATCTCTATATTTTGGTTTATGTCTTCGTTTTCCCAAAATTTCAATAACTCTTCAGTATTGTTGAGAACGACATTACAGTGGTAATGTGGTTTCATAGATCCGCAGAGTAGCCATCCCAGTTGCGTCTGTTGAGCGATTGGTTGGTCGTCCGTGTCACCTCTTAAAATACCTCCTAACATTATTTTGCTGTAAACATCTGCGCCGAGGAGCAAATCAACAGGTCTGCTTATATAAAACTCCGGGTCAGCAAGTTGAATCCCTTGTATATGGTTCCACGACATTGGTTTGGTAAACGTGTTATTCGGCAAGCGTTTGATTAAATGGTTCATAATAATTACATTCGTCTCGCAAGTAAACGCACTGTTTGTTGACTGTAGCGTTATCTGTAACATTCCCTTAGCATTATTTTCCTTTTCACCTACCCCGAAAATTTGTCCTTTAAAATGTGCTCTCTTTAACCCTAAGATTTGGGCAGCGTTTTCGTTAATTAATGACAGTTGAGAACCTTGGTCCACTAAAGCTCTCATATCATGATGCGTGCCATCAGCTCCTTTTACCTTTACAATGGCGGTGGCTAAAATTATTTCTGACATGTCATCCCAAGACGCATGAGATGACCTAGATGTGGTCTTCTTGGTTGTAATTTTGTTGGTAGTGTTTTCTGTTGACGAAGTCGGACATTGACTTGCCAATGCGTCATGTAGTAATGTGTTATGTGGAGCTAGGCATTTACGACATCGCTTGTTCGATTGACACGGTTTTTTGTTGTGACTGCATAAGCAGTTTTGACAATAATTTAATTGCTCAATTTTGTTTAACTTTTGCTCGTGCGTCATTTGCAAAAAAACAGGGCAACGCCACAACCCGTGTTCTGTATTGCAAAATGCACAGGTCGTTGACCGCGAGACATGGTACGTATTCATACTGAACTTCGCGTTATCTTTATTTTGTGATTGATAACTATTTCGATAAAAACTTTTCTTTTGGTTTTGGTTGTACCGATTGGTTTTATATGATTGAGGAGGCGTGGCTTTTTGGTTTACTGGTTCTTGCTTACGACGGGATGCTTCCAATGCTGTGAATTTCATCTCCAAGTACTCCAGGAACTCCTGTAAAGAGGGTAATTCTCTGGGATTCTCGACCGATTCTATGTACTCGGTGAAGGTCTCATTATCAAGCTTTTGCGCAAGAAGGTGTACTAGAAGCGGGTCCCAAGATTCTATATTTATCCCCAAATTTTTAATAGCGTGTAGTGTCTCTTTGGCGACGTCATGCAGCTTCTTTATCATGGGTATCGATTGTTGCTGGATATTTGGAAGACTAAGCATAATGTTTATATGGGAAGTGAAAATCAACTTCTTGTTGTCATATCGGTGATTTAAAATATCCCAGCATACCTTATAATTGTCAGAGCTAATCTGCAAATGATGAATCAGACTCTCTGCTTCGCCAGTTACTTTACCCTTCAGAAACTGCATTTTTTGTGCATTGGACATCGAAGGGTTTTTATCGATCGCTTCGCTGAATAAATCTTTGAACGGGATCCACTGGTTATATGCTCCGTTGAAAACGGGAATGTTCATTTGGGGAGTTGATTTTTCTCGATGTTTGACTGACCACATCTTCTCGTTGATATTGTTTGTCAACTCACTGTACTTGTCCTCGTATTTGCAAAATTCCCTTTGGTAGATAATGTCGTCAACTCCATCCTCACCTTCAATCTCCCAATGAAGTTTGTCAATTTCACCCCATCGGCTATCCAGTGATTTTAGAGCGTTTTCGAATTGCCATTTATTCTCGAACTTATCTAATTGTATGTTGCTTATGGTTCTTAAAAATGCTTTGAAGTTAATATTCTGCTTCTTCAGTAAGCTATTTAATTTTTCGGACCCTCTTGTTGTGTTGAAAACCCCCTCTTGCCGCGAGGTCTCCTCATTACGAGAAGGCAACGATTGCTGGGCCTCTTGGTCAGACCTGCAGTGGCCAGCGCTCTGCTGCTGCCTGGCTCGATTATCTGGTAATGGTTGTTCTTCATCCTTTTTTGGTTTGCGGTAGCTGTCTCCCTGCAGCTGTGTTTGGCCTAGTTGGTCCAGGGTCTTATCAATAATGTTTCTAATTTTTAAATAAACTTCTTGAGCTGTATCGAAACAACCCCTTTTGAAATAAATGTGTTCAAATTCAGCAAACTCACACATTTTTCTATGATTTTCTTGGTAATCGTTCCAATATGTTTCCAACATATTAGCTTTGCGCTTATAATTATCGACGGTCCTCCTCTCGGACCCATCTTTCTTAATATTAGTTAGAAACTTGGTCAGGATTTCATAGAGCTCCGTTTGGTTGATGAACAGAGAATCGGAATCCATTTTTGGTGCTGGTTTATAAATAGTTGATGGTTGTTAGTTTAAATAAATGGTTGGATCTGACCTTAATTCCCCAACTGACCGGCTCTGCGATGCGAGACTCCAACAAGCAACGACCTCCTTTGTTGCGTGGCACTATTTCACTATATAGTCACTGGTATACTAAATGCTCGAAGGACCATGTAGAAATTAATGTTCGGCTCTATAGGACCTAACACTATTTCTTAGTTTGGTAAGATATGGTTAAGTTAAAGTCTTGAATTAAGGAAATATAATTTATTGGTTAACACGATCACTCACAATAATTGGTAAAAACATGTAAAACTAATAACTATGTATAACTAACTGGTATAACTTAATGGTCTAGTAAAAATGGTAAATTTATGGTAAAATGGTAATGGTTAATGGTTATGAGTACGTGATGCCTCCAAGGAGATCTGAACGCGAACTGTCTCACATTTTGGTGAACGAGCGAACGTGCATACTCGCGTGCGTTGCAATTATGCATTTTCGCTGAGTGTTCGATTTAAACTCGAACAAAACCCCTAAGGGGGTAAAACGAGGGTGAAAAGTTAGAATGAAACTTCGCCGTTTTTGAAGTTATTCGGGTGAATTTTTTTTTCGTTAAATTGTACGTGGTTGAAATCGCGGAAATCAGCTAGTATAAAATAAAATGCATAGAGAAGTAAAAATACGAAATGAAAATATTATTTACCTAACCTTGTCTCAACTATGTTGAGGTTAGACGAATTCTGTTTGTTTATACTGTATTTATGTTATGACTATTGCTCAGTAGTTGTGTTGTGGGGTAAAATGCATCGGATGGCCGGTTCGATTAACGTTTTTTTTGTGTATTTACGTATTTAAAAAATATCTCATTTGGTGATTTTCTCCTGTGTCGTAAGTGCGTTTATAAACACCAATTTTCACATAATAAACACCCAGACCTGGAACGACTACCCGTAGATCGTAGAAATATTTGCTCTGTGTAGGGATCGAACCCGCAACCGGTGACTTGTAAGCCGATCTCCCAGCCACTGCGCCAATCGAATGCGCGTGGCATCCTGTAGTTTCTGCCTACCCCCATGAGAAAAAGGCGTGAGTGTATGTATGTATGTATAAGTTTCTTAACTCACCACATTGGTAATGTTGAACCGAACTCGAACTTTACTGTCTTTTTTTCGTCTTTTCATTTTGCTAAAGTAAAGTCACGTTTTTCAAAAATGTCTTTAACCCATTGTCTTTTAATCACTCACTCATTTTATGCTAGTCTTATTTTATTTACACTCATAACAAATCAGTTTCGAGGCACTTCTCCATTTTTCTATAATTATTGGTATCTAGATATAACTATTTTAATCTAATTAATAATTTATGAAATTTTATTTGTAATTTAGAGTAAAATTTAATTAATCTTGAGAAATTTTAAGTTGAATTAATGGTACTATTATTTTATTAAAATTTGCCGTTGTCGCTAGAAATATTGAATTATAATTAAAAAATAAATAAATTAGAGTGTTAAATGTAAGTGTTTAACACTCTAATTTATTTATTTAAAGTAACATTTAAATACAAATTGGAAAACTGTCTCAAAAATAAAATCAATACAGCAACATTTAAAATAAATAATCATTAATTCAACATTACGAAATTTAAAATTCAAAAATCGAACACTAGAGCGCGGAATCCGAATTGAAACAACCGAATTCGAATGAAGATTCAATCGATTTAATCACATATCAATCACTCACTTCATTCACTCAATCACATAATTAATTGTTGCTGACATGTTTATGTTAAGATAGAGGTGTTCCGAGGCTGCCTCGCGCTTTCAAACGTAGCTAAACGGTTCGCGGATGGTACCACACTAAATGGAGCATAGTCTCGTTGCGATCAGTATTCTATTTTTAAATAACTCTGGATTTGTGAATAAATGTTTGTTGCTTTGGGAAATAACTGAAATAACGCAATGCAATAACATTGATATTACGTTGATTATTTGAATCTTATAACATGTTTATAAGATGTGCTTAATAAAATTACAGAACTCAGTCTCTAGGTTAGTTACCTAACTATACACATCTATAGTATGTGGAGATGATAACACAAAATATATTACGAATAAATTAAACCCAGTATACCTAATGATATTCTAAGTCTGTACACCAAAAATCAATCAAATACCCCCAGTAGTTTAGACACAGGACATTATTTTCCATTATTCATATTTTCAACATTATGTTTATTGTTTACTAGGCTATCACATATAAGGTTAAAGACCTGTAAGTATAACTTAAAAAACTCCTTACGCAAATCTAATTTCTTTCGCATATTTGTGCTACATATTTAGTTTGTTTGAAAAAAACTTTTGTTTAATATCGATGTTACGACTTATTTCATAGAGTCAAAATACTCTCTTGAACTGGTATGGCTCGTCTTTTCATTTATTGTCGTGTTATCATCTCCACATTGTATAGTTTTTTCATGTGTGAGCTAGAGCCCAAAATTTAATGTTGATTTTACAATTAACGTGTGAGTTATCACCGCCTAGTGGTTGTGACCTATGGACTGTGTAGTCAAACGCCTTAAGTTACTTGCTGAAACGGTGAAGGAAAACATCGCGAGGAAACCTGCATGCCTGAGAGATCCTCTCGATGACGTTTGAAGTGATGACGACTCGGTGGCGCAGTGGCTGAGCGATCGGTTTGTGCGTAACGGGTTGCGGGTTCGATCCCCGCACGGAGCAAATATTTGTACGTTCTGCAAGTAGTTGTTTCGGGTCTAGGCGTTTGTGTATGTGAAAATATGTGTTTGTAAACGCACCCACGACACAGGAGAAAATCCTAGTGTGAGGCAACGTTTTTTTTTAAAAATAAAGAAAAGTCTAGTTGCGGGTCGGGACCCACTTTAGGCTAGCGTGGTGAACTATAGTAATCGTGGTACAGTCTAACAACCTAATTGGTAAACATGCAACTAGCGACCGATCCATGTGTGGCTTTAAACCAATTCGGTTGATAGACTGTACATAATCTGTCTCAAATGAGGCCCATGCCCAGCAGTGGGGCGGTAGATAAATTAATGTCAAATCAAATCAAATCAAAAGGTTTTTATTTCATATGAACTTTTTCAAGCATTTATAAAACGTTATGACTCTAGTTGCACGGTTCCAAGAAGTTGATCTCATGGAGAAGAACCGGCAAGAAACTCCATAGACACTCTTTTTAAAAAGAAGGTATTGTTACATTATTTTGGTAATAATTATGCGAGGTCAATGTAAAAAATTCATGTCTTGAGATGTCAATGGTCAAAGATATAAAAAAAAAGTGATATGGTAAGTATAATTCTCTAGACTGAACAATACACTGAACTCACATTTACAAAATTATAACAATTGAATAGGGGCGTGAAATACGCCATAATAAAATGCTACAAGCTATGTCTTTAAAAAGACAACGTTTTTGTAATAGAAACAACCTCACGGTACCAGGGAGGCCACATGCACAACAGTATCTACATCCACACATTCCTATCGTCAACATAGTCCTTGATTTTATAATAGGCTTTCTTGACGAGAACAGATTTCACATGATTTTTAAATTTCTTGCCGGTGAGATCGGTGACACATTTAGGTAGTTTATTATAAAAGCGTATACAATTCCCTAGAAATGATTTATTAGTTTTTGTAAGTCTATATTTAGGCACTACTAATTTATGTTTATTCCTAGTATTAATGTTATGATAGTCACTATTGATGTTAAACTGTAGATGGTTTTTCCGGACGTACATAATATTTTCAAGAAATGCTGATACATTATCGTATTTTTCACTAACAACATAATCGTTAATAAACTAATCATCTCAGCCGTTACAGAAGCTGTTAATTTTATCTCTGCTGTAGGTAACAGAGTGGATGATATCTCAATCTATAAATTCCCCGTGCCGCCCAAGTATCCGGGGCCATTCGATTTTTATAACATAAACATGTACGCATCGCCAAATGTATGGATCAAAGGCGACGAGGCTGTAAAACGATGCAATCGACGTTGATATAAATATACTAGAAGTACCTACTGCTGCCCCGTTGGTCTAGTGGACGTAAGAGCTACTATTGAGCAAGAGGTCTTGGCTTTCGATTCGCAAGTCGAGCAGTATTATTGGGGTTTTCTTTAAAAGTAAGTTTGGATTCGTTCCTAGTTGATGACAATAGGGGGTGACCCTATTACATGGGACCTAAAATATACCGAGGAAGTATGGGTATGCAAAATACACTTCTGCCTATCACACAAGGAAAGTAGGGGGCATTTAAGGTTTCTAAGATTAGGGGAATTACTACACGGATAGCAAGCAAAATTCATATACATAGTTACGCCCCTAACAAACTCTGGTAACCTTACTCACTCGCAGAAACACAACTATTGTTGTTTCACTGCGGTCTTCTGTAAAGCGGAGGTACTGCCCCAGTCGGGCAGCTCAATTTGAGCAAAATATCCCGCTGAGCCCTTTTTTCTTTTTTTAAGTGCGGAAACATCCTGTACGGACCGTCCCATCGCGACGGGGTGTGTCGGACTCCGCTTGAGCGTTTACCGATTAAAAAAACCGCACCCGTCAACGCCACCAACCCTATTGCCGAGGCCATGGGATTTGCAAAAGCATGCACCACAACACCGGCGGGATCCCGCTATGCCCTACCTCTGTGTAAAGTAGATGACGAGTATGAGCGCACTTGATGTAAATCATTTCTGTTAACTGATTAGTCATCTAAGCTGTTGGCGTCTCGCCAGGATGTTGGTTTGATTGATTTTACATTTATTATCGCTGAGACGGAAATATGTAGTTATTTTAAGTTTCGTTCAGAAGAGAATTTGGATTAAGAGAAGCTGAAAAATTTCTAGCAGAATTGTCATGTATTACCTACTTTTAACCTGTTTCTAAGAATAGAAAAAAATAATGTCATTTATCATGCTATTGTTTAATATGACAATAGCATGATAGACATTATTTTTTTCTATTCTAGATATGTTATTGTAGTAGTAGGTATATTTAGAACGGATACTTTGGCTTTCATTTTTGTTATCAACAAAACAAGCACAAATCTTACTACCTAAATATTCTACACTATTTGCATACAAGTCGAGCATTCTATTTGTTGAACTCCGAGCTTCTAATTTCTAAAACCTTAAAAACCTTAAAAAGGGAAATTCTGATATCTGAAAAAAAAACTAATTAGTCTTGATGTTGTCAATGTTATTGATTATCGCTGCAAATTATTTATAATATATTACAATGAAATGACAGTTTCTTTGTTTGAAATACGCTTTCAAGATCCTATTGAATGACTAGACATATCCAGTACCTACAAAACGTACATCTTTGTGCACAAGTTTAGTCAAAACAAGTAACGATCACTTTTACTGAAGCGCTTCTTTGTATCGCTTTTGTTATGTAATCAGTAGAAGTCAAATTTGTGCACATTTTTATGTATGTAGGTACTTGCAATTTTTGAGAGTTCAGGTACCAGACTAAGAACTCCCTTAGGGGAAGAATTCTAAGCTTAGAATCACCTCGACTTAAAAACTTTTTTTAAATATTTTTTTTTATTACAAATGTAATTTTTATAAATTTCATTTATTTTATTATATATGCACACACTACTACAATATTTATGCCATAATATATTGCAGTAGTGTGTGCTATTTAATAGCAGAAAAGCTTTTTCTCTACCCAACCAATCAAAGAATGCAAGCGTGATGATGTGTTTATCATAACGCACAACCAAAATAATTATTTGTTCCGCATGACGTTATCATATAATCTAAATAATATCTAATTTTAAACCATAGACTGTTCACTTTAATTTGACTCATGACTGCACCCTTATGTGTATTATAATAAGGGTAATTTTGCTTTAAATTGTGGGTCAAATAACTGTGAACAAGTTTGTGTATGTCGTGGTTTACTGTAGACGCATACCTACATGTTCAGTGCGGGTAACCATGTGTAATAAATATTCAATGATTTATCATTCAAATACATAAATCACCGTGTTGGGCTCGATTCCAAATTTGAAACGTATTTGAACGTAACTCAAGTGTTCTTGGTTTGAAATTTGAGTCAAAATAAATTAAAACTTATCTACCCAACTATTGTCCCATTGCTGGGCATGGGTCTCCTCTCATTTGCGTGATTAGGTTATTGTCTACAACGCTAGACAAGTCTGGATACTTCATCTCCCATCGTGAAAATCTCATAAGGATGCAGGTTTCGTCAAGAGCTTTTCTTTCACCGGGCAGTCATTGGTCTTGGTATCGACATAAAGATATTGAGTACCTATTGAGAGGTTTGAGATTATTGATTTTAATTCAGTGTTTATTGTTAGACAAAATGAGGTCAAGTTTATTTATTCTTAGATTTTGAAACAAATTTTGATTTCTATTTTAACTAGACTCATACAAATAACACAACATTATATGTTGTTGATTGTTAGTGTTTGTTTTTCTATACATTCATTGGAATTTCTAATTCTAATTTAACTTCTACATCTATGAGAGCTAACAAATATAATGAAGACAACAATATTCTATAATGATTGTAATGTTTTTTTTATATCACAAGTCTGGCAAACAAACTTTCGTCTGTTTCGTCTGTTTGCAACACCAGACGTGTCGCTCGCGCGTTGCCGACCTTTTTTTTTAGGGCGGAAAAATCCTTTACGGACCTTACCGTCGTCGCCTCGGGAGGCGACGGCGTGTGTCGGACTCCGCTTGAGCGTTTACCGCCTAAAAAACCGCACCCGTCAACGCCACCAACCTTATTGCCGGGGCCATGGGATTCGCAAAAGCATGCACCACAACCCCGGCGGGGCGTTGCCGACCCTGTAGAAACCGTTAAGGTTACTTAAAATAGGGAGTTACTATTACTATTCTAGTAGCAAACGGAATTCCCATGCTGTCAGAATACTGACAGCATGGGAATTCCGTTTGCTACACTCCACCAACGAGGTCTCGTAATCTTACTCACTCCCAGAAACAGAACTATTCTTGTTTCCCTGCAGTCTTCTGTAATGCGGAGGTACTACATCTCCTCTCGAATTCTAATACTATGAAGATTCATCAAAATCGTTTTTGCGTGAAAGAGTAACAAACATTCACACATACATCCATAAAAACATTCGCGTTTATAATATTAGTGGGATATTTTCCCCCAATGAGTTTTCGTTTATAAGCTAGTGATTAAATAAATAAATAAATATTTCCGGACATTATTACACAGCGCCATCTAGTTCCGTGGTAAGCAACAAGGCTTGTGTTACGGATACTAGTTGGTTGATATACTACATATATACTTTTTTTTTTGTAAATACATACATATTATACATAGATACATCCATGACTCGGAAACAAATGTTTATGCTCATCACACAAACATTTGTCCCTACTGGGATTCGAACCCGAGACCCATAGCACAGCAGGCAGCGTTAACTACCGCTGAGCTAAACGTGTCGTCAAAATAAGTAATTAAAACTCGTCAACCATCCATCACTAATTGTGTAGTGTAGTGTACACATACGTATAATGTAGCTTAATCCTGATGACCTACCAAATAAAGATTCGGGATTTTGTTTCGTCATGATAGTACTAACGCTAATAGAGATGCCAACACAGCAATATAAAACGCCTAGATTATAAAGTTTTATGACGTGTACATCGTAAAACGTAATATGTTAGCATGTGAGTAATTTCAATGAAAAAATTGATCCATACTAAAGGACGTGATCACATCCTCAACGGTCAAGGAAAATATCGTGAGGAAACCAGGATGCTTGAAAGATTTCCTCGATTGTATGTGAAGTCTGCCAACCCGTAGGAGGCTAGCGAGGTGGATTATAGCCTTATCCCTCCCAGAAATGAGAAGAGACCTGTGTCCAGCAGTGGGAAAATAATGGGTTGATGATGATGATCTATCTTCACACCAACTTCTATGGGTAGTTTTTAATGTATGTGAAAAGAGTGTTGAGCTTGTGTTTTAATGTTTTATGTACAATTTTCAAAAAAAAGAGTTCATGATTATATTATAAACGCCAGTGAAAAGTTTCAATCAACGCAGCATATCGTGGTCTACTGCTAGCTTAAAAGTTGTATAAACTGTGGATGAATTTACATTAAATACAAAACTTGTTATTAATTTACAATGTTACTAATTTGTATGGAAAGTAAACTTTAAAGGACCCCATCCAGTACAGCGTAACGAAAGACAATAAAATTTTTCCTAAGGGAATGAAAACGAACACCACTGTAGTTATATACTACACAGAGCATCACTTAGAACATTTTTAATTATAATTAAAGCATAATATATCCCCATAATTAGGTAAATTTTGTCTACAGGGACTAAGGTCGTGAACTCTAATTTGCTAATTTGACGGTAATACTTACCAATAATGTCTGCGTCACATTTCCTCGTAATGCCAGTTTTAGTGTTCAAAATGTCACTTCTTGATACATTAAAAATTTGGTAAGGGAATTTAAAAGTTATCTGTCAGATGTAATAGTGTTGCGTACAGTAAGACCAAGGCAATGAGTTCAAGCCAAAGGTATCACTGACTTTTCAAAGTAACGTGCGTATTTATCACACGCTCGAACGGTGAAGGAAAAGATCGTGAGAAAACTAGCATACCTGAGTTATTCTCATGTGAGAAAGCCCTTGCTCAGCAGTGGAATCATAATTATAAAGAGCAATTGGTACTCATCAATTATGTAACGCGTAGTAATATTTGTATCAAGTTCATAGCTATTTTTTTTTTATAATACATTTCACAAATACGGTCTTATCAGTAAACAAGATGTTCATCAGAAAACAGACCATTTATATAGATTAAAAACAACAATTCAATCAAGAATATTGAAAAACAAACTATGATAAAATTGTATTATTTTATGCGTACCGATTTAATACCTTAAAACCTTGGTTTTATGTCGTAAAAAACACATAAAGAAGAAAAAATAGTTTTGACAGTTACATTGCATACAAATGTTCAAATATGGAATCTTCAAAATATTTTTCTGTCAAACAAACTTTCAAATATAGAATGTTCAGAAATCAATCTGATTACGAATTTTTATACATAATATCTGGGTACAATAAGTTTATAAAGTGGAAACAGAACTTACCATACAATTTTCTTCGGAATTGGGCAAAAAAAAACTCGTATAAGGCTATGCACACACAATAAGTTTTACATGGCTGTTGTCCATGTGTCGTACAGCCCAACGGGACACTAGTCCGACAATATTGTACGTCTCTACCACGTTAATCGAATTTTCAAAGAGGGTTCGCCGATAATGATGCGATGATTATCGATATTAATATCGATAGTTTCTTGTTTATTTGATTTTATTAAACAAAAAATCTGTCTTTTTTAATAAGTATTGATTTTATGTCAATTATTACTTGGTGAGTAATTAATAATAGACGGGTGTTGGGTCTTGAAGGTATAGTATTTAGTATAGTATTTGTATAGCCTAGTGGTGTGACCTATCGACTATGACGTTAAATGTCTCGAGTTCAAACCCAAGGCATGCGTGTGTATTCATCACATGCTCAAACGGTGAAGGAAAACATATGAGAAAATCTGGATGCTCGATGGCATGGGAAGACTGCCAACCTGCAGTAGCCTAGCGTGGTAGACTATAGCCTAATCACTCTCAAATGAGAGGAGACCCGTGCCCAGACGTGGGACAATAATGGGTTGAAGATGATGAACTAAAATACATGTTACATTTAATAATAAAATACATTTCATTAATTTATTACAATATTTTTTTTATCGATAAGATCAATAGCGCGTAACATCACTACGGCAAGTTAATGTCATTAATGTAAGTCCGCATGCCGCCATCCGTCGCTTGTTTAAGTTGTACGAATCGCTATCAACCACACCATCATTTATTTAATAGATTTAACTATGTATAAACTATGGTTAATATGCTTTTTCTTCACACAATAACCATAATTATGATCAATCTACTGTCTAACTGCCTCATTATGACGACCCAATTAGTCCAGCGGTAGTTAACACTACCTTCTGTGCTATGGGTCCCGGGTTCTAATCCCGGTAGGGACAAGTGTTAGTGTGATGAGCATAAACATTTGTATCCGAGTCATGGATGTGACAAAAAATAGTATATATGTAATAGTATACGTAAAACTAGCCTCATTACTTAGCCCAGATGAATTAGATGGCGCTGTGTCATAATGTCCAGGAATTTATTATTTATTAGTTGTAAGTGCGACTGCTGAGCAAGAAGGTTTTGGTTTCGATTCCCAGGTCGAGAGGTTTTATTTGATGTTTCCATGAAATTCTTAGTAGCAGTTTTCGATGTTTGGATTTCTGCACGGTTGATGGCTATATATAGGCTGTCCCTCTATTACATAGGACCTTAATATATACTGGTAAAATGTGGGTTACATAAGTACACCTCTGTGTACCCCATCGGAGATGACAGGCGTGATGGTATACCTATCTAAAATCTTGAAAATATCCCAAGTTTCATACAACGAAAATATTGACATTGTATAGAAAGAAGTGACGTTAAAATTTTGTAAAAACACTGTCTGTTTGAATAGGACCCGGCCCTTTCTAACAAAAAAAAGTTACCACGAAAGATTATAGTAAAAAAGAATTGCCAGGTTTTTTTCAGATTTTTTATAATTCTATCAATCATTACCATACTACATTTACCATAGTTATTTATCATGTTCAAGTTCTTTACATAAATTATTACTTAAGTAGTTCTGCATTATGCTTAATTCAGATAATAAATGTACTGATATTACCAAGATATTTTATATTTTAGATTATTGGTATGACAGAAAATTGCAAAACTATCTTGCAAGCGTTGAATTCTGAGTCTGAAGTCCAGGTTTCCATTCCCAGTATCCCAAGTACCTTTGAGTTTCTCGGTGGATGGATAGATGGATGGATGGTGTACAAGTATTTAATAAAATGTTGTATGTTGCAAAAAATCTTATTGATATTTTAAAATTACATCAAATAAAACTGAGAAGAAAGACATTTTTTGCAGATCACTGCGCAAATAAAACGCAATGTTGTGTAATCGCACTTCTTAATATACAGGATGAATTACTTTCCGACTTCTAAATTAAGCACATCATAGTATTTTGACTTCTAAAATTAGAGTAGTAGACTTTAATTTTTGCTTAACCCCATGGTAAAGAGGCGTATGTGTGTGTATGTACTACTACTCCTAAATATTGCAAGTATTTTGTGAGTATTAAAAAAAAAAACTAAAAGACACCGCCTGTTCTCTATCTATTGGCAAAAGAAATGCTAAGACCAAATAGGATTATGTTATGTATTGCCCAAAGAGCTCGAAGTATTAAAAAAATATTACATACTTAAATATTACTGTGAATAAACCTTTGTGAATGAAGATACACGAAAATAGAAAGTTATTTTTATGTCAAAGTTGTTGGATTTTAATTTTGCATTTTATTAAGTTTTTACTTGTTATTATAAATAATTAATTATATCTGGACATTATAACACAGCGTCCCATTTTTGCCCCAAAATTGATCAAAATCGGTTATGTCGTTCACGTGTGATGTCGTGACTAAGGAAAATAGAGATTCATTTTTATACATATAGATATATTACACATCCTATATTATACATATATCTCCTGTAAAAATATAAATTATTTTTAAAATTCTTTCCAGCATTTTAGTTTTTCTCGGTCCATAATAATCAAATTTACTCGGGTTTCAGAAACTTTTTGGTGCAATTTGTCCTATTCTTAAGCAAAAAGTTTCTATAACTTTTGGCGCTAAAGCAAACACGTCGAGAAAATCAGCCATATTGATTATTTAATTCAGTTACAGAAAATATTTGATCTTATTACCACCAGCTGTAAATTCAAAATGTATTAACCGCCAAAATAAAAATATATATTATGTTTTATTGTTCTTTAATACATATAAAAGCCCTGGACTGGTGTGACCAGTGGATTGTGAAGTCAAAGGTCTTGTTCAGGCCTATAAGCCTGATGTAATAACATGAACATAACAACATACACATGGAGGTTGCTAATTAAATGGCGTAGGCGCTTCGGCTAAATCAAAATGTTACCTGAATTCAGCCGCTATTATACACTACCTTGTCGACCGCCGCGATGAACACATCTTGTAAACTAAATTCATTAATTGCCTAAATAAGTATTCTAAATCCTATTATTGAGTTTCATTTGGCTCCATTGTGTCGGCGAAGACATAAATTGGTGGCCCATGAGGGGAACTTACGAAAACACAAAATATCAAGAATCAGCTGCGTCATCGCGTCGAGTTTTCCAAACTGCAAAATCGCATCAGAGGCACAAGAAGAACAAAGTGGAGTACCCAGCTGAGCTAAAGACGGGCAGTGAAGTCACTAAAGCATCACACCGGCAGCTGATTTCATGAGATAAGTGCTCCAAACAATTCCTTTGTCCTCACTCACCTACCTATTCTACCTCACCCATATTTCCTTCCATGTTATTTTTTATGGTCGAAACTTGTGTAAGCTGTAGTCTAATTTCAATCATCGTTTATTATTAACTTTAGATAACATTATTAGAGTATTACAAGTATTAGAAATTGCGCACATTATCGTAATTAATTGCAGAATTTAGTGAAAAAAAATCTACCCGCATTATAAAAATTATTAACGAATATTTTTTTATTTCGTTGAATTTAATTATCTTAGTAACTTAATTAACTTGGCTATACGTAATTTAAACCTTAAATAGTACCTACTTTGTTTAAGCCAAGTTTGGTGGCCCATATAAATAATTATTTTATCACCTATTGTTTCGCGTTCTGATTTATACGCCGACCATTCCAGTGAATCCCGAGCCGGTCTGAACGTCTACCTCGGGCAGCGCTGCCTAGCTATTAGCTGTTCCCTGACACCGGCTTCCTTTGGCGGCGAGTATCAACGGAGCGAGGGGCGTGAGCTATTTTTTATTACCTTTTGCCTATCTCTCACACTGGTTTGCATTGTGTAATTGTTTAATATTTGTATCATAATTTCATAATGATGAACCCAAATGTAGAAACCGGTACAAGTTCAGCAAAATTAGTGAGGGAATTAAATGTTAAACGTAGTTCAATCAAAGGTCAAATTTCTAAATATAAGAATTTTTTATGCAACGTAAACCAGAAAGAGGAATTGACGAGCATCGAACTCGCTGAGTTAACGCTAAAGCTTGGCAAATTCGAAGCATTGTCTATGCGATTTGATGAGTTGCAAACTCAGATAGAGGTTTTGAATTCTGAAAACTTACTTAAGGAACTTGACGAACGGGAAGGCATTGAGCATGATTTCGTTGTAAACATTGCAGCATCTAAGAAAATCATTGATGATCAAACTCAAATCATCGAGGATCAGCAAAGACGTAAGTCATCATTTAATGACTCCAGCGCTCATTGCACATCCGAATGTAAAGATAATAGTATGGGGTTCAAATTGCCGCAAATTAGAATATCTAAGTTTGACGGCACATATTTTAAATGGCTAGAGTTTCATGATACGTTTGAAAGCTTAATTCACAATAATATTAGAATTTCTGACATTCATAAGTTCCATTATCTGGTATCCTACTTAGAAGGGGATGCGGCTAGAATTATATCAAATCTAGAAGTGTCATCATCAAACTATGTCGAGGCGTGGACGCTTCTCTGTGATCGTTATAATAACAAACGTTTGCTAACCAATTACCACCTCGATTCTTTAATCAATATACAACCGTTAACACGAGAATCTGAGAAATCATTACGTTTCTTGGTAGATCACGTGACCAAAAATCTACGTGCTTTGGCCAGTTTAGGCCAGCCTACAGACCAATGGGACATGTTGCTTATTTTTAGGTTGTCATCTAAGTTCGATAACCTTACTTTAGCTAAATGGGAAGAATATCGTAATACACTGGAAGATGTGCCTACATTAAATCAATTTAAAAAATTCTTAATTGACCGGGCTGATGTTTTAGAGGCAATAAATAGAAATTCTAATAATCACAAGATTCACAATTCGATTAAAATTAACACGTCGCGTAGTTACAACTCGTCAAGTAACCACAGCAATAGTAAATTCACATCCCATAATAATAATAAGTTAACGTCTAATACTAAGTCGTTTGCCAGCATTAACCTGCAAGGGTCAAAGGTATGCATAATTTGTGGTGAAAATCATAGGATTTACGATTGCTCGTCCTTTAAGTCAAAGAGTGTGCAAGAAAGATTGGTCGAAGTAAAAAAGTATAAGTTATGCTTAAATTGTCTGCGTCAAGGACACCCGTTGAATGAGTGTCGTATGGGACCATGCCGTGAATGCAACCAAAGGCATAATACATTGCTCCACGGACCTACGACAACTTCAACCAACAATGCAAATGTCATCTGCTCTAATACAGATGGTACTGTAGTAAGTACTTATTCTACACAAAATATAAAACACGTTTTTTTATCAACGGCATTAATTGAAGTTGCCAATCCAAATACGAAACAGAAGGTTAAAGTGCGCGCATTACTAGATTGCGGCAGCCAGTCAACCTTTATTACTAAATCATTAAAGGCTAAATTGGCCCTAAAGTCAACTCCTTTAGACAGTTTAAGGGTGATAGGAATAGGAAACAATTGTTCTAATCAGGTTGTTGAGAAATGTATGACTCAACTAAATTCACTAAATACATCATTCAGTGTACAATTATCATGTTTTGTGCTTAATGAATTAACAAGCGAGATTCCTAAAGCTCGTATAGATATTCAAGCCCTAAGGCTCCCTTCAAACATTATTCTAGCAGACCCTACTTTTAATGAACCTTCTGCAATTGATGTTTTGATTGGCGCTGATATATTTTGGGACATACTAAAGGGTGAACAACGATCACTTGGTGTCTCAAATCCTAAATTGCTAAACTCTGAATTAGGGTGGTTAGTCGCCGGCCCTGTCTACAGTCAAAATTCAAACAATTCTATACAATGTAATCATGTTCATATTGCACAAGATTCAATAGATGAAGTAAACAAAATGCTTCCTATATTTTGGAACCTCGAAGAGATTCCACAAAAACCAATTTTAAGTGAAAATGACAAATACTGCGAAAATCATTTTCTTCAAAACACAATTAGGCTAAAAAATGGTAGGTTTCGTGTGAAGTTACCTTTAATTGATTCACCCGATTGTTTAGGTGATACTTATTCACTAGCGAAAAAACGATTCCTAAATTTAGAGAAAAGGTTAAGACGAAATGAAAATCTTAAGTTTGAATATTCTAAGTTTATAGCGGAATATGAAGACTTAGGTCATCTTTCTGAGTGCAATGAAAAACCTAACCTTTCTTATTTTCTCTGTCACCATGCTATTCTCAAAGAAAGCAGCGAGTCCACTAAACTCAGAGTGGTGTTCGACGGCTCAGCACCATCTTCATCTGGCTATTCATTAAACGACATATTATTGTCAGGACCGAATGTACAAGATTCTCTGTTCTCAATACTGATTCGAGCCAGACAGTATAAATATTTATTGACGGGAGATATAGAAAAAATGTACCGTCAAGTGGAAATTTCTGAAAGTGATCGTAACTTACAACTTATATTGTGGAGAAATAATGAGTCACAACCGATCAAAATATTAAAACTAAACACTCTTACCTATGGTACCGCAAGTGCTAGCTACTTAAGCACTCGCTGCATTCGTCAACTTGGTGAAGAATGCGACGAGGAATTAATAAAAAATATACTTATACATGATTTCTACGTAGATGATCTAATTACGGGCAGCGACCGGGAAGACCAGCTGCTTTATATACAAAATTCAATTTCTAAAACATTAAGCTTGGGATGTTTCAACTTAAGAAAATACAAAAGTAACTTACGCACTCTTTTTCAAAATTCAACTTTAATAAATACTCAAGATAATTTAACCATCAGTGAATCATCCAGCACTTTAGGCCTAGGGTGGAACCCAGTTAGTGACACTTTACATTTTCCTACACGGGACATGCCCCAAAACGTTTCTATAACTAAAAGGTTCATAATGTCACAATCTTTTCAAATATTTGACCCCTTAGGTTTATTGAGCCCATGCATTATACAACCGAAAATAATGTTACAAAAATTATGGCTACAAAAATTAGATTGGGATCAACCGGTCCCGCAAGATATTCAAAATGACTGGAATTCTTTTCAAAACAACATATCACACATTCAAACAATTAAAGTTCCGAGATTAGTTTTATGTCACGAACCTATTCAAATAGAATTACATTCATTCAGTGATGCGTCACAGCACGCGTACGGCGCATGTGTTTACATGCAATCGCAAGCAATTACCGACGGTGCCGTTACCGTTAGATTGTTATGCGCTAAGTCGAAAGTCGCACCTGTCAAGCCAACGACGATACCACGCTTGGAGCTATGTGCCGCTCTGCTCGCCGCTCGGCTGTGCAAATCAGTTACAAATGCATTTAGATATACACCGGCACGTATAGTTCATTGGTGTGACTCAAGTATTGTGTTAGCTTGGATTCGTCACGACCCGAAGAAATTAAAGGCTTTCGTAGCCAATCGCATAATAGAAATTACCGAGATAACCGACCCGTTATCTTGGCGTTATGTTCCTACCGCCGCTAATCCAGCCGATTTTATTTCTCGGGGTGTAAACGCCGGTCAATTAGCAAAAATGAATTTGTGGTGGTATGGCCCAGATTTTTTGTCTAAATGTCAATCTGAATGGCCTATTTTGAACAAAATTAATAGAAATGAATGTGATAATTTAATTGAAACTAAATCTAATATTGTTGCTGTTTCCGAATCAATAATCGATTTTGATAATTATTCTAATTTGAAAACTTTAATAGGTTCATTGGCATACATTAAAAGATTTATTTACAATATTAAAAATCAAAGTAGTAAACGTTTAGATAGCTTATCTTTACAAGAAATAAATGATGCATTTTACTCATTGTGTGCTATTGCACAACAACAGGTATTCACGCATGAATACGATCTTTTATCCAAGAATAAACTAATAAGTAAAAATTCTAAAATACTATCATTGTCACCGTTTTTTGATAAGAAACATAACATTATCAGAGTTGGTGGCAGACTTAAGGCATCCGGTTATTCTTACGACAAAAGGCACCCTGTATTGCTGCATAGTTCACACCGCTTAACGAAGTTATTATTTGAGCGCGAACATAAACGTAGTATGCATGCAGGGCCTCAGCTACTGTTGGCAAGAGTCAGAGAAACAGTCTGGCCAGTAAATGGAAGGCAACTAGCTAGACGTGTTGTAAATAACTGTGTGCGTTGTAGACGCTTTGCTGCTAAAACATTGTGTCCAAAAATGGGTGATCTTCCAGTTCAGAGAGTAACACCTGATTATCCTTTTAAGTCTGTTGGTCTGGACTACGCTGGACCATTCTATATTCTAAATCGTAAAGGCCGTGGTAGTCGATTAATAAAATGTTATTTATGTTTATTTATTTGTTTACGTTTTAAATGTTTGCATCTAGAAGCGGTCAGTGATTTAACAAAAGACGCGTTCTTGATGACACTTCGAAGGTTTATAGCTCGCAGAGGAAGGCCAGTGGAAATCTTTTCGGATAATGGCAGAAATTTTGTAGCCGCTGCTAAGGAAATTAGTCAATTTCTATATAAATATTCGAGGCCACTGTCTGACTTTGCAACGCAAGAAGGCATAAGGTTTGTTTTTACCCCTACTTACGCTCCTCACTTCGGGGGTATTTGGGAAGCCGGGGTAAAATCCGCAAAACATCATGTAAAACGCATAATAGGAAATAGTCATTTGACACTAGAAGAATTGTCAACGCTGTTTGCACAAGTGGAGGCCATACTAAATAGTCGTCCCTTGTGCCCATTATCCTCCTCTCCTGACGACTTCCTTTCTCTCACTCCAGGGCACTTCCTCATTGGAAGACCGTTGGCGGCGCTCCCAACACGTGACCTGCTAAATCATGCTGAGCACTGCCTACGACGATATGAACGCCTCGAGAGATTGCGACAACATTTTTGGAAGAGGTGGCAGCGAGAATATATTGGAGAACTACAGCAAAGGACAAAATGGAAAACGAGAACTGCAGAACTCAACGTGGGTGACATGGTACTTCTGCAGGAAGATAATGTGCCGCCTTTAAACTGGCGTCTTGGAAGGGTCGCTCGTCTATTTCCCGGACCTGATGGCATTTCACGAGTGGCTGACATAAATACTACTAAAGGCTGCGTACGAAGACCGCTGGTTCGCATCTGTCCACTGCCCCAAGGAGAAGATCTACAATGTTGAAATAATACATTCTTTCAACGAGGCCGGAAGATGTTCAGGCCTATAAGCCTGATGTAATAACATGAACATAACAACATACACATGGAGGTTGCTAATTAAATGGCGTAGGCGCTTCGGCTAAATCAAAATGTTACCTGAATTCAGCCGCTATTATACACTACCTTGTCGACCGCCGCGATGAACACATCTTGTAAACTAAATTCATTAATTGCCTAAATAAGTATTCTAAATCCTATTATTGAGTTTCATTTGGCTCCATTGTGTCGGCGAAGACAGGTCTCGAAGTCAATTCCAAGGCAATGACTTTATGAAGTTACGTGCACATTTATCAAATGCTCAAGCCGTGAAGATCATCAAGATCAGAACATCTTGAGGATACCTGCATGATTGAGAAATTTTCTTATTGATGGGCTGATGATGCTGATAAAAGGAACGAATCCACCTAAAAACACACCAGTCAATCATGCCGATAAACTAATCAGTACACGAATCGGCTTATTCGCCATAAACCCCGAAAGCCATGGTTTTCAAAACTATAGTTCATACATTTGTTTCACGTTAAACCCCAAAGCGATTTGAGATATTAAAAATGTATTAGGAAATATTAACATACTTTAATTCCACTTAAACTCCAAAATAGTTTAAGTAGAGATAATAGCAGTTACTATACAAAATAAACCTTTAAATAAAACTTTTTTACTCTCCTTCTCATCCTTCCTACAACTTGTCTTGGGGTTGAAGTTGAATGATTGTTGGGGTTTAGCGGAATAAGTCCACCAATCAACACACTAATTGACTTACCAGTCGACACACTGGTTATAAAACCGACCGGTATACTCGCTTGATATTAGTGGAAAATAAGTACATTAGATTTTTAAAACTGAATACTTAAATAGGCTCAATTGTTTTGAATTTCTATATATGTACATATGTCACATACGCGTCCCAAAATATTTATTTTGAAACAATTTAGTGTAAGTTGCATTTTCTATAAAATCTGTTTTGGATTTCTACCAAATTCATTACGTGAAGTTCCATTCTAGTAAAAGGTTTCAAAATAGTTGTGACAGATGACAGACCGATCATAGGAGCCAATCATCCCCCTTAATTCAATTTTAATGCCACTGTGGGTAGGAGCGTAAGGGTATTATCAACGCGCATGAGAGTGAGCCAGATTGCGAATATGCGGAAGTCTAGGGGATGATTGGCCCCTTGGATCGCTCTGTCTTCTCGTAAAAGGTTTCGAAATAGTTGTCTGGTGGAGATATAAACAATGGAGCATCATAATTTACGTGAAGTTAATTAATTCCTTCGGGAGCTTTAAAGCGTCTGCAAAGCAATACGGCCGACGGAAAGTGTCTGGGAGTATTGGCGACTTATTTTTAAGGATATTGCCTACAAAATACGTAAAAATCAGCTTGGAGAATTTACGTGAGGTAAGTAATATTTGTATGTACCTTGATTACCTGATACCTGAAAATTGGCCCACTAGGCAAGTTAGCTAGTAGGCATGCGTTCTTAGTACATACTAGCACTACTCAATAACCCACATTTGGTTCGTCAGAAAATACGCGACGTCTGGCGGCCCTGGGATCTTACTCTAATAAGGAATCTATACTTACTTCCATATATCAAAACCTATACTTAATATTATAAAGGCAAAAGTGTGTATGTCTGTCTGAGTGTGTTACCTTTTCACGCTTCAACCACTGAACCGTTTGGAGATAGTTTGAGTGCCGGGGAACGACATCGGATAGGTTTTGTCCCGGAAATCATACCGTATAATCGTATACGGTATCGATAACTTCCTTAAAGTTCTTAAGGGCACAAATAAATAAGCAGTTTGATGATAAAGCAGACTTGATAAAATCACCAATTCCACGCAGACTCAGTCACGGGAAAAGCTAGTATAGAATATCGAATGTCATGTTGATCTTGACTTAAATGCATGCGACCACCGTGACGGTAAATAAACGGGAGAAACTAACCAGATTGTGTGTTGTTCGCACACTGTTTGCGTAAGGACGTACCGTACGTCCGGTATTGTGCCTTAAGCTAATTATGGAAGAAAGTGGTGCTCAAACTTTTCAACGTTGCCCGGAAATTAGACTTATTAGGTCATTTAGGCAAAAGGGTCAGGAAAGCGCGCGCGATACCTCTAGTTTTGTATGCTTGCTATCGTCCATATGCTATGGTAACAGCGTACAATCGGGCAGGATGTAAGCTTTCTCGCACCTCCGCGGTAAACAAAAATACTCCTTACTGCCACTCCTGAAAACAAGGATCAAGAATAGCTCTACCATCCAGATTTTTTTTGTGATTGAGCGAGCCCGACGTGTGCCCGGGGGAAGATTTAAACTGTTGGTATTGGAATACGCTACAGAAACTAGAGGATTATGAAATAATAGGTATCAGTTTTCATTTCTTTTCGTATAAAGCGAGAGACAGGGTAGGCAAGTGAGCCAGGATTGGCACAATATAAGATAAATCGAAGTAGGGTATGAAAAGAAAAATGTTTGGAAGTAAAGTAAATAAGAAGGCTCATATTGTGTCTAGAGGTGGGACGATTGTGTATAATAAGTATGTATTTTAAAAAAAAGCAAAGTAGAGTATCTACATAATTATGTAGTGTATCAACCATCTAGTATTCGTAACAAAAGCTTCGTTGCGTAGGTCGGTACTAGATGGCGCTATGTTATACATAATGTCCGGACGGTCCTCGAGACGGTTCATAAAAAAAGATTATTTTGTTGCCTATCAAATGTTTGAGAAACACAGCACTGCCGGTGTCCATGGGAGCGACACGCTCGAAACGACGATATTTCCCTCACAATGTTCCCTTGCCGTGTATGTTCGCCATATCCGAGTTATTATTAGATTATTGTCACTATCAATGCTGAAACTCTGATGAATAGTACGTACTTTGGTTATGAGAAGTGAACTCAGTTTTAGTTGCAGGTAAGTTGAAATTTGATTGAATTTGTGTTCATTTTGTATTTAAGTAGCATATGTACCGATTACTTACACTAACGCGAATATCAGACATTGAAATAAATCAGATATCTAGACTGAATAGAAAACGTTTTATCTAAAACCTTAAAAACAGATCAGGTTAAATAACATTGTTAATTCTATGCAGATGAAAGTCGAAGATGAATGCTCGTAATAAGATAAATTGGAAACTTCAATATCAAACATTATATCAGTTACATATTGATTAAGGATTAAAGTTCAGATTAAATAAAATAGCAAAGCAGTCCCGTCTACTAACGGCCTTCTAGAGTTCCGTGTCGCATCTACGTTACGTAATGTAATAATCTTTTGCGACAATTCAACAGAAAAAGACCGGGCATTTATTGGCTAAATCCGTGTAAGACGTGATCTGTCTATTACTTTACTTACTTCTTACTTACTTCTCTGGCTCAACGACACGAAGTGTATCTGGGCCTCCGACGCGGCATTTCTTCCTGCACCATTTCTTCCACCGCCATTTCTTCCTGCCTTGTACTAGGTCCAGTCCTGGATTAGCCTATAGGCTATTTAATACAATTCCTTAAGGCATCCAGTCCAGGGGGGCCTAAGACCAAGAATGAATAAGGACAATCAAGGTGCAGGGGGCTGGGACTAAAAAAAAGAAGCTAAGCCCAGTTGTCTTGTAATGTTTTGGTAATGTATGTGAGATTTTGGACTCTCCACCCAAGGTTTCTTAGGGTATCCAGTTACTTCATCCGGGACTGGCCAGGTCTCACCAGTAGAGCACCATAATCATCACCTTTAATCATCATAATCAACCCATTTTCTCATTCATCTCATTGCTAAGCACGGGTTTCTTCTAATTTGAGAAGGATTAGGCTATATAGTTAGTCCACCATAGTGTGGATTGCACTATTTTACGTGCCATTGAGAAAATCTCTCAGACATACCCACGATTTCTTCCTTCGAAACTCAGTGTGTGCCTCAGGATTGAACTTGAAATCTTGGACCTCTATTTACAGTCCACTAGTCGCCATCATACTAGGCTTTTACATATCGATAACTTAAAATAGTAGAACATAAAAAAAAACAGCTTAGAGAAAAATTTACAGAATTTTCGTACGTTGTCGATCGTCGTTATATGTTTTGACATCATTTTTTATTGTTTTTAATACAAATTCTATCTTAAAATACTAGTTATGTAATAGATACGTAATAAGTAATCTCCTAACATTTAGTTACTGTCAATCTAATGTCGTTTGTCCATGAATGGCTCTGACAAATAGTGGCCTATCATTGCGTTGATTGATGACTCAAAATCGCTTCTTAAATACCAAGGATTCTGTGTAAATGTGATTTAAGATGGGGCGTTCTTGAATGTTAGTGTAGATGTGAACGTGAGTAATAAAAATCGTCAAATATAAAACTATTTTTATAGCTTTTATTGCGGTATATTTATATTATTTTACACCTAACGTTGGGCAAGCTTTATGATCTTTTACAGGATCAATATTCACGGGCAGGCTGTGGGTCTCTGGAGACTACTAGGAGAGTTGATGCTATAATTACTAAAAATAGCTTGTAAATTTAAATAAAGAGGAGATGAGATCAAGTGTCAAGCATGTAGGCTAGAAAAAGGGGTGAAAAAGGTCATTAGACTTAAACTATATACTAGAGATGCAACGGATAGTTGTTTGGCCGGATACCGGATCCGTCGAATAAAACTAAAAAAAACATTGGGGATGATTTTTATTAAAATTACTATTATTGCAAGTATACATATATTGTTAGTTGTTATAAAACTGTATGCTATAGAAATGCGGTCCCACGTTGGGCGCCACTAATACCATTATTTATGCTAAAAAAAAAGAAAGTTACCCAGTAGTCTAAAGTTTCTGTCTATATAGATAATTATATTGAGATCTATTATTATGTTAACAAATATGGAAGCATACTGCTCGTGCCAACACTTTGTTCCGCCGATATATTATATATTCTATGCAATATGTTTCACATATTACTTGAGAACCTTGGACTGAACTAGTGGTGGGCTGCAATTTTATTACAGGTGTCGATATACTAATTTTATTATGTCACACGACTCACACAACGTATCAATATGAGGCAATCTTATTTAGGCTGTAACTAGAAGATGAAGTAAGAGAGTGATAGCGCTCTTAAAACAGCACCCGCATCTTGCTACTTCCCTTACTTAAAATTTCCATTTACAATTCCCCAATTTTATATTATAATCATGCGTTCACTTGAAATCTAAACTTGACCAGTATTAGTGAGTTCGTTATAATAACGGTAAAGGAGGCAGGTTGCTTGAACGGAGCGGCGCGAGTTCATTTAGACCGATTGTGCTTAAGAGATGTGCAGAAAGCACTTCAGCAATTAAAGCCAAAAAGATCGACTGGACCGGATGGTATTCCACCTTATATCATTAGGGATTGCAGAGCTGCACTCGCCGAGCCACTACTTTATATTTACAACCATTGTCTCCTAGCTGCGGTATTTCCCGAGAGGTGGAAAGTAACACGGGTCGTTCCAGTGCCTAAAGGGGGAGCTAAAGACAAAGTGGAAGGCTATAGACCAGTTGCTGTATTATCAACACCTGCAAAAGTTTTTGAGTCAGTAATACAGAACCACGTATTCGCGCAAATCAGCGGACAGCTTAGAGACGCTCAACACGGGTTTCGGCCAACTAGAAGTACTTCGAGCAATCTACTCAACTATATGGCAGATCTCATCCCAGCAGTAGATAGTGGAGTACAGATCGATGCCGCCTATTTTGATTTAAAAAAAGCGTTTGACCTAGTCGATAATGACATATTGCTAAAGAAATTAGCCGGTGTCGGTTTTACTCCACATTTACTCAAATTTTTTTGCCAGTTACATGACAAACAGACAACAATACGTTGAGTGTGCAGGTTATGTGTCAGAGCCGTACTTTATTAGATCGGGGTAAGTCAGGGGAGTAATCTTGGGCCGATGGAGTTTATAATTATGATAAATGACTTACCTGATGTCATAAAACATGCTAAATGCTTATTATTCGCAGATGACTTAAAATTATATATGTGTATAAGACAGCAGGATGACTGCGAGCGGTTACAGAGGGATATCGACGGTATTGTAGATTGGAGTACGAGCAATCTTTTACAATTTAATCGCTCGAAGTGTGCGACTATCACGTTCTCTCGCGCACGTACGCCAATCGTATACAAGTATAATATAGAGGGCACTCCATTGGCTAGGGTTACAGAGGTGAGAGATTTAGGCGTAAGCCTTGATACTGGGCTGACGTTTCATAGTCACGTGGTTAAGATCTGCAAGAAAGCCTACAGAAACCTAGGTTTCCTACTTCGAACCGTTCATAGCTTCACTAATGTGTCGGCCATTGTTACATTGTATAACGCGTTGGTAAGAAGTCAGCTAGAATGCAGTTATCTGGAGCCCACATGAAATTAAATATAATCTTATGTTGGAGCGAGTGCAAAATAAGTTTGTTAGATATCTATATATGAGGTATTATGGCGTGTATCCCTTTTACCCTTTAATGTATCCAACTAAATTCATTTTGGGTATGGTTGGGTATAATGAGTTAAGAGTAAGAAGGGAACTGGCAATTGCCTCATATATATTTAAAGTTTTAAGGAGCAAGATAATTAATCCTAAGATGCTAGAGATATTAAATTTCAACGTTCCAGATAAGTATGTGTATCGGCGAAGAATGCCGCAGTTGTTGCGCGTGCCGCGCGCGCGCACCAACTTATTGCAACAGGCGCCTCTGACGCGCGCACACAAAACTCTGAACCTCGTCGCGGATAAATTAGACCTGTTCTGTTGCTCAATGAGTGAATTCACAAGAATGACGTTGTTTATAATTTGTTATGTAGATATATAGATTTATTATAGTATGTATTAGAGAAAAATAATTAGATATATAGTGAACCACACTATCGCATTAAGATTGTGTTCTTGTAATGGTAGTGTTTAGTATGGGTGATAAATAAATAAATAACTTTAAAAAATATCGATATAATTTTATCGATATAATAGTGTAGAAAGGAGACCTCTCTACGCTGTTACAGGATAGGAGATAAATCTTATGCGTGCGTTAACGTGCTATGTATTGTTAGTGGTTGACTACACGTGGTAAAGTTCATTCTCGCGAATTACGGTTATAAATAGCTGAGTAGGTAAAACAATATGAAAATCTAAGACATAATTTCTTAAAATTAATTAATGTATCCGAACATTATGATACAGTGATATCTAGTTCCGAGCTGAACAACGAGGCTTGTGTTAAGGACACCACAATACCTAATATAGGAATAATAAATAATAATATTTCGTTTATTTCTCTCAAAAAGGTAGGTACATTAGGAAAAAAAGTAAAGTAAAGTAGTTTTTATTGTTTTTTGATCGAGTATTTTAAGTTCTTAGGTATACATTAATAAGTGTAACATCAATCAGCCCTTTTTGGGCATACAATAATTTAAAATCTAGTCTTACCAACTATAATTTTTACATACATGCCACTTAGTTACTTAGTTTTATGTTCATTCACGTCACTCAGACTTTCTATCGTTCGATATTCTAGGCGGATTCTTTAGTCGGTATGAATAACTATACAAGTAGATACGCACATCATTACGATAAACGAACTTCATATAAAAAAACTATAAACTGTTAGTTCGATAGAGAGTCTGTCGACTGAGGGCGCTAGTACTGCGATGGAATATGGATATTCTGTTATGAAATTTACAAGTTAGAACTTGTAAAGTTCAAATTCAAATTTCAAATTTATTTATTTATAAAAGGTAAGTGATACAAGCAGGTTTACAGCGGCCGCAGCACTAAGCTCGGGGCTTGTATCGCACTTCGATTTCGGCTCATCAGGATATAAATAATTTGATATGTTAATTAAACAAAATAATAATAATAAAAAAAAATACAAAAAAGATAGAAAAGAAATCAACAAATACAATGACATAATGGAATATGAAATTATTGTTGCTATTATTTCGAAAAGTCGTAGAACTAAAGTTGTAGAGGTCATAAAAGTTTTATAACTACAATGTATGAATAGAAATGGCTCTTAAAAGTTTATTAACATATTACATATATACCTGTATATTATAACCAACAACAGAAATGACATAAAGATGAATATTACCGACTTCCCCGCCATCACGCCTCATTAGATGATCAAAGGCTGTACAGAAAGCAACGTCGTGCATTAATCAACGCAATGTAGTCTCGATGTTTCACATTAGATACTTGCTTATTGGAAAAGTTAATAATGGCACTACACAATTATTGGCTTGTGAGGAGAGTGAGGTCATTTCATTCAATTTTTTTATGAAAGAGATTATTGAATAATATAACAAACTAGCTTTTGCCAGCATCTACGTCTGCTTAGAATTACTGAATTTATCCAACCTACTATTTCATCAATATGATTTTTTATTTCTCATCTTAATATAAATTATCGTTTCCACATATTGCTATCATATCCCTTTAACCGCTAAACCGATTTAGATGAAAGGAGACAGTTTTTTCCAGGCCCACTACGAACGGTATCACAAGACGATCGCATTATATTCTAAAATTATAACTTATATTTCAATACAAAAAACACGAAAAGCGAAGTAAATGTGAAACCGCAATTATTAAATCTAAAAAAACCATTATTGTATTGACTTTCAATAAATCGTTGTTGTTTAATTCGTGTAAATGAACGTAAAAACTATCATATTCAAATACAGTACCTACGAATACAGTAAATAAATAAAGTGAGAATATTGTTTATTGTTATTTATGATATTATTATTGTTTATTAATATTTAAATGTATAGAATCTATAAATATTTCGAAATTACAATAATATTTATCAAAGTGTTTTTGTTATGTTATAATCACCGTAGAACGGACCGCTCATATCATTGCTTTGACTTTGACAATTTGAATGTAACTGGCACGCAATGTAACGTGACTTTCAAATTCTCCCAAGAAGTCCGCGTTAGGTTTAAGTAAAAAACCACTTTTACAGAAACTAGGGGAAAAAATCATTTCACATCCTTCATAAACCATTAATTCACCAAATCATCCACCATTATCATGTATAATCCTGTCATCCATCTTATATAAAATGAAAAAATACTGCAGACTAGGCTGTATGGACTAGATTCCTTTGCTTTATCCCGAAAGGGAAGAAAAGAAAAAAAACAATGACTTTGAACGTCATTTTTTGTTCGAAATCTGACGTTTTTGTGGGTTATTTTATTTCTTCTTTATTGAATTACTCAATATTCCCGTAATTAATTAATGAACAAATATAACTATCGTTATCTAGAGATTGCATGGAAAAAAATTATGTATATTTCATTAGTCTGTGCTACAGATTGTGGTGGGCCTGTTCCCCGTACAAAAAAAATTGTCTCCTTTAATATGTAAATAGTTTGAGTTCCGAGGAAGGACATAGGATACTTTTTTGTTCATTAATCATCCCTAAAAAGGAAGGAAAGAGGGGTGAAGGTTTGTATGCGAAATCGATAATTTCTTAAAAGAGGGTATTAATTAATAAGCAGAGTGAATAAAATTACTAATTTCACGCAGACAAATACGCGGGAAAGCTAGTTAATTATTATCGTTATTACTTTGTATGTGTAAATACAGTTTTTGGTTATTATAATAAGTAAATCACCCCTTTATGAGTATTCATTTATCTTCTACAAATAACTCGTATAAATTAAATATTATTCATACAATATGTGACTAAAGACGCGAGGACTATATGGCATAAGCGTTAATTACAATAATTGATTAACAACTGACATCACAAATCACAATTCCAATTACAACTGCTGATTACCTATTAATATTTGACTAGTTTACAATATTAGTTTCGCGTTTTGCTTGAAGTTTGAGATTGTAATTATATAGAAAAACTAAATTAATTTATTATTAGCGCGTTCTACAACTTGGCGGTGCACTACACTAATGCGCTCATTTAGAGAACACTTAAAATCAAATAGGAATAAAACAATCTTCAGTTTTTTATTTGAAATTTTCGATCCGGCTATATTATTAACCACTATTAGAGACTTATAAATCTTATAATATACCTATTTAAATAAAACTTTAACTGTGAAAGTAAAACTTAAAGTAATTTAATTTAAATTTGGCAGGTTCTTTATAGGTATGCACAGTAGGCATCAAAAACATAAATACAATTTAGGCAACGAAAAACGCAATCAAGTTATGTTATAGTTGGTGTTTAATTTATGACATGAATCTATAATTTATGTTTCATACTAGCAATCTAAGTGATATAGGAATAACCTTCCTGCGGCAGTATTCCCGAACCACTACAACATGTGGACCTTCAAGAAAAGAGCATACACACATCTAAAAGGCCGGCAACGCATTGGTGACAGCTAAGATGTCAGCAATGTCCATGGGCGGCGGTAGTCACTTACCATCAGGTGACCCGCATGCCCCCTTTTTCACATAAAACATAAATACGTCATTGCATAAATTTTTATGAAGCGAAATGTTGTTCATGTGTGTGTTGCTTTTGTCAGTAGACATTACTGCATAATTTTTTTGAGGCAAAATATCGTTCATAGCGTACTATAATAGACGTAGGCTACGTTTTGCTTCTCGAATTCGATATTTTTTTGGCTGTGGAGTCTTTCCATGGTAAAATCATCGTTTCAACAATACCACATAACAAACAGACAAAGTATACATTTATAATGAAAATTTCCCGTTCAAATTAGCTCAGATAAGATTCACAAATTCACATTTTAAATATACTCTGTACATTATAACTCTACCATATGAGCCCTCGGGGAGAAAGCATGTTACAGATTTATTTTTACTTAATTAAAAATGAATAAATAGCAAAAACAATTGTTTTGTATGAGACAGACGCACGCATCCTTTCTCATTTCCTCACACCCTTCCTGTTTGCTTCAACAATGGGGGGAATGTGTGCATTTATTTATTGAATTCTCATTTAAAATGTTTTTTTTTCAAACCGCCTGATACACGTACCTGAAACACCTAGCTAATAAATAAATATATGGACAGGTATTATGATACTATTATATGTATAATGCCATTTAGTTCACATTCACATTTAAAACAACTAGTTTTTTATAGGAATATTAGATGGTTGTTATATTATATATAAATAATGTTATCATCATCATCATCAACCCATTAACGTCCCACTGCTGGGCACGGGTCTCCTCTCATTTGAGCGGGATTAGGCTATAGTCCACCCCGCTAGCCTACTGCGGGTTGGCAGACTTCACATGCCATTAAGACAAATCTCTCAAGCATGCAGGATTCCTCACGATGTTTTCCTTCACCGTTTGAGCATGTGATAAATACGCACATAACTTCCGAAACTTCAGTGGTGCGTGCCTTGGGTTCGAACTCGAGACCTTTGATGTCTCAGTCCACTGGTCACACCGCTAGGCTACCACAGCTCAATAATGTTATATATATATCTATAATGTAAATGTTATATATAAAATATTTATCTAATTAAATATTACAAAAATATTTAAATCAAAACTTTTGCTCGCGACTTCAGCGTAAAATTAGTAATTTTATCCACATAAAATTTTCCAACCCCCTTTTCTTCGTTTTAAGGGATGATTTTCGGGATATCTTAATTTCATCTAAATCGGTTCATCGGTTATAACATGAAGAGTTGAGTGATAGACAGAAAGACAGACAGATACACTTTCGCATTTATAATTTTAAGTATGAATTATTATTACAATATTTGTGATAGACATAATAAAATAGATATATTTATACTTACAGCACGTTTAACGTCGCTCACAATAAAACTTTCTCCCGTGTCCTGGGTACGTTTACAAACACAAATATTCACAACGCACAAATACCGAGACCTGGAATAGTTACCTACCTGTAGGGCATATATCTATTAAATTTTTAAATTGGTTTGCACAAGCTCCAAAAACGCAAAAGTTCTGAGTTTAAAATAATACGATTTACAACCCGCTTCAATTATAGTTTTTATAGTTAAACGCAATATGCCATACTGCCGACTATTAGCAGGTTACAGCTAGCAGTAAGATGTATTTACTCTGCCCGGGGATCAGAACCCACGACACGCGGCGCAAAAGCCGATTACTCGACCCCTGTGCCTACCAGCCGTCAAAATGAGATGATGAGGAATGACACTTGTTTTAAAACCAAATATATTTTTAAATGTATGTGATAAGTTTACCAGCACTAAAAATAGGACTTTAGATAAATAATGACTATAATAAATTTTATAATATACTAGCTGACCCAGCAAACGTTGTTTTGCCACATTTTAGGTGATGGTGGTAGAAGGGTGAAAATTTAGGGTTGTATGTATTTTTTAATGCCAAATCTAAAAAAAAATACAAAAAAATATTTTGTCTAAAAAATAAAAAATAAAATTTAGGGGTGGACTACCCCTAACATTTAGGGGGATGAAAAATAGATGTTGGCCGATTCTCATAGATACCGGATAAGCACAAAAAATTTCATCAAAATCGGTCGAGCCGTTTCGGAGGAGTTCGATTACGCACCCCGTGACAGAAGAATTTTATATATTAGATAATATTCTATAATAAATGATACCCACATTTATTTTTTGTCATTTAGTTTTATTTATACTTTGTGTGCTCTAAATATTTATTTTAATGTTGTTTCTCAGTAAGTGAATTATGTATGTAATTCTTCAACCTTAAACCTTAAATTTTAATTCCCATACAATTGAATCTTGGTCTACTCGAAAGGGACTAAACACCACTCATGCATGTGAATAAATTCCATTCATAAAGAGAAATCCTATTATTATGGTTATAAGGAAAACAATATAGGCATAATTCTAATTTCGTGGCAAAGTTTCAATTGGTTTTGAGTAACTTATTTGAGTTTTAAGGGATTCCCTCAATGTATGATTTCATAGGCAGGAAAATAGGTCCAAACTTACTTTAGTTAAAGTTCATAAAGGTACTTACATACATTATATCTACTCTATTTCAATAAATGGATATTCAAAATGTTTTTGTTTGTAAATCATCACCGCCGCCCATGGACATTTGCATTGCCAGAAGGCTTGCATATGCGTTGCCAACCCCTGCAAAAACCGTTTAGCTTTCTAAAAATAAGGAATTACTAAACTGACAGCAAACAGAATGCCTATGCAGTCAGAATAGTCACTCCCCCAACGAGCTCTGGTAACCTTACTCACTCACAGAAATACAACTATTGCTGATTTACTGCGGTCTTCTGTAAGGCGGAGGTGCCCCAGTTGGGCAGCTCAGTTTCAGGAATTTCACTATGCTATAACTCTCAAAAATGTATTTTATTATGTTATGTTATCCTTAATTTTTTAAATTTTGTTTTACTTTTTTCTTATACTCAATACTCAATACTCAATACATTTATTGCACTCCACAAGTTACATAGATGTTACAATATAATTAAAAGAAACATGTGTGGGCCTTGTTGGGCACGGCAAATGTAGGAGAGAGGAGGAAGTTTTGCTTCCCTTTTAAACTTTAGGTACATTATTTTATTATACTTAATTGTTTATTTATTTAATTATTTTAGTTAATACAAAATAAAAGAAAGTATTTTTTGTATGATACATTATATTATAATTAACTATATATGTTTTTATTATTATTATTATGTATTTTTATATAATTATTTATGTATTTAAGTTTGTTTTATTGTTGAGTTAGTTCAATTTAATTTATTAATGTCGTGTTCATTTTTATATACATTTATCATTGAAATATTCATTTATATGGTAGTAACATTTATTTAATAAAATTTCTTTTAGTTTTTTTATAAATATTCTGTCTTTATCTTCATTTTTTAATCGTAGGGGTAGTTTATTGTAAATTTTTATTGACATAACATACGGGCTAGAAGAGTGCATAGTTATACGGGAGCTTGGTAAGTTTAACCGGTTTTTATGCCTTAATCTCTGATTTGTATCTTGTCGTTTTGTGTAAAAGTTTGGATGATTTCTAACGAACTTGCATATTTCTAAAATATACAAGCTAGGCAACGTAAGTATTTTGTGCTCTATGAAGTAGGGTTTACAGCTATCTAAAAGAGGCCCGATTACTTTTCTATTCCGTGCCTAGAGTTGATTTTACAGCGCTGCATCGCTATAACATTATATTCTCACTAGACGCTTTTTTAGACGTTGCCCCATACTAGGATTTTCTCATGTGTAGTGAATTGGATGGAGAAACACAAAATTTCAAATACACAAGCGCCTGACCCGGCACAACTACCAGTTAGATCGTACCTACACAACTACATATGTGTTCCGTGCGGTGATGTAATCCGCAACCCATTTTACAAAAGCCGATCGTTTAGTCACTGCACTAATCAAGCCTCCAAATCTTGCAGCCGCTTTATTGTTTAAATCATAATAAATGGCGCAATATTACAAGGAATGAAGATGAATTCCTCTTACATGATATATTTCGTAAAACTTATCATCTCATATGCATGGAGAACGAAAACCGCGTAAATAATGATAATATAACGTAGATCTGCCCTGAATGTCAATACAAAACTGTTGGTAAATTATGATTAAAACGTTATCCCTTATATAAGTTATGAGAAAATGCCTAGTCTGAATAAAAAATCCAACAGGATTAAATTACAAAGTCTTTTGGATAAAATGGGTGTAAGTGACACTTATTAAGATAAGTCAATTTCGCGGTAGACAAATTTTGATCGCTATAATGATTATTAGCATTAGGTTAAAAAATATACCGTCAAGTTTACTCTTAATTTATGTTGATAAATCTGTTCTGACTCGTTAATATTTTTTTTCGAATTTTAAAATGAACCAGACATATCGTCCCGCCTGTAACCCCTACAGGCTAGACAAGCTATTACTAAGAGTTTTATTAAAAAAACTAAAGAAAATTTGATAATCCACAGCGTGTTTAGGTCTACTGGACAAATAAATCCAATAATACAGGTGCAAGTTTAAAAATAGGCAATACAAATAAAAACATGTAGACAATGTCATTCAATTAAATTCTTAATTAAAAAGTAATCCTCAGTAAATGTTTTCTACATTTAGAAGCGAAACAATTTCAATCATTTTGCTACTTGAAGAAATTATAATTAATTTGTTTTTACGGTTTCATTTGATCTATAAATGACAAATAGTACATTTTTATTTGTTAATAAAATATAACAATAATATAAGAGTACTCTTCGGTAGATTTTAGTGAAATATAAAAAAACTTGTGCCCTTACAAGTACCCTCAAGTACACATAAAGACTCGCGCATTGTAATTGTCAAATTTTAAATCGTTTAAGGCGTATATTTATGTGTACTATAAACATTTCCGAAATACCTCATCTCCTACGGTACTTATACACAGTGTATGTATTTTTTCATTCAACGCAGACGAAGTTGCGGGCAAAAGCTTATAAAATATAAAACTAATATATATATTATAATAAATATACGAAAAAATACGTTCCAAAATCATTAACTAAATAAGACCTATAAAAACAAACTCTGTATACTTGATTTTAGAACTTATCCAACGTAAAACACTGTATCTGCTAAAACACTAATAATAATCACTTCAGATCTAGCAACATTTTAGTGTAACGACCAACAGGAGAGTTATAAACGCCTAAGTGCATGTTATACGATATTTATCCAACAAACGCCCCAATTAAACCCTTTAAGTGAGACATAATACAGCGCACTTTATTTTACTGATGTCATACGAAGCAAATTTATGACTTTTACGACTTTTTACTGCCATTTTGTCTTGTAATCTTTTTGTTGGGGAACTGATTCTGTTATGATGAGATAAACATGTTTAAGTTATTATTGTTACCTTTGTTTATTGTTACCTTTGGTTTTCAGATTTTATCATCATAATTATCATCACGGTTGTCGTCCCCAGAGGGCTAGGTAGAGGTGTTCTAATGTATACTCCCAATGCGTCGGTATGTTTTAGGTCCCATGTAATAGAGGGCGAGCCTATTGCCATCAACTGGCCATGAATCCAAATTCCGAGCTGCTACATGGACAAACCCAACACTTTGCTCGACCTAGGAATCGAACCCAAGACCTCTAGCTCAGCAGTCACACTTACCATCACTAGACCAATGACGCAGTTATTTTCGCATTTATATAAAATTATTCTACATATAAAAACAAAAAACACTTTTTATTTCTAACAGTAAAAAAAAATATTTGCGATATAATGAAGCCCACCTCCCACAATGAACTAGCCTACCAGATCACAACTTAGCAGTCATAATCAGCCACAGCGTCCCACTGCTGCACTGGACACGGGGCACCTCTTATTTTAGAGGGATTAAGCAGCTTTAGTCCACCACGCTAGTCTAGTGCCAGTTGGCAAACTTTGCACTCCAACGAAAAAATCTTTTAGACCTGTTGGTTTCTTTCCAGATCCTTTGTCATTTGAGCATATGATAAATACGCACGTAACTTAAAAAAGTCAGTGGTACCTACCTTAGAAACGAACTTGAGACCAACCTACTGGGCTATCACAGCTTTATTAATTTAACTTTTATGTGTACTTTTTTATAAATAATAATAATTGACTGTTCATTTTCTATTCGTTTCTGAGCAAGAAAGTCAAATCCGGAGGTTTTGAGGTCAAATCCAAATGAACTCCCAGTTTAAATCGTGGATAATACCATCGCGAGGAAACATTTTTTTTTTATTTCTTTATAATACCTAAATCTGAAAGATTTTCTCCAGAGAAAAAAGTAAGTGAACATAAAAAATAATAATAATAAGTGAACCTAGGTAATATCTTTTTTTACCTTTAATACATTGAAGAAAGTCAGTACATACACACCAAAGATGTTGACGTATCTCTAATATTTTGACACATTTGCTAACCCTTTTCATTATTTCTCCTTTTGTGGTTGGACGAAACGTTTTGTACGTGATCTGAGTTCCATTTATACCTTTTTATCCTTTGAGGCAATTGCTTATCTGAACCAATTCTTTTTGTTATTGTAAATTAATAAATCATAATAATTAAATAAATATTTCTGGACATTATGACACAGCGCTATTAAGCAACGAGGCTTGTGTTAGGAATACTAGATGGTTGATATACTACATATATATTACTTTTTTGTAAATACATACATATTATACATAGATACATCCATGACTCGGCTACAAATATTGATGCTCATCACACAAACATTTGTCCCTACCGGGATTCGAACCCGGGATCCATAGCACAGCAGGCAGCGTTAACTACCGCTGAGCTAAACGGGTCGTCACATAGTAAAGTTATAAAATCTCTGAAGCATGCAGGTTTCGTCATGATGTTTTTAGCATGTAATAATGAATACCCATATAACTTCCGAAAAATAAATATGAAGCGCATGGTCTCTTGGGTCGAACGCGGGTCTTGGATGTTTACAGTCGACCGGACCCGCCACTAGCTATTCCAGCTTATTTGAACAAGTATTTTAGATCTACACATTTTTATTATACTTGTATAAAATTACAAGCCTCTCATTAGGGAGAGAATGTTCAAAATAAAATTTGCCTCATTGAAATGAAATTTGCAATTTTATTTACAACTTTTGTACATACGTGCTTTGGTGCCGTGATGCTGGACCGCAGTCTGTCAGGGTCGAGAGAATGGGATTACGAACTCTATGGCCAGGATAATAAGTGAGATTTAAGCATGTGCGGATATTAGTCTTTGTGATTTCGATATTTTTTTAAATAGTCTTTAATTTGCTCACTATGATCAGTGTAGCTGTTTGTATGTCTTCTGTATTACGATGACTAATATACCAGTTGACAAGACATCTATGATCTTGTTTTGTCACAAAACTGACACTTACATATCACATATAACTTTGTAACTCTTTACATAATGCTATTGTTCACGTATTCTTGAATTTCCAATAATTATCTTTGGCATTCTTCTCTCGAAACATCAATCCAATTACGAAAGTTAATTAAAATCAAAAGCGGAACGATGTTTTCCATTATTTTTTAAATAATTTCGTTACTCAACATTTAGACTGGAGGCTATCTTTGCGAATTTAATTAACAACATTGATAGGGAACAAGGCTATTATGAAGTGATCAAAACTTTTTCGATAAACTTCATTTTATTTAAATAAAATATTAAATGAATATTCAATCATTACACAATAATGCTTTATTTAAGTATTGCAACAATCCAATACATACTATTCCATTAACATCGATTTAACATTTAAAATACATAATTATTTGTAGTTAAATGTAATAAGTGCGAGCATCCGAAATTGAAACAACACCCAGCCTATATTTCAGATGCTAACACGATAAATGTACAAGTTAATTTAATTTACATTTGTGATTTATTTAAGAAGAAATAAAATTAATTTGAGAAAGTAAACCCAACTTTATTTAATTAAGTATAATATGAATAAAAACCAATTTACAACTACATACGTTTATACATGGAAAAGTTATAAATTAATCAGATTAGGAATATGGAATTTGAGATCAAAGTATATAAGCGTATTTTGCTTTAGACTACATGTTTTTATAATAAAATATTTAAAACCTAATAAATACCTAGACCATTTTTTTATATTCATTTTAAAACATCATTGCACCATATTGTTTAGCCTCATTAGAAAACATTTGCCCGTCCAAAATATTTGGGAAGAAAAAACAATATTTAGAAAGACCGCAGCATGAGATAGATCTGCCTATTTATTCCTCATATAAATAATTGAAATTGACAGGTTAAAATGCAGGCATTTAATAGCAGTTTCATTCAAAATTTTTGCCTATAGCGCAACCTCTATAAACTTTAGGCATAACAGGGCGTTTATGCAGCGCAACTCTTAATACTGGAACAGAATAAATCTAGTTGCTGTCAGCAGTTTATACATCTGTCTGCAGCATTTGAGGTGTGACATCTCTCATAGAATTATCAACTTTACTGGTCCTCACGAATTTCGTATGCAAAGCAACTGGATTTAATGTGCACTAATATAACAAAACTTTGAGTATGAAGGAAGTTTGATTTAGAAAGTAAGTCAGGTAAAAACTGCTATCGAATGCCTGTTCAGTTCACAGTAAACATCTCACACAGCGGTTAGCTCGGCAATGTAAAGGTAACAAAGAGATTACGACTGGCAGTCATGACACGCTTCTGCAGACCTCTTCCTTCTGCTCTCCTCGTTTTCATCAAACTCATTTTCATTCAGTTCCTCGCTGTCCCTACCGAGCCGGATAAAGTGGTCTCTCGCCCGGCTTTTCCTCTGAGGGTATCCGCTCACGGCCAGTTCAGAATTCTGTTCAAACGAGCTCTTATCGTCTTCCGAAGAACGGCCTAAGCGAATGAAGCTAGGGTCACGGCCAAAACGTACAAAACTGGCGGATTTCTTTGTCATAGGGGTGTCATAGTCTTCTTCGTAGGCTCTTAAGAGTGCGACGAGGTCGTCGGTAGAGAGGGAGAGTGGTTGGGGACGACCGAAGCGCAGGAAACTGTCTGCTCTACGTGTAGGGCGCTGGAACGCTTCCCGGATGTCGGCGGATGATGGCTCTAGGGGATAAGATCTTCCGAACCTGTTGAAACAATAAAAACCATCTTTATTAAGTTCCAAATTGAATAAGCCACAATGTTGATATTTTTGGATTGGCTCATAAGTGGATGCAAATAATAGTTTATGTAAGGCACAGGCCGGATTACAGCAGAACAAATAATCTAATAAAAAAATACTTCGCACTTTGAATATGGGATAAATACGCATGTAACTTCGAGTAGTGCGTGATGCATGCCTTGCAATCTTGACTTCGGCTTTACAGTCTACCAGCCACAACATTAGACTTAATGCTAGTTCTAGTGCTTCTCATCACCAACCTGATCATACTCCTGTCAATGGCACTCCTGCGCCTGGCTTCAAGATCTGGAGACCTCCTCACAGGTGAGGACGTGGCTCCTGCCACCAGCCACAACGCCGCCAGCAACGCTATACTCCTGGAGTAACTCATGGCTGGGTGTGGTGAACTGGAAAGAAGAGAGGCATTTGAATATTTTGCTTATTTTACTGAAACCGATTACATTAGATTAGCGATTGATTAAAGAGTTATATCTCTAAGTATTGATTCGAAGCTTTTTGGTCGGTAATCTGAAACGGTTCGAATAAAGACGATATTTGTAATATTTAAAAAAAATACTACTTTATACGAATTTTGTCGCGTTATTATTAATTTAATCCATGTTTCGGATCCTATACAGCGTCCATGATCATAATCAGACTAATAAATATATCACGGATTCGCGTAATTGTAAAAATCAGTACAACAAAGCAATAGGTTCTGGGTTTAATTCCTTGGTCAAGCAGAATGATATTGGGTTTTTTTATGAAACGCCCGTGCCCGGTTGATGGCAATAGGCTCGCCCCTCTATTACATGGGACCTAAAACATACCGGCAAAATATGGGTGTACATTAGTATCTACAACTCTGTCTGACCCTTCGATAGAGATAGTATGTTATGTTATTTTAATGTAATAAAAACATGACTTAAATGTTATTTAAATTTCGTATTTTTGTGACTATGACCCAATTTTGCAGATAGAAAATGAATTCACCTTGCTTACAGAAACACGTGGGCGGTTATATGGTTTCCTACGATAAACATTCTGTAGTAAAACCTCTAATATTGTATACTTATTGGGGACATCCCTGTGGACAGACCAGCAAACAGGAATAAGTCAGTAACGATTTCATTACAAACGGAAACTAGACGATAGGGAGACATAGGAATAATATTATTCTGTACGAGGTCAACGAACTTACGCAATAAAGGGAGATAGTGTTGGGACGTATTAGGTTAGTCGTCGGATAGTCATAACTAGCGCCTGCCTGTGAGACGAATGGATGAAGTAATATAACTTGGTTAGTATTACGCAATTTATAGTTTAAGCTTCCAAATTATTTTGGTTAATACAAAAATAAATCTGCAATAAGTTTGTCCTTGAAGTGTCATAAATAATAAAGGATCTTAATATTAAATTCAAATTCAAATTCAAATATTTTTATTTCAAGTAGACCAATATTACAGGTTCTTTCGAAATGTCAACACTTAGTTACACGGTTCCAAAAAGTAGGTCTTATGGAGAAGAACCGGCAAGAAACTCCATAGATACTCTTTTAAATAATTGGTTATATTTCCAATGTTCGTATTTAATATTAATATGAGAATAATGCAGTTTGATGTGAAACGCATGAGTTATCCACTAGCACTAAAAAAATAAAATAAAATAATTATAATACATTATTTTAAGTGTATTTTTTATTATTAATTCTAATTACACAACACACAACACAATTAAAACTGAATTTCGACACACGACACACAATTATGCTCCAAAAAAAAAGTCTTATAATCAAAATATTTTATTTGAAGACTGAAAATATGTTTCACTTGCGTACTAAAAATAGTTAAATCTTTAAATTTATATCAACAGTTAGGCAAAACATTTTCAGTGATTTAAACGGATTGGCAAAAACAACGACCGTTGCGAATTTAATGGAGCGAAATTTGATGTAAGTAGATTACAGTTTTCTGTAAATCTAGGCGTTATTTTTGTCCTACGGGTATTGTAATGGTCTTAATTAGTAATTAAGACTATTGAAATACCCTAAATACAGTTTAATGGTTTTGCATGCCACGGGACAGTTATGTAGTAAGTGTTGGATAAATTAATAAAACGGGCTCACAGTATTAATATTCATTTATTTGCAAACAAAATCAATATCAATATCAATGTGGTAGATACGAATAGGTTCTTATTATTCTTAGCTGTCGTGTCTTAACAGTTTTTTTTCAAAGTCAAAGTCAAATGCTCTATTTTAATTAGACCAATATATTACATGTACTTTCGAATTATCAAAACTATTGCACGGGTCCAAGAAGTACGTCTTATGGGGTAGAACCAACAAGAAACTCCATAGATACTCTTTTAAATGTAATTTGTCTACAGAACCTTTCATTCCTTTCTATTATTATGTGTCATACTTGAGTGTTTTATTCCGAAATCAAATCCTCTTCGATTCTGCTACCATTTCTGGGTTTTTACATTCCAATTGGAATCTAAGAATCCTTTTAGACTTTCACGCTCTATATGCCTTATGTTTGATGATACCGGGCGGGGTGATGATATATCAATATTATAATTCGAAGAGGATGACGGTGGCAAACAAGCATACGGCCTGTCTGATGGTAAGCGCCTACCATAGCCTACAGACGTTTGCAACACCAAAAGTGTCCCTCGCACGTCGCTGACCCCGTCAAAACTTTTGGAATTTGGCCGTCTCCAGCCATTAGAAAAAAAACACCAATATTCAGCTCTAAAATTGTCGGAAAACCAAATAGCATTTAGAATTTGCGGTCTAAACAAGAACAACCCTCTTAAAATGTAATACGCATATGATTGTAAGTCGCAAGGTCGGGATAGTAGACATCTCGGCGCCATTGTGGGTGGTCGGCAGACTGACTCACCGTACAAGGGCATTACAGAATATTATGCTCGCAAAATACTTGTAAACGGAGATTTATATGGGAAGGATAAACTTAGAACTATTACTTGAACTTGGGGTAATGGGGAGAATGAACATTTATTCGTGTATTCCCGTTCGTCCCCTAGACTTCGTCCCCCGAGGGGGACGAACGGGAATTCGTTATTTATTTTCCCGATGGTCCCTCAAAATTTTTTGGGGGGACGAATGGGAATAATTTATTAATTCTTTTTCACAGTTCTAACCTAAACAAATAATTATGAATAGGACTGATTCGGTTCTGGCACTTCGCCGGCCGCTGCCGCGGCACGCTCGCTTCGCTCGCTCGGCTCGTGCGTTGTGGTCACAGTTCTAACCTAACCTAAACCAATAATTATGAATTGGACCGATTCGGTTCAAATTTAGTGTGCAATTCAGTATTTTTGGTTGTAATTTCGAATATTTTGATTGAAAAAAGGGGAGATTTACAGTTAAAGTATTAAATACGTAGTACAGTCATTTATTTGATAAGCTGTAGGCTTCTGCACAAATCTTTTTAGTGGGACGAATGGCACTAATCGAAGAACATATTCCCATTCGTCCTCTCTTGAATTAGGATTGGGACGATCGGGAACAAATTAAATATTATTTTTGTAAATTCCCGTTCGTCCCCCTCGGGGGACGAAGTCTAGGGGACGAACGGGAATACACTCATTTATTTGGGACAATTTTAAATGAACAGACAATTGGCATATATAGGTACTATCACGCCTGTCGCCTCTGAAGGGCTAGGCAAAGGTGTACTAATATACACCAACATTTAGCCGGTATGTTTTATGTCCCTTGAAAAGGCGAGCCTATTGCCATCAACCGGGCTCAAATTCGAACTTTGAGCTGCTACTGAGAATGTTATAGAAAAACCCAATAACACTAAACTCGACCAGGAAATCGAACCCAAGATCTCTTGTTATTAAACAATACTTTTACGACTATATCAAACGAGGTAGTTTGACAATTGAGTTTGATTATTAGTCGCAAGCACCCTGATATGACTTCGTACGTAGTAGATTATTAGGTTCCAAATGGTATAATGTATTTTAAGGCGGCGAAAGGAATTATCGAATAGGAACAGTAAGTCCGGAGATTACAGTCTACTTACAAAGGCACCTGAAGCTCAATCTATGACTACGTAATAGTCAGAACAGCGAAAAGAGTATGTAATCATATGCCAGCCGTGACGTGTGTCGAGCATTAACCAAAACGAAAACAGTTTCATTGTAGTATAGCTATACTCAGGAACTGGTATGAAGCTTATTTGTCCAGCATTTTAGTGTAAGTTGACCTATCCTCAAGGACAGACACAGAACAGAAATGACCTATCTCAGAGTGATAAATGACTACCTACCTAAGTGGTATAAAAGTCGTATTAAATGAAGATGTGAGACCCATTTGCTCAACGAACTTCGGAAAAGCAGATTTTATAGGTATTTTATGTATCTCCAGTAAAACTACTGAGAAGCTGGTAATGTGTGACTGGACTTCTTAAACATTAAAGTCAAGACAAACAATAATGGTAATGGCGAAATACTCAAACGCTACTCAATTTTAAGTAGCTCTCAAATACTGAATTCTGTCACTCCCCTCTCTGTCATGGATACTGCAAAAGATCCGAGGAATGGAGTTGATTGTTGTGTGTTGAGAAGTAAAAAAGGGGTTTTATTTCAATAGCTCTCTAATATTGTACTGCCTATAAATATAAAATTGTTTATTAAAAATAAAAAGAGGTTTAAAAACAATCTGCACTCCATTAAAGCTTACTTTATTTCGCTTATTTTTTAAATGGCTCGTCTCGTTATTTATTAACAAATGAAAAATAATTCAATATACTAATATTAGTATATTGAATTATTTTTAATTTGTTAATAAATGAAAATTAATTCAATATCAGTTTGTTTAGATATCTAAACAAACTGAATCTGAATTTGTTTATATTTAGTTATACATCTACGTGAACATAGGCTTCTAGAGTTACTAAAAAATACTTTTCAGGTTTTATATTTGCCAAATAGCCATTAAGGCTTTAACACAGAAAATAGTAACAGTTCGTTTAAAGCTTCTAATGGGCTCTTAAATTCAGTCACTGTCTCTGAAATTAGGTCCATGACATTGTCAGTTGCCGAAAATAAGAAAATGCCGAATTTCCCTAATGTGATTGCTCGGGGAAATTACCTGAGACGCTATTTAGTTGACACGCAAATATATAATCAGTGTAATGGAATGTCTACACGATATTATAATGGAAATATCATTGGGAGAACTTTATTAGGTGGCCGTGATATTGGGACACAGAGAGGGCGTAAATGGGACGATGCACCAACCCGTTTAAAAGCTTTCTTCAAACAATTTCGTTACTTATTTTATTTCTGTTAAGATTTAATTTTGGAAATATTTTTTTTTTAATTTGTGATCATTATCCATTCTCCATATTTATTAATGTAAATGCGAAAGTGTGTCTATCTACCTGTTACCTCTTCACCCTTAAACAGATGAACAGATTTAGATGAAATATTGGTATAGATATAGTTTGTATCCCGGGAAAGGGCATAGAATAGTTTTTATCCCTTTAAAGGACGAAAAGAGGCGTGGGAGTTTGTATGCGGAATTATTCCTAAATAATAAAAAAATACCAACATATATACATTACAATATAGAAATATCCATAACTTTGCAGGTACAAATGTTCAGACTTATCACACAAATCACACAAGTACTGGTTAACCTGGGTCCCTCTAATAAGGTTCTATTTTCAAATCTGAAGTATTTATAGAGACATTTATATGTTAGTGTTATAAATTTATTCTTTACAATATTACTGTAGATATGTATTACTTGGATCAACAGTTTTCATCCAAAATTCCCATAAATCCTACAAGGTACATAGGTAGGTAGGTAGGTACTGACGTTTCAAATAAAACATACGTGACATATTTTCCTTTGAGTCCTTTATTAAGCGCTGCTAGGGGCAAAATGTGTCCAAATACAACGTTTTTAATATACCCACGAGATCCGATATTTATTTGTGGTATGTTACAGACAACTGAATCTCGTCGAAAAGAAAATGAAACGTTTGCTAAACCGTTCAAATAAATACCATTCATCTAAATGAAATACTGCGTCAGAAGGTTATATAAGCGTAGTGGCTGTTGAATTGAAATAAAACTACTTTTTGCACATAATTATTATTGTGGTATATAAATATTTGACTACTCGATTAGCACAGTGGGCAACGCGATTGCCTTATGCGTTACGGGTTGGATCAAATATTGGAGAGAGATATTGGAGCAAATATTAGTACGATCTACGGATAGTTGTTATAGATTTGGGTGTTTGTGTATGTGAAAATTTGTCTTTGTGTGGGTGCGTACCCACGACACAGGAGAAAATCCTACGAGCAAACAAGCACTTTGCTGCAGCAACAAATCAGCTGCAGCGCTGATAATCTGATAGGACTGATGAAGACGGGGTCAGTCTATATCTATAGTAATATTATAAAGAAGAAATATTAGAATGCTGCATTATCTCTGAGTAACATGCTATATAAAAATTTCGGAATAGTAAAAAAACAAAAATTTCGGAACTTTAACGGTTTTTTTGGAATTCAAGAACTAGAATTGCAGTCCGCAGAAGCACTATAGGCTAACGCTACTTCGTGACCAATTTATCGCTCTGAAGAATTAAAAACCAAGCCTTCACAAACAACGGAATTTACATCATCGCGGAATCTTGTAACACAGGCTTATAAACTCGCAGCCTGCGCAAATGTTATTACTACAGCAAGTGTTAACAATTCGCTTTCAACTCTATGTGCTACACATTAGATATGATAATTGTTGACAATTTGTATGTGTGCTTAACAAGGAGACTCGTTATTCCCCCTTACAAATTCCGTGGTATTGCCACAGCAACAAATTTGAATGTGGTAACTGAGATTTGGGCTTCCAATTACAGATCTAGCTATCATCTTTATGTAAGCACGCTTTCTTGTGGAATAGCTCAATATCAAACATTTACTAACTTGGTTTCTTGTCTGTATGTGTGTTTTGTAATTGATTTTATATGTATAAATATCTTTATCATCAACCTAATTTATTGTCTCACTACTGGCCTCGGGTCTCCTCTCATTTTGAGAGAGCCATGCTAGCTTAGTGCAGGTTGAAAGACTTCAAACGCTATCGAGAAAGTCTCTCAAGTATGCAGGGTTCCTCTTGATGTTTTTCTTCACCGTTTGAGCTTGTGATAAATACGCACTTAACTGCGAAAAGTCAGTGTGGCGCGCCTTGGGTTTAACTCGAGAATTTTGACTTCACTACCCTATAGCCTAGCGTAGTGAAGTCAAAATTCTCGATTCACAGCGTTTACGATATGTATCTAAAAATATCAAAAAACAGATGTCGCTCAATCGACAATTTAAATGTTAAGTAGCTACCTATTTAAAAAATGAGTATTAATAAAATTGAATTATTATATTATTGAACGAAAACAAATCACATCTAATTATTCCGAAAGCCGACAACATATTCAAAAAATCATGTTCAAACCATGAAAATTTTCTTTTTCAGCCTGCATGTATAAATTGCCAAGAAAACCAATGTTCTAAATACAAAAAGGGCGGGCAACAAAACGGATCGGATACGGTTATTGTAATGCAGTGAACCGGAGACGGCGGCCACGTAATACACAATATGAATGCAGCGTCTTCGTTTACGTCGGCTGACGTCAAAAAGGCGGAAGCAGGCCTGAGATTGTGCAATGTGCAGTCTGACTCTCTGACTATAAAAGGTGAATATAATATAATATATAGACATGTTTGTTTTAATATAACCACCATTTAAAGGGAGAGTAGAGATGTAATATGCGACTTTTATTTATTACTTAGATATTCGCAGAATACACATTTTAAAAAGATATTGTGATAGGTGTTCGGTAATGCCTGAGGTCTGTCTCGTTTTGTGCGTATTTATCACTTGCTCAATCTTGCATGCCTGAGGGATTTTTTTATAACCTGTGAAGTTTACCCACCCATAGGACCCACCAACCCAAACAAAACTCAAATAAGAGACGACCTGCCACCAGCAGTGGGCCAGTATATGATATTTTTTATGTCTCGAGGCGGGCCGTAAGCGTACCATCTCACCAACCGTACACATAAACGTTTGCAACATCAGTGATGTTGCAAACGGAGAACTCAGATTTATAATAATTACGATGAAAATGATGAAATATCAAACTTATTTTCCGTCAAAGGAATTCGAAAATATCCTTTATTCAATTACATTTAGTATTTTTGTGATCATGAATATATACATACATACCTATATCAATTATTTATATAGATTCTTGATTTGCATCTATGACGAATATTATAGAAAACCTTCAGGAAACCATAAACCACATCTCGATAATATTTCATGGCTCACATAAAGCTACAGAGACTGAACTCATAAATATTGGCGAAAAGTCACATAAACATGAATTATACTGTATTGTTATATATGTATATAACATAGTTTTAAATAACCATCACGTCGTCGTCTGTCGTCCCCGAAAGGTTAGGCAGAGGTGTACTAATGAACACCCACCTTCATACCTACGATACATTTCAGGTTTTATGTAGTAAGGGGCGAGCGTATTACCATTAACTGGAGACGAATCCAAACTCCAAGCTGCTACTGAGAATTTCATAGAAAAGCCCAAAAACACTTTACTCGACCTGAAAATCGAACCTCGCTTTACTACTAGGCCAATGAAAAATGTGACTAATAATAAGTCGATAAAAAATCTGCACACGTAATATTGTAATAGTTTTCAATTATAATAACATCTTGTTTGAATACAACGACATTATTCAGGAGAATAATAACCGTTTTTACAAATTGGGTTCCGTATATGACATTATTTTTAAGTATTCTTTCGTTGTCTTCGTGGAATAGGTTTCCAATTTATGAAATTCAGTAATAGTCGGGATGATGGCCTTATTAACAGTTTTATCGTAATAGTCACATTTATCAAAATAATGTAAGTACCAGGTATATTAATACAATTTTATGACATATATTAAAATGATGTAGGTATAAATAAATATTTCCGGACATTATTACACAGCGCCATCCAGTTCCGTGGTAAGCAACGAGGCTTGTGTTACGGATACTAGATGGTTGATATACTCATCACACAAATATTTATCCATACCGGGATTCGAACCCGGGACCCATAGCACAGCAGGCAGCGTTAACTACCGCTGAGCTTATACGGGTCGTCAGCAAATTAAAATTTTATGATATTCCTTTGTGAGTCAATTCGATCGATTTCTTAATCCATGTTCCTTAATTCTTGTGGGTACCTATGTATCTAAATTCTTATTCACATGAGGTGAATAAGATACACTTACGCGACATTTAAATAAAACTTCTTATTACAACTTTTGTCGAGTGAAATTGATATTGTTATAATTCTAACGTTTTAGATCCTTTACAGCATCCATGGTCACAAACAAAGTATTTAAAAGAATGAGTAGGTACATCATATCATAGTTAATACAGCTATTTGTATATTTATTTTTTTAACCTGTAATAACATAAAAATCCTTTTCAAAATAAAAAAAACCGTGCGTCTTGTATTTTATATTTATAAATTGTTAAAATGAGAAGATAAATATAATTACGTCATCATCATGTTTGTAAAACAACACTCCGCAATTTCCATTAGCAGAATTCATACAATAAAAACTGTAATGGTTCTATTTTACAACGGAACCCTAAGGATCATAAAGCTTTCTTCCATTAAAACATCAGTCCAAATATTTTCAATCAAAATTATTTCTAAGGGAATAAAAACTGACATGGGTTATATCGTTTTAGGTAGAATCAGCCCTCGGATTAATTTTAGAAGAGGTTTTCTGAATTCTATCGTTTTGCTGTCATAGGGTGTTCATTTAAAGTATCCTTTGATAAACAAGTAATAATTTGAAATGGCGTACGTACATTCATTTATACACTCACGCCTTTTTCCGATGGGGGTAATCAGAAACTACAGAATACCACGCACTACGGTCCTGTGCCGTTTAAGAGTACTGCGAATGACGTATGTAAGAAAAATAATCAAAATATTTCGTCTATTTACATATTTAAGCACAGAAATAACTTGTTGGTACTGTTCACGCATCATACGCGTGTACCAGTAGCGGCGGGGGACGCGCGGGTGGAGGGGGTAACAGCGGATCGACGGCGATGTCCGTGCCCCCCGCTACTCGCCTACAGATTCGGTCACCGCTGGACGTACTACGCGATCCATTTAAATTTATAATTTGTAATCGTTTTCTGTAATACATTTTAAATTCCAAAGCGAGGCATATTTATTTCATATCTTAAACATTTGGCGACCGTCTTCGATATTAAAAACAGAATACTGCATTCAACGGATCAAGAGTAACAACGGATAACCGCTACTCAGATTTGAATTTTAACTGAAAGAAAAATTGGATCGGATTGCTGCTTATGCTGCCTTCTGCCCTGGTGAAGTGAAGAACTTTGCCGAGGACTGCTAGACGTCTGGCTGGATACTCAAGGGAAGTAGGCCTACATAATCCTTTCCGCTATTTCTCATTTTTCTTCGAATTTGTGTGCAGCTTGCCGCTCCGAAAGTGACGTTTGAGGTAGCATTTCGTGTACACGTACTATTTTTTTTTTGTTTACGCTTCGGCTATTGCGAGAGTTTGCCTATAACTACTGTATTCTTATTTCTTTCTTAAACCATAAATTCCATTTAGCTTATAGTTTCAAATGGTCAACTATACATAATAATCATAAAATACTTCTATCCCTTGATAAATATCTAAAAAGCTAAAATCAATTTTTTCAAATATTGTCGAGGTATTTTCAATACCGATTTTCCGCCTACCCCCTATCGTAAGATTGGTTATTAAATTATACGCATTTATGAAACATTCCAGATAAACTCTAAAAGCACTGCCTAACACCGCATCCAGAAATTTCCATTCTGTTGTGCTTGGATTGTGATTGGCGAGACCATTGAGTGCATGAGTGGCGACTGCGGGATCAAAGTGCGACGGAACTGTTGTAACTGGTTTGATCATTTCATTATCTTGCCTAATTCATTGTTAAATTTCATTGTCCCCAATAATTAGTCATGGAAGGAAAAGAGAGTTTAAAGGACCTTGTCAAAAAGCGTAGCACAATAAAAGGGAGATTGACAAAATTTAAAGACTTTGTGAATGTATTAACGCAGGTGGGCGCGAATAAAATAACCAGTGTTCAAGTCAAAGAATTATCTTTACGAGTTGATAAATTACAGGAAATGTTATCAGATTTCAACGTGATACAATCGAATATTGAATTACTCTCTTCAAATGAAGATGAACAGTTAACTGAGCGGGATTTAGTTGAATCTCAATTTTTTTCTCTTCTTTCCACGGCTAAAGAATTGATTGAATGTGCTAATTTAGAAAAAAGATCAGTATATGACGACAGCATGTCGAACCACTGCTCACATTCCATGAATTCTATAAAATTACCTACTATAAATTTGCCAAAGTTTGATGGGAACTATTTGAAATGGCTAGAGTTCAGGGATACTTTTGATTCTCTCGTCAATAAAAACGACTCGATTCCGGTAATAAATAAATATCATTATCTCAGATCAAGTTTAGAAAATAGTGCCGCTGTCGTTATAAGATCGATTGAATTTACTGCTGATAATTATAAAAATGCATGGCAAATTTTATGTGACCGTTATAACAGTAAAAATATTTTAATAAATAACCATCTTAAGTCGTTATTAAGTATCGATCCTATAGTGAAGGAGTCGTTTAAGGCATTAAGGTATTTAATTGATCATATATCTAAAAAACTTGAGTTCTTTGCAAACCTTAGGGCTTCCTATTGAGCAATGGGATGTTTTATTAATATTTATAGTCTCAGCAAAGTTGGATTCCACTACTAGTATGAAATGGGAGGAATATAGGAATAGTTTATCGGAGTTACCGTCGATGGATAAATTTTATTTATTTTTGCGCAACCGAGCAGACATTTTAGAAACTACCCACTATAATAGATCTGATAAACACGAATATAATAAGTCGAACTTTCAAAATAACAAGCCGGTGAAATCTTTCTTAACTGCTTCGGTTTCATATACTGGAAAATATCAATGCGCAATTTGTAATCAGAATCATCTTGTTTATGAATGTCCGAAGTTCAAACAAATGAATTACGACGATAGAATTCGCGAAGTAAATAAGTTAAAACTATGCACTAAATGCTTACGTAAGGGGCATAATAGTTATCAGTGTCGTCTAAAGGGTTCTTGCCAGATATGTAAAGGTAAGCATAACACTTTGATTCATAAGAATGACATGAATACTTGCGTAGAACAAAGTGCACATAGTTCACAAAGCGAACCGGTTACATTATCGGCTATGACGATGACTCATACGTTGTTGTGTACGGCGCAGGTAGAAATCGTTAATGAGTCAAACAATAAAAAGGTTAAAGCGCGAGCATTGTTAGACACAGGTAGTCAATCGTCATTTTTAACAGATGTTATGAGAGATAAATTAGGGTTAATTAAGAACTCCAGTGAAACCTTAAATGTTTGTGGGCTTAATAACATAAAAACTAACATTTTAGGAAAGTGTGTCATAAAAATTAATTCTTATTCCACTGCATACAGTACTCAGGTCTCCTGTTTATTAGTGCCAACGATAACAGGTATTTTACCCGGCGTAGAAATAGACGTCCGAGAATTAGAGATTCCGTGCGGTTTAAAGCTAGCGGATCCAATGTTTTTCCAACCTTCTACTATAGATGTGCTATTAGGGGCTGATATATTTTGGAATATTATTGGGACAAATCAAATTAAGCTAGGGTCTAATAAGCCTACTTTACAAGAATCACAATTGGGATGGTTGATAGCCGGCCCAGTCGGCATCATTCAATCGAAGTCTAAGGTCTATTGTTATTTCAATCAATTTTCGAATATTGATAACTCCCTTAAGACATTTTGGGAGATTGAAGAACTACCTGTAGAGAAAAAAACATATTCATTAGAGGAACAGTTTTGTGAGACTGACTTTATAGAAAACACTAGCCGCTTACCTGATGGTCGGTTTTGTGTCCGTATGCCGTTGAAAGAACCCGAAACTAGTCTTGGTGACTCATATTATCTAGCTAAGAAACGTTTTTTGAATTTAGAATTAAAATTAAATAAAAATCCGAAACTTAAGGAATCATACACAAAATTTATAAATGAATATAAAGAATTAGGTCATTTAAGCGAAGTAGATCGCCCAGATTTTGGTAATTACCTACCGCATCACTGCGTAATTCGTGAGAAGAGTGAAACGACGAAATTGAGAGTAGTATTCGACGCCTCAGCTAAAACTTCCTCTGGTAAGTCATTAAATGACATACAAGCTGTAGGTCCAGTTGTACAGTCCGACTTATTCTCAATTTTGTTACGCTTTCGCGGTCATAGGTTCGTTCTCTTAGGAGATATTGAGAAAATGTACCGACAAACAGCCTTACATACTTCTCAACGTCACCTTCAGCTAATTTTATGGAGGGATTCATCTTTTGCGGAACCCGATAATAGTAGTAACTTACAAGTTTTACAATTAAATACAGTAACGTACGGGTTAGCCAGCGCTCCGTTTTTGAGTACCAGATGTTTATCACAATTAGCTAAAGAATGTAATGACGATACTATCGCGAATATTATCAAAAATGACTTTTACATAGATGACTTGAATACGGGAGCAGATAGTGAAAGTGAATTACAGTATATATATATAAAAGTTAAGAAAATTCTAGACTCAGCATGCTTCCCCTTGAGAAAGATTCGTACTAACTGTTCACAAGCATTTGTTGGTGATAACACTATGTTCGACCCAGTAGATTTGACTAAAGAATCCAATGTGCTAGGTTTGAATTATTCTCCAAAGCTAGACATTATTGAGTTTCCCTCAAGGGTCGAATCGCCACCGCAAATAATTACAAAAAAGGTTGTAATAGCTACTATTTGTAAAATATTTGATCCTTTAGGATTAATTAGTGCATGTGTTATTAAAACTAAAATCTTTTTACAGCAGTTATGGGTCATTAAGTTAAATTGGGAGGAGCCTATACCACAAAACTTATTAAATACATGGTTTAAATTCATTTCTAATTTGCACTACCTTTCTAATATTAAAATTAGCAGAAATGTACTTTGTGATTTTCCGATCTCTATAGAATTGCATTGTTTTGTTGACGTGTCACAGAAAGCGTATGCCTCATGTGTATACTTACGTTCAATCAATGATAAAAACGAGGTTACGGTAAGACTTTTGTGCGCAAAGGCAAGGGTTGCACCCTTGAAGCCTATTACCATACCGAAATTGGAACTGCTCGGTGCTTTGCTGGGAGCTAGATTATGTGATAAAGTTCTACAATCTTTACGGTTTAATATAAGTTGTAAAACTATGTGGACCGATTCAACAGTGGTTTTAGGATGGTTAAAAACAGATGTAAGAAATCTTAAAGTTTTTGTCTGTAACAGGGTTAACGAAATTAACGAGTTAACTAATGATTTTGAACACAGACATGTATCTACAAACATGAACCCAGCTGACTTGGCGTCCAGGGGAGTTGAACCCCAAGACCTATCATCATCTTCTTTGTGGTGGGAAGGTCCTTCTTTCCTAAAGAAGGAACGATTAGAATGGCCACAGAATTCGTTCGTAGCTCATAAATTACCCGAGTTAAAGGTACATTCATTATTATCTACACCAAAAAATTCTGTCGACAATACTCGTAGTTTATTTATAGATTTCAATAAGTACTCTAATTTCAATAAATTAAGTAGAACATTTGCGTATGTTCTACGTTTTGTCAACAACTGTAATAAAAATAAACAAAAGTACTCAGGCCCCATAAACTCAGATGAAATAAATAATTCAGTTATGTTATTAATTACATTTAGTCAGTTACAATCATTTTCGTTCGAATTTGTGTTACTTAAACAAAGAAAACCATTACCACAGAAAAATAAATTGTTACAGTTAACTCCATTTATAGATTCAAATAACATTGTTCGTGTAGGGGGTCGTTTAAGAAATTCTAACTATAATTTTGATAAAAAACATCCTATTATATTAGACTCGAAACATAATTTAACCAAATTAATAATGATTAGTGAACATATACGTTTGTTCCACGCAGGTCAACAGCTACTGTTAGCGTCAGTGCGTGATAAGTACTGGCCTATTGGTGGGAGATGCTTAGCGCGGCAAGTAGTTAGACAGTGTATTATTTGCGTTCGTCTGAGAGCGAATACGGTGCAACCAATAATGGGTCATTTACCTGAAGCGCGTACTAATGCTTGTTTCCCTTTTTACTCGTGTGGAGTTGACTTTGCCGGACCTTTTATGATAAGTAACCGTAAAGGTCGTGGTAACAGAATCAGTAAATGTTACTTATGTTTATTTATATGCCTTAGTACAAAGGCAATACACTTGGAACTTGTGAGTGAACTGAGTACTCAAGCTTTTATTTTATGCCTGAAACGATTCATGTCACGCAGAGGAAAGTGCCATGAGATCTTTTGCGACAACGGCAGAAATTTTGTAGGTGCCAACAATGAATTAGGTAGGCTGCTTAGATCCAGCCGTCAGTCCGTCAGTGATTATGCCACTTTTGAAAGAATTAAATTTATATTTAGCCCCGCATATTCTCCCCACTTCGGTGGAATATTTGAGGCTGGAATTAAATCAGCAAAATTTCATTTAAAACGTGTAGCTGGAAAGGCTGCTTTGACGTTTGAGGAGCTAGCAACACTGTTCACACAAGTTGAAGCTATCCTAAATTCACGCCCGCTGACTCCTCTTTCGTCCAATTGTACTGATCCTTCTCCTCTGACCCCAGGCCACTTCCTAATTGGAAGACCACTTATGTCTATTCCAACGAAGCCAATCACCGCAACCAGACCAAATAGATACGAGCTCATAGAGAAAATAAGGCAGCACTTCTGGGAGAGATGGCGCCGGGAGTACATCTCTGAGCTGCAGCAGCGCACCAAATGGCGCACTGGACAACAAGAACTCACTTGTGGGGACGTCGTTGTACTGAAGGAAGACAACTTACCGCCATTACAGTGGCGGCTAGGGCGAGTGTGTCGCCTCTATCCAGGGACCGACGGCGTCAGTAGGGTAGCAGACGTCACCACTTCAAAGGGCATTATACGTAGGGCAATTAATAAACTATGCCTTTTGCCAACTTCAGAATCTAAAGATGACAACGAAGCAGAGAGGGCCGCTTCCAGGCTCGCTCCCTCGTCTTCGTCTTGAAAGCAAGGGCTTTCAACGCGCCGGAGGATGTTCACGCATCATACGCGTGTACCAGTAGCGGCGGGGGACGCGCGGGTGGAGGGGGTAACAGCGGATCGACGGCGATGTCCGTGCCCCCCGCTACTCGCCTACAGATTCGGTCACCGCTGGACGTACTACGCGATCCATTTAAATTTATAATTTGTAATCGTTTTCTGTAATACATTTTAAATTCCAAAGCGAGGCATATTTATTTCATATCTTAAACAGGTACTAATTTTGGAACACAAGCTATTACAATCTTTAAATATATACATATAAAGTTTATGTGATTACACTTGACGTAATGCACGGTATAACCTTGTTGAATGAAAGCTACTGTCCTATATATGTGACAAGCGAAAGCGTATCCTGTAGGCCGATAACAGATATATATGTGACAAAATACGGTGCACGATACAATTTAAGATTTTTATTAATATGGCTTCCGATGCTTTTGCTATTAATGATAAACTAATATGACTTAATTATATGAAATGAAGGTGATAATATAAACGAATTTAATCGCGATATATTGGTATTATTGTAATCCCGAAATGACAAACAAATATGGTATGATACATTACACCTACTTGTAATATGAAATATATTTATATATTTTAATCATAAGAGATCTTTAGCCGCGTAACACCCACTTTTTGGAACCACTAGCTTTGACGATTAAAAGTTACCTGGAATGTTGGTCTTACTAAAATAAAAACATCTGATTTGGCCTTCTTCTTTTACCCAGCAGTGGAGGCCTCTTCAAATATGTTGCAATGTACTTCAAAGTTCTTTATATACATAGTTATGTTTTTAATATCAATTCTTACTTAACAGTCTCTCAGATAATTGAAATAGATTCCACTCGTAATTTGGCCCGTGTGGTAATCCCCATTTCTACCAAATTTAATGTCACAAATTACTGTTTTAATGGCTCTTTGTGTCAAAAGAAATATAGCACAAATGTTTAAGCCTTTAGGTACCAAAGTCAGGTATAGACTGATAAGGTTGGGTAAATAGATATACGATATGCTTTATTGTACACAATAAAAATAAAATAAACATTCATTCGATGGAATAATGGATACAATGGCGGTTTATCTCTAAATTTAAATTTTAAATATATCCGGACATTATGACACAGCGCCATCTAGTTCCGAACTAAGCAACGAGGCTTATGTTACGGATAATAGTTGATTGATACACTACATATATGTATAGGTACTTGTTTTTGTAAATACATAGATATTATAAAAAGATACATACATGACTCGGAAACCAATGTTTATGCTCATCACACAAACATTTGTCCCTGCTGGGATTCCAACCGGGATCCATAGCACAGAAGGCAGTGCTAACTACCGCTGGACTAATTGGGTCTTCGAAATAGTGATGTCTAACAATTTTTGGATGGACCAGAAAAAAGGATAGCAATAAACCGGTGGCTTAGTAGAATTATTATTAAGTCAATGTTAAAATACAAGTTACTGAAGATTGATAATTATTTTTAAGATACCGCGGACAACTATCCGTTGCCTATAAAAGTATTTACTTTGTGTAAATATCGAACCTGCGATCTGTGGGCTAGTTCTGTGGTGATTCTATACTAATGTTATATTTATATTTATACTATAATATTATAAAAAGAAATATTAGATTCTTGGTTTGTTTGCATTGAATAGGCTCCAAAACTAATGGACTGATTTGAATAAATCTTTCACCATTAGAATGCTACGCTATCCGTTTTGAACATAGGCTATATTTTATGTCAAAAATTATTAGGGATTCGTATGAAAAATTCAATTGTATTTTATATTTTTTAATATTTATTAAATACTTATATCCACCCGTGTGAAGCTGGGGCGGGCTGTTAGTATATTATAATTTATCAAAAATATTTGCGAAAACAGTACGAACCAACCGCAGTATGTAAGAACAATGATGTAGTGACTTTCTAACTCACAGTTGACCTTTTCTCAATATGGTTACAGAGCCATCTATCAAAAGTTTTGGAAAACTTTCTAACCAATGTAGTTATTGAAGAATTCTTTATAGTTAAGTCGATTTTGGGCAATATATTATGTGTTGGTAATATATGTAAATCGATCAATATTATTGTAGTTAGATTGATAAATATTATTATAGGTCTCATGTCAATGTCATAGGGTCGAGCTTATTGCCATCAACCGGGCACTAATCCACACTCCGAGCTGCTACGGAGAATCTCCTAGAATAACCCTATAACATTTTGCTCAACCTGGGAATCGAACCCAAGACCTCTTGCTCGGCAGTCGCACTTACAAACACTATAGTAATGAGGCTGTCTACGCAGGCAATTTCAAATTTCAAATTTTCTCAGCAATATAATGAAAAAATCTCTTAACTTTATTTTTAGTTGTAAACGGTTTGTTGGAATAAGTCTATTTATACAATAAAAAACTTTACATGGTTCAAATACTTTAAATAATAACGCAAAAAGAGTAAAATGAAGTTACTTCGTACGTCTTTCATCTTTTCTGATTAAATATCAAAAACATTGTTTTCATTTTCTTTACCTTTCTTTGCCTTGGATGAAAGACTGACCTTCAAAATAATACACATTTTTTACCTCTAATTAAGCGGGTTAATTAACGGTAAATACCGGTTATGACAACGTGAATATATTTTTTAATAAAGTCTCTAGCTTATTATTTTGCATAGAATCCTCCCTTCCTTACTTTATTTAATAATATAAAGGCAAAAGTGTGTCTGTCTATGTGTATGTTACATCTTTTTGTCTCTGAAATCATCTCCAAAAAGGACGAAAACGGGGGTGTAAGTTTGTATGCGATATATATATTTTTTTTTAAAAGAGGGGTAGAAATAAATAAGCATATTGGATACAATTATTAATTCTACGCAGACGAAATG